>OX940940.1:8365545-9576119 GCA_954870645.1 Agrotis clavis
TTTTGCAGATTGTTGACTTTTTTGTTTTTTAGGAAGTCGGTTCCTTAACAGTTTTAATCAGTTTTTTGATCTTCGTTTGATTGACATGCAAAGGAAGTATCTATACATTAAAATTTTAAATACACAGAAGTTTGTTGGTAGCTTATCTAAAGATGAATCTGGAACGATAAATTACCTACTGACTTAGTTGGAAACAAGTAAAAGAATAGGCGGGGCACAAGTAGGTAGGTACCTACCTACATATCCCGATCAAAACAAAACTACAAAACTATCGCTCAGCCGATATATTTGGTATCGGCTGAGGGATTCTACTGGCAATGGTAGGCCAAAACCCCTAATCTCGCAACCACCATCCTGTCAGAGTCCGCGGGCGCCAAAAAGTTTTTAGCTACTGTGCGCAGGAGTTCCAATACCTTTTGGATGAACTCGCTCCATTTTAGGCCTCATCTTTGCATCTAGGCATAATTTCGAAGCCAGTCTAGGTCAGAGATGACAAAGTCTACGAAGCGAGCCTACCCTGAAGAAGTCTGTTTACTCTAGGTTTTAAAACCGGGCATTTCTAGCAAAAATAATAAGTACAAAAAGCTGTTTTGAACCCATATTTGTACAGCAGTAGTTTGATTATTTTTAGCTGAAAATTCTGGGGTTGATCTCAAAACTGTCATAGACATTACACTTCATTACAAAATAATGATATCACACCTATTATAATGCTGATTCATTTATTTATGTTTCAGGGCATTTTCAAATAACTGACTGAAGATTATTATAAATAAGTTGTAGGTGAGTAGAGCGCATGGCAACTGCATAAGTGATTGCCATAAGAGATACGCTAGATATACTATTATACAGCTAAAAATGGTCATTTGAGGTTTATGACATTGGTGATCTGTAGCATAAGTGGCTGAAAAATCTTTTTGTATTGCAAAAAAAATAAACAACGCCTCATAAAAAAAAATTAAAGGCCCGAAGTTTCGCTAATTTATTTAAAAAACTAAAGTATTAAGTTGTATACCTATCTATCTATACCTAGAAGGAAGATATTCAGAATAAAATTAAAACAACCAAGATTGAGACTCAATAAAAAATAATATTTATATTTAAAATGTACAGTAGACAAAATAATAGCTAGATATAAGTTAAAAGAAGCGTCATTTATACGAAACTGCATGAGGAGCGCTAAGTTCAAAAGACTAGCAAAACTAACACTTGTGACCACTTGAGCGATAAAACTGAACGGTTTACTAACAAACTTGAGGAAATTAGCATGTTGAATGTGCGGCTGCCATTCTAATTTACACCTTATTACATTGATTTAAGTCACATGACGCGCACACAGAATTTTAAGCTTCCTTTTTTACACTTCATATTTCCATAAAGCAATCAGTTAGTTTACTGCAATTATATAGGCTGTTCAGTTTCTTGATGCTCTTGAATGGCCGAACCCAAAACAATCTAGGGCCTACATAGGCCCTTATAATGCCTAGCGCAAGCCTAAGGCAGGACTTGACGGTCCAGTGGCAGTTATGGGTCGTTTGGGAACATTTCTTGCAAAACTTTTCATTAGTATGTTTCTTAACTCATCATCTGCCTAGCCTTTTCCCAACTATATTGGGGTCGGCTTCCAATCGAACCAGATGCAGCTGGATATCAGTATTTTACATGGAGCGACTTTCTGTCGGACCTCCACAACCCAGTAACTGGTTGTCAGACTTTACAACTTCTGAATAACAATAACGACTGTCAAAGATCTACAAATGACAGCCGGGACCAACGGCTTTACGTGCTTTCCGAGGCACGGAGGAAACTCGCTATGAAGGATGGTCACCCATCCACAGACCCACCTCGGCAAGCGCGGCTTAACCCGAAAGATCGGCCTGTGCGGCTGTAATTATTTAGCGACGACCTCCTCCTAGTATGTTTCTTAGCTACAGCAAGGAAATTATGTAATGGCTGATGAATCGTCCATGTAGTGCCAACATCTACCATTGTGTACAAAGTAGTGCTTACATAATAAATTATAAGATGGTCTAAGGAAAAATGAAGTGACATTACCTTGGAATTAAATTCTCTTGCAAACCAAGGTAAATGTTGGCCACAAATCTCACTAGTACAGACTGTACATGTCAAAGATTGCATGTTTGTTACTCTTAAACGGCTAAGATTTGTATAAAAACTGGTACATAGAAGTTTTTATCCCGTTATAGAAATCCTAGCGTTCAGAAATAAGCTTATCAATAAAAATCACACAATACTAGAGTCTAAAGAAGCGTTCCCATAATTCAACCCGAACAGAGATTTATCGTCGCGATACCAACCTCAGGCCCTAGCAAGAATTCGACGTATTTGGTCGTACATCGTATTTGAAATATGTACTACGTAAATTATAAAATATCAAAGAATAGCAAATGTTCTTATGGCACCGGGATTTTATGACTTCAACGACGACACATGCTTGTGTTCTTTAAAGCACCCTCGTTTTATGTAAACCATGTTTAAGGCTCAAGTGTTCTCAAGTTACTAACCAAAATATTTGTAACACAAATTATACAATTCCAAACTCTATGTACGTTATCATACGTTTTATTATTGACGGTAGTTTACCAAACGAATCAAATCACAAATAATTATGCAATAGTGTTGGCAAGTAATGATAGAACATAGAAATATTATCGAAACAAATCGATAATCGAATAGAAAAAATCGACTAATACCACTAAGTCGAATCGATTTACTAAGCGCTAGAAAGCACCGAGTTTTAAAACATGAGCAATATTATAAAAGGTAATTAACTAGTGAAAGTTCACAAGACTGTGTGATTTTGAGAGATGAATTATCAGTGAGCAACAGGTGTAGCATAATACCGTAGAAAAATATTTTGTCGACGATAGAATAGACAAAACTAAGAAATGTAGCAAAATCTGCCGTTGTAACCATGGCGATGTATAAAATGTTAAGAAAATGTTTATATTCTTTAGTGGTCTACGAGTCGCGCCATACTTAGGCAAAAAACAATGTCCAATAGTATAGAAATAACTTTATCTATTCTAGGTAGAATAGAGATAGAATTAAACCTGGGGTATTGGATGCCACTAAAAATTTGAAGTCTTGTGATTGAAACCAAAGATGCACTTACCCTATGTTAGTTATTTGTTACTGTTGAAAAACGGGTTAAGAAATAATCAAGAGGAAACTAAGTGTGCCTCCCGCCATACCGCACTGGCCTCGCGGGGCCAATAATGGCTCCATCTCACAAAGATGCGACCTGGATCTTAGCACGTGTGAAATTTCACTAGTTTTTCCCAAAGTTCAGTAAATACATAGTTAATAATTATAGATACAGACCAACCATTTAAACTCCGTCAAGGCACTCCTAAAATCATTTCTATAATAATAATTGGAACATTTTTACTATCAGAATTAAATTTTCCTTAAAATTCTTTTAATCTTTAAATCCCCTATCACATCGCGTTATATTTAAATTAGCATATCATAATTATTTACATCTAATCGTACTGAAATTTAAGCTAAAATGTTTAGCAAAATGCTATTGAAATAACGACTTTATAGCGATGGTTTTAAGGTAGAATTTGGCACGCTTTAGGATAGCTGATGGGTGCCAAGAGATTTTAGGTAAATTTTTCACCTAACTACAGAACAATTACAGCTTGTTATTCATTATTTCTCTGTAGAGCATTGTTTAAACAAACCATTACAAAAAGACAGATATTTAAATACAAAAAAAAAATGTGTAAAATGATCTTTTAGCCCTGTATTTTTATCTGCAGCGTCATTAAACGCGATTTAAGCAAAAAGATCCTTGTAACACTGTATACATAAGTTTATCAATTTTCATATAATCACCAGCTAGTCTTAATACAAATTCTTCTTTGAACTATCCTCATACAGCACATATTATATTACAAAAGTCATCATACAAAAATAATAAACTAAAAATTAAAAATAAACTAAGTTTCGTCATTATGAACCGTCTTGTCATATTAATATGTTACAATATGCAGTGAACTATTAGTATTTTCACTATATTAGTCAAAGGGCACATGTCTGTACATTGAAAACTTAAAATTAACAAAATATATGGCTATTAAACGCAGAGTCGATGACAACTGGATATTTTAACAAGACTTTTTAATGAAGAAATATGTATTTCTTAAAAACACGTACTAATAAGCATACAAAAGATGCTTTTTAAAGATCAAATACAGAAGTGAAAAACCATAGTAAAATACCAATTATTGTCTTCCTACACTTATACTTGAAATCAGTTTGAGACGATCAAAAAGTATCCATGCTGAAAACGGAATAGTCCGATGCTGTCAAGTCGCTTTCACCGAACTGAAAAAAGATTTATGACGCCTTTTTGGTTTTTATTACATAGACATACAGCTTCTGCCATACTTATCCTAACTATGATGGGGTCGGCTTCCAGTCTAAACCAACATTTTACGTGAAGCAACCACCTTTCTGACATCCACAACCCAGTTACTGGAAGTTGTGTCATCATTTTCAGAAAAACTGGCAATGATTGGTCACTTTACTATGGTTTTTCACTTCCAGCAATAAAGTCTGGGAGCCAGCATTTAAATTTTGCAAATCTCATTTGAAAGTTAAAAAGAACAAAAACAATTACTGATTGTGTCATGGACGCATGAGCATAGATTAAACATTAATATAATATTTAAAAGGATATGTTTACAATAATTTATTTATATTCAACATTCCTGTGTTATTGACGTTCTTTTGACGTTAGCAAGGGTGAAGAGTCCGGTTTTATTTCGCGTTTACAATAATATCAACTATTTATGTTAGAAAACTTTAAATAACTGCCTGAAAGGAGTATTTTCTCCGAGGATATAAATATTTTAGTTTATATTAAATATGATTATTTATTTATTGTTAACATACATTACATTGTTTCACAAGACAACATAGAACATTTCAGTTTAAAAGCCTACAGATGTATATTTAGAAATATAGTAACATTTCAAAACCGTTGTATTATATGAAAAACACGACTATTACAACTTTTTTCGCAGAAACTGGACATTAAGAAACTGTTTATAAATATTATTTTACTTCGTCATAATGTTAAACTATCTAGGTATTACATGTGACATTAACTATTATCGTATAACTTTTATGAATAAAATGATTATTTTCTATTAGTTTTTTGAAATATTCACACATTAAGAATCGTCAGAAAAATCTTTATCCTGTTTCCGCTACTATCACCTAGCTTTTAACGAAATTGGGGTTTACGTCCATTTATAAACTAACGCCTAACTCCAACAAGGGCTAAGCAGAAACGATTGCCATCTGCCCTTACATACTCCTGGTCTAAGGGTGCCTCTAAGAAGAAGCAGATTTTCGATACAAGTCGGTGCAGGTAATATAGACCCATGTTATCTTATGAGCTCGCATATAATAGACACTTTTGGTTTCTTTATACAAGTTTTACGTAAACAGATCAGTCCACTCATAATGACCTGTCTTATTTTGATACAATCCTAACGCAATATTTCCCGGTCCATTTGCAATTCTTGAAAGCCAGAATCAACAGCGCTACTGTTACCACCAGATAAAAGCCGAGAAAATGAAGCTCGATGACGACCTATACCAACTTCTTTATGAAGGCACCCATATACGCCACTTAAAGTCCATCACCAATAAGATCAGTTTTTGTCTACACCCTGTCGAATATTCGAAACGAGAGACAAGAGTATGCAACACTATAATGTCTCTCTCAACTTTTAAAATTCAAAGTACACAATTCTGGTTTCCGACGGCCTCTTCACCCTTCAAATCACGAACTTAGCCAACTATACATTATGTACATTTACTGACTAACTTTAAACCACCTGTTCAGAGTCATCCCGCGTACTAGAAATGGCATCTGTAGTTGTAGAAGTCGCGGCACTTCTATATAGTTTTAAATTTGACTCTGTGTAATCTAGAATCTTTCTGCTGGAATGTCTGATGTATAGCATTTGTCTGTGGTAGATTTTTAATGCTCCTTTTATGGTTATATATGTGATGCCGCCTAATATGGTTCTGTGGAGGTTATTTTGTATGGAACGGAAGAAGATCTTGCCGATGATGGTAGATATGGTGGGAAGGAGGAGTGCTGAGCAGAAGATACGTGTGGGAGAGAGATGTGAGCTGCTGCTCTGGTTGTGGTTGTTGTGATGGCCGGACACGATGGCGCCTCTGTCGCCTTCCACACTGGAAATGGTAATGAGAAGTTTTTATTAGTTGTATCATTTGGAACTTGCTATTTTTTTCTGAAATATCTTGCGAAATGGGACATGATACCAAGAAGACGATTTAAAAGCAGACTGGTCTTGATCTTGAGGATTTTATCTCGAACATCAAAACCAGAATGTAGATCGTTGGAAAAGAGGGATAAACGCATACATACACAACAAGGACATGACTCATCTCACCCACTTCCATTTTACGAATAAACAAATAGCTTAACACTACTCCATTTGTTTAATCAAATTATAAAATTCAGCTGCTGCCCTTAAAATTTAATATTTGCATCAGATATTATACGTTAATTCAATACCAATACAGTCCTTTATTCAGTGATATCAAAAAAAAATTGGCAAGTATTCTTCAGCTGCGTAGAAACTGACCATAGTGTCCAAAAGAAAACGACGCTTACAGTCAACCAAATTCCAAAAGCTGGGTAAAAAAGTAGCAAAGCATACTCACTCTCCAAACGGCAAAACATAGGACAACGCCGGTATCTTAGCGCAGTACTTCCTCAGGAACAGTAAGACTGAGTCTTCCCAGTTGTACATCTTGGCGCTGATGAGGGTCACCGGGATGGTTGGAAGGAGTACCAGCAGAACTAGTGGGTCTGCTGACTCCATCATCTCTAGACCTTCCCTGTGACCGACCACCTGGAATGAAAGAGATGGGGTTATGAGATTGAGTTGCAGTGGCCCGTTGGTATCGGCCTCGACTTACGAGTTGTAGGTCGTGGGTTCGAACCCAGCCAGGCGCATTACATTTTCTAATTCATTTCATCATCACTGCTCTCAAAACGGTGAAGGAAAACATCGTGAAGAAACCGGTATGTCTTAGAACCAAAAATTCGAAGACATGTGACATCAACACGCACTGGGCCCGCGTGGTGGATTATGGCCCGCTCCCTCTCACAGAGAGGAGTCCTACGTGACTGCAGTGATAGCAGTTTTGTCTCACGTGATTGTACTACCGGGATAGTATTATTATGCTTTGTTTTATGTAACTCCTTAACATTAACTAATTTATTATAAATGCGAAGATAAGTTTTTTTGTTTGTTTGTTACCTTTTCAAGCCTAAGTCACTTAACCGATCATCCTGAATGAACATGGTCAGATGGAAATATCAAATAAGGTATCTTTCACCAAAAAAGTACTGTTTCCGAGAAAAAAACACAATTACGTTCATATAATAATAGTTGGCGCCACATAAACGATTTGAATTGACTGTCAAATTCTTAGGTAATTAACGCGAGCGAAGTCTTGGGCAAAAGCTAGTTTCATCCAAATTCGTTCAGCCATTTTTGCACGAAAGGGAACATTCATCCTCACGAGCGTACCCATTTATGGTACTAGAAAGATAGAGTTCCATTATAAGTGATTTTTGGACCTTCGCTTTAGGTATAAATAGGGTTGCCATCCGTCGGTTTCCCAGGATTTGTCCTACTTTAGAGGGCATCCAGGAAGACATTCATTTGTAGTCCGGGTTTAAAAATTTAAAGTCTTGGGCCGCCCGCGACACACGCACACTTCACCGTCCCCTTACCCTTCCCGACGCAGTTTCCACGGTGCGCACTTCGACGCATGTCCGGGTTCCGGAATCTGGACTCTAAAATGCGGGGTTTTCACGCGTCTTATCCCGGTTTCCAAATTTTAGAGATGGCAACCCTAGGTATAAACTTGGGTTTCTGGCATCCAGCGGTTACCCACAACCTTCATAAGGTCGTCAGACGTATTAACGTCTTGCCTAGAGGTCATATTTTTAATGCTTAGGAGATCTTGATATGTTTGTAAGTAACCTAAAATTAAAGGTGCAAGTCGATAAAGGTAATTATTGTTTTTGTGAGACTTTATCAGTCGTTGAACCTCATGTCTGACAACCATTATGTATACAATAAAGGTATTTATATTACCTAAAAACTGGGTTGTAGAAGTCAATTCTCGTTCTTTTGCTTATTCAGCTGCGTCCACTTAGATTATAACCTCAAAATACGTCATAGTTGGAAAAGGCTAAGCAAATTAATATGTACATTTCGAAAAGAACATTAACGTAGAATTTGCCAGCAGCTGCTTTCAATGTCAGTACAAAATTGTTATAATTCCAAAACTAGAAAAGATTACATCATAATACAAATTATCTATGGACATTACACGCCCACACAATAGCTAAATCAGTTACTTCAATATTTCAAGTATTGATTCAAAAGATTTTTTTTCTGGTCGAATCTGAAGATCACCTTTGGCCAACCTTCAAGCTAAGATTTGTTTGTTAATAATGATGGGAGCAACAAAAACTATGTTTAGTATCATTATTATCTAAATATAATATATTTTGTGGTTTCAGTGTACTCAGAATCGCGCTGTTTCGCTATATCATAATTATGGTTCCTACTCCTCCGATATTCTTTTGATTTATTTACCGCTGGATCCAAGACAGTTAAATTCATACTCCGGGATACGTCGAGCTTCATTGTCTGGGCGCTTTTCTGGTGGTCGCCTGCCACTGATTCTGCTTTTCTAGAGATGCAGTAGTTTAGGAATAGTGTGGTTTATTCTTGATTATAGATATCGCGATCTGCTTCTAAGGTGGCGGATAACTATCATTCATTGTAAGCAGCCATTTCTCAAAAATCTTAGTTTTTAATGTTCCAAGTGAAACAATTGAATTTAACGGTCAATTAGCTGTGAGGAGTCTGACAAAGTCATAAGTTAGTTACACATGGTAAACGGATGACCGACATGCTTTAACAATGTATTGTATGTCCTTTTGTAGACCGCGAAGGCTACCAAACTACAAACTAGTACAAAAATATCGATAAAAATGCAAAGTTGTTGTAAAAAACATACTAGGTATGTTGTTTTTTATAGACGGTTAATCTAGTTTTAACTGAATGTAACCAGTTCCAACTCCTTTTGTTTTGTTTTATTTACATTCATACATCTGTTCATACACACATGACGAAGTAGAACGAATAGTCACAAATTAAAAAGAGTTTTGTAACTTTTAGTAACCGCTTTTTTGGAGTGGCTAGGAAAAGTAATGTCTTTTTTTTAAGAAAAAAGATCTTTTAGAAAAATCCAGGTTGAACCTTCTTTCTAAACTTAAAACTGCCAGACATTTCACTTTATAAATATGTATTCAAAAAACGAATTAGAATAGTACGTGAAAAATTAAAGTCTAAAGTCTAGATAGAGGTTTATTTTTCATTGTCGCCAGAAGTAAAGCTACTGTTTCATCATTTCATACATTTGCATCGAAAACATAAAAAGCATTTATGTAACATACAGATTAGAAACGAGCCGAAAAAGTCCTTCGCAAAATTCTCGCGAATTCTCGGATCGCTGTTAAAAGGGATATTATAAAGTTAATTTTGCTTTGTAAGATTTTATTACAAAAAATCGGTTTCATTCCTTTACGCGGCCATCTAAATTGAGCCTAATGATAAAACGTAAAAATCCACTTTTGATACGTCGTCGAGTCGACCCACTGACATAATAATTAATTATCTAGTGAGTACAATTGCTGAGGTCTTTTTAATTACCTGAATTGCACATTAGATTTTATTGATCAGTAAAAAAAACCTAATTAAAGTGGGCAAAAACGCGTTTCAACTCTTGGATGTAATACGTACATAGGAAAAAATAGAATGAAGGACGAGGTCAGTGAGTATGTTAACCTGTGATTTTATAAAATAAATAAAATATTTGACAATTAAGGACTCAGGTCTTAAGTAATTTATCACACACACTATCCCTGTCTTAAGAGGTTAACTTACCACCCTAAATAGTACCTTGCGTACATGTTAGGGAATGCAATTTCGATCCGCGAGACAAGGATAGAACCAACGACGATATAATACTAGACTCGTAATAACAGGCGACCGATGTCTGTCAACACATTAGGCAAAAAAGTCTTAAATATTCGTCTCATTTCGACCAATCCTGTGAGCCGTAAACATACGTTGAGACAGAACAGACCTTGAGTTAGCCAATCACAACACAGTACCCCGTCCCCCTCGCTTACGTAGTACCTCAGCGAGTTGACAGAATAATTTTTGTTCCTTAGATCGTGCATGCGGAGTCTAGTATTATATCGTCGTTTGATAGAACTGACTTTATCTCGCGAGATATCGGCTAGGTCTGAAATCGAGATTTTGAGATTATTTGATATTTCTAGTCTGACAGACTCATCCAAAAGATCCATTCTATCAAATTCCACCCAGGACCCAGGACAGGAGGAGTCATGTTTGATGATATTCCAACCCAGAAAAAACATTGCGAAGATTAAAAATAATTTCCTTAAAAAAACCACGAAGAATTTGGGTATGAAAAGATAATTTTCATTTTATCATTTAGATACAACCCTTTATTATCCTTTGTAAATGATTATAATAAAAAAACAATAGCAACTGGACTTTACCATAGAAAAATGGTTCGAAAAAAAAATGTTGTCTCATCACATCATAAATCTACAAATTGCGTCAGTCAAGTCAACGTTCCTCATTTTGATGTTCTGAATCACCACGTAGGTACATCAGTTTCAGACGCAGCTAACGGTGATGAAATACCATGTAAAGTTGTCCATTACATAACTACGCTACGATCCTTACATACTCCTTTCGCCCCGTCCATACATCAGTAGAGGTATTCTCTATAAGATGCAGCGCCGTTACAGTGCTGCAGCGGCAGTCTTTACTGCAAGAGGCTTTACGCTCTTAAACAGTAGAACGCAAAGCGCGACGAGCGAGCTACCTCCTTGCAACCCGTGATTGTTTTGTAAGCTGAAGATTTTCTTTTATACATATGGACTGACAAAATTGAAATACCTAAGAGTAGCGGCTAGCCGTAAATTGATTTTACTACTTTGTGGCCCTTGTCACAAAGTAGAACAAACAAAAGGTTGACCTCTGCTCTAGAGAATAAAGTTGAAAACCTATTAGTTAATAATCTGTGAAAATGACTGGGCCAGGGCAGAACAATGTTTGGGAAACACTGTTGTATAAATGTAATATGTTGCATGGCAGATAAAATATAATCAGTAAGTACTCCGGTCACGAGTACTACACACCCGACCTTTCCGAAGAACCTCACCAGCTGCTATAATATAAGGATTAAACGAACTTACCAAGTGAAGTTCTATCCTTATTATATGAAGAAATTAGTCCGAGGTATGGAATACTTGTAGTAGTGTTCTCTCGCTACGCCTGACGCGATTTTTTAGATTTATTCTTTGATAAAAATAAAAGTTATTTTAATCAAAGTAATTTTTGCAATCTGAAACAAAATAAAAACGCCGCGCCTGGCAACACTGCATTTAAGTGTCATTTAGTTTAGAGCAGTGGTACCAGGTACCGCCATAAGGGAAGATTAATTGAAAGTTAATCTTGGGAGGGTGGGAATCTCATACCTCGGACTAATTTCTTCATATAATAAGGATAGAACTTCACTTGGTAAGTTCGTTTAATCCTTATATTATATTCGAAATTAGTCCGAGGTATGGAATACTTGTAGATGTTCAGAGAACATAAAATTATATATATAATGTTAAAACTTAATTATCTTGATATACGTCTGCTTGTGTATATAACCAGAAAATCATAGCAACCTTGACTTAAATGAAAAAATCCTATCTTTCAAATTCCAAATATTTAAGACTAAACATCTGGAGTCACACTTCATCTGCATAATCTACGAAAATCTTAAAATTCTTCTTATTTCCTAATACTATCAAAGCGGGTCTAAGACAATCACAGTCTTTAACTTTGAATATACCTCTTAAATGTATTGTATAATTATTATTGACATAATATAAGGTTAATTAACTACAGGTATTAAAACTTGATGAAATGTAATGTCCCGGCAAATTTTATTTCAAAGTACATCTATTGGTCTACTATAGTGATCTACCAAGGTAAACGACCTCGAAGACCCCTCACTGCCTGCAGTAGAGTCCACCGTTAAGCCTAGTCTATGTGCATTTGAAGAATTATGCATGTCTGGTAGAATGCTCCGAAAACAAATGTATTAATTGACTGTATATAAGGCCCCGCTGCTATTTTTTTTTTTTTTTATATATATATATATATTTATATCCTATTCTATGATAGTTTATGTGTAGACATATTTGGGTTTATTACTTAAGGAAGGTAACACCAGTCTGATGAACATTCTAGTCTTGTACAGACCTGAGTGTTATGGAATATCTGTAATTAATTAATTTAATAGCACCTTTGTTACTAATCTATTTAATAATTTATTGGTACTTTTACACCACTAAGTTTGGATACATAGTGTTGTGGCTAACGCAATCAACCTAACAAACTTCTTTGTAAAGTTTTGTTAACTGAAGCTATTAAATGTAATAACACTGTTGTAATCCCAGAAAATATTTTTATTTTGCGTTACTTGGGCATAGTTTGGAAAATCCCTTAAAATAAATGTTTAATTCTATTTTCTGACCCTACATGACTATCTGTAGGAGTGTCGATTTGTGACAATTAACTGATTTCTTTGAAGACTTAAATAAGTCAAGTCATTAAAGTTGCTACATATATATATTTTTTTTTTATTGGTTTGAGTTTCCGATATTTTGGCACTGTTGCAAGCGCCCTGATCACGGATGAAGTTATAATAAATAAAATACATTGATAAATTTATTTTTAGTCTTTTATATTAGACCAGTACTATCACGGGATACTATTGTATTGTTCCAGCAAATTCTGCGATAATCTACCTATCAAAATCAATTACTCACCTTTGTGCATAAAATTGAGTCTTTTAAGTTATTTTTGTAAAATGGTACACAATTAAGAATTATATAGGTAATATACATACATGTATCATTCTCCTCTTAATTGCCTGCTTGATAATAAACAAGCCCCCCGGGTTAGTTGTAGAGGATAGCTAGTTCATGGTTGTAATGTCACAAATTGTTAAAACTATATTTCTTTAGCCCTATCTGTTCTAATCTTAAGGAGAGCTTTAAGCAGTAAACTAAGAAAGGGGAAAAACATATAAAAAAGAGATTATTCCATTTAGGGACCCCTATCCCAAGAAATATACTTTGGACTCTTATGATCGTTCGATATGCAAATTAAGGTCTCTCTGGACGGCCAAAATTATTTATTATAGAATATTGACAACTTAGTATCCATTCTTTATCTACATTGAAATTATGAGACTTTGGATCAGGATTTGGGTGGCCAAAATGATCGTTTATTCTAAAATTGAAAACTTAGGCAGTCTCCATTCTTTAACTACATTGGAATTACGAGACTCAAAGTCAGCCTCTTTAGGTAGAATGTGGAAGAGCCATTATGTTAAAATGTGAACACCTTATTTTGTACCCACAGTCTTTGCAAAATAAATTATTTCTGATTTAGCAAAAATCAGTGCCGTTTCTAGAAGAGTATTGTATTCTTCCCACACAGTTTATATGAGCTATTGCAGTAATATTGTCAGATCTACGTAAAATAACACAGTTTTTATTTTAATCACGAAGTTCTACCAGGTAAAGTATGCATCTATGAACTCTTACATAGTTTACATGTTGTTATTTCCAGACTGACAGACTGTCTCTAGTAGGTACTTTACCCCTTGTAATGTTTATCCCAACCACTTAGTAATGCATCTGAAAATGTTTCTTAATTAAGAATAAGGTGAGCTGCGCTCCAGAACTTGGCTTGACACGCTCCCGCGTGTCTAGATACATTGTATAATATCTTTACAACTATTAATAATGTTCTTTTTTCCCCAAAGTAATTCTGACTTTATTTCCTCTTAATCTCTACTCTAGGGCTGAAAAATGTTTCTTCTATAAAGTGTTTATGTGAACTAAACTGCATTATGAGATAGGTAGCCATGTAAATTGATACCAAATTTTCTAATAATATATTCTAATAATTGAGGAAAAACTTAATATTGAGTATTCATAAACAAAACATAGCATTTAGTCATGCATTTAGAATTGATCACCAGTCCTGACCATTCACAACTTGAGGGGGCAGGCATTTGAGCTGTTTTCTTTGTTTATCATCAAAAATAAATAATCGATTGATTTTCTTAGTATGCTTGCACAACAAGGCATTTTTATAATTATGTTAATCCGGGGCAGATTAGTCATCTAGGTTATTAACTAACACAGTTTACCAAACTGATTAAATACACAGGGGTCAGTGGAAGGACCTATTGTACAGCTTTTTAGATGTGAACCACAAAAGTTTCTAACCATATTCTTTAATTGCTACTAAATAGTTTGCACCCTTAAGATCTGATTTTCATAGAGATACAGTCCTTGTATATTCTAGACTGACATGGTTGATTATGATGAAATTATTTAACATTTAAAGATTTATTATAAATCTGTGAGTTTAGAGAAAATCATGGATAAAATTGATCAGCTGTTTTTAACAGAACTTATCTATGAAAGTTTATTTATTTCTAGAATAAGATAAGTCTCTCAGTTTCATTGAAAGAGATATTATAAATGGAATCTTATCTTAAACAATTAGTAGGTACTCTTACCCAGTCTTATATAACAGACTCTTTGGTTATAGATTCTCAGTATGAATAGAAATATACAAAGGGAGCAGCAAACATTACCACTAACTGTTACTGGTACTTGTCCTGGGGTCAGCTGGAAAATGACTGTTGTCGCTTGAGGTATTTCTGTTGTTGGCTTGTTCCTCAATTTGTATAGATAGATTCCTCTGTTTTATGGAGGTGGGCAGGGCTGTTTGAACTGCTAGTAGTTTCATGGAATTGACTTATTTGTATTTCCAGTAATAATATTTGTATGAAGTCTATTGGTTGCTCCTTTCACGGTGGTGGAAGTCACACCGTTTCTTTTATTTTGAATTGATAGGTACCAATTTCAGTTCACTTGTTGCCTCTTAGTAAGTTGAAGTGTCTTATCTAAGATTGGTAATAGTAGTCCCTTCCATTATTAAAATACATATATTGCCAGTATAGGTTGAGTAGTCAACGGATGCTGTCTCCAGGCATGTCATATTATATTGTATGCGTCATTTGGTACAAGTGCAGGCTTATGTAAGTCTGCTCCTCTCCCTCTATTATAATTCTTTCAATACATTCACAACACATAATCCCACTTAGAACCGGTCTAGCCCACTTATGGCAGAAAAATATTATTGCCAGATGGCTCTGCTTCTGGTTGCTGTTCTAGAGCAAAAGTATCGGAATTGTTCTCATGACTGACCATATTGCCTCATAGTACATGTTTGGGCACCCATCTGACAACCCAAACGTTCAGAGTAAGTAGGTATATATATGTAGTCTATAGTAGGCTGTACATTTGATTGCTTCGGTAATCAGATCATGACCATTAGGTACTGTTATAATATTTACATTATGGCAATATATCCTGCCAGTCATAACTCAAGTAATAGTATATTTTTATCAATATTTCATCACTTTGTGTAGAGGCAACTTATGTTTGATGCTATAGGATCTTTTCTTGTTAAGGGAGAGGGAGTGTCCCCGTTTCTTCTTAGATAGCTAACATGTAGCACGAAGAATACTTGTGTATTTATACTTGAGTGTAGCCCTCCCAACGGGAGGTAGGTAAATGTAACACAAATTACCCAATCATAATTATTATTCTTCTATTTGTTAAATTGGTCCAAAACATAGCCTTTCCAATGGAAAGGAGATAGAATGTAACACAAACTATCTTAATTTCAACAGGACTTGTGTATCACATTATTATTCTTCTATTGTTAAATTGGTCCAAAGCATAGTCTTCCCAACGGAAAGGGGATAGAATGTAACACAAACTATCTTAATTTCAACGGGACTTGTGTATCATATTATTATTCTTCTATTGTTAAATTGGTCCAAAGCATAGCCTTCCCAACGGGAAGGAGATAGAATGTAACACAAACTATCTTAATTTCAACAGGACTTGTGTACCTACATTGTTTGTTGGAAATACTGAATGTTATATCGATCCGAAGCAAAAACTTTTTCAACGAAAAAGAGACAAAATGTAACACATAATGTCATGATGGACAGAGGACAGAAGTCCACAAGGAGATTTATTTGTTGCTTTTAACTTCCGTCCAACTGGACGAGTATATACGTGATAGACCTTCATATTTTAAACTCCAAGTAAATGAGGGGTTGTAAACCCTTAAAACAACGTAAATATAAATTCTCAACGAGAATGTAGCACACATTATCATATCTTTCCGTCAATAAACTCTCTTCAGTGAAAAAAAAACTTACAGTTAATGAGCTCCTCCATCTTTATTTGTATTTTTCACTCTTTCGGGGCAATTTATTCCTTTCCTTGTCTTCTTCACTATTTCTATTGTGTTTTGGCATCTTTGGTTTGTGTTTAATACATTTATTAAACTAATTTTAAAGAACATAAAACTTTTCCGGTTGCGTCTTGTGGGCGCGAAGAAAACGAATGACACTTAAATGCAGTGTTGCCAGGCGCGGCGTTTTTATTTTGTTTCAGATTGCAAAAATTACTTTGATTAAAATAACTTTTATTTTTATCAAAGAATAAATCTAAAAAATCGCGTCAGGCGTAGCGAGAGAACACTACTACAAGTATTCCATACCTCGGACTAATTTCGAATATAATTTACAACTATTGTGCAATTAGCCAATTAACAACAAAGCAAGGTTGTGCCCACCAGTGTACTTCAGGTATATAATTTACTTCATTATCTCTCCTATATCACAACACTACATTGTAAATTGAGTTACTTCCATGTAGTATGTCAATTGCTATTTGTGAGAAGAAAAATGTTCAATACAGCTAGAAAATTAACGAAAACATAAGAAGATTACTGGCTGATAATAATACCTATTGTGAAAATATCCAAAGAACAAACAGCCTGTTACAAGAAATTAAAAAAAAATGTAACCGCCTTCAAAAACAACCACAAAAAAGTGTAAAATAATCTACAAAATAACTTTTCTTTCGGAAGTAGGTGCCTTTGTTTTTTTTCTTTTCATTGTCTTTTTAGCCACCGACTTCCGAAAGAAAAGTTAT
Source organism: Agrotis clavis (assembly GCA_954870645.1). Classification (NCBI taxonomy): domain Eukaryota; kingdom Metazoa; phylum Arthropoda; class Insecta; order Lepidoptera; family Noctuidae; genus Agrotis; species Agrotis clavis. The sequence continues at coordinate 8,382,845 of OX940940.1, forward strand.
TTTGTAGATTATTTTACACTTTTTTTGTGGTTGTGTTTGAAGGCGGTTACATTTTTTTTGAAAAAGTTTTTATTTTACTCTTTTTAGTTTAAATATTCAACCCGAATTCTTGTCAAGAACATTATTCTCTTACATGTGCACTCATGGGCGTAGCCACGGTGGGGCAGGGTGGGGTGCTTGCCCCACCCAGACTCCGACTTATTAGGTGTCTTTTAACCAAAATTAATTAATGTAGGCACTTACCTAATACAATACCTACTTAATATCCGTAAGAAACCTCTCACTCGACAATCGTCAGACGACACAAAAAAAATCTAGAATTTTGCCCCACCCTGAGCACATATCTAGAATTTTGCCCCACCTTGAGCACATATCTAGAATTTTGCCCCACCCTGAGCACATATCTAGAATTTTGCCCCACCCTGTGCACATGGCTGGCTACGCCCATGTGTGCACTAGAATTTTGTAATCCTTCGCACCAGTACTTACATCACTCATGTACACATTAAGCTAATAAAATTCCATATCTCAAAAATTACTGAACCGATTTTGATGAAACTTGCAGTATTCTCTAAGTTAAATGATACGTAGTACAACAAAAAAAGAATTACTTAAATCGGACTTGTAGTTCCGGAGATATGCGCACACAAAGTAAATCAATCGATGCCTACTCCTTACTGTTAAGGAGTTGTACCTTCCATCATCAGGTCATCCACCTGAGATGATGATTATCAGATGCAAATACTTGAACAGCTTTAGAAAATATATGAAAATGGTACTATGTGCCTATAAAATTTGAAGGTTGCCCTCGATTTCCCTAGGATCCCATCATCAGATCCTGACCTGGTGATCATGGGACCAATTGGAAAGTATACCCTTTCAAACAAAAGAAAAAATTTCCAAATCGGTCCAGGCGTCTTCGAGAAATCGGGGGACATTAGAGATGTGCCGTTGCCGGCAATATTGCCCAAGGTGGGAATATAGGTGGAAATATTGCCGGCAATATTGCCGGGAGTGGAAATATTTGGGAATATTGCTTAATTTTAAGTCAAAGTAAGTGCGAAAACTATGTAACACACTTAAAATTAGTATTTACAGACCATGGTCTACATTATATACAAAAATTGTTTTTTTTTTGTAAAATTGCCGGCAATTTTGGCAATATTCCCGGTATTTTACCGGCAATATTGCCCATTGTTGCCGCACACGACTGTGAATATAAGAAATTACACATACATTTAAGATAAGAATTGACGATCATTGTATATTGAATAAATATTGAATAAAAAGGCATAAATTCGAATAATTTATTTTGATGTTGTAGTTTAATCTAGTCAACGAATGCTCAAAGCATAGAGGGAAATTCTAGAAACACATTTTTTACTACGTAACTTTGTTTGGACCAGTTGTTAGGAGGTGAACATATCAAAACCATGAGCTCTGCCCAAGAGCTCATGGTTTTGATATTGAAGGTACCATTTTTTGGTTTTTCGCTTACATCTCGGAAAACAATGCGTTCTAGCAGCATTGCGTGTGTGAACAAAATAAAAAACTAAATCAATTTTCCGTAAGTTTTACTCAGTAATCTTCACCTTTTCTTACTCAGTAAGCACTTCAATATCTTGTAAGTTTTCGAGTTTTCATAGTTGTCGAGGTATCCGCTTTTGAAATTTAGGGGAAAAAACATTTTCAGTTTTTCGCATTTGGAAAGTTGTATTTGATATCGCCATAGATCCAGAAAGCAGTAGCAGTTGATTCAGACCCTCCCTTCACCACCTGCGATGAACAGAGCCAGCATGCTGCATCTTGAGGTGATATGGGCTTCCAGATCTTTATCTGGAGGCCCACGGACATTGAGAGAGACCCCTTCGGGTCTCTCTCAATGTCCACCAGGTATAAGTAGTTCTTAAATTCGGTGATCACCGTCAAGCTTGATATGTCTTGTCTTCCCCCACCGAGGGAGCAGTAAAAAGTAGCTTAGAAACTAATTTTAAATTATACTAGGTACTTACAGACTAGGTAGGACTGTACTATGTAGGAGGAAATCCGCACCCATAAGCGATGCGGAAAAACTATCTTTACTTATTAATTTTTGGTCAAGTGTGAGTTGCCCACAAAAATACACGGAGAAGTAGGTACTACAGGGAGAACCTGAAAAGACTGCTGCTGCTTTCTGGATTTATGGCAATATTAAATAAGACTTTCCGAATGCGAAAATGTAAATATGGTTTTTTGAAAACTATACAAGATATCGAAATGGTTGCTAAATAAAACTTAAGAAATTTATTCAGCCTTTGTTTTATTCACACAAACCATGCCGCTAGGAGGCATGGTTTGCGAGTTATAAGTGAAAAATCAAAAAATGGAACCTTTAAACCCCCCTCCCCCACAGCTCAAGGGCTAGTGGCGGGGACTTTTGATAATTATATTCACCTCCTAACTAGTTCAAACAAAGTAGGTAACGTAATCCGAAATCGTGTTCCAAGAATTTCCCTCTATAACTGTTCGTTGAGTGGGCTACTAGTTTTTCATGCAAAATCACATAGCAAAAACAAAGATATAAGTACCTATACAATATGGAAGTATAAATCTCTGTCAAAACTACAAATAATCAACAAAAATAACATTATTTTAATGCACTTGTTTCGGTAATTCTTACATAATCAGTAAATCACCGTTTAGAGTAACAAGTTAGTAGTTTTTATAAGGCGGACTTAATGCCGCAACGTATTATCTACAGTAATATAAACTGCACCTGCAGTAATAATAAAATATACTGGTGTTATTTGACTGGCAACTTTGGCAATATTGCCAAAGTTGCCGGCAATTTTGGTATTTTACCGGCAGTGGCAATATTGGGAATATTGCCGGCAGTGGGAATATTGCCATCAGGCACATCTCTAGGGGACATACATAAAAAAAAAAAAAAAAAAAGGTTGCACTCCAGGAGTGCCGGTAGAAGTGAAAACTTTTTTGTTACTATGTTTTATTTTTAATTTGAATGACGTCTTACTCATTTTCGATCAGGGTCACGTGACCCTGACGCGAGTTTTGGTCACGTGACCCTGACGCGAGTTTTAAATTTTTTACCCATTACAGAAAAAGTGTACAACGCCGCTAAAGAAGTTTTCACTTCAAAAAAAAAAAAGATTCCGACGAATTGAGAACCTCCTCCTTTTTTTGAAGTCGGTTAAAAAAAGAACTAGCGAGACTTACCGTAGTGCTAACGATGTGTAAAATCTAACATTTCACCTTGGTATTAATAATCAACATGACTTCAACTTTGACATTGACCGTCCCACAATAAAATTTAGACTTCTAACTACAGTTAGGCCCGGTATCCACCAAAGCGGAGAGGAGAGGAGATGTGTTTGAATAACCAATCAGATGTCCACATCTCCTCTCCGCTTAGCTTCTGTTGACATCTGATTGATTGGATCTGGCCTAGACAAGCATTGCTTAACATTGCTTACCCATCTAAAATCAGACCTCGATTAAGTCTACCACAGCGCGAGCTTGCATTAAGAGGATCGTCTACCGAGCGCTCGTCCATACTAAAAGAGAAAACGTTTTCCTACCCCTAAATGTTATCCTATCTCAGTGATTTTTTAAAATGCTTCCTACACAGTAAAAAACTAGGTTTATAGGTTTTCTTTTTTTTTTCAAAATTTATAATAGTTTGAAAGTTACAGGCGCCTAAGAGTTACTTTTGAAAAAAAGAAAACCTATAAACCTAGTTTTTTACTGTGTCAGAAGCATTCTAAAAAATCATTGAGATAGGATAACTTTTCGGGGTAGGAAAACGTTTTCTCTTTTAGTATGGACGAGCGCTCGGTAGACAATCCTCTTAAAAAAGGATTGGTCAAATCAAATAGTACCATTGTTCCATTTCAATGTACACAGTTTGGTTCCATTTCACGAAATTACTCCCACGGAGGTACTATAAAGTTTTTACACACCAAAAACCATGTTAATGCTAGTTAAATCTGCAGAGAAAGTATCCAATTAGGTCCTTTTTTGAGCCCTGACTCGCAGTAGACAAGGCAGTCCTACTAAGGTTTGGACAAAGGAGTGCCCAACAAATATAAAGTTATAAACCTGTTACAGAGAAAGTGGTGACATAATACGTGTTAGAGAACAGAAATCTTGCTCTTTATATAACCGTGTGTCCGATTTTATCGCATTGCCGTGAACCGTGAAACAAAATTTTTAATATGGCAGTTCGATATTTAACTACAAAGCTTTACGGTAATTCTTTTTAGGCCGAGACTCCACCAAAGCTGTGCGAGTCGAGACGTGTTTTGAACAACCAATAGAATTGCGTTGCGGCACGGGTTGCGGAGTGGAGCTGTGTCAATAACGCAATTCTATTGGTTGTTCAAAACACGTCTCGACTCGCACAGCTTTGTGGTTTGTTCGTGGAGTCTCGGCCTTAATCCTCGACTCGGTGGAGCGGTTCTTCATTTATTACTTTTTTTGTAAATGAATTCAATAAATGGTGGATCATTTTGTTACTGGGGATTTTGCTGTCAAAGTAGCGAAGCACGTACCGGGCCGATAGTAGTGATTAAGTTTGACCGCTGTATGTACTCATGGTCTGTCTATCTCTGTAGCACCGTAGATAACTCTTAAACCGGTGAGAAGAACTGAATATGGTTTATTTATCTCAAAGCAGGTTTTCTTATCACGCATAGTATTATTTAAGGGTCAAATGCAAAGTTATGATAACTAAGTATAATTATCACTATAATAGTACTTTCTTCTCACATTGCGGTGACGTTTCTACACTATTTACCTCTGAAAGGTACAAAGTTCAAACAATATAAATAAAATTATTTTATTGGATACCGATAACGACGTAAAACGTGTTTTTTATCAAGAATTTATAGCGCTATGCCCTTTCTTAGTTTCACGTAATCTGTGGTTTCACATATCAAATTCTAGATATTAAAAGGTAGCCGACTGTTTTAAGTTACAAAATATTCTGTGTCGACTGCCGCCGGCGAGTGACGACTACCGCCAACGCTTTGCCAGTTGCCGCCAACGCTTTGACAACTGCCGCCGACAGGTGGTGACCGTTGCAGCGGTTTCTGCGGTCAACGAGGTGCCGCTCGTCTATATTATGACGCCTATGACACAGTATAAATATCTACAGTAGTGGATCTCGGCCGCATGATAGAAATAAATACCTACAGCCGCGCGGTACGTAAACATGCGTTAGGGCTGTCCGACGCCCGTCTCCAGCATTTTAATTACATTTGCCTACTTTCTGTTTCTATTTAGTGTTGTGATTGTAAATATACTTTTCTTATATTTAAGTAAACAAATAAAATACTTTGTATATTGAAAAGGAAGTCTTCAATAAAAATGCGTGTTGTTTTTTATTAATAGATTTAATTTAAAAACAAATTTTTGTTTGAAAAACAAATTGTGCTTATAAATTTGCGACCGAAAAATATTTGCGCCTTGACTGACTCGTACGAAATGCTTTATTATTGAATTTTAAAGTATAATAAACTCGCATTCTAATAAAAAGCTTCTCGCATTCTAATAAAAAGCTTTCTTCTTTTTAAAATTAAATTCAGCGACTCAGTTTAAGTTAGTTCGCATAAGTATTTTGATGGGCAACTACGGAACCCTACACTGTGCGTGGCCCGACACGCACTTGGCCGGTTTTTCTAGTATTATTCATACACAAAACACAGATAATAAACAAATATTACTGTAGCGCCGTTACGTAAAACGCACCCGTGACGATATAACAAGGGTCTGATTACGTCGTCGTGTGGATTCGCGTCAACCGCTCCTTCAAGGTCAGTGCGCCGCTCGCGCTACCTCATACAGCGCATCGCTCGCGCAGGCAGTCGGCCTAATGCAACCGAGTGCGCACACTCAAATACGGAGCGAACTATGTACTCTTACGTTCCAAGATTCATGACTGTGTTAAAGTTTATGTAGTACACTGAATATACGTTGATTGTACACCGTACCGTAGGTAAATGAAGCTCACTGCTTCATTTCCGTGCCCGCCGACAATCCCACAGCGCCGTTACACCATGACTTTACTTTGAATAATACAAACTAACAAAACACACATGCACTGGAGTTTTGACACAAGAGTAAGTACCTACCGTATCATGATTCATTCAGAACCGCCTATAACTTAACTATTTAACTTGCCTCAGTAACTTTCCTTTACTTTATTCATTTTACTGTATTTATTAACCCAAATACCCTTTTTTTCGTGAGATAAAGGAAAATACATAACCATTAAAAAGTCACACATTATGTACCTACCTACTAGCACGGCTACTAGCTACTAGTAAGTAAAATTATTTTATAGTTAGTACTCACCTTTCAGAGGTTGCAGGTAATTTAAAAAAACTTATGTCTGGATGCGTTATTGTTGACGTTAAACACCCAAACACAGCACAATATTTTCTACTTGTCATATTTGCTAAAAAAAAACAACGCACCGTCCGTTCATCACTACGGTACGGCCGTGACTGTCTGCGCCCCGAGCGCGCCCCGACATCGAGGCGCGTAGGTATAGCTCGCGTTTCGTCCGTTTGTAGGGAGTTCCAATACTGTACATATTATTACCGTGCCTATGAGCAGCAAAAAATTATGACCCGTCCAGAAAACACCATATTTATGCATTATTATCTATCTATGCCAATAGAGTAGGAGTAGAGTAACCTAGATAAAATATTAGATTGCTTGATAATGAACATCAACTGGGTCACTGTCAACAGCTCTTGAATGAATCACAATCAATGTTATAACGTGTGTTTATAATAGCATTCCTTATGAAGTGGATATGATAGTGAAGCTACCTTTTTTAGTATTTGACCTGAATCTTTTTGGATATTCGCTGTAATCAAACTGAATTGTTGCATTATTTGGGTCGTTTATTTAATTTATGACGAGTTCATTTACTAATTTTCTCAGGAATTGCCTGTTTTGAATTGATCTATACCTATCTGTACTGTAGTTAATTGTTCCGGGTCTGGGTATTTATTTAAATGTTTGTAAATGCACTCACGACACAGAAGAAATTCTTAGTGCGGAGTAACATCATTTTTTTAATAAAAGCAATACACAACACCTGCATTTTGAGAGTTGTTTATGGCATACGTGATCTTTACTCAAGAATTCGTCTGATTCGACAACCTTCGACATATACAGTGGTGGTCACATAATTAAAGACACTTGATAGGATATAATTTTTTCAAAGTTTACCTACCCTATATTTTTTTATTGTAATGCAATAGGACCTTGCGATATTATTTCAATTATTCTGACGGCTATCGTGAAATGTTTGAAATTAAGTAAAGAGATCAAAGTGTCGTATTTTAAATTTTATCAAGTTTACTTTATTGCAAGCAGTTCAAACTAATAGAAAATCTTGGCCAACTAATTAAAGACACACAAATTATGTAACTATAAAAAAAGTAAATGTTTCGAATCTTGGAACGAACTTAACTATAATTACTTTTAGATGTATAATGAAAACATAAAACCACCTTATTAATATTTTGTCGCATGTCCTTTAGCATCAACGACAGCCCGACACCGTTTAGGCATTGAAGCGATCAAATTATTGCAGGTTTCAATCGAAATCTGCTCCCATGCCTTTTTAAATGTCGTGTTATGTTGATGCACAATACTTGTACGTTTTTTGCAACTATTTTCTTCACACGGGACTACAAGACTTCGATCAGGTTAATGTAGGGACTGTACGGTGGCTAATCTAAAACTGTTACTGATTGGCTTCTAAGAAGTTCTTTGACCACTGCTCAAGTGTGCTTTGGATCGTTATCATGTCGAAAAGTTCGTATCACCTGCAAATGATCCTCGGCATAAGGTAACATGTTTTCTTCTGAAATATTCTTTTATTGAAATGTATCCATGTTACTTTCTATTTTTTAATAGGTCTTACGCTGTGAACAGAAAATTATACCTAAACTGCCTTATTACTCCTCCATGTTTGACTGTTTTCTTTGTGCATTTTGGATCAATAGCTTTTTTTGCAGGACTACTCACTTTAACTCTCACATCAGAGTTATCCATTTTAATATTAGTTACGTCGAAAAAAAGCATATTTTTCCACTGTCGTTCTGTCCAGTGTGCATATTTTTTGGCAAATTGAAATCTTGTTCTGATATTTTCTTTCTTCAAAAGTGGGATCTTATGAGAAATTCTTCCAAAGAAGCTTAATTCTCATAATCGTCTTCTAATCGTTCTTGCAGACTCTTCTCTAGTCCCCTGTACACCAAATACTACTAAGCGAATCACTTCTGATCCTTTGAAAGGTTCTTTTTAGCCAGCGATGTTGTTCTTGAGTCTTCTCGCTGGGTTGTTTTTCGGGGTCTAGGTATCCTAGGCACATTTCCCGTAGTATTAAACTTCTTAAAATGCCGGATGGCGTTTTAACTATTTCTTTAGAGCATCGTAAGTAATCTGAAATTTTATTTAATGACCAACCCTTGTCATAAAAATTGAGAATTATCTTCCTTGCAGAAGGATCGCAACTTCTGCTTTTCCCACATACTAATTCAATTTAAATTTCACAATCGAACTTAAAGGATGGTTTAAACTGAGCTATTTTTTGCTGTGACGAAAATTCGTGGCATAATATGGTAAAAAACGAGTGCTCCTTTAAAAGAAAAAAGTTAAAATACGCACTGTCTTTAATTAGATGACCAGCGGAAAATGTACAAAAAAGTTTGTATCAAATTTGAAACAGAAACTATGACTAAACTCTTGTTATCATAACTTAATACTGTTTTAATTCTTAAAAATACGACTTTAGTGTACACAATAATGACAATTAAAATGGAATTGATACCTATCTTGGGTCCATAAATATCATTTATTTTGTTGTATGTGGTCAACATGAAGGGTGTTTGAATTATGTGACCACCACTGTATATGGGATTGGGCAGCCCACTACCACTTTGACGATACCACCAGGCGTTGCACCAGGCCAATAAGGAAAAAATACAGTCGATTTGAGAATCTCCTCCTTTTCTCGAATCTTCTGCCCTTATCCCATTTTATTTGTAGTCAGCGCAAAATGTTTTTTTCTTCCATTCTCCCCTATCAGACGTCACAGTATCATTTACTCCTTTTTGTTTCATATCATTTCTTAGACAATCCATCCATCTTTTCTTTGGCCTTCCTCTTCCTCTCTCGGTTAACAAAAACTGACTTGTTACTGCGCAAGAATCGCCCCAGTTGAGAGACACATAAGGGTGTCAATTGCTAACAAAACCTTCTGAACTCCTTAACAAATGGTAATTCAATAAATACACGGAAATTGATTACTTTAACAAGTGTTAGTCATATAGATTTCGAGTGCGTCCTGCATCGCGTAATTTCTTGAGCAACGGTAGTCGCAATGCACGGTGAAATATGCACTGTAAACTTTATTATTCGAAGATAGCTAGGTGCTAGTGATGCTAGGGGTTATTAGCTTTTAGCGATAGGTTCTAGCATCACATTTATATACCAAGGTGGATGTTTGAAACGAAATATCAGAGGATCTAAATGCTGTGAAAAAACTAAGCCCGGGCGCAGAATCCAGAAAGGACCTCCGCATATGCACATGCAGAAAAAGTGAGCAAAAATTAGTATGCCATACAAACAAACCAATACACTATAGGAATGAGTTTAGGCATTGGTTTGGTTTCAAAGCATGGATGTTTTTAAATTCTATGAACTGTCTAAAGAAAATAAGTGTCCATAACCCTTCAACAGCAACCGCAACTACGTCTAATAATCTTTTTTTAAACTACTAGAAATTATGGACTTGATTAATTATCTAGGATCGTCACGGCATTTCGTGGTTTTAGAAATTTCTGCGGTAAGTCCTAAAGCCAGTAAAGTGAACATTTTCTATGTTGTAATGATTCTCATTAAAAATTAAAGTCAAACAACAAGAATATAAAGAAAACGTGATACAGAGGACGAATATTTAATAGCCAGAGTGGACCCGTTTAATTGCTAATTAGCTTGCATGAGAAAAATAACATTTTCGGCAAACAGAACCTGTTTTAAGATTAAATTATAATGTCACGAGACCAAAAAAGAATACAATGAGGATACAGTTTCAATTTGTTGCACACCCAAAAAAGGTGCAAAAAAGTTTGCTACACTTGAATTTCCAAAACAAACATGGAACCATAAATGTATGTCATGACCGCATCACCAATTACGCACAGTTGCCAGCACACCAACCTACCTCAAACTGACAAATTTCTTTAATAGATTGTGAACCTTAACACAATAGTGGAAGGTTAATGTTCGATTGGTAAAATTTGGCAGATTCGAATAGGTTGACCTGCTGGCGTCTACATACAGTAAATTAGTTAGCTGTCTGTGTTATGTTCGACAAAAGAACGCGGTCTATAACTGTTGTAGACATGCTAATTGATCGCGAAGTCTCAGATCGTGACATAAGAGGTTTTAAAAATGTTGTACTAGTGTTTAATCAAGGGCTGTATTATAACCCGGTAATCCGGGATATGATTTGAAACATTGGGCCCCGGTCAAAGTAATAATTTGGTCACGATTCAGTTGACTAATCTGCCAGAGCATCAGAATTGTGAATTTTGCACTTTCTCTTGCTCCACTCTTGTTAGCTAAATCCAGAATTTGGCTATAATAATGGCTATTTGGTAGATTATGACTTCTCTATAAGTAAATACTAAAAAAAACATTTATGTTTGCAAACAGCCTCTACGAAAAAAATTCTTTACTGACTAAAATCCATAGTTTTCTTTGCTTAAATTACAAATATCCCAATCCGCGTTTTAGCATTTATGGCAGCCCTAGGCCTAGTGCAGCCACACCTTAACAGCGAGGTCAAAGCAGGTCAAGTTGATATTGAACGGAAACGTTAGGTACCTACTACATTAGTTTCCTGGTATCAAACGGCAAATATTAAAGTCGGTCAGATCTATTGATCGTTTATAAACTCCTTTGTTAAGTTTCTATACATTATGCTGGTTGTAGGAGCTGGTTTGTATTTCTCTAGGGGACTCGGAAACATTCATAGATCTTTGATCTCGTTTCGGGTAGTGACAAAGTCTGAACCAGTCTTACCGGGGAGTGTTGTTGTACTCGGCCCAGGCCTTGGAGGTGAGATATGGGAATTACTGGTATTCAGTTGCATTCGGTCAGACAGGTCGACAACAGAGGTTCCTTGCTCGTTCTTCTCCATAGAAATTTACGCTTTGGAAAGGACAACTACAATACTTTCACAGTTATTATATCTTGTGACTGAGACTTTTTACTTTTGACTTTTGACTAAAAGTGCCTGTAACTAGCCTACTTGAAATTAATGCTTTGATTTTGCAAAAAAGTTGGGAAAGGCTTTGCAGATGACGATGAAAAGCTCAGAAATAAGCTTTATCATGTTGCCATCTAGTAAAGTTGATAGCTTCTAAAGTAAGCCAGGGAAATGGCATTCAGCAGGCCAGAAATGTCTCTAGAAGGGTAGATTACTGTTAGAGCAGAAGACTCTGTGATAAAAGGGCGACGATTTCGATGGATCGAAGAACTTCGTGGATGCAGAAGACCTAGAAGTTGCATCGCAAGACCTGGGTGTTGGGCTGTTGGGAGAGAACTGTGTCCAAAAGTGGACTAAGATAAACTGAGTGAATGAAATATGAATAGGTTATTGGGTATACGGACTACCGAAGATATTACTTAACAAAGAGACAATGTTATTAGATAACATCCTATGTACTCTTTGATTATTATAACATGTCAACGCTGAAGTCTATTGGTACAGACAAAACATGGTCTATTTACTTACATGTTATGCTAAGTATAAGTACTGAAATTTTTAGACTTCTTGACGCTATTACATTGCTGATTTAAGGATACTCTCCACTATTTATATTTTAACGACCCAGAATTAAGGTAGACGCCAGGGTCGCGGGACGGCCTAAACAGGATACTGTGGCCCTGCAACGCAAAGGGCTTTTGAAAGAACAGGGTTTTTAGCCACTAAGAGAATTTGTTCCTTCCGCTCTACCTAGGGCGGAAAGGCTCAGTTGATGATTTATGCAACTCAAAAAAAAAATACGTTAAGATTGCACTCGCTGCTGTTTGTCCAGTTATCCTGCCATTTTCTACGCTATTTGCCGTAATGCCTTCTGGCTACGTCAGGGCAACACACAGTGGTTATTCTAGTCAACGCATTCGGCATTACGGCTAAACGTGGCCAAGAATTTAAAAGCCAAATAATTATAATAATAAGTAGTCGTTCTCGCATTCAATTCAAATCTAGTGCGAAAATATTTACTTAGTAGCCGTTATGTGAGCAAAGATTGGTTTCAACCGAGGCTGACATGGTTTAACTCGATTGAAAATCAAATTAATTATGAGGTATGTGGCTTTTTTTTTTAGCGTGGTAAAATCATCAAATGAGTCCTGAACCCCGGGCAGGGCGGGAGTTACTGTCAGACTCATACTGACTAAAATCCACGGTGTCCTTCAATAGCCCTTTATGTTCCGGGGTCACGGCAATGAGATAAGTCCCACGACCCCGGCAGGCTTTGGCCCTCCAGAGGGAGGGCCCGTCATTATGCTGACGCTATTTGAGGCGCGCGTGAAACACAACGCGCCGTCGACCCGGGCATGGTACATGGTCGGACAGTGAGTTGCCCTTTACTCGCCGCCGCCGCCCGCATGCCCGCGCATGAGGTATGTGGCTTGGTCTCAGATTGCATTAGTAAAATTTAAAGTTAAATCACTAGTCTTTTCAGCCATCTTGCTTATTATGAGTATTTTGGAATAATTTACAAAATTGTTATCGAAATGTTCAGTGTTTAACACCTTAAAATGCTCTAGAATCGCTACTTCATGATGACATTGAATTTAATGACTAGTTTTAGAAATAACAGCTACAATTTACACACATAAATTGAAAACAGAGAATTCATTAACGATCAAAAAGTAATACACGCTATATGTAAAAATTCTCCAGAAAACAAACGCGCAACGATTCGTTTTTTTTAATAATTGTTAGAAGTAAAACAAGGGCAAGATCAAGTTAAATTAGTTGGTGAAACTTGTGAAATATCACCAGGGTGTCGAGTCTGCTAATTATTAGTCAGAATGGCGGCACAATGGCGTTTCAATTGTAGTGCTTATTCGAACCATTTTTTACTGCTGGTTCGAATAAGCACTACAATTATTAGTCAGAATGGCGTCATAATGGCGCCATAATGGCGTTTCAATTGTAGTGCTTATTCGAACCATTTTTTACTGCTGGTTCGAATAAGCACTACAATTGAAACGCCATTGTGGCGCCATTCTTACTAATAATTAGCAGACTCGACACCCTGTCTATTTCGGAATGTTGGATCTGCTATGATGCAGGCAGTGCCCAGAATTACCTGAAGCCTCTTAAAAATTTAAAAATAATAATAGAGACAAGAAAATCGGGATACAAAATTAGAAGAATAAAGCAAGAGGAGACGGGTAAAGCTGATTGGAACAGCTGTGCTTTTTTTTTTAATGAGCACATCATGTCTTTAATAGATTTTCGAGTTTATACTGTTGAACATTAAGATGAAAACTGAAAACCGTAGTTTCAGCGCCGCCGCGACGTTGAGTGTTTAACGAATAGCACTACTGATTTTGCTAAGCCCAGCATCAAACTGAAGACTTAGTTCAACTAAACAGATACCGGATAACCCCAAATGAAACTAAAAAAAGTAATATTTGCAATAGGAAGTACCACAAATACTTTTATCATATTGTAACCAAGAGCATATTAGAACAGTCATTGAAAGATAACGAGAGATAGCAAATTTTGAAGGGCATTAATGTGGCAGAAAACCCTCAGTTTTATCTATGGCCAAGATAATATAGCCGATAAAGAAGAATAAAGAAAATCGGCGGAAGTAAGATGTACTCGTAAAAAAATGAGTAGAACATAATTTGGTTGCTATTATAGACCGAACTGTTGCGAAATGAGATACTCAAAAAACAAATAATTTTGTTATTACAAAATGTTGCAATTATACTTTAAAAACTTCCGCTCACTCAAAATAATGAACGATTTACAAAAGATTTACTGGTAGATACTGCGGTAATGGACCCGCTTCATCGCAATATTTTTCCAAGAACAAGTCTAAGAAGTTAGGAGAAATTCCTAGAGTGATGTAAAGTATAAAAATAAAACCAAATCATACCTGCATAACAGTCACAGCTCCATACGTGATGGCGATCCAGTATATGGACCCCAGGAGTACTCCACCAGCAATGAAGGGGCATATCTTGTGCGTGATCTCTTCCATTGCATCCAAGAGTGCCACGAACGCTCCCATAGAAGGAAACACTACGATATATTCTGCTTTACACTGAGGACACAGCACTTTACGAGTTATATTCCCTCTTTGCTTCTCGTCCACCCACCGTTGAAGGCAACTCTGATGCACCTGTAGCAAGAGAGATAATTTTTGTTATTACTGATAGAATGACTCAATGTTATAATAGATTTCTCGCACCTGGCATACAGATTAGATATCATTATTTATGCCTAGTATAGACAGTAGTAGGTACTTGTAATTAATGCCTAAACAACTGGACTTTCGTTTTGAGTCAATGGGATCGGTTCCCAGATAGTTTTGAGTACTAACCACTAATTCAGTACGTCTTTTTATACACGCAAGGTTGTAAATAACAACTACTAGTTACTGAGCCCGTGTAAATTGAAGAATAATGATGATTGATATTTTTTTTAAACGATGTGCCACACAATTGATGACTGAATATTATTAGTGTGTACAAGAATGAGTGATACTGCTTTATGAGACAAAACATATTAAAAAATGAAAGGCGCTATGCTCACGGGCACAAGATTTGACCTTAACAATCACGGTCTCAATGTAAGGTCTAAATATTTCCTACAATAAACCACCCGGAGGTATAATTAAAATTGTATAGCTCACGCATAAAAGCAAACAGTAACAAAGATCATAATGACCCTTATCAAGCCGTTTATCGACCTGTACGTACAGCAGTAATTAGTAATAACGGCCTTTCAGTAATGATACCATTCAGTAATGATGGGTGTATTTAAGTGCTAGCTACATGTCCAGACACCTTGTCTGAACGCATTAGACATAATCACGAAAGTGGCCCGAAGTCGTGAAGCTTTTAAATACGTAAAATGCTGACAGTTCTATGGCAGCCCTTGGACCGACTGATTTTCAGGATAAAGAAAAGACTCACACTCTCTGGCTTATGTAACCAAATACACACATTAAAACAAAACAACCAATGATAAGCTTGATGGAAATTTTAAAATAAAAAATACTGATAACAGTCGTAGTTTATAATTTTACAAAGGCTTAGAAGTAGCAGCTACAACAGCCAGTTGGAAATAATCATACACAGAATGCAGATGCTCATTGAGGCGGATTTTTCGAAAAGGTTAAAAACAAACGGTGACTACCAATTTTAAATCAAACCTTTCACATTTTTCTTACGACATTTAATAGCCCTTTATCTATTGAAACTAACATAGTTAGGGTCAATGGATTACGTACAAAAGTCAGGGCTGCAGTTAACAATGATTCTCTGAAATTGCTGGATCGATTGTCATTGACGCGTCATGTCGTAATTATTAATCAATTGACAGTACTACCGATCAATAATGCAAATAGACAGTTGATACAAATCTAGGACGGCTTTTAATAGAGTATTAACATTTACTGGGTTAAGCTCTACGTCTACGTCAGCAATAAAATAGGTACCAGTAGTTGATATTTTGTATACAAAATAATAAAACAAACATAAATTATAACAGAACTTAAAGAATACTAGTTGCAGGTTATAGTCCTCTCACCCAGTTACTTTTCACGCTAACTAAATATGAAAATTACATAGAGAAACATTACTAAAGTGTTTTTTTCAGCACTTCAGGAACTATTCAGGTCAATCTCCGGTAGTTTGGAATCATAACAAAGTCATTGACACGTTTTAGTTTTATTTGCGATTCGTACAAGGCTTTCGAATGTATTGATCACAATATGCGACACGTCTGTACGGAAGTAAGACTGTTCCGGGATTCGAGGGTGTTTTTACACGACTGATTAAACAAGGTTTCTTCTGCCTAGCAATAACAGTGCTCAAAAACTTAAAAAAACATTGCGTTAGATGAGCGGTGATGAAGGGGTACCCCAAGGCCACCTATCGTTAAGATAGGCATTTGATCTTAGATCGTTGTAAAACATATTCGACTGTGAAATGTTAGTTCCTCAACCAGTTCTCTCGCTTGACCTTTAGCAAGATTATACGCGACAGCTTATTTAAATATTGCATAGAAAAGTATTGAATCGAAGCATCAAGCCGAAAATAATTATGAAAGAAGAATAATTGTGCTAAGAGCACAATTATTCTTCTTTAACTTACCGGTAAGAAATGTTTAACTAAATAGACGTGAAGGTAAACCAACAACTATTGGAACTCTACCATATCTTGCATCTAATAGCAAGCTTCAAAAAATATTAAATATAAAAAAAAATGTTCTTGAACATTACAATCTTGATTTCCTTGAAAATTAAGCTGACGTATGTTTACGTATTATTCAGAAATAAATCGGTATATGCAATAGACATAGTAAACTTACTTCCTATGAATGCTACTGACGGTGACCAAGGTCATCATACTTCGCAACCTGCTCCCCTAAACTTCAACACAGTCAGCCTAAGTCTTTCACATGGCTTCGGAGTGGGAAGCGGTCGCCTCCTTCTGCGAAGCTAGCGAAGAAGGAGGCGGACGCATGAGGGAAAAGACGACCTCACAACCCAGCCGCAGTGGTAGACGCCCACGGCGACGGAGACGTCGCAAGACGATCTCCGGCCACCGTTGGCGTGGGCATGCTAGCGGCGAGTAATATGCCCGGGTCGGCGATGCATTATGTTCCACGCGCGCCTCAGAGACTGTCAGCACAATGACGGGGCCCCCCACCGACACCGACACCCCCTTTAGAGGGCCAAAAGCCTGCCGGGGTCGCGGGACTCACGAATTACCGTGACCCCAAAATGTAAAGGGCTATTGAAGGACACCGTAGATTTTAGTCAGTTTAAGTCTGACAGTCCTTCCTGCTCTGCCCTGGGTGGGAGGACTCATTTGATGTTTTTACCACGCTAAAAAAAATAAAGAAATGGTCTTTCGCATGGCTGGGACAAAGACCTCGTCTCTGTTAGGACGCGTACCCATAAAAGCGGATTATAAGACATGATTAAAGTGATGAAGGAAAACATCATGATGCAGGACCATTATCATATCTTCTACCTCTGTTTAGTAAGTACAGACGTGGACCTACAAATTAACTACATTGTAGTCGTTCGACATTTTCCGCGATAAATATCGATAAGGATACAAAGACCTAATACTAAGTTCAAACACCTGGAAATACCAAACAAGAATCAAGAAGGCTATGGCATAAAGATCTTTGTGCCCTTGCTACTAACGACCTTTGGAGTTGGTTAGCCGTTCTTTTTGACTTTCAAGGAGCTTAAAAAAGAGGGTAACATTTTGTAGGACGTCGTGATTTAGACGCAGAAACGGTCAAACAAACAGGACGGAAGAATTACGATCCTGGCATGCTCTTTTCTACAGTGTGCTACAGCCTTGTCTCAGCGCGGTTGAATATGTATATTATGTTTTTCGACTTTATGCCCAAGACTCTTAAACGTAGAAGCCAACGAGCTCGCCGACGACGACTTACAGAATAGCATAGCTGGACATCACAATGAAGTATCTAGTGTCGGTTGAAGGCCGGAGGTAGTCTGCTATCTAGCAGGTACTGGCAGATTAATGGCGATGATTAATTGGTTTAGGATCCCTAAATAGTTTTCAACCGTCAATACTTTTAAACAAGCATAAACGAAAAAGACTGGGCAGATGATGATGATGACTTTTAAACCGACGACAGTGCTATTATTATCTTAGGTGGTGGTTTATCCTCAAGTGGATTTTCAACTTTAGGGTCTAAGTATAAAGTGCAAAAACTTTTGCGGACTGGCTGTGAATACGACGGTGCGCGCGGGGCTGCCTCCATAAAGAATAGTATCGCAGTTGGTACCAATATATGATTATTTTATGGCAAAGAAAAAACCTAGGTTTTTTAACCGACTTCAAAAAAAGGAGGAGGTTCTCAATTCGTCGGAATCTTTTTTTTTATTTTTTTTTATGATTTCTCGAAGACGCCTGGACCGATTTGGAAAATTTTTCTTTTGTTTGAAAGGGTATACCTTCCAATTGGTCCCATGATCATCAGGTCAGGATCTGATGATGGGATCCCAGGGAAATGGAGGGCAACCTTCAAATTTTCTAGGCACATAGTACCATTTTCATATATTTTCTAAAGTTGTTCAAGTATTTGCATCTGATAATCATCATCTCAGCTGGATGAGCTGATGATGGAAGGTACAACTCCTTAACAGTGAGGAGTAGGTGTCGATTGATTTATTTTGTGTTCGCATATCTCTGAAACTACCAGTCCGATTTAAGTAATTCTTTTTATGTTGTACTATGTATTGTTCAACTTAAGGAATACTGCAAGTTTCATCAAAATCGGTTCAGTAGTTTTTGAGATAGGGAAGGAATAAATGAGATGTTAACGATGTTATTACCGGTGCTACGGATTTCTTACATTATGTAAAAATGATGTCTTTGACAAGAATTTTGGTTGAATATTTATACTAAAAAGAGTAAAATAAAAACTTTTTTTTAAAAAATGTAACCGCCTTCAAAAACAACCACAAAAAAGGGTAAAATAACCTACAAAACTTTTCTTTCGGAAGTCGGTGGCAAAAAAACAATGAAATTAATAAAAAAACCACCGACTTCCGAAAGAAAAGTTTTGTAGGTTATTTTACCCTTTTTTGTGGTTGTTTTTGAAGGCGGTTACATTTTTTTTTAAAAAGTTTTTATTTTTCCTGATTGTTTATGTTGGTGGCATAGAATAATGAGTGTGATTTACACCGCACTGCACCAAACTGTGCCACAGAGGCATGCCATAATGCAATTCTATGTTGATTCAATTAAAATATAATACAGTCACAACACGCAAACAGAATGCTGCATCATAATCAATTCATGGAATGGCTATAACGATAGGTCCAGTTTTGTTTCCAATACCTATGTTCCCAGAACTTAGTTTAGAATATTTAGCCTGTAATATTTCTACTGCTAGAGCCCAGGCCTTTGTGAGAATGGCAAGGCTGTAATCCACTACACAGGCCCAAGGCGGGTTGATGGAGGTACTTAAACTTAGGTGCTTAATTAATTCAGGATATAAGTACTTCAATCAACGACGATATAATACTAGACTCGTAATAACAGGCGACCGATGTCTGCCAACACATTAGGCAAAAAAGTCTTATATCCGTCTCATTTCGACCAATCCTGTGAGCCGTAAACATACGTTGAGTCAGAACAGACCTCGAGTTAGCCAATCACAACGCAGTACCCTGTCCCCCTCGCTTACGTAGTACCTCAGCGAGTTGGCAGAATAGTTTTGTTCGTTAGATCTTGCAATGCGTAGTCTAGTATTATATCGTCGTTGACTTCAATACACACATAGAACAATTTAATCACATTTACAACCATGAAACACGCGTAACGATAAGGAAACTATACCACACACGTTTTCACATTAAGGAAATAAACCGTCAAGGATTTAAAAAACACCATAGAAGTTGAATGAAGAAGTTATATGCTGAAATGAATAAGGAGTTTTTTGTTCAAAGAGTATTTACTTGCCACTTTTTAAATACCAAAAGAGTCACTAAAGAGTCACCCATAACACAAGCTCTGCTTAGCTTGGGACTAGATGGTGTTGTGTGATAGTAGTGGAATATTAAAAAAGTTAAAAAAAAAGTTAATAAAATTCATTATAGGTACATTACATATTTATAGAACAATCAACTTAACATCAGATAATCCAAAAATAATAGTATGACACACAATTATACCTATGACTGTACCTCATCGACCCTAATTCTTCAAACAATCATAAATACTGTCATATTATCCTTTCACACACAATAACAAACAAGTGTTTTACAAAGTGATAACATACTAAAAACAATAATTTTCCTAATTATCTTGATGATAATATAGTTTTAGAAAAGATAACATTTTGAGACTTTCAGTTATTGGTGTCAGTAAATAAGGTGAATGAATAAAATAAAAAAAATATTTCAGTTTTAGTAAACATTGAGGTTGGTGGCAACCATCAGATAAATACTGACTTTAGTAAATGTTTTGAGTAATTTTTGAGGTTCAGGCATGCAATAAAGTTAATTGTATTATTGCCTCTAAGAACACTGTCAATGGGTTACGGGACAGTCATTAAAGAGCACCGTAGTCTTGGAATGCAAAGTTCAAGCGAAGGAAATGGTTTGTTTTTAGTTGGTCAAGTCTGAAGGAGTCATTTATATTTTATTATTTAATATACTACACATCATTTCCTTACACACATTTCTCATTGCTTATTTTATTTTCTTGTCCTTATCCATTTGTCACTATGGGGTGCCAAATGAAAACCAGCGCTGGGTGTCTTTCACCGAGCACATGCTCAAGTGGTAACCCTTATGGTGTGTTTTTTTTTTTAATTCTTATTTCCATTTGCAATCGGTCGCGAGACCATAAGCAAATTCGTTCTTAGACAAATGACAATTTTGGTGTTATGTTGAGCAAAATTGTGATTGTATTCATTATTTTATTGTTGTTGTTTGTGTGTCCATAATTAAATATTTTTTTAATCTATTCTGTTTCATTGATGATTTTCCATCATTAAAAAACCGCCTTGAAAATCTTATCTTACATCTCAGTGGACAAGCGTAAACTCGTAAATAAAGGATTATTTATTTACATCTCAACTTGAACTGATAACCTTGATAATGCGTTGACTGTCACAACAAGGGATGTGTGACAAAACTCATCAATATTCATCATCATCTTAAGGAAAGTATTGTTTGCATCAATAAAAACATTAATCTTTGTTTTGCAGGAAAAGTCTTTGAACGTTTACAAAGAAAATTTGAGATGAAACAACAAGAAAGATTTTCGTAAATATGAGATGTAATATATTTGTAATAAAGGTTATTATCCTCTTGCCCTTTGGGCTTACAAACAATAGTAACAATATTCACAACAATATGGCAATTGGCAAATTGCTGACACTGAAATTGCTCAAAAAGTCAGCAAATTCAAGTAGACCTGGGCCGTCCTCGTCTACTGCAAAATAACCACTTTCGGAAGCTCTGACAGTCACAGATGCCGAGGCAAACCTTGTAGCAAATGGTGAGACAAGTAGAACAAAACCAAAATCTAGTGGTCCACTTCGGCCCTGGATTAAAAAAACAATTCTTCAGGAAAGACCTTGCACAGCAATGGTATGACATAGTTTAGCAGTGGTATCAGTGTGGAGGATTGATGCAGCATTATATTTTCATTGTACTGTCATCTTGGTCTTGCAACTCTTTTACACAGTCCATTTATAATAGTAATGGTTTAGATATGGCAAGTTATCATAATAATTAATGAATCTTACAACAGCCATGGTTGCAATTAGGAACACTTTTTTATAATGATTTTATTTATTCAATATTATCTGAGTAAGTGTGAAACAGGGACTATCTTAGGGGTGAGACATTAATGTAGTTTTATTTCAGTTCCACAATATAGTTATGTATACAAATAAATAAATGATAATGTAGATGCAAACAAGACTACCACATAAAGTTTACACAACTCAACTTCATTTCACAATTATAAATCAAATAATAACACGGTAAGTGCCCTATTAATGTTTACTAAAACAATTGGAGCAAACAACAGCTACTTTCACTTCCTCACAAATGTTTATATCACGAATCGGAAGCACGGCTTATTACAGCGGCGATCTGGAACGAGTATTAATTATCCACTTACCCATTTCGTGGTCCCGATGCACTTGCAAGGCTGTACCCAGGCCGCCAGCCTGTCGTCTGCCTCCGTAGCAAAACACACCCAACACGACTTCGTATTGTCATCCTCAGCTGTCTGTATAGCCTGAGAACTACCCATACTTGAAGGCTGCACCCCAGACGCTGGCTTCTCACCAGACATCTCCATAAACTGCGTTTTTAATAACGATATAAAAATTCACACTAAAAAAACAGACGAGCGCACCACAATAGTTCTCAATAACAACTGATTGTTTAAATCCTTGATGCTATTGTAACAAAACCATATTTTTCTCCGTAAACGATAAAAATACTTTTGTAATCTTAATCAACAGCTGTTTTCGGAATGCTTTTTTAGAAATTCCGTTCGTTTTGACAAGACAGAAGTTGCATTCACAGACTACTTAGAGATACTACGTATCAGACTGCCAACTCCCGAACAAAAATTTTCAGCGTACGTTTTAAT
Source organism: Agrotis clavis (assembly GCA_954870645.1). Taxonomy (NCBI): domain Eukaryota; kingdom Metazoa; phylum Arthropoda; class Insecta; order Lepidoptera; family Noctuidae; genus Agrotis; species Agrotis clavis. The sequence goes on from OX940940.1 coordinate 8,405,297, forward strand.
GTCGTATGACGTTTCTTTTTTTTTTAAATCACTGTTGCTCACTGGTAAAGGAATAATCGTATACAGCCTAAAACGCCGTACTCGATATTGCTATACTACTGAAACTTTTTTGAAATTAATTTTGGGAAAAAAATAAAATAAAACAAAGAATTACATATTAAATCATTTATTTTTCAATTTCTGTTAAAAATTTTCGAATGCTTGTTTTTGGATCGCAGGCAAATAACGAAAATCGTTAAATGAACTTAGTAAAATAAATTATCATATTGCACCAGTTCATTATTGTAAACCTTTTGACACAACATTATTTTTATGAGCATTGTGTTCCAATTATGCATTTGTTACAGTTATCACTTATCACTGTACCGAAACACCTCACTGCACCTTTGGATGGGTAATTTAGTCTTTTTTTTGCTGCCGTATATTCTTGATGGTTTATCGGTCGCCTCTTTCCAAAACACGGTGGGGTGATTTTTCTACATCTGCTATTCTCAGGATTTTCACAGGTCTTCCATCTGCATAATGAGCTGGAAAAGAAGAAACATTATGTTAAGTATAAATAAATATTATGAACCTCGGAGTGGGTGGATGAGGGTGCTTTATGTAGTCAGGTAGTGTAAACCAGTTGAGTTTTATGAAAACATTATGTTATTATGTATTCAGTAAAACATATTATTTTAGCATGTAACTGTACAATGAATTCTCTTAAAAAGGTCTATTAAATTAAAGGAACAATATATCTCTGCCTCCTACCAGGCGGTCAAAATTTAGCACCCATAAAATTTGCAAAACATTTATTTTTATACTAGCCATCGCCTGCGTTTATGACGAAAATTAATTAACAGGAATTTAATCCTGGGGTAAAAGGTATCATAATAAATTAAAATAATCTGAGTAACAAACATCCATCTATCCTCACAAACTTTGGTATTTACAATATTAGTTAGAAGTAAAGTTAAGCAAGCAAGAAGTAATGATAGCTGATGTTGTTTCATCATAATATTTACCGGTATACTGCCGAGTTGTTGTTCCACTCAAAATCTCATCTTCAGTAAACAGGGAAGGATAGGCACTGCCGAGATTTAGAAGTAATGAAGTTCTTTTCGAAGTGCACAAACAAAAAGCTTCGGAAGTTGTTCAGGTGATAACGACTGCAGTCTTGCAGATCATCACGGTTTAGTTTAGACACTATAACCCACACAGCGAGTCTTTTCTCATTACACGGGAAATGATACCAAATAGCGTCCTGTCGCGAACAAAACGGAGCACTCGTAATATATTTTGCAAGTAGCAAAAGTAATAGTAGAGATACTGGAGATTAATTATTACAGAAAAAGCGGACAAGATAAACAATAAAGATCAATATTAGCACCAGCAGTAATGTCACTAATGTCAGACATACGTCATTATGAAACAAAAACAAATGGCGGCCTACCAGCGCCTGCGACGGCCAATCACAGACGACCAGAAACGTCAGTCGACATTAAAAACAATATGGCGCTACGTCGAGCGTTTCGTTGTATGAAGATTATCACCCGTGGTTGCATTGTGGATCTTCAAAATGAATAGTCAAAGACAAACTCAAAAACGTGCGTGAACGGAGTAGTGATGCAACCACAGATGTAACTTTAGTCGATTGAGATTTAAAATCCCAGAAAATAGTAAAAAAAATGGCCAAATGCGAGGCGGACTCACGCACGCAGGGTTACCATAATCGATGAAAATGATTAACGTTTTCTCGAGGAACTAGAAAAAAAATCATTCTAAAAATACCCATTATAATAGTGAACCATCTTTAATTAGTCTGTGAGGTGAACGCAGACTTGTTCACACCGCAGTCTCCGCAGTCCCCGCAATCATCGCTTTTGTTTCAGGGACTGCGGTGACTTTGACACGGGTGGGTATGCGAGGTTGCAAAGAACTTCATTATAAAGAATTCGAACGTGAAGACTGCGGCGCGTGCGGTGCGGCCAAGTCTGCGTTAGTGCGTTCACCTTAACAATCCTCAGAACCATTCTTTTCTTTTGATTACACTATGCAGTTTCCTTTTGGAATGAAGTTCCTTATCGCGCGTTGTGAAAGGGGGCTGGACGGAAAAAAATCTTACGAAAAGTTGGCACGACACTTTTATCCGACTGCGGGACGCAAAGGAGGGTAATGTGTTTAATGAGTGGAATGGAGTGGAGTGGAGTGGAGTGGAGTGGAGTGGAGTGGAGTGGAGTGGAGTGGAGAGGAGTGGAGTGGAGAGGTGTGGAGAGGAGTGGAGTAGAGAGGAGTGGAGTGGAGAGGAGAGGAGTGGAGTGGAGTGGAGTGGAGAGGAGAGGAGTGGAGTGGAGAGGAGTGGAGTCGAGAGGAGTGGAGTGGAGAGGAGTGCAGTGGAGAGGAGTGGAGTGGAGTGGAGTGAAGAGGAGTGGAGTGGAGTGGAGAAGAGTGGAGTGGAGTGGAGAGGAGTGGAGTGGAGTGGAGTGGAGAGGAGTGGAGTGGAGTGGAGCGGAGCGGAGTGGAGTGGAGTCGCGACGATTATTTGTGTTGAGTGTATACAGTAACTTCGTTCCATCCGGGTGTCCCTCCTTGACACCTCTCAAGTTTTTTTTTTATCAGTGGCGCACCGTCGCAATGCCGTTGTACTATGTTGAATCTATTGTCGTAGTAGTAAAGTTCTAGAGTGGTTCTAGAGCAAGAACCTCAATTATTAGCTCATAAGAAGCTGAGGAGGGCTTTAGAAATCTGTACCTACCGACGGTGAGATATCAAAAAATGTTACACTGCACCCATGCACTGCACTGTTAGACATCGTAATTATGCGACTACTGTAAGGCTCGTGAAAATCACATTAAGAATGGTTTATGGTTTATTAAATAAGATTATGACGGTGATGTATAATACGAATTTAATTTGAGGACGTCATAACACCTCTTTGTAGTCGGTTCCTCCCCTTCCCCTGCACTTGAATCCGAGCTGCGTACGAGCAGAGAGGCAGCGGGGCGGGCGGGGGTATGCGGCTGGTTGTCAGAGATCGGAGTAGTGCTTAAGCAATATCCGAATTCTGTCCGTGATATTTTTTCACGGGTTCGGATCGGATTCGGATCGGACGTAGTGCGTACAGCTTTTTTTTTTTTTTTTTTAGCGTTGTAAAATCATCAAATGAGTCCTCCAACCCCGGGCGGGCAGGGCGGGAGGGACTGTCAGACTTCTACTGACTAAAATCCACGGTGTCCTTCATAGCCTGTTAAGTTCCGGGGTTGCGGTAAGGGAATAATCCCGCGACCCCGGCAGGCTTTGGCCCTCTGAGAGGGGGGCCCCGTCATTATGCTGACGCTCTTTGAGGCGCGCGTGGGACACAACGCGCCGTCGACCCGGGCTCGAATGGTCCTTGGTCGGGCAGCGAGTTGCCCTTTACTCGCTGCCCGCATGCCCGCGCCTACGGTGGCCGGAGATCATCAAGCGACGTCCGTCGCCGTGGGCGCCTACCACTGCGGCTGGGGCGGAGGGAGGACGCTGTCCTCTCTCACTCGCGGCCTGCCTCCTCCTTTACGAGCATTACTGCCTCGCAGAAGGAGCTGACCGCTTCCCACTCCGTCTCGCCCCGCAGCATGGCCGCAACCAATGCCGGGCGCGAGAGGTCTCCGCCTATCGCAGCCGTGACGACACGTCGGTGCTCCGCCCAAGCTGGGCAGTCTTGCACCGTATGCTCCACCGTGTCCTCCGGGCGATCTTCGCAGTGGTGACACCCAGGCGTCTCCTCCTTTCGCATCAGACACAGGTACCTCCCGAAACTTCCGTGTCCGGTGAGGACCTGCGCCAAGCGGTAGGTCAGGACGCCATGACTTCTCTCCAGCCACTCCTCAAAGAGGGGTCTTACCGCCGCAATTGCGGCGTGCCCGGCCGTCGGTCGCGACAGTCGAGTGCGTACAGCTTGGCAAAAAACTGTAGAAAACCGGAAGTCGCCACTGTCTTATGTCTTCTCGCTACCAGCACTTTGAATGATTTTTTTTTTCACTTAATACGTTAGTTTTATGGCACAATAATAAATCTAACAAACCTGAGGACCGCAGGTTTGTTAGATTTATTATTGTGCCATACCGCAGGCTGCGGTCTTTGTTTACATCAAATATCAAAGATTTTAAAACGTTGTCAGAAACAAACAGATTAGTTCCGTTTCAATCCGTTCTGGCCAAGCCAACGACGATAAATACTAGACTCCTAATAACAGGCGACCGATGTCTGCCAACACATTAGGCAAAAAAGTCTTTTAATAGTCGAATTTCGACCAATCCTGTGAGCCGTAAACATACGTTGAGACAGAACAGACCTTGAGTTAGCCAATCACAACGCAGAACCCCGTCCCCATCGCTTACGTAGTACCTCAGCGAGTTGGCAGAATAATTTTTGTTCCTTAGATCGTGCATGGCGTAGTCTAGTATTATATCGTCGTTGGGCCAAGCTGTAAACGCCTTTAGTCGATTGTGATTTAGTAACTTTTAGCTGATCAATCCCTAAAACGTCGCGTTTCAGAATCAGTATATTTTACAATTTGAAACATTATATCTAAGTGTTATCTCTTTTTGTCACATAGAGACTAGCGATTCGAAACGGAAATCTATCATGCTTGAAAACTTTCTTTATTCAATGACATTTGTCTTGAACTGAAACACAAAGGTTAAAAAAAAGGTGTTCAACTCAGCTGGTTGAATGTTGGTTATTTGATTATTTCCGCGTTTACTGTGTAGTTTCTGAGACGATAATGAGTTATTGAATGGATATTTGGAATATTACAATTTATGAGTGAAATTACATTCATCACCTATCAAGAATCGAAGTGAATTCGAGATAACTGTAAGTTTTCACGATTGTAACTTTCACAACTAGTATTACGAAGTTAAACCATTATTATAGTTTATGCTTTGTACGAACAAATCTATTTTAGTAGAATGCTAATAAACATTCTAAGTTAACCGTTTATACGTATTCGTTTCTGTTTTCTTATATTTCTGGAAAATCATAACCATGCATTCCATTTACATAACATTTTTTAAGTGATGATCTTCATGTGGAAATATTGTGAAAACCTATCAGAATATAACTTGAAAACACTAAGATAAGTACATTATATTGGAAATAAACATGAAACTTTGTTACTAAAAAACAGTCACCCACAGTTTGCTAAAGATTGAACAAGAAAAAAAAATTGTGCATAAACTGTTCGACCCCTCCACTTTTCTGTTTAGTATGTGCATTCGTTTCTAATTCATTATAAATGTATGGTTATGGCCTCATGCATAAAAACATGATGGTATGGGGAACAAAAAATGGTAGGTAGGCACAGAGCATGAATTTTATTATTTATGTAAGTATCTCAGATTTTGAAAAACATTTTAAAGCAGACTCAGGGTTCAACCAAGCGCTTCATATCAAAAAGATTAGTACTGTCTAAATTTACTTTTAAACAAAAAAAAAGAAACATAATTATTTGATTGCTAATATTTTCGTTTCTACATTTCATCATCATCATCATCAGCCTATAATGTTCCCACTGCTGGGACACAGGCCTCCTCTCTGTGAGAGGGAGTGGGCCATAATCCACCACGCGGGCCCAGTGCGGGTTGGCTACATTTGCTTAAAATTTAAAAAGATTTTAAAATAATTATTACATAAAGTGATTTAAAAAATCTAAAAATAAATTATTTGAGTTACACCCCCTCGTTGGTGTTGCAATAGAAGGCATGACTGATGAATGTTTCAGGTTAGATGACCAGGTTGTGCAAAATCTTATTGGGTTCTGTTAGATTTTTTTAATGAAAAATGGATCCCCACACTAGGAATTTCTGCTAAATCGTGGGTATTTTACAAACGTGGTAACTCATATGCACAAACACCCAGACCTGGAACAACTACTTTCAGATCATCACTGTTCCGTGCGAGAATCGAAACCGCTGTGCGCGGTCAATCGCTCAGCCACTGCGCGAATTACTTTGATGTTAATAAGGTAAAAATGCCATACCTAGAATATAAATATGTATACGTAGGTATTGGCATAATTTCCTGCTTAGATGCCATAATAAATACTTGAAATAACTAAAAAATTAAAATAGGATAATTTTGTTGCACATCTTTGAATGAACTTTCTTAGACTATATCGGAGTCTTATTGCATAATCAGTTTAATACTGAATTGCATTTAACTTGCCAAAGATAATGACAGTGTCAAGATGCAGAACTGACGGCATGGTTGGTACCATGCAGAGCGAACTGGAAATGCTGTGCTGCTTGTCATGGGTTCCACTCCTCGCACAAAGCCATTTCGTTTTAATTTATTATGATGGATAAATATTATAGCATGTGTAAAAAATACTCAAGGATTTTGTAGCATTTAGTTTCTAGTAAATTCAAGTTAAAAAATTCCCGTCAAAGTTAGACAAGGCATTATAATCAAACTCATGTAATCTGTGCTCATACACTGAGATTGTACGTAGTCTACGAGACATCAGACAAATCATGCCGGTAAACCGGTTACCCTTGAACAAACTTACAATCGAGAGGGGAATGACGTTTGAATCAACTCGCGAATTCGCGCGCCGTAGTACGTCACTCAGTACTCGTGAGTTGCGCGGCAAAAGCGCGCGTGCCTACAGTCGCGTCTTCCCGCGCCTTTTTCAAATATCGAACAAGGTACCTTTTATTGTCACTTTCACAAAATTTTGGTGTTGCATCACTTGGGAGTATGCGAACCTCTTTACATACATTTATTTATGTGACTGTGTCGTGTCGTTCACAGATATTTCGTAATGTGTAATCTTGTTTTGTATCTCTTGTGGATTATGAAATTATCTCAGCGTGTTTTTATAGTGTCCTTAGTTGTTAAGATTTTAAAGCAGCATTTGTGTAGTTTAAAGCGAAGTTGACCAATTTAAAAGTCTTTTGAATTGCGGATTTGTATGTGAAGAATACCGTACCTAGTGCCAAATTGTTTTTCTTCATCCTGTGGACGTTTTACAGCCTGCTGTAGTCTGTATCCTGTTTATGGTAGACTCCAAACAGTCTCCATTCAATTTGGGTGATACAATGAACCAAAGTTAATAAACAAATACTTTTCAATACAATCATTACAATCATGTTGATTAATGATGTCCTGTTTCATTTAGAGTGGAACTGGAATAATTATAGGAAATGGTGTTATTAGAAATTAACCTGAATCCCGGTATTTATCCGGAGAAACGTGTCTCACGCGTATTCCACGCCATAATTTAGTGCCCAGAAAGATATTCAAAAGGTGCATTAAAGAGCATGACTGTAAGTTTCCCACTGCTGGGTCGCAAACTTCCTCTCAGTGATAGGGATAGGGACCGGATCACATAATCTTCCATTTGGGCCAAGTGCGGGTTAGTGGTCACTTTTCATCAGATTATCTTCTTCGGAGTTGCCGGTTTTTTCAAGATGTTTTGATCGCTTGTATGCGACGTTCCTATCGTCCATACAGACCATTCCATCGAAATATTTGAATAACCAGTCCTCTTTGCTAAGAATTCGGAAAAAAAACAACCGTAGACTACAAACGTTTTTTTTAAATGCCAGTCATGTTTTTGCCGGTTACGTTGGAAATACCTTAAAAAATGCATACGTGGATCGTGGACGGATCCGTAATCATAAGGTCATAAGATAATAATCATTAGCGGTCGGTAGATAGGTACCCATTGTAGTAATAATGGTATTGACTACGTGTCCTCAGGTGTTATTGTCTGGATCTGAATTGCAAAATGGCTGACTTATGGCCCTACCTAGTGCACGTTTGCACGTGCTATTTGCACTTGGGGAGTGGTTTTATTGATATAAAACGTCATACAAGTATCATGTTTGTCAACTTCCAAGTATTTGCATTGATGTTGTTATGGACTTCGTGGTATCTACAGAGTTTGGTCTTTCGGACCATTCCTAAGTTAATATTATTCCAGAGTTAGAAATCTCTATCTTTCCTATCTCTAACTCAACGTCATGACTGTTCAGTTTTTTCCCGGCAGAATTTGGTGATACAGTCTAGTTATGTATCATTTTTGTGGTTCATCTGCCTTGCATATAAAATAGAGTGATAGTTCTCTTACAGTGAAGGCTTTTTCGACCCATCATCGATGAACTTTTGATGTCCTCATGCCCGTTAGTGTAATACACTAGGGAATCGAGAACCGGTCCTTGTTGGAAGACCCGGGATTTTCGGGACAGGCGACCAAGGAACCGGGAAATCTCGGGATTTTCGGGACTTTCGGGACAAAAATGCATTTTTTCCATGGCATTAGAAAACAATGAAAATAATAAGATAACTTTAGGGCATAGTATTTATTCTGATTAAAATCATACAACCAACTTATTCGTCGGCCTCATGGACATGGGTTTGCTCTAGCCTCTTTTCTATTCAGAGGTGGCAAATCTATTCACTCTAACTGTACTAACTATAATAATTTATATGGATGGAAACTTGCAGTTCATCTAGATGTCCAATACTGGACATTAGATGTAATGCAAGTAGGCCGGTGGAAAGAGGTTGTAGAATTCATGAGTTCGACCTATTTTAGGTCTCATCTTAGCCACGAGCGAACCCAATAAAAAAAAACGAAAAGTCGATGAGATGAGCTAAGCTGTAGAGTAACCATCCACCAGTTTCACGTTGCCAATTAGTCAAAGAAGCTCTGCGTTCTCCGTACGTTCTGCGTACTCAACGTAATCATTGGGATGGCTCAGATAAATACAATTTACTGCACTAGACCCATCTAGTGCAGTAAGTTGTATTTATCTGAGCCATCCCAATGATTAAGTTGAGTAAGATTGCTGCAATACTCCGTAAGAAAAAACATAAGAAACTTTGAATTTCGCGGGCTACTACGACGCAATTACCTTATGCAGCAATAGGCTTACACATAGGCTATCCAGGTGTAAGGTATCGCTTCACTCTATTTAGGATGCCCACGTCAAAGTTGACACTGGATGTCAGCTCCATGCCCAGAAGCTCAAGGTCATCAGTTATAGAAACAGGAAAAATAGGAGTTGGTCCAAATTACTCTATAAAAGATGTAGTTTCGATTTACTCCTACTTCACTAAGGAAATATACGCCTGTATGTTGGTGGCGTTAAAAGAGAGAAGTTTCTTGTTCGCTCACTGGGATACTAAGTATCAAATCTGTTCGCTCTACCATGGTCTCTCTGAAGCAATGAACTTCATCCCCACTGGATTTTGCAGTGGGCAAGTATGTCACTTAAACAGTACTGTTATCTACCTATCCAACAATACCAGGCTGAAGTGGGTAAGAAATGTGCAGCAAAATAAGAGTTGCAAAGAAAACAGATAACTTTTGAACTCCAGAGTCAATGACCAAAAGCTCAAAGGATCAGTCATCAACGACAACTCTGATTGATCGTTCACTAAGAAAGTCTGATATCCAGCTACAAAAATCAACTGGGATACCAAAAGCAAGGAAGCTTTTTGTCTCCAGACCCTGTCAAAGGCTTTCGAGATATAACCATCAGTACTACATTATCAACTTTTCTTCTCTGTCAACCACACCTGTTTCTGAACATGTTATTCCGTATATAACGACAAAGTGAATAAATACCTTACATCCAATTTGATTCTTTTGTTCTATAAAAGAATTAACAAGTTTAAACAAATTATTTATACTGTTTTTCCGAGTCCCGAAAATCCCGAATTTCCCGGTTCTCAGTCGCATGTCCCGGATTTTAAAATATACTTCAAGAACCGGGAAATCCCGGGATTTTCGGGACCGGGATTTCCCGGTTCGATACCCTATAATACACGTTTGCCCCTACTTTGGCTATCACAGACTTTGATAAAGCTGCTATGGCTAGGCCCCTTGCCAAATTAGCCTGAGAGTTTTCTTAATTCCTGGGGCCTTCGTTTTCTGATATTAAAGACTCCAAGCCAACTCAAAAGTGAATAGGTTACTTCTAGGCAAGCATGCTTCACCGTCGACCTCATCATCACTTACCCATCAGGCGAGATAGTGGTCAAACGCGAGCCTGATTTGATTTGATTTTGATTTATGGCTTAATAAAAAAGTTATAAGTACGTAGATGTAGATCAACAGTAGGTAAGTTTGTTGATGTTGTTAATTTTATATTATGATCTACCACTGGTTTTCTGACAGACAGACGCCTTTAAATCAAGAATAAATAACATGAGTACCTATTTAAAAGGGAAACCTTCACCCAATTATGCAATACCGATTTTAATGAAGCGTTAAGCTATCAATTATTTAAATATTCATGTTACTGGCATCTTATTTAAAGCTGAATATAATTATAGGTATGCCTCCATTTTATAATGCTCAATTTTTCTTCTTTCGTATAAATAATCACATTTTTGCAAAATATCGGAATTATTAAAGATACACCTCTGCCAAACCCTTCAGGGATTACAGGCGTAAAGTTATGCAAATATTGTTTAAAGAGGGCAATATTCAATAACAAAAAGTCCTTAATTATGCAGATGTTTATGCTGATACAAAAAATAAACTAGAATCCTTTTCAGCATTTATAGGCGGCGTTGCCAATGTTGCGACATTATCGTCACCATCTCTTTACTTGGAATTCTGGCCTCTTTAAAGGTCTTTCCATGAGATCTTTGTCTCAAAAACAGGTAAAGGAAAACGTCTTGAGGTAACAGGTATATATCTAATGTTTAACCGTATAGTTCGGTACCGCCCCCGAAATGGGCGCGACAAGTAAACCTACGCTGGCTCAATAGTGGGTCCAAAAGGGGCAGACGTTGTAGTCATACGACATCCTCATTATAAATTAAAAAAATATAATATTCCCTGCGTAAAATCCTATGAGTGCGCATTAATTAAGAATGTTCAATAAAAATCTGATTTATTCACGAAATTAAAACTTCTGCATTTAGCGCTTATTTTCTTAATTTACCGTAACAATATCCAAAAGTGTAAATACGATCTTCACCATTTTGATGGCTGTGCTGGGTAGGGCTAAAAATCATAAAAAACGTGGTTTTCGGACATCCAACGGATTATTATAGGAGGAATGAATAACTTCTCATTTAGTATTGTAACGAATTCATACATCATTCAACATAAATTAGCAGTGGTAATGAAGAATTTGATATCTGAACTCGAACTTTCGCGCCACTTTTGTTTGTTTACATTTTTATTTTTCACTTTGATTACATACGCGCGCTTATACTCAATAACAATTATCATGCCAAATGTTATAAATAACGTAAAAAAGTACAGATCTTGGCGTAATTCTCTAATAAAGGGCCAATAACACGTATTTTTCATTACCACTACTCAATTTGTGTTCGTAAATGACAACCATGTTTATTTTTTTAAATCGTAATGATGTCTGAAAGCGAGTATTCTAATCGATTCCATAATTGATTTTTCTGTCAACTCGAGTGAAAAAAATAAGGAAACTAGGAAATCGATTAATAAAAATTAAAAAAAAAATAGTTTTAAGCTTAGAATCAAATTATTATCTATTAAAATATTGTTTAAAGCTTTTATAATAATATTACGTACATTGTCATTCCCAAAAAACAATAATAGACAAAAGAACAATCCCACCAAAAACATTAAATGTAAAAAATGCCAAGTCTTTCGATGCAGTCTTTCCATCGTAAAAAGTTTTGAGATCTCACAGAAGCCAAGTCCTATTCAAATTATTTTGTAGTTATAAATCAACATTTAGTAATTATATCAATAGTTTTCTTTATATTATAACTATAGTGACTTGGCAATGAGCACAAGTAAAAACAAATAAAAATTTGGAGGAGTTGAAAGTTACACACACCGCATGCGTAAACATTCTCTTTTACTTTATATATTCTCTTAACATTCATCATTTACTTTCATAAAGCGATGGCCCGTAAGGTATTCTTAATTATTGTATTGGAACATGTAGTCGGTGGTGACCATCATGATTCACACATAACAAATAATCTGATCACAGGTCTCGACAGTAACATTTGCACATATTTCCAGGCAGCAAGTTAATTTGTGCTCATTGCCAAGTCACTATAGTTATAATATAAAGAAAATTATTGATATAATTACTAAATGTTGATTTATAACTACAAAATAATTTGAATAGGACTTGGCTTCTGTGAGATCTCAAAACTTTTTACGATGGAAAGACTGCATCGAGAGACTTGGCATTTTTTACATTTAATGTTTTTGGTGGGATCTCATTTATTTTTTGTAAGTGTATTTCTTTCTTTTTTTTAGGTGTCCTCATAATTTCTTGGACTTCAGCTACTTTTTTGCTTAGGACCCATTCTCTATCTAACAAACTAAATAGAACTAAACTTACTAACAAATAACTAAATAAATAATATATATCTGCTAACTTACAAACTACAATAAAAATATAACTAAACTAAATAACACGTAAACAACTACATATGTAACTATGTCTATGTTATATTAATAAACTATTCTCCTATATAACTGTTTCAGTAACAATAATAAATCTACTCCGAATATCGCTACAATATTTTTTTAGTTTCGAAATGGTTGTTCATAGATAGATGGCGCTATCAAATGAAAATTATTGAATTATTTTAAAGTACTACTTAGACTGCGCTCTGTAACGAAACCATAGCGCGATTCAGACAGGTACAACGCCATCTATCGAGCGCGCATATAATATTTATCGCAAAACAATGGAGTTTTAGCTTTATTAATTTAATGAATTATGAACTTTATGTATTAATTTATATTAATTATAGTCTATGTATTACATTTATATTATTCCTTTCTATTCTATGTATGTATTTATCTAATTGAATACTAACTTAAACAACGAACAAAGTTAACAATGCAGTCAAAATCCATACACAATGTTCTTGCCAAACCGCAAATATAAAATTGTTTTTTAAGGTATATTATTTTTTAATGTTTTTATAATTTTTCCTTTATATGTGGCTAATGACCTATCTTGGTGCAAAATTTGAAGTTTCTAAGTCTGCTAGAAGTACCTTAGATTTTTGATGATCGGTCAGTGAGTCAGTGAGTGAGTGAGTGACAAAATGGTGTAACTTTGATCGACCGTAACTCCTAAACTATTCATTCAATTGGCATGTAATTTCGAACTTAAGCTTGTTCTAATGCCTACTATTATTCACCGAAAACCTAAACTCCTAGCTTTGTCCACGTCGAAGTTATAGGGGGGGCGAAACAGCCGCGAATCGCTTCGAGAAAAGATGGTACGGCCGTGCCCTTTTGCTCGAGACTTGGCGGGGCACTGCCGTGCCCCCAGATGTCAGTAAAATGTTTGAATGCGCGGCAATTATATAATTCTAAAATTTTGAATTAGGAATGCGCTTGCTGTGGTACTCGCTATTCAAAATATTAAGTAATAACATTTTAATTTATTAGCTAATTTTTACTGTACATTTTATTATGTACAATAATATAATTTTTAAGGTTGAATGAATATAGAATGCCTTGGATCTTGATAGGCTTTTTATAAATGAGTTTGTTTCTTACAAATAAAAGTTTTTTTCTTTTTATCGTGGTAATCTATAATAATATCGTGGTAATCGTGTTAATAAAAATCATCAAATGAGTCCTCCCACCCCGGGCAGGGCGGGAGGGACTGTCAGACTTAAAATCCACAGTGTCCTTCAATAGCCCTTTATGTTCCGGGGTCACGGTAATGAAATAACTCCCGCGACCCCGGCAGGCTTTGGCCCTCTAAGTCATTATGCTGACGCTCTTTGAGGCGCGTGTGGAACACGACGCGCTGTCGACCCGGGCATGGTCCATGGTCCATGGTCGGCCATGGTGGCATGCCGTCTGCCGACTTCCGACGCCGCAGACGTCTACCACTACGGTTGGGGCGGAGGGAGGACGCTGTCCCTCTCCCTCTCGCGGCTCCAAATAAAAGATAGCCAAATTAATTATTTTATTGTACAAAATTTTTTCGTGAGATTGGTTCGGTCATGTAAGTATTACACGTCAGAAATCGAGCTTTTGAATTAAAAAAAGAAAATGCTAGGTATATTTTTACACTATTCGATGTCGCTGTTGAGGATCAAATTGAAGTAATGATAATTTGGTAAAATATGAACTAATATACAAACAATAATTTAGTCATTGTTCAGCAGATCAAAATCAAAATTCGCGCAAACTCACTTAAAGTTCGAATTTCAAAAAAAATATTTAATGTATTTGCACCGCGAAGTGATAATAAAAATTTGAAATGAGAACAGTATGATAAGAACATGTAGCGAAATTTGATTTAATGGAATATGATTCCATCCCTCGTAAAAAATCGAATTATTAAAAAAAATCCTTATACCTCAAGTTTTTCGCATGTTACTACTTCACAGAATATTGATAGTTTGATTGCAGAATTTATATTTCAAAAAATTATTTTTATGATGTTGTTTTAATTTTTATCAAATCGACTTCGAGACTGCCTTCAGGATTTTTCGCTATTCCTCATAGTTCAAAATTTAGCCATCCACGCCCCGTTCAGCAGATGATCTCCGGCTACCGTAGGCGCGGGCATGCGGGCAGCGAGTAAAGGGCAACTCGCTGCCCGACCATGGACCATTCCCGGGTCGACGGCGCGTTGTGTCCCACGCGCGCCTCAAAGAGCTTGAGCATAATGACGGGGCCCCCCTCTCAGAGGGCCAAAGCCTGCCGGGGTCGCGGGATTATTTCCTTACCGTGACCCCGGAACATAAAGGGCTATTGAAGGACACCGTGGATTTTAGTCAGTACAAGTCTGACAGTCCCTCCCGCCCTGCCCGGGGTGGGAGGACTCATTTGATGATTTTACCACGTTAAAAAAAAATAAAAAAAAAACCACGCCCCGTTGGAAATTCTAATTGTTTATTACTGCAAGGAATCATTTAGAAGTACTCCCATCTCTCAGCATTAGATCCGAACCCGGTGTTTGTCTTTTCACGTATTTTAGATCCGTTTTAAAAAGATAAATTTACAATGATAAATTTAAATTAATTAACGAAAACACAAAATGGGTATAGGTAAAACCTTATGATTGAATTTAAGTTTAGAAGACACACATGTTTAGCCTCCAATGAAACACCGATATTTATTACTATAAAAATAAAATTAAATAAATTATTGCGTAAACGACAATACTTGAAAAATTATAACATGATTCAGATTTACTTTCATAGACTTATTGCATGGACTGAGCTTTCTATAGTCAAATAAGCGGATAAATCAGTCCATGCTCTATGTCTTGTTTTACTTTTTTTCCATGTTCGATTATGTTGCGAGTATCGATTAGGCTGAATGAACGTTTTTAATCGTTTTGTGAACATTGGGTTTACGGTCAGCACTAAAAAGAGTCATGTTGCAACATAGTTTTTGCTAATTTTTATCCAGACTTTGATCGTTATTATTTATGAAATTATGTATGAACACTAGCAAATCTAATAATGTATATAGTAAGTTATTTTATTTATTTCACTGAGTAACCATTATTATCATGTGATAAGCTTGTTTATGTACATATTTTTCTGTACATCTAAATTACCTAGTTTTTGGAACGGTGTAGCATTTTGTATGTTACACACATTTTACAACAGAATGAGGCAGTTTTATTGACCTCAACATGTTCTTAGAGATATTGCTCACAAACTTATCGCATGAAATAGCTGTAGTAACATATTTTTGATCAAAAATTGGATGCTGAAAGTTGACAAAAAATCTTGTGTAATAGCTCAAATTTCGAATCACCCGGTCGACTCAGCTGATGTGTCATGTGTCAAAATGTTGTCGTGCAGAGTGGTTAAGAGAGGTCTAAGAACCAAAAAATTCGAACACATACGCCATCCACACCCGCTTAGGGCCCAACGATTTGTCCCAGCAGTGAGAACGGTGTATAGGTTGATATGCCATGCTCCAAAAAGGTCAACCAATTTCATCTTTTCTCTGTTGCTAACGCTATCAGATCTCCTTACTCAAGCTCAGCTATTCTATACTTTAAAAGGCAGACTGTTTCTAGGCTGTATGCTACGGCGAGCTCGCCGTCGATGCAGCTACTGTCCTGTACCACAGTATAATTATCTATCAGTAGTGGAACTCGGCCGCATGATAGAAATAAATGCCTACAGCCGCGCGGTACGTAAACATGCGTTTGGGCTGCCCGTGCCCGTCTCCAGCATTTTAATTACATTTGCCTACTTTCTGTTTCTGTTAGTTTTTGTGATTTCTATTTTTTTTTTATTTTACGTTCCTAGATTATATTCATGACTGTGATGTATAGTTTATGTAGTACACTGAATATACGTTGATTGTACACCGACAATCCCACCGCGCCTTTACACCATGTCTTTACTTTGAATTATACAAACTAACAAAACACACATGCACCGGAGTTTTAACACAAGCGTAAGTACTTACCGTATCATGATTCATTCAGAACCGCCTATAACTTACCTATTTCACTCGTCTCAATAACTTTCCTTTTCTCTATTCACTGTATTTATTAATCCAAATACCATTTTTTTCGTGAGATAAAAGAAAATAATTATCCAATAAAAAGACACACACTGTGTACCTACCTACTAGTAAGTAAAATTATTTTATAGTCAGTACCTTTCAGAGTTTCCAGGTAATTTGAAAAAAACTTTATGTCTGGATGCATTATTGACGAATTCATACACCCAAAAACAGCACAATATTTCCTACTCGTCATATTAAATATGTACTTGAACTGATTTTGTTAAAAAAATAACACACCGTCTGTTCGTCACTGCAGTACAGCCGTGACTGTCTGCGCCCCGTGCGCGCCCCGACATCGAGGCGCGTAGGCATAGCATAGCTCGCGTTTCGTCCGTTTGTATGAAGTCGGAGTCATGGACCTAAAAAAAACCCTTTTTTTTTAGGTCCATGGTCGGAGTACTGTAGATATTATTACCGTGCCTGTACTGTACTGCAAGAAATTGCACGCACTTTGCATGCAAGTTTGACTACATTGCGTTGCGGACTAATGAAAAATTAATTCAGTTCATCAAATAAATAGGACATTACAATAGCACTGGCTGTTCAAAATAGGTACCTATTTACTATAATCATTCGGTCAACCTTTCAGTGATATTGATTAATTAATTCTGACATACAATACTTATCAATTTAATGCACTACGTGATTTATCTCAGGGATCGACATTGCAATATTTCTGAAAGACAGGTCATTAACTTTCCGAACTGATGAGTTGGATACCTATTAACTTATCTTCGAATGCTGACAAAAAGTCTAGCTGACACAAAAAAAAACTTGAAGGGAATTGTGGGACCATAGTCAGGTCTTACATTGATGGAGTTTTACATGATCCAGTTAACAGTCAAGTCTGCAGTCCGCTAGCAGTGCAATGGCGTGCAGTAAGTATGGCTATCAGTCTGCATGACAAGTCTACTTATGATAGCCATACACCTTCAAGTTTAACGCATATTGCTTCCAGCGCGCTGGAAACTTGACGGTAAACTGGATCGTGTGTGGCTAGCATTAAAAAATCCACGCAATGTCAGTCAGCGAATAAAATAGCCATTGTAGTCGTTATCACGACCTTAATACATATTTTAATACTTACATAAAGAGTCACATGCTTTTCAAAGAAAATAATGTAAACAAACATATTCATGAGTTACGTTATTTATTCATTATCACGTGTTTCCAAATTTTGTTTTGATTGTCTAAATATTTATAACTTACTAGCTCTCAGATTTGCTTGCATAGAAGTTGGAACAGTCTAACAGAGAAAAAATAATAAATTTGATAAAAAATCTAAATCCATTGAACTTGTAATGTGTAAAAACAAACTCTTTTTCCCAATAAATATTTGTCATGATTTTTCATGACAAATATTTATTGGGAAAAAGAGTTTGAGTACTAGCTCTCAGATTTGCTTGCATAGAAGTTGGAACAGTCTAACAGAGAAAAAATAATAAATTTGATAAAAAATCTAAATCCATTGAACTTGTAATGTTTGTTTTTACACATTACAAGTTCAATGGATTTAGATTTTTTATCAAATTTAGTATTTACCCTGCTTCAGCAGGATAAATACTTAATAAAGAATTTCCTATGGCTACGTCCGGTTAGATATTATTTTTAATTAGTTTTATAAAAGTTAGTTGCTAACTATTGTTTTCCTTACAAACGTTAATCCGATATTAAGTATACTTAATTATAATCAATCTGTATTTATTATGTTTCAAGGGTACTAAATAAATCCTAGTAGGATATAAATAAATATAATTTCTAGAACAGTTTGTAATGTATACTGTGCAGCCTCCATTGTAGTGTTATGTAATCTGATGTTAACAAGATAAGATTGCCTGTGACACCAATTGAACTCGGTTTTATTATTCTACATAATAGTTGTCACTTATAAAATCAGAACACGGTACCACCAATGAGAGCTAGGACTGTATTGTGTGACTATGTAGAAAAAAATCCCCATTTTACTAATTAGTGATATCTATCATCGCCAGTTTCTTCCGTGTCTTGGAAAGCACGTTTGTAAAGCGGTTGGTCACGGCTGTCATTTGTAGATATTTGACAGTCATTACTGTTAGTCGAAAATCTCACCAAAGGGCGTAAACGATGTTTAAAAAATTTAATAAATGCGTTATGCACATTTCCAGAATTATGGCACAGGTGGGCCAAAATAAACAAAAGTCGTCCAGCAAATAATCATTGTTTTTGTAAATCATGATGTTCAATGAATTGTTGTATAGCTGTAGATGCATCTTGCATACCTATCGAAGCGGATGTCATGTTCTTATTACTACGATAATAATAACACACATTGCAAACATATTATTTATATTTCTCGTAAAACTGGTTTCCAACGTAGTTAAATGAATACGGGTTGGAAAATCACTGGATCATGTCTTATTACAACACTTTACTATACAGAATTTGTATAATAAGATGTTTCTTGTATTGGTTCTTCTTCTAAGTTCCGCAAATTCATGGTCTTTAGTTCCAAAAGAGGCGCACTCTGATGACTTGGAGAGTCAACTCTCAAATCTCCGCTTAGTAGGCCAGCCGTACACGATCCAGTTTACCATCAAGCGGCGCTCTGGAAGCGGCGGGCGTGCAGTAAGTACCTATTGAGCTATCAGTGTGCATGACAAGTCTACATCTGATTGTCATGCACCGTCAAGTTTACCGCACGCTGCTTCCAGCGGAGTTACAGGATCGTGTACAACTGGCTTACCTATATGACTTGAGAGTTGTTAGAGAGACTGCTACAGATTGTTTTATAATCATCACTTCACTTATCTTAATCCTAGCGTTGTTGAGGTTTTTCGAGAGCAACTCTTTGAGAACAAGAAATATTCAGAGTTTAACCTTTTAATCTCTTGTAATGAAAGACGTAATTTGGTACAAATTCCGGTAGAACTGATTGCGAGAAAAATATCAACAAGGTTTTGGCAACCAGTACCAAGAAAGTTGGTCATGTGAATCACATCGACTTTGTCACATGCTTTACGTGAGTCCCGTGCGAAGTCACGTACACCATTGCCATGGGCGGTAAACTGGAAATAATGAAGTTAGTTAAGTCCTTGCAATACCTTGCCTATTTGTTAAAACTGCTAAATATATTTGAATTATTTTTCCTGCCATATTTAAAAACCTCTTCTGAATTACCTAGTACGGGTATGTTTTCCTACCTATTTTCTTTCCTTACATAACGGACTAACGCCCGAAATTAATAATTTATCTATCTCAATACATCTGGGCATCTTTAAGAATCAATAAGCAAATGTCGCTGATTGGTCAGTCAAAAAACCGGGATCAGGATTGCAACCGAGGATTACAAATCATAATAATTATTATTGATGTTAAAAAAAACTAACTTCTATAGAACTTCCATATATTATGGTATTGTGAAATGATATCCATGGATTGGCTGTCTGTACTTTGGCTTTGCGTTTTATAATCTCACGTGTTATAAAATCTTTGACCGTTGTAAACTTGTAACGGTGAAAACTTGATCAAAATCAACGACGAGACATTTTTTTCTTAAATGCACATAAAGTTTGAACGATGGCTGTCCAGAATAATTATTTATTTATGCACATTATGACGCAATACTTTAACAAATTATTGGGAGAATTAATTACGTTCTATCGGGAATCAATAAACTTGTTTTCCGTTACCTGTGACTGGGGAAATACGTGGTGACGACTGTGTGCAAAAATGTCCTTCATAAGGACATGGTGAAGATGTCCACTGCGACTTGCAGCAAATAGTTGGAAGGTAACTCTGCAAAACATAGTGACTGATGACAGGTTTCATGTGTTTTCGTAAAATTATATTCGCAACATAATTTTAGTTAAAGTTCAAAGTCAAACGTCAAGAAATTTTGCGCAGTAGCATACCAGAGTACAGTAACAACAATCAAAACCCCTCCTTATACTCTCTGAGCACTGGACGTTATGCAAAATTATGAAAAAAATCCTATCAAAATTATTTTTTGAATTAGAGAAAGCCAAACGTGTTGTTTCACCATGCTGCCCTTACACCAGCAATATTGTATATGAGAAAAATAGTTTCATCGACCTCGTTGACAGGCCAGATGCAGCGAGGTGGATTTAGGTCCACCATATTGTATTTTATCTTGTGCCTACACTGAGTCTGGCGGAGAATTTGAGGCGTTAAGGTGGATGAAATTAACCCATAATTTATCTGCTAGATAAATGTCAGTATTACATACATATTTCTTAAAGTCAACAAACACAACGGCTATCAGTGAGTTAGTAAGGACAATAACCCGAATAGTTGAACTATTGTACGGTTTAGTCCATTATCTAGATTCCGATAATTTATCCGCAATGTGTGAGAATATCCATTCATGGTCTGTATTCAACTGAACCATAGAATATATAATAGTACTACGTACACTCAACACAATTGTGTCAAAAATAGTAGGTAAGTTATTTATAAATAATGAATACTTGGAATGAAAAAAATATAAAATTAAAGTACAGACGCCAGCAGGTCAACCTACCCGAATCTGTCAGATTTTACCAATCAAATACCAACCTTCTTCTCTTGTGATAAGGTTGAAATTCTATTAAAGAAATCTGACAGATTGCGGTAGCTTGATGTGCTGGCGTCTGTACCTAGTTCGATTTTGCGATTGTTCGATTTTGCGGTAAGTTTTATAAAAATTTTGTTTAAACAAAAGTTGTAGATAATTTTGTGACAAACAACTTTCTCATTTACATTATTGTAAAAAAAAAAATTTTCCTAATGAAAATGGCAAAGAAACACTTTTTTGATCCTTTAGCGCCATCTACTTTTTGTATTTCAAGTCGGATGACGTCACACCAATGACAAAAAATGTAGTTCGCAATGACCTCTACAATTTTTATTCAATGTACTTTTCGCTAAAACCTATACTTTCTGAGAAAAACGCGTTTCAAAACTTTTTTATTGAATTTTTGGATTTCTCAAAATCTGCATGCAGCGCTACTTTCATAATTTTACAGTAGGCTCCTGACACGCCCCCCTAACGATTTATAAGGTCAAATGTGTCGGTTTGTCATTTTTCGGAGCGTAAATTGCATATTGACTGTACTAATTGGCTATTCATACACGAAGGTGTCTTGGGGGACTCATCCCATTTAGTTAACTTTTTAATCTGTTGCAATAAAAATAATTAATGAATGAATGGAGTACTAAATAATAATGACAATTTGCGTTTAACCGGTATCATCTAGGACCACTTCAGAGTCTTCAGAATACCAAAATTGAAATTAGTGACCGACTGAATCCTGTAACCTACTTGCTTTTCTTTGAATAATCAGCACCGAAACTACAGTTTGTCTTTATTGAAGTTTCAACTTTATGTTCTAGAGCGGATAGTTGAAAATCTTTTACACAAGCACATCGAAGACTCTTGAGGGATATCTTAGCTGATGAACAGTTAGTTGGACAACTGTTCCAATCCTTTTCAACCTTTATTATTTTTTGATTATTTTAAGTACTAATAAACATAAACCGCCCTTCATACACTCAACGTATCATATAAAATTCATACTCAATCAATAATGTTGCAATGTATGGCAAGTATTGGCAAGCCAACTAAAGCGCTAGTTATCCTTGACGAAGTTCTACCAACGTATCATTATAATCACTTTAATGATTAATTTTTTTCCATGACAAGTCCAAAGGCTACATACTCCGTCGAAGGCGCAGTACCTGAGATCCGTAGTATAGTGCGCGCAAGAGATCTCGATACTTGAAAATTTGAACTCGTGTTGGTATGTCATGGCCGATGTAGAACACCCGATTTGGGTTTGAATTTAATCATAACGGTGCTGTGTAGAGTACTAATTGTGTGTTTGTAAAAAAAAATATTAAAATAAAAATCTCTCTTATTATGAAGGGAATGTCTTCCTTGAGAATTGGAAGGAGGTGACGCACAGTCGAGAACGTTGTAAAGAGTGGAGGGAGGCCTTTCCTCAGCAGCGGGACAGTGCAGGCTAATTAATAATAAAAGATGTTAATTTCTTATTAAGTTTTTTTTCTGTGTTATCTTTTACATGAATTACATGGTTTAATGCTGTCTCCTCGTTGTCTAGTAAACATGAAAGAAACTAATTAAAAAATAGTAATCTTATCGGTGGCTTATTCCATTGAGTGGCGAGTACCTTAACATTAACGAACACCTCGAGTAGGAGGTGCTTGCCCACTATCTGATGTAGATTAAGGTCATGTCGTCAGGGTCATGGTTGGGTTATTTTACGACAGCAAAGAGTAAGAGGCTTTTTGTATATCGCTTATTGTTCCCATAATCCTTTAGAACGTGTACATACAAATAGGTTTAGCTTTTTAATGTGAGGCTGAAATCTACTATATAAAAATAAGTCGGGTTTTCCATCCTGAGTCCTGACGCTATAACTCCAGAACGCGCGAACCGATTTCCACGGTTTTGCATTCGTTGGAAAGGTCTCGGGCTCCGTGAGGTTTATAGCAAAGAAAATTCAGGAAAAATTTCAACAGAAAAGCGGGAAAATCTTTTTTCACATACAGAAATGTTACATAAAACGAAGCCATCTGGTGGCGAAAAATTTCAACAGAAAAGCGGGAAAATCTTTTTTCACATACAGAAATGTTACATAAAACGAAGCCATCTGGTGGCGAAACGGAGTTCGCCGGGTTTGCTAGTATCTTATAACTATCTAAAACTTGGATTAAAATCAGATGAAAACCAAAATTGTCTAATTCGGAACTTGAAGTCGAAATAAAAAAGGTTACATAGAAATTACAAATACACATAATTGTGTGTTGTTGAATTAAAATTAGTTTTATTTTTATCTTTTTCATACAGGTTAATTTAAAAGCTAGAACGCACACGTTCTAGAATCAATTTAATACCCATCATGACTTGACCGATCGTTAACTTCGTAGTGGTCACGTATTTACTCTACAAATAATGTTCCATCCGTGATTATTTACGCAATTATTACTCACGCGAGCACTACTGAGGCTAAAAAGATGTTAGAAACTATACGTTGGTGTCTTTTTACTACATTTTTATACTTCTTTGATTTGATTATTTTTTTATTGCTGATTTTTTAAACGAATCTGTACCTCTTCCACGGCTTCGTATAATTCATTGATTATACTTTACAGTACACTTTCTAGTCAAATAATTCTCTCTAGCTGTTCTCCACCTTAAAAACAACCACAACATCATATTCTTATCAATCTACGGCGTCACCAGTCACCAAAAATAAACCCAATTTTCAATTGATCTTGCGTGACCTTTGATTGTCAATTGTCGCAGTTGTTACGTCACTTGTATGATTAATTCTTATTTATTTTTTGCTTTAAACAGCTGTAGTGAGAGTGTAGTCAAAAGCCCGAAAATACGGCAACCAATCTTATTGGCCACTTAAGCAACCTCATAATATGCATTGCGATAACATTCGTAACTTGGAATATTCAATTTTATCACCCATAGAATAAACTGCTGCATAGTTGCGAAAAGGCAAAGTAAATATGATAATGTATACTAGATATAGATACACCGGTTATTTGTTTTGAATGGGTTCTCCAAATTTTTTATCAAAATGTCTTGTTGCAGTACTAGAATACCTTTCAACGATCTGATAAGAACTGAAGTAGGTACTCAGTATGATAACGATAAGTATTATCTCATGCGTTACGCGTATTTTTTTAGATAAAATCTCTTTCATCTTGTAACTGTAACATATTGGATTGGAAAACATTTTAAATGCGGTTGCTTTGAAATTCGGATTGTATTTAGTAACACCTACTCAAAACTAACTACGTAAAGGTTGGTAATCGTAACGTAACTACGTGCAAAAATAGCGGTTCTATTTAAAGATCGCATGGCGTTGCATAAGCAGTGACTGATTGCTAGTCCGTTACCCGCACAATACATAATATCCTGGCTCTCCCCTTGGTCATAGACGAACTGTGTCAAACTAAACATAGGTTTGATTCTATTTAATGCGCTAAAATTGATCTAGCTACTATTTCTTTTTGTTTTTATAATGCGTATCCTAGCAATATAAAAGAAGAATAAATAACAGTATTTCTTTAATTTAAGAAAGCTAACCATCTAGAAATCAGACAGCTAGTATATTTTTTGCCTTCCATAAATGACTTACAAATTATTGTAAGAAA
Organism: Agrotis clavis; assembly: GCA_954870645.1. NCBI lineage: Eukaryota > Metazoa > Arthropoda > Insecta > Lepidoptera > Noctuidae > Agrotis > Agrotis clavis. The sequence goes on from OX940940.1 coordinate 8,429,973, forward strand.
GATGTTTTGAATAGAACTCCTCGACAATGTTTTGGTGCAAAATATTTCATTTTAACTATTATATTGACTGAGAAACAGCTCCAAGAAGTCATATAGTTTTATCTTGTATACAAATTTCAATAATTACCTAAATAGGTGAACGATATTTGGATATTTGGATTATGTATAATTTCCTCAAGAATACTTTCTGATTATGTATAATTTCCTTTTGAGATCTTAACCTGTGTTCTTCTTACCCTCCATGAAGAGACAAATTTTCCTTAATACATAATATATTATATTCACTCGTAAGATATGTAACCTCATCATGCAAAGACACGGTTGCCGGATGTATCAAGCGAGACAGTAAGTCTCTTCATTGATTCAATTCAATACACTGAAGCTAATGCAGTAATAGCATTCAAGCATAATAACGAAATATGAAAAGACAGTACTACAATTTCTAAGATGATTGCATGTTCAAGCCCTGTGGTAGGATAAACCCACAAACCAGCTTTCTCCGAGTAAGTGCAAGGCAAATACAACATTTAATTGGCATCAATACGAGATGCTTCAGTGCCTGTACTGAGGCTTATCGACTTATTGTTCTTATTGGAGTTACGTGAGACGATAACAATTTAAGTATTTACACGTTGCCAGAATGGAGCCACCAATCGAACGTTGCCTGCACTGATTTCCTGCACGTTTTTGTAAAGTGCTGATTAGGGCTTTAATTGGTGAGATATCATTAAGTATTGTTCTTATTGTTTACTCAGATTCAAGCAAACTTCTGTTAAGATTGATGTTTTCGTCTACTAAAATTTTGCCTGCTGGAAACATTAAGGAGTTTGGACTCGGTGTGGCCGTTATTATGGTTGATTCCCTTTATGTCGAGTCCCGTTACGTGAGCGAGCGAGCCGAAAACCTTGTCTCGCTTCTATTACCCCTATGTCGAATTTAGTTTTCTGTCCCGTTTCTATTCCCTTTATGCCGAGTTTATTTACCACGCTTCTATTACCTTTATGTCGAGTTTAATTATATCATATTTTAGAAGTACAGTCACGTCCAGTGAAATGAATACATGCACATAATTTAGAATTATTAATGATTGGAATTGTTATTAGGAGAACTTGGGATCCAAGAGCGAGCGAAGCGAGCTCGGGACTTGTGGGCACCCCGACACGGACAGGTTAGGTTCGAAGGGGATGGCGGGGTCTGAAAGACCCCGCCATTCCCCTTCGTGTTAGGTTACTTTAAACCATGCACGCAGAAATAGGAGCCCCGCGGAGCGGGGCTCCGTTGAGCTTCCTTTTTTAGGTAATCTTCACCTATACTTGTATTAATATTATTATGTTTTTATGCCATTGGCTTTTAATTTACATTCCTGACTGTACTTGTTCACCAAACTCGACATAAAGGTAATAGAAAGCGTAAAATATCAATACTTTGGAGAACAATAGACTTCCAGACTCGACGTAACGGGACTCGACATAAAGGGAATATATCGTTATTATTATCCTAATTGGTTGACGTATTCACATTAATTTTCATAATATTGATCTATTGATTACGAAATCAAGTTCAAGACCTATTTGAGGAAAGTTGTCTCACTTATTTTCACATCATTAATAGATTTATGTTAGTAACATTTCCCTTTCGATCCATAATGAGCTGTAGTTCAAGACCTTTATAAGGAAAATTGGATTCCTTAATTGGTATTTCCCTGGATCTGAACTTTACTAGTGAACTATGCGACGGAGATAAAATTTACTATTGCGTCTAGATCGACTATGACTGTTGTTTCATTATTATTATTGTTCATTAATGTTTGTTTAGATAACACATTTTATGTTACTCCTACTCAGCGTGCGTTTGCAGTATTCTAAGGAATGGGTATTAGGATGTTCTGTTTTGTAACGATGACGATGACTAAACAAAATCCACTGCCAATTTAAATCAAGGACCTTAATCACAATGAATATTATTATCACCAAACTGCTAGTTAAGTACTACTTAGTTGTTCACTGCCACAGTACCACAAGCCAGATGGCGGAACTTCGATACCTTAAATAAAACCATAATGGTGAAAGTTTCCGCTTATCGTGCCATCCATTTAAGGAAATACGAGACGAAGTCTACGTATCCAAATGTCCAAGTTATTTTAGGTAAAGCTTTTGGGTCCTTTTGCGTGGGTTTTACCCAAGACGCATTTTATAAAAGACTTCTATTTCTTTCCAAATGCAGTTTTTGCATCCTTTTGGACCAGTTTCTGACAGTATTCTGTTATAAGACACGATGCTTACAACCCATTTTTGCGACAGCTCCTCTTATAATTGACAAACCGGAACTCTCATGATCAACTTCGCTGTCTTTCGCAAATCCCCCGTAATTTACCGTGTCCGGTTTCCCAATGTGCCTTGCAGTAATCGCAGTTGAATAATATCAAATCGAAACAGTCATAAAACGTCACAGTCGTTTGGGATCAGTAATGACTTCATGAGGTCAATGCCGATCGTAATTATGATTTGAACAACGAATAATGTTCCAAAATTAAGTAACAGATAACAGTAAAGAGTATTTTTTTTCTGTTTATTATTATGTAAATTATGTCGTAAATTACGTTTTATCAAGAATGACAATAATTGACAGGCTCAATATCAAATTAGAGTGATGCCTTGTAAAGTATAGCGTCATAGTGTCAGTCAGCAAATATATTTATTAAATTGAGATTCTGTTTGGTTTAACAATATTTGCTGAAAACCTAGTCAAATACCTATATACATTTTGTCGTCAAAGTATAAATAACTCAATCATGAAAGGGGTTTGAACTTTTTTGTATGGGCCGTGTACCAGATGCCATCCGCCATTTTGATTTTTTTTCAAAACGGCGTACACGAATGAAACATTGATAAATCGATAGATCACATCAATACAAACATAAAATGTAAGGGGCAAAACCTCGTAAACCGTCACGTTTCCGAGTTATGAGCTGTCAAACATGTAAAAGTAGTGACATATTTTTTCTTATTTTTTTAATATTTTGATGTTTATTGATCAAAAAGGATACTTCCGTAATAAAACTAATTGAATATTAGTTTTTCCACGCATTTTAAATGCTGAAATTGCGTTAAACGAAATGATCCTATCTAAGAGATTTGAAATGCGTGAAAAACTAATATTTTATTGTGGAAATAACCGTTTTGATCAATAAACATCAAAATATTAAAAAAAGGAAAAAAAATGTGTCGCTAATTGTACATTTTTGACAGCTCATAACTCGGAAACGTGACGGTTTACGAGGTTTTGCCGCTGACATTTTATGTTTGTATTGATGTGATCTATCGATTTATCAACGTTTCATTCGTGTACGCCGTTTTGAAAAAAAAAACAAAATGGCGGATAAAGAACTGGTACAAAAGGCACAAAGCCCTTTAGAGCTAGCTGATATTAAATTTTAATTTGATATCATTTTTAAAACATGCAATTTCAATATAATTGATTGGTCTCATTTAATCTTACATCATATTTGAATCATTAATCAACAATTTTGAAAAATAAAAACAAGTTCTCTGATTTTGCTTGTAAACCGATATTGCGACGGGTAGGTAATTAAGGTAATAATAAATTAATGACTAATAAATAAACATTTCAGCATCTTGAATTTTAATTCAAATTTCAAGTATCAAAACTACTCGGTAATATTTTCTCACAAAAAGAATATTTCATTATACTTATGTGTCCTTCATTTAAGACTTGTAACTTAATAGAAATGACTGTTTTGTGGAACTTTTGAAGCTAAACATTCTAGCACATTCTACCTGAAATAAACCTTTAAAAGTGCTTTGCAAGACAGCCACGCCAGATTAAACTTAATTGGCGTTAATTCCGCTATTTTTAAACAAAAAGTGCTCTGCTTATTCTGACACGCCGATTACAAAATTATGGTAACAATAAACAATTACGTAAATATTTATAATTACTTTCACTTTAATTATAACAACATCATCACGGTTATGGTCCCCGATACAAAATCTGGACAGAAATCGAAAATGCTGAACAGCATTTAGCCTATGCTGACTAAACTATCGGATGAAACCATGCTGAGTCAGACGAGAGTGAAGCATTTTGACAGCTGTCTCAGCCTATGCTACTCAGCGTTCGCCATTTTTCTTTTAATGCTGCTCAGGATATTGTATCCGCTAACCGTACGTACCCAAAGGGTGCCAGCTATAACTATCTGTAGGATCCGTCGGAAGAGCGTCGCTAGCTTATGACTAAGGGGGGGGGGGGAGGGCAATGGGGCTGAATTATTCTGAATATTGTAAAATATTGAAATTATTCTGAATATTTTAATACTTTCTACAATCAAATCAAATCAAATCAAATAAATTTATTTCAGACAGTGTCCATAGTGTTAGTAACAATAATACTTAATATATAGTGTTAGTAGGTACATAATAACATTAAACATATTATATAATTACAATTCGGTGTGGAGCCGCATCCATCTCTGCAACATGGGAGAATCCCACCGATCAGCGAATACGCTGAGAATAGTGTTGGTACTGCCGCGGACTCGTGTCATTAGGGAGGCACATCTTCTCCGGATGATGGCAGCAAAATCATTTATATTTGCGTCCGCAAACATGCCGGACGCACTACAGCGCCACGGCAGCCCCATCAGTACCCTCAACGCATTGTTATATTGGACCCGTAGGTCGCTGAAAGCACGCTGAGTATAGTTGACCCATAGGCTACACGTGTAGAAGGACTGACAGTAAGCTTTAAACAGTGTCACTTTAACTGAATTCGTACAACGTGCAAACCTACGGGCCAACATGTTACAGCGGACTGCCAGCGACCTACGTTCCCTCTCTATATCACAATTATCTTTTAGGTCTTCAGTGATCCAGTGTCCCAAATATTTAAATTTGCTAACCCTTTGTAAGGACAATCCACATAATGTGACACTCGGAATGTCCGAGTATGTCACATTTCTTGCCTTAAAAACCATTAACTCGCTCTTATTGACATTATATTTGAGTCCATGTTTTTACAATATACCTACTTTGTGAAGTTATTTACGTTTTTCCATGCGATGCGGAATTTATTAAAAGGTAAGGAAGTCACTTGCTCGCATTTTGGTTGCTTTGCGGCTAGCTATATTTGATCTATAGAGGCGCTTGCTGCCCTTCCTGGCCCTTCCTTGGCGACGCCCTTGGCACTTGGTCCCTTAAACTGCTATACAGAAACTGATGAAAATTCTCATTAGCAAAATAGCAATGCCCAACCTGGGAAACAGCCACTGCGTGGCATGACCCAGTTGCATATCTATTCTACCAAGGTTCTTTTTTTTTTGCTCGAGTGTCTCACTCCCCTTGTATGACTGAAGAATAGGAACATTGTTTTCTACGTTTAAACATCGCTATGCTTAAAACTATAGAATATTTACTATATTCTGACATTTTTTTTTTCATTCGTCGACAAAACACATGCTCAATAGACAAACGAGGCATAGACTTTCCATGTACTGATACAACAGTTGGTAATCATATCTCGATGTAATCGGAGTAGACTAGGAAGTTACCGTTCCTATTCGTTGCCTGTATCGATTTACACAATTTTATTGTGCTTCGTAATCGGTTTGAGTGGCCATTGTTTTAGTAGTTATTGTTTGTTCATCATAATAAATATGTATATACCTGCCTTCAGTCAGGAAATTTAATTATTTATCAAACATACAACACATTTTTTTTTCAAAGTAAGCATAAGGATTGACGGTTGTATTTGAAAAAAAACAGACAATTTTCGTGATAGTCAATGTTCAATACAGCAATTATTGATTTCTGATTTCTTTTTCTACCTTCAAAACTTTCACTAGTTTTAAAGGATAACAATAATCAAAATGACGTTTCCTCTGCTGTTGCCTATGCCTTCTCGCTCTAGTAGAGTTAAAAGACCTTAAACAACCGGGTTTTGAAGGCCATACAATAACTTAAAACCACTTATAGATTCCAATTTTCTACGTTTAAGTAGTTTTACGTTTTACTCATTTATAAGTTCCTGTGTAGGTAATTTTTCAGCAGTAGATAATAAAACCTTTAACATTCTAGAATTATTCGAAATACATGTTTTGTAACGTGAGACATTAAAACTAAAGTAAAAATAAGATACAAGTAGGTCATGGTAATTTGGAATTAAAACCAAGCAAAAGGAATACAAAATTGATAAAAGCAAGCCTAATTTTGGTTGCTGGTCTTTATTTTTTGGCGTCTTTATTTTTATTGTTTTCGATAAGAATTTTCTACACAAACAGGTAATTCTCTAAAATAAAGATATAAAAAACACTAAACTAACTAACTAAAAGGTCTAGAATTCAACTCGCATGATATACTTAGACTAGGATACAAATTGTTAGAAGAACAAGATATTCAAATTATGTTAGAACATAACTGAATTACGCAATTAGAATTTAAAAAAAAAACAGACGATCGGAAAATAAAAGGCCTAGAAATTCACCTCGCGCAATATAAACAAGAATTACAAATTACACCGAAAAGATATTCAAATGATTTTAGAACACTGCTAGATTACGCAAACGGCATAAAATAAACATGATCGGAAAACAAAATACCTAGAAAAGTACATAACAAAATATAAGCGAATATAAATTGCTAAATCAACAAGATATTCAAATTGAATGATGTTAGAACGCTACTGAACGAAAATACCAAAACAAAAGACAATCGGAGTCCTATCGGGGAGGTATTCAAAATAGGGCACCCTCTGACAATGGCACCTGAGCTACTGGCACCTTATCTATTGCACATAAGGCTCTTGTCAAAATTTATCGCAGGTGCCTGGTGCCCTAAGTGGATTACCTCCTGTCGGGCAGGGCTACCTGAAACAGCGGTGATGGCTGAGCGATCCCTCTAGGGCTGTATGGAAGGTAGACTTCACCTCACCTCACCTGTGCCACCTCGCGACCACCATCTTGTCTGGAGTCCGGCACCAAACAGTTCCTATTGGGTTCCATCGGTGCGCAAGAGTTACAGTTCCGTCTGGGTGAACCTACTCTATCTTGGGTCTCATCTTTGCTTTTGGACTTGATTGAGGCCAAGGGCAAATCAGTTGGTCTATCATGACGTCTTAAAGCATCAGTGGTTCCGCTCAAGGAACGAGATGGCGCTAGATGACTTGTATAGATCTGTCTCTTTCCCACAGCCTAAAGACTCACGCTTAAATATTACGTCAAGAAGAGAACCAACAGTAAGTAATAAGAACTAATTTGACATTCAAATGATGATGGACCGTTATTTAATTACTCCTAGCTTTCATAGACAAGAGACAACGACTGTTTTGTGTAATTTATTATGAAGGAAAACATCCAGCAGAATAAATGACTGTGTCCTTAGCCAACTCAAAGGCTATAGCAATTTGAACATTAAGTACATACTGAGCAACGGATATGAAACTAATATCGTTTATTTCAGGTGTTTATTCACGAATAGCCAATTATAGTTTGTAGACGCTTCTATTCACCTTGAGAACGTTGAACTAACTTAAATGAATTCTATGGATAATTAATACGAACTGGATTTTAACGATCGTAAACAATTTTATTAGTGTTTTAAGACATAATAATGAGAAAGATAGGTGGGTCTGGCCAACGAAAGCTGTACAGGAAAAAATGCTGGAATTAAAATATCAAAATCTGTCAACGGGGTTGGTACCATTTGTTAATATAATAAGTATTAACATCGCTTAACATGTCTTGAACGGAGTTGATATTTGATACATTTATTATTCAAGAGGAATATAAATAGTATCAACTCCGTTCATGCAGCGTATAGCCAGGGATGGGAGTATGCACTTCACACCTTTTTGGATATAGAGACATCCACTCCCAGTTAGAAAATTCACTCTGTACAAAAAAATACCCAAAGAAGAAATGTCTTCGTTTTTTTTTTTGTAACTTATTAACACTTTCTGTGAACAAGTTACAAAAAAAATGTGCTACCGGTATGCGATAAGTTAAAGCAATTGAACAATTAAAACGTGTTAGTTTTGCCTGTAACATTTACATATTTATCAAACACTTGTATTTAACCTGATATTTGAGTAGGTGGCAAAGCGTGTTGTTAAGTCAAAACTGAAGCGGCCTATGTGTAACAGCAATGCACTAGTTTCAATAATACCCGCTAATGTTATAAAACTTCTAAAGTTACAATTGAAACCTAAATAGATATTGCGGTAATAGCGGTTTTTGGTCCTTCGGTACTGATGAAATATTCGTTGTTATTTATTGTATTTTTGAATATATTGTTTTACATTACTGGTGTGGGGTTTGACCATTACAACGCGGCATTGACAGCTACTGTCAGTTGTTAAACTGACAAATTGTAATGTCAAATGATTTGTTGCGCTAACTGCTCAAGTGGGACTAAAGTCCCCAGTAGTGGCAGATAAGAACTTTTGACCATTATGACAGTAATGACAGTTTGGGGACTAAAGTCCCCATTTTGGCGTTTCAAAGTTATTGAAATTGAGCATAGAATCCGCACTTTTTTATCGTCAAAATCACATAAGATATAACTATGCTTAGCAGTCAAATAATATGATTTAAAACTCAGGAAAAAATGCGAAACAATCACCTGCATTCAATTCCTAGTAATTCCTCGAACTTCATGTAACTATTGTTTTGGAAAATACGATAAGCCTAAATGTTTTAATTATTATCATATCAAGGCAAATCGTTAAAATTGTTCGCACAATATTGTTCTCAAATAGCTTGATAGACTTCTAGTCGCCACGCCATCGCCACTGCAACGCTATTACGTTACGTATTCTTCAAAACTCATTGACATTGAAAATGCAGCTAAGAATAGCCAAACCCAATTTACTTCTGTCCTAGTAACAAAACTCACGCGCATTGACATAACAATTCCGAACTACTTATTGCGAAAAATATTGGCCAATTTAAAAACAAAAATCTTCCATTCTAGTAAATTAAATATGAGATTTCGTATGTGCATTTTCAAAAAATACAAAATGGCTACCGTTGTTTTCCGTTATGGTCGGAAATACATTCATGAATTTTAAGCTTGTTTGTTGTTCAAACAAAAACTTCAATGTATTCAAATAAATTCGTCAGAAATACTGATCACTTTAATACCTGCGTTCTGTTTTTAATATAATATATTATTATTATAATTATTCCAATAGTAGACTTAGGTATTACACAGATTTTGTGGAGGCTTTGAATTTCCTATATTTTAATCTCTTTGCATGTGTAAAATATGTTTTTAAACGCAACTCGTCTATTGACATTCCCTCTCTACAGATTTAGGCTGTCTGCATGGGTAGACCAAGTCATTGAACTGAAACTAAACTTATTGGTCAAAAGGATTCACAGTTTATCGAACACAGCCTCAAGTCACTAGCTATGGCCAAAATACTAATCAACAATGGTACTGTGTTACAGGCCAATTACAGAGCAGGCCACGTACCAATTCAAGGACAATTTTGGCCATGTTTCAATACGCATGGATGCTTTTGTTTTGATCGGGATCAGAATCATAATTGTATCGATTAAAAATAAATCACGTAGCACTTTCCAGATGTTAAATGGACCAGGGACAGGTCCCAGCATTTTTATAGAATTTTAAAAGCTGGAAGCAAAAGAAACCTGCGTTTTGCAGTTTCTGCGTTCCTTATTTGGAGAAAAAATAGCAAGCTTGTGCATGACTATTGTCTGTGGTGTAAGATTGAACCTGGCAAATGACGTTTGACGTTTACCAAGATACGACAGCAGAAAAAAACTGTTTGTGAGGGTCTAAAACAGCCACTTTAAACAATATTAATAGTGATTCCCTTCGCAACGTCATTGACTATACTTTTATTATTCATTAACGTAATTAATCTTTAGGATTTTTTTATAATTGCCCGCTGTTCTTATTTTGTTGTAACTTTGTGCAGTACCGAGTTACCGACACTAATAAATAATGTAAATATAAATTACCTTGACACAATCTTGTATATAATGTCATTGTCGTATGTTTTATTTGTCACTCACAGGCCTGCCATATCACAGTAGCCATATATTTAAGTACGGTTTGATATATAATTGGTTTATCAAAAGGTCTAAAAGTAGCCTGGCAAGGATAAAAGGACCAACTAGGTAGAGATTTAAGAAGTAATAACCCGATTATACATCGGGATGCTTACTGGCAAACATATAAAAAATCAAGATTTGTTATTCAATCGTCCATACAAAAGTACTAGTTCGAAATAGTAGTCTTCCCCCATTTCTTAAAGACGCCTTTAGCGATTTGGAAAATTCTTTCGTATCACGAATAACGATTACCCGATAATTATATTATCCCCGTCAACTGCGACTGCCTTGCTAATCTAGTGCCAGATAGTCATATTTTCCTAAACTTTAAAAATATCGGAACACCAACATTTTACGAAAATGTTTGAAACTGTAGTCTGGTACGTATTGTTTAGCAACTACAAATAATTTCGCGGAACCATTGTGACTTTCCTACGGAGCGGTTCTCCAGAACCCACTTACAGGAATCACTGGTCTAGTGGTCGCAAGTGCTATTGTGTACGAAGTTTTTGGTTTCGATTCTCAGTTCTGGCAAAATGTAGGTATGGTTAACTTAAGAAATTCTCTCTTCTTTTGTCTGAAGCTGACTGTACCTAATTGGGTTTTTACGGCAACAATTTCTAAGTAGAAGTCCGGAATCATGATTCAAGTCCTGTTAAAGCAAAAAGCTCACACACTTTGTGTGTTTACCACTAGTTCACCTCTACTGAAACCTTCAGGAAATGTAGGTTATACGATGACGTCCAAGGCCCTATTCACATGTTTCGATATAAATTTTATCTAAGTATAATATATCTAATCCACCCACGTTTTCTTTAGTCCACAGTAATTAGTGATTATGCTAAATACACTCTTATCAATTTTATCTCGTACGTGACAAACCCCACGAGATACGAAATCTCTAATCGATTCATTGTATAGAACTTTATCTTACGATAAAAAATCATTGAACAATCGACCCTATAGGATTCGTTGTTGATAAGGGACAACCGGTCGTAACGAGATAAGCGTAGAGTAGAGAATCGGTGGGAGAGCTTTTGCGTCAGTAGTGTCTGAGTGTTGATTGATGGTGCACGCTTAAGATGTGTAGTAATTAGATAATTAATTAAGTTTATAGACTTGTACGGTTTCGACGTCGCGGTCGACCTTGCGTGGTGAGTGGTTTGGGAATTGTGAAAAAAACAATGTACATAGACCGTCGATAAAAATGGTGCAGTTTCTCAAGTCAACGCGTTTTTTCTAAGTATGACGCAAATGTTACTTCTTGGAATCTTGTGTGAACTGAAAATCTAACTAGGACCTCTTACAAAAATCAATTATGAATAAATAATATTATCAATTATTTTTGTAAAACAACTAACGCTTATAATGAGGAGGATTACCTCTCTCTAACACATCCCGTCACCTCCTTCACTAGCATTACTGCTTCGCAGAAGGAGGTGACTGTTGCTTCGTGCATCCCATAGTTTCGATTAGCAACTTCACATCTTAAATACCCAGAATGTAGACAAGGATGTTTCTTTCACAAGGAATTTAACAAAACTATCTACTACATCTCATACTGTCTCTCTGAACAACAGATCTGGAGACCTACAAAGACCTAAAAATATTAATAAAATATCCTCTCCTCATTCCAGATACCAACTGAGCACCACCCCCGGCCACAATGTGTCCCATTTGGCCGCTGCACCTGATCATCCTGTATATCCTGGCGCTATGCCCCCTGTGGGTGCTCTGCCAGGCCGCGCCCGCCATGATCGCCAGCTTCAACCCCAATAATGTCACCGTCAACATGGATGAGTACCACTATGTTGATGTTACTGTTACAGGTTGGTATTTACACATAAAATAATCTATAAGAGTACCATAAATCGAGCTTTTTTTATCGTGGTAAAATCATCAAACGAGTCCTCCCACGCAGGGCAGGACGGGAGGGACTCTCAGACTAGTGCTGACTAAAATCCACGGTCTCCTTGAATAGCCCTTTACGTTCCAGGGTCACGGTAGTTCGTAAGTCCCGCGACCAGATAAAAAGGTGCTGATAAAATTGAGTATTCACTTGTAACAACAAACGACAGCGCTTTAGCGAGCATTCTTACGAGCGTTCTGGTAAACTTTTGGCAGAGCCGACTGTGAAGTCTGACATCTTCAAGAAAGCATTTCGAAGACCATCGACTAAAGCATTCGCTGGAAAGATCGTAAAAATGTTCATAGCTAAGATTGGCACTATGATTGGCTCTGTTCGTTGTTCATGTTCGACAAAATTAAAAACGACGAATGCTCGATGTTCTGTTACAAGTGAATTCTCAAGTCTATCAGCAGCTTTATACACAACCGGACCAGTGGTATTGGTTGACTCTTGAGCTCTAGTACCTTTCATCATACGGCCATATCAAAATATTGAGAAATACCTAATGGTGTAATGTAACTCGTATGTATCGATTGCCCTTCGCTCGGTTTATAACTGGTTAGTAGGAACCACTCTAAAACGATCGATCCAAGGACGTTTTTGCTTTGGCAAAATGTAATTAGGGTAAAAGTTGAGTTGACTTCCCCTTCGCCTTTGCAAAAAGGCTTTTAAAAGCGCCTTGAATGAATGGTGCAAGGAGTTTTGTAAACGTAACTGGTTTAATGTGGGCTTATTTAACGTTTTCTCCATTATTATGATTTTTTAACTTTTCTACATCGATAGGTACGATATATTTGCAAACAATCGTAAGATAACTTCCGTTTCAATTTACTAATTTCCATTTTTTACATTAAGATTTATTCCAGTGTTCTGGGTGCGTTTTACTAACATTTGAACGTAAATAGTTTTACGTTCCAGGGTGATAGTAACCTTTTGAAATAGTCCCGCGGCCCTGGGGAGTCCAGTGACCCTTCACTGCGCCAAACCTGGCCTCCAGATGTCGAACATGTATCTTAATCCTTGTTATTTGTTTGTCACCAGGCCCGGGCATGCAAGCAGGCGATCAATTTACGTTAAGAGCAAATAACGCGCACTTAGCTTCAGCGGATTGGAACTCGACGAATCAAGTGACCGACACTCATGTGCAGAATAACAGGTTCGAGGGTCGGATGAGGGTAACTGGGAAATTCCTTGGTAAGAAACAATTTTTTTTTGTATTCGATATGGCCATCTCTAGTGTCACAGTTAATTAAGCCACTTCTGGAGACCCGACGTTCACAAAGCAACATGGCTTTATTTTTACTAATTTTATAAGGGTGCTCCCACATCTATCGACGCGAAATCGGCTTTTTCCGTCGCCCTTTCTCTTTCTGTCGCTTATAAGTGCCATTTGCTAGACCGAGACAGAAAGCATAATGCGATAGCACGCGGCGGAATTCTCGAGGCGGCCGCGTGCTATCGCATTGTCTCGGTCTAGCAAATGGCAGTTCTAAGCGACAGAAAGAGAAAGGGCGACGGAAAAAGCCGATTCCGCGTCGTTAGATGTGGGAGCACCCTAACGCTGCGCTGATGCGTTTGTTTGGTTTGATCGCGCCCATCTCAGGAGTTTGTGAGATGGGCGCGTGACCAACGAACGGATGACCGACAGATTTCGGTGCTGGCAGAGTTTCGGAGTTTAGCTTAGAAAGTACATGTATTTTGGGAAAGATAAATTAGTACTTACCTGAGTTTAAACTCACAACCTCATGAACAGGGGCGTATTTACTTTTAGGCGAAAAGGGCCATGGCCCGGGTCGGTAAGCTGCGAGGGGCGGAACTTAATTTAAATACAACAAAAAAAAATGTTGACATGAGTTGTTGTTGAATAGTAAAAAAGCCGAATGTGGACGCAGTTGGCAAAAAAACGACCTTTTCTTTAAATGTTTAATTATAATACACTTCTCATCAAAAAAATCGAAACACTTTCGTTTTTATTGTTTTTGTCCTAATTTTTTACAAAAGAGAATTAATTCCATGAAAAAAAAACATTACTGTGTAGCTGGCAGTTTGGTCATTACAGTAAGAAGAAAAAAATCAAAATTCGAAATAATTTCATTTGTTTATCCTATAAATGAAATTAATCACTGTTTTGAGACAAATGTGTATTTAGGGTTGGAGTACGTTTCTCGTTTAAAAACTAAAAATTAGCGCTTGTCTTTAAACTTTCTGTTTCTTATTTCATTTACTGTGACTTTGGGACGTCTGAAAAAACTTTTTTTTCTAAAACATATGGATACTTCGCCCGCAGAAGCCGCCCAAGTGGTGGCATTGCTGGATTCTGGACTTAGTCAGCGTGTTGTGGCTGCAAGATTGCATCTAAGCTTATCATCTGTTCATAGAGTCTACAAACGCTATCGGGAGACTGGTTCGTTCACGCGCCGTTCAGGATCTGGCAGGAATCGGGTCACTTCTGAGCGAGATGATCGATTTATTGTAACAACTTCTTTACGAAATCGACGCCTTAACGCTTTTCAACTGCAGCAGCAGCTTCGCGTTGTACGAAGAGTAGCTGTAAGTGACTCTACAATAAGAAGAAGGTTGAAGGAACGCGGATTGGCACCGCATAAGCCAGCGAATGGGCCGAAATTAACTGCAGACCATCGAAGAGCGCGCCTTAACTTTGCACGCGAGCACCTAACTTGGTCATACCTTCAGTGGAGCAAAGTACTGTTTTCTGATGAGTGTAAAATTATGCTGTATGGTAACGACGGAAGGAACAAGGTCTACAGAAGAGATGGAGAACGCTTTGCACAATGCTGCATTGAAGAAAAGGTCAGCTATGGTGGCGGTTCGTGGACGGTTTGGGGAGGAATCAGCGCCGACGGTAAGACAGAACTTGCCTTTGTGTCTGGGCCACGGCTGCCTGCACTAAACTCTCATCGGTACATCGAACAGTGTCTTGAACCTCATGTGATGCCCTATGCACATTTTATTGGCAACGACTTCATATTCATGCACGACAATGCTAGAGCTCACACCGCGGGCGTCGTACGAGATTATCTTACCGAAGTCGGTATCTCCATTATGGTATGGCCAGCAAGAAGCCCGGACATGAATCCCATTGAACATCTATGGGATGAATTAAAGAGACGAATTCGAGCAAGAGATCCAGCCCCAGAAACACTTAGCCAGCTGCAAAATGCAATCCAAGAGGAATGGGATAATATACCACAACATGTGATCGTGACTCTCATCCGATCGATGAAGAACCGTATGGAAGCAGTAATAAGAGCTCGCGGAGGGAATACAAGTTATTAAATAAACGTTTCTTACATTTTTTTTTCATTTACGCGTGTTGTTTTACCCATTTCCTTCATATTCCATACAGGGTAAAAATTACTCATTATACAAAATACGAAACCTATGAAGACTTAATTTGAATTTAGAACATTAACATTAGGATTTAAAAACCTCATACTACTCACTATTAAATGACATTTTACATTTATTCCTAAATATACACATTTTTCTGATAATCCTTATCAAATCATAAACTGCGAGGTGTTTCGATTTTTTTGATGAGAAGTGTAATTTATCAAAATGTTTTGATCATTTTTATATTTAAAACTAGTATTTGCGCGTTGCGCGAGCTGCAAGCAGCTCGCGGGGTCGTGTTTTGGAGAAGTATTCTTAACCTGAGCAGTGGTGGCCCAGTGGTATCGGTCCCGACTTACGAGAAGGTGTATGTAGGTCGTGGGTTCGAACCCCGCCAGGCGCATTACTTTGTGTAATTTATTTCATCACTACTGCACTCAAAACGGTGAAGGAAAACATCGTGAGGAAACCGGCATGTCCTAGAACCAAAAATTCGAAGACATGTGACATCTGCCAACCCGCACTGTGCCCGCGTGGTGGATTACAGCCCACTCCCTCTCACAGAGAGGAGGCCTGTGTCCCAGCAGTGGGAACATTAATAGGCTGATGATGATGATGATTCCTAACCATAATAAAATTTTGAGAATCCATATACACTTCTGGACACATCTATTGGCCCACCTTGTATTTTCAGTTTCGTTTGGTCCTAGCTAAAATTTTATATTAGGTCGAGCAAAAAGTTTTTATGCAGTTTTGAACCTGGCACATTCACAATTTCATATAATAGTCTTTTTTTGAATTTCGAACACAAAATTTAAAGAAACAAAAGACAATTTGGAGCCTGTTTGTTGATATCAAACAATCGAATAGTAAGAAAACTTAGTTTTATTGGTTTACTTGGATTTAATTCTTGAAAAAGTGATTGTTATCTTTGGTTTTGCAACAAACATTACTTATTCTTAACATTAAGGTGAGGTTCTATCCATAATCCATGGATACTTCACCTGAAGTCGCCGCCCAAGCTGTGGCACTTATTCAGGCCGGACACAGCCAAAGACACGTGAGTGCTCAACTTAATTTAAGTCGATCTGCGGTCCGAAATGTTTATCGGAGGTACCTAGAGACTGGCGGCTTTGTTCGTCGCCAAGGAAGGCGTGTTAGGGCTCGTCAGCCAGTTGCCCAGACGATGCAGGAGTTGAAAACTGCCATAGAAGAGGAATGGGAGATGATCCCTCAAAATTTCATAGAGCGGTTGATAAACTCTATGCCTAATCGTATGAAAGCTGTGGTAGATGTCCATGGAGGCAACACGCATTATTGAATTAAACCTTTAATTGATAAAACATGTTTTTTATTCAAAAATCATTGCCTTTAACAAGGCGCATATCCGACTTGTTAGGCGTAGCTCCATGTCGTATGGTATTCTGAATTCAAATTTAAAACAATACGATCGAAAAAGATGGTAAAATGTATCAGGTTTAAAACTGCATCAACAGTTTTTGTTCAATCTAGCAATCATATTTCGGTAGGGGCCATCGAAACCTAAACTCTAAGGTGGGCCAATAGATGTGTGCAGAAGTGTATATCTTAAATGAATTGGAAAATCCATAGCCCTTAAAAGATTTTGTAAATTATATAAAATATTTTTAATATTCTGAAAACCCTTATAACTAATTCAATAAAAAAAGAAGCAAAATTTAAAAAAAAATTCAAAATAAATTAAGAATTCCTTAGGATAGATAAAAGAATTTTAAAATCCGTTAGAAAACTTAAAAGATTTTGAAACCCTTTAAGAACCCCCTAATCCAATCTAAAACCTTATTTAAAACTCAGAAGGGAGGCATAAGGGGCAAAAAAGGGTTTTTACTTTTCCGAGCCTCCTCTATATGAATCCATAAAAAAAAAGAACACGGGTCTCTTAGTGTCTGAGATACGATTGGGAGGGGGGGGGGGAGCCAAAAAGGAGAGGCTTAGTACTTTTGCCCTACTCATGAGAGTTACTTGTAAGTTTGCTTGTCGTCACCCGTGAGTTACGCTTCATCCATTCAACCTTCGTTACGTCCCATGATGAAATTGATGAACATTTCGAAAATTATGGAAGCCGCCATCTTGGATTTTGATTTCAACCTCACTATCGGTTTTAACACCCTCGAAAACCATGAAAACGACATCCATGATGAAAACTTTGAATTTTTTGCAGTCGCCATCTTTGATTTTGATTTTGACCTCACTATCGGCTTTAGCATCCTCGAAAACCATGAAAACGACTCCCATGATGAACAATTCGAAAATTATCGCAGCCGCCATCTTGGATTCTCATTTTGACCACGCCATCGGCTTTAGCATCCTCGAAAACCATGAACACGACTCCCATGATGAACAATATTCGAAAATAATCGCAGCCGCCATCTTGGATTTGGATTTCAACCTCACTATCGGTTTTAACACCCTCGAAAACCATGAAAACGACATCCATGATGAAAACTTTGAATTTTTTGCAGTCGCCATCTTTGATTTTGACCTCACTATCGGCTTTAACATCCTCGAAAACCATGAAAACAACTCCCATGATGAATATTTCGAAAATTGTCGCAGCCGCCATCTTGGATTCTCATTTTGACCTTGCCATCGGTTTCAGCACCCTCGAAAACCACGAAAACGACATCCATGATGAAAACTTTGAATCTTTTGCAGTCGCCGTCTTGGATTTTGAGTTTGACCTTACTATCGGCTTCAGCATCCTCGAAAACCGTGAAAACGACTCTCATGATGAACAATTCGAACATTATCGCAGCCGCCATCTTGGATTCTCATTTTGACCTCGCCATCGGTTTAAGCACCCTCGAAAACCATGAAAACGACTCCCATGATGAACATTTCGAAAATTATCGCAGCCGCCATCTTGGATTCTCATTTTGACCTCACTATCGGCCTTAGCATCCTCGAAAACCATGAAAACGACTCCCATGATGAACATTTCGAAAATTATTGCAGCCGCCATCTTGGATTTTGATTTTGACCTCACTATCGGCTTTAGCAACCTCGAAAACCATGAAAACGACTCCCATGATGAAATTGATGAACAATTCGAAAATTATAGCAGCCGCCATCTTGGATTTTGATTTTGACCTCTCCATCGGTTTTAGCACCCTCGAAAACCATGAAAACGACTCCCATGATGAACAATTCGAAAATTATCGCAGCCGCCATCTTGGATTTGGATTTTAACCTCACTATCGGCTTTAGCATCCTCGAAAACCATGAAAACGACTCCCATGATGAACATTTCGAAAATTATCGCAGCCGCCATCTTGGATTTTGATTTTGACCTCACTATCGGCTTTAGCATCCTCGAAAACCATGAAAACGACTCCCATGATGAACATTTCGAAAATTATCGCAGCCGCCATCTTGGATTTTGATTTTGACCTCACTATCGGCTTTAGCATCCTCGAAAACCATGAAAACGACCCCCATGATAAACAATTCGAAAATTACCGCAGCCGCCATCTTGGATTTTGATGTTGACCTCACTATCGGCTTTAGCATCTTCGAAAACCATGAAAACGACTCCCATGATGAAATTGATGAACAATTCGAAAATTATAGCAACCGCCATCTTGGATTTGGATTTTAACCTCACTATCGGCCTTAGCATCCTCGAAAACCATGAAAACGACTACCATGATGAACAATAATTCGAAAATTATCGCAGCCGTTATCTTGGATTTGGATTTAAACCTCACTATCGGCTTTAGCATCCTCGAAAACCATGAAAACGACTCCCATGATGAAATTGATGAACAATTCGAAAATTATAGCAACCGCCATCTTGGATTCTCATTTTGACCTCGCCATCGGTTTTAGCATCCTCGAACACCATGAAAACGACTCCCATGATGAACAATTCGAAAATTATCGCAGAGGCCATCTTGGATTCCGAGATACGATGGGGGATGGGTGAAGGGGGGGGAGAGGGGTGAGTTTTGAAAAGTAATTTTGACATACTCTGAGCTTCTTGATAAGAATCTGAAAAATAATTCCAAGTCTCTTCTGAGATCCGCCTAAAGGGGGGGAGAAGGGGGTCAAGAGGGGGAACTTTGAAAAATGGTTTTTACTTTTCCGAGCCTCCTCTATACGAATCCGTAAAAAAACAGAACACGGGTCTTAGTTTCTGAGATACCTGAGATACGATTGGGAGGGGGGGGAGGCCAAAAAGGGGAGGCTTGGTACTTTTGCCCTACTCGTGAGAGTTACTTGTAAGTTTGCTTGTCGTCACCCGTGAGTTACGCTTCACCCACTCAACCTTCGTTACGCTACGGTGGTCGCCGGCTCGCTTCGCTCGCCACCTCCCCCCATCGCTCCACTCAGGACTTACCTACCACCGGAAAGCTATCGTGACCTTATCCCTGCCCTACGCTACGCTTCGCTTTGCCGCTACCTAGTTTCCGAGATGCGATGAGGGAAGGGGTGAAAGGGGGGAGAGAGTTGAGTTTCGAAAAATGATTTTGTCATACTCTGGTCCCATTGATATGAAACTGAAAAAAAAATTCTCATTTTGACCTCGCCATCGGTTTTAGGAACCTCGAATACCATGAAAACGAATCCCATGATGAACAATTCGAAAATTATCGCAGTCGCCATCTTGGATTTTGAATTTGACCTCACTATCGGCTTTAGCATCCTCGAGAACCATGAAAACGACATCCATGATTAAAACTTTGAAATTTTTTGCAGTGGCCATCTTGGATTTTGATTTTGACGTTACTATCGGCTTTAGCATCTTTGAAAACCATGAAAACGACTCCCATGATGAACAATTCGAAAATTATCGCAGCCGCCATTTTGTATTTGGATTTAAACCTCACTATCGGCTTTAGCATCCTTGAAAACCATGAAATCGACTCCCATGATGAAGATTTCGAAAATTATCGCAGCCGCCATCTTAGATTTTGATTTTGACCTAACTATCGGCTTTAGCATCCTCGAAAACCATGAAAACGACTCCCACGATGAAATTGTTGAACAATTCGAAAATTATAGCAGCCGCCATCTTAGATTTTCATTTTGACCTCGCCATCGGTTTTAGCACCCTCGAAAACCATGAAAACGACTCCCATCATGAAATTGATGAACAATTCGAAAATTATAGCAGCAGCCATCTTGGTTTCTCATTTTGACCTCATTATCTGTTTTAGCACCCTCGAAAACCTTGAAAAAGACCCCCATGATGAACAATTCGAAAATTACCGCAGCCGCCATCTTGGATTTGGATTTTAACCTCACTATCGGCCTTAGCATCCTCGAAAACCATGAAAACGACTACCATGATGAACAATAATTCGAAAATTATCGCAGCCGCCATCTTGGATTTGGATTTAAACCTCACTATCGGCTTTAGCACCCTCGAATACCATGAAAACGACTCCCATGATGAACAATTCGAACATTATCGCAGCCGCCATCTTGGATTCTCATTTTGACCTCGCCATCGGTTTAAGCACCCTCGAAAACCATGATAACGACATCCATGATGAAAACATTGAATTTTTTGCAGTCTGCAACTTGGATTTTGATTTTGACCTCACTATCGGCTTTAGCATCCTCGAAAACCATGAAAACGACTCCCATGATGAACAATTCGAAAATTATCGCAAGCCGCCATCTTGGATTTGGATTTCAACCTCACTATCGGCTTTAGCATCCTTGAAAACCATGAAAACGACTCCCATGATGAACAATTCGAAAATTATCGCAGCCGCCATCTTGGATTTGGATTTTAACCTCACTATCGGCTTTAGCATCCTCGAAAACCATGAAAACGACTCCCATGATGATTATTTCGAAAATTATCGCAGCCGCCATCTTGGATTTTGATTTTGACCTCACTATCGGTTTTAGCATCCTTGAAAACCATGAAAACGACTCCCATGATGAACATTTCGAAAATTATCGCAGCTGCCATCTTGGATTTTAATTTTGACCTCACTTTTGGTTTTAGCATCTTCGAAAACCATGAAAACGACTCCCATGATGAACATTTCGAAAAATATCGCAGCCGCCATCTTGGATTTTCATATTGACCTCACTATCGGCTTTACCATCCTCGAAAACCATGAAAACGACTCCCATTATGAACATTTTGAAAATTATCACAGCCGCCATCTTGGATTTGGATTTTAACTTCACTATCGGCTTTAGCATCCTCGGAAACCATGAAAACGACTCCCATGATGATTATTTCGAAAATTTTCGCAGCCGCCATCTTGGATTTTGTTTTTGACCCCACTATCGGCTTTGGCATCCTCGAAAACCATGAAAACGACTCCCATGTGAATAATTCGAAAATTATCGCAGCCGCCATTATGGATTTTGATTTTGACCTCACTAACGGCTTTAGCATCCTCGAAAACCATGAAAACGACTCCCATGATGATCATTTCGAAAAATATCGCAGCCGCCATCTTGGATTTTGATTTTGACCTCACTATCGGCTTTACCATCCTCGAAAACCATGAAAACGACTCCCATTATAAACATTTTGAAAATTATCACAGCCGCCATCTTGGATTTGGATTTTAACCTCACTATCGGCTTTAGCATCCTCGGAAACCATGAAAACGACTCCCATGATGATTTTTTCGAAAATTATAGCAGCCGCCATATTGGATTCTCATTTTGACCTCGCCATCGGTTTTAGCACCCTCGAAAACCATGAAAACGACTCCCATGATGAACATTTTGAAAAATATCGCAGCCGCCATCTTGGATTTTGATTTAAACCTCACTATCGGCTTTAGCATCCTCAAAAACCATGAAAACGACTCCCATGATGATTATTTCGAAGATTATCGCAGCCGCCATCTTGGATTTTGTTTTTGACCTCACTATCGGCTTTGGCATCCTCGAAAACCATGAAAACGACTCCCATGATGAACAATTCGAAAATTATCGCGGCCGCCATCTTGGATTTGGATTTTGACCTCACTATCGGCTTTACCATCCTCGAAAACCATGAAAACGACTCCCATGATGAACATTTTGAAAATTGTCACAGCCGCCATCTTGTATTTGGATTTTAACCTCACTATCGGCTTTGGCATCCTCGGAAACCATGAAAACGACTCCCATGATGATTTTTTCGAAAATTATAGCAGCCGCCATATTGGATTCTCATTTTGACCTCGCCATCGGTTTGAGCACCCTCGAAAACCATGAAAACGACTCCCATGATGAACATTTTGAAAAATATCGCAGCCGCCATCTTGGATTTTGATTTAAACCTCACTATCGGCTTTAGCATCCTCGGAAACCATGAAAACGACTCCCATGATGATTATTTCGAAAATTATCGCAGCCGCCATCTTGGATTTTGTTTTTGACCTCACTATCGGCTTTGGCATCCTCGAAAACCATGAAAACGTTTCCCATGATGAATAATTCGAAAATTATCACGGCCGCCATCTTGGATTTGGATTTTAACCTCACTATCGACTTTAGCATCCTCGGAAACCATGAAAACGACTCCCATGATTATTATTTCGAAAATTATCGCAGCCGCCATCTTGGATTTTGTTTTTGACCTCACTATCGGCTTTGGCATCCTCGAAAACCATGAAAACGACTCCCATGATGAACAATTCGAAAATTATCGCGGCCGCCATCTTGGATTTGGATTTTGACCTCACTATCGGCTTTACCATCCTCGAAAACCATGAAAACGACTCCCATGATGAACATTTTGAAAATTGTCACAGCCGCCATCTTGGATTTGGATTTTAACCTCACTATCGGCTTTAGCATCCTCGGAAACCATGAAAACGACTCCCATGATGATTATTACGAAAATTATCGCAGCCGCCATCTTGATAATGATAATAATTGATGAACAATTCCGCTACCTAGTTTCCGAGATACGATGGGGGAAGGGGTGAAGAAGGGGAGAAAGTTGAGTTTTGAAAAATGATTTTGACCAACTCTGGGCCCTTTGATAAGAAACAGAAAAAAAAAATTTTGCAAGTCTGTTAACTTCCGAGATCCGCCTAAAGGGGTAGAAGGGGTCAGGGGGGGGGGGGGGAACTTTGACAATGGTTTTTCCTTTTCCGATTCTCCTCTATACGAATCCTTAAAAAAACTGAACATGGGTCTCTTAGTTTCTGAGATACGATTGGGAGGGGGGGGGAGGCCAAAAAGGGGAGGCTTGGTACTATTGCACTTCTCATGCGAGTTACTTGTAAGTTTGCTTGTCGTCACCCCCGAGTTACGCTTCACCCACTCAACCTTCGTTACGCTACGGAGGTCGCCGGCTCGCTTCGCTCGCCACCTCCCCCCTTCGCTCCACTCGGTCTCGCAGGTTCGCTCCACTCAAGACCTACCTACCACCGGAAAGCTATCGCGACCTTATCCCTACGCTTCGCTTTACCGCTACGTAGTTTTTCCGAGATACGATGGGGGGAGGGGTAAAGGGGGGGAGAGGGGTTAGTTTTGAAAAATTATTTTGACCCACTCTGGGCCCCTTGATATGAATCTGAAAACAGAAACGTTGCAGGTCTGTTAACTTCCGAGATCCGCCTAAAGGGGGGAGAAGGGGGACGAAGGGGGGGAAATTTATAAAATGGTTTTTACTATTCCGAGCCTCCTCTATACGAATTCGTAAGAAAACAGAACACGGGTCTATTAGTTTCCGAGATACGATGGGGGGAGGGGTGAAGAGGGGGAGAGGGGGGAGTTTAGACAAATGATTTTGACTATCTCTGGGCCCCTTGATATGAATCTAAAAAATAAAATGTTGCAAGTCTGTTAACTTCCGAGATCCGCCTAAAGGGGTAGAAGGGGTCAGGGGGGGGGGTGGGAACTTTGACAATGGTTTTTCCTTTTCCGATTCTCCTTTATACGAATCCTTAAAAAACTGAACATGTCTCTTAGTTTCTGAGATACGATTGGGAGGGGGGGGGGAGGCCAAAAAGGGGAGGCTTGGTACTATTGCCCTTCTCATGAGAGTTATTGTAAGTTTGCTTGTCGTCACCCCCGAGTTACGCTTCACCCACTCAACCTTCGTTACGCTACGGAGGTCGCCGGCTCGCTTCGCTCGCCACCTCCCCCCTTCGCTCCACTCGGTCTCGCAGGTTCGCTCCACTCAGGACCTACCTACCACCGGAAAGCTATCGAGATACGATGGGGGGAGGGGTGAAGAAAAATGTTGCAAGTCTCTAAAACTTCCGAGATCCGCCTAAAGGGGGAGAAGGGAGGCGAGGGGGGGAACTTTGGATAATGGTTCTTACTATTCCGAGCCTCCTCTATACGAATCCGTAAGAAAACAGAACACGGGTCTCTTAGTTTCCGAGATACGTTGGGGGGAGGGGTGAAGGGGGGGAGAGGGGGGAGTTTTGAAAAATGATTTTGACCAACACTGGGCCCCTGGATATGAATCTGAAAAAAAAAATGTTGCAAGTCTGTCAACTTCCGAGTTCCACCTAAAGGGGGGAGTAGGGGGCAAACGGGGGGGGACTTTGAAAAATGGTTTTTACTTTTCCGAGCCTCCTCTATACGAATCCGTAAAAAAAACAAAACACGGGTCTCTTAGTTTCCGAGATACGATGGGGAGGGGGGAGAGTGGGGGAGAAAAGGGGAGGTTTGGGATTTTTCCCATACTCACCAGAGTTACTTGTTTACGAATCTGTCAAAATATACCCACCTCCCCCTTCACCATCTGGGAGAACAATGATGTCAATCAGTCAGTCAGTCAGTCAGTGGTAATCGAGCTTTATATAGTATAATTATACTTGTTATTGCCACAATCCATCTAAGAATGAATGATGTAACAATGATTCTTTAATAATTTTGGTGATCTGAAAAGAGTGTCCATGGAGTTTCTTGCCCGTTCTTCTCCATAGAGATCTACTTCTTGGAATGGGCATCTACGGTACTTTCACAGTTTTTATGTCTTGTGACTGGGACTGTAGCACCATAATTTTGTAGTGTTTAATAATATTTTATATGTCTTTGACAATACAAAAGTGCCTGTAACTGGCTTATTTGAAATAAATGCTTTGATTTTGATTTTGATGACCGTACTATTCTTCTCCACAGGCAGAACAAATGTAGAGGTGCACGCCATGCGCGGCACGGATACGTTAGCGGTGGGCAACAACACACTACCAGTCATAGTGATCAGGCCTGAGAGGGTCATTGACACTATATTTGTTACTTCTGTCGCTACTTTTGTAAGTATTATTTATACCAATATTATAAAGAGGTAACATTTGTTTGTAAGTTTGTATGTTTGTAAGTTTGTATGTAGGGGGTAATCTCCGGAAGTAATGAATCGATTTTAAAAATTGTTTCACTGGTAGAAAGCTACATTATCCGTGAGTGCTATAGGCTATAAATTATAAAGATATCATACATATTAGCCGAAATACTGCCCAACGAAGTGGGCACGGGTCAGCTAGTATTATCTAAACTAATTTATTAGAAGCAGAAAAGTTTTTGAGCCGCGTTTCCATTATGCAACTTAAGGTGGTTCCAGACTTGGCGAGGCATGCGCTCCGCACGGCGCACGACGCATGCGCGGCTACGTCCACAACTAATGTAATGCTCGAACTGAGGCACTTTGATCTTGAAGCATTTGCCGACATACGTTGGCTAGCCCTCGCACGTGCGTAGCTCATGCCTCGCCACGAATATAAAGGTAAACACCTTGCGAGGCATGCGTTGTGCGCCGTGCGGAGCGCATGCCTCGCCAAATCTGGATCCACCTTAACTTGTATACAAGTTGCTAGTAGATAGTTTGAACTTGTAGATTTTGTCTTTTTTTGTATACAAATATGACGTCAGAATTGTATGCACGAGCACGCCTCAATCGCAGCGGTAGGACTCCTCTTTGAGGCTGCGGTTTCATTGAGGCGGTGCGGAGTTGAGCGGAGAGCGATTCACCATTCACATGGCTTGTGTGGGAAGTGTGGTGAGAAGAGGTGTGGATTTCAAGCCATGTGATTGGTGAATCTCTCTCCGCTTTGCTCCGCTCCGCCTCACCTCAGTGGAACTGGAACCTGAGTAGCGGCTGGCGCCACGGCGTCCTCACCTGACGCAGGTCCTCACCGGACACGCGATAACTGTATTTTATCTAGTAGGTACCTAAATACTGAATAAAAAGTCTGATTGCCTTACAAGTAACTTTATCATAATTATGTTGTGCGACATACACTTATTAAAATTGATAAAACTTATTAAAAACCTAATTAGCCATTATCAATTAGCTTTTATTATCCGATAATCTCGTATGCGTCATGCGTAAGCGCTTATAGGTGTAACTTTTCCTACTGCATTCAATGAAAATAACAGATGAAACATTTTGAAAACGACCGTAACAGCTAAGTAGCGGCACTCGGTTGAGCAATGAAGCTCACCCCCGGAATTGTAACTTTACTCTAAAATGTACTCTATACAAGTTGAATTTTCTAACTGGACGTGCCAAAACCGGAACTAGAAGGAATAGGGAAAAATACTTAAACCTGAAATAAATGAAATAGTATTTATTCTCTTCTTCGTTGTTAATTTTGATTTGCGATTTGTTTGGTGGTAGCAACGGTCTGCTTGACTGCTTAATTTACTTTAATAAAGCAGTATAATAATGCCACGAATAACTTTAATTCTTGTACCTCACGGTCATTTATTAAAAGCTTTATGCAGATCTTAGAGCCAAAATAGTCATAGAACCACAACTTACGGTAAGCGTTCATTCACGAACCGTAACGCAACCACATTGTAGCGACAAAAAATGCGGTCGAGATGTGGTTACGGGCGAATAATGTCGCTGCACCTTTTTGCAGTTGCGTTGTGGGTATTTTGGGCGTAGCCTAAGATACTGGTGGATAATCCTAGCTACTAGATTCATCATAATTATTCCTTCTCATTTCAGGTATCGCTGATTTTCATAAACTTCGGTTGTGCGATGCACTGGCCGACCGTCAAAGATGTGTTAAAGAGGCCTATAGGACCTATAATAGGAATGGTTGGACAGTTCCTGTTCATGCCACTTGTAAGTCCTATATTTGCTACTTATTTTTGCTGCTGGGTCTTGTTACATTTCTTTAGATTTTTAACTTTATCTCAAAGCTATAAGTTTCATTTTCAATTGAGAAAACATTTAAACTTGACAAGGATATAACCCATTTATGCTTTTTCTAATATAGCTACTGCGTCGCCTTTGGTAATTTAGATGTTCATTCGTGATAGTAATGAGAAAGTAAAGATCTCAAAATCAAATCAAAAATATTTATTTGTAATTATTAATTATAGTACAATAGATGTTACATTACTGGTTACAGCATGTCCTGCCATAGTATGGCGTAGAAATATAAAAAAAAAACTTAATAACTGATTTGTCCTGAAAATATTCTTGAAACTATGAAAATAAAACAATGGCAAATGGTTGTATATAATATAATAATTGATATAAAACTGTCTTTCTTTTCCAGATGTCATTCGGTCTAGGTTTCCTGATATTCCCGGACAACCCGGCCATGCGCCTGGGCATGTTCTTTACGGGAGTTGCGCCCGGCGGTGGCGCATCCAATATTTGGACCTTCATTCTAGGAGGGAACCTTAATTTATCGTTAGCTATGACTTCAATATCTACACTTGCGTCTTTTGGTGAGTTTAAACTGTTTTTTTTTTATATTTCATTTATGTAATGATGCCTGTAATCGTGGAGGGGTTACCTAAAACCAAGAACTTGCATGCAAGTTTTATCAACTCAAATCAAAAAATCATTTGTTTCAAGTAGGCCATTTACAGGCAGTTTTGAATTGTCAATGACAAAAAAATATATTTAAATACTACAAAATTATGGTGCTACAGTCCCAGTCACAAGTAATAATAAGTGTGAAAGTACCGTAGATGCCCATTCCAAGGACTAGATCTCAATGGACTTCTCCATTAAGATCGAACGGGCAAGCAACTCCATGGACATTCTTTTTAAATCGCCTGAACTCAATTCGTTGTCCATCAACACCCCTCTTTTTCCGTCGGGGGTTAAAAATGGGATAAGGGCAGGAAGATGGTGATGACCCTTCCGTGATGAATCTTGCTGAAAATAAGGACCCTCCAGCGTAAACATAATTTATCTATTTCAACCAGTTATTCCTGAGATTCCTACTACATATAAAAATGCTACTTTTCGTTGTAATTTTATAACTCAAGAACAGGCTCACCTATCTAAAACAAATGTTTAGGCTTTCTTCGGACTATTTAGTAGATGGTTTAAGTGAAGTTTGCACAAAATCGGTCGAGCAGTTCTTCATTTATCACATTTTTTGTCACAAATGATGTAGTAGTATTAGAAGAGTAGTAGTATTGATTCTGTGGCGCTACGAAGTTCGCGGGGTCAACTAGTATTAGTATAGAGTATAGATAACTGAACAAAAAAAATTGTCCAATCATTAATTATGTTCTTTCTTTTTTCCAGGATTCATGCCCATGTGGCTATTCTCCCTCGGGCAAGTGGTGTTCCGTAACGCACATATAGTGGTTCCTTACATGCGCATAGCAACCTTCGTCATAGGTCTCATAGTTCCTTTGGCCATTGGTCTGGGCATGCAGAAATGGACCCCTAAGATTGCCCGGTTCATGGTGCGAATCTTGAAAGGATTTTCAACTACTTTACTGCTATTTATTATTATTTTTGCTATCGTCACCAACTTGTATATCTTCGAGTTGTTTACTTGGGAGGTGAGTTAAATTTGTTTTTGTTTTTCTTTGTAGTTGTAAATGAAAGGTGTTTTTATTATGAATTATTGTTATCGTATAACAATTATTATTACTTGCGTCAGAAAACAACGTTGTTTTGTTTTTATTTGTTTTAAAACGACAAAGAGGAGGTAGTTCATAATACCTTTTTATATAGGTACCTTCTATATTCTTTAAAAAACGCAAAACTGTTAAGCTGTTTGTAATTTTGTAATTCTAGATTTAAAAAGTACCGTAGTTCGTATTCAATTTATCTATAAAGAGAAAGAAATAGAGTAAGGTGAAAACCTACACTTTAGAGATTTTAACATAAATGTAATTCACTTGACAGTCTAAACATGATACCGCAGCCCTCAAACAACGCGAGCGCATGTGAAGGAATAGGATGGTTTTTAGTCTTCAAGAGTCTGATAGTCCTCCCCACGCAAAAGACTCATTTGATTAATATTCCAAACTAAAAAAATCTATACTACTGTCGTAAAATACTGATATCCAGCTGCATCTGATTCAACTGGAGCCGCCCCAATATAGTTGGGCTAGACAGATGATGACAGTCGAATCCCAAAAAACGGCCCTTTGCTCATACAAGGCCAACAATGCACTACATTTTTAAAGTAACCTGTTCTTCCGTCCCTAGATCGTAGTAGCAGGTATGGGTATCCCCTGGCTGGGCTACTGCTTCGGGTACTTGTTCGCCTGGGCGTGTCGCCAGCCGCACCCGGACTCGCTCGCCATCTCCATCGAGACAGGCATTCAGAACACCGGCATCGCCATCTTCTTGCTGCGATATGCTCTCGACCAGCCTGAGGCGGATCTTACTACAGGTAATAAAGAAAATATGAACTCTTTTTCGTATTGGTCAAGTTTCTTATAAGCCAAGTATGCGGTATGTCAAGAATAAGAATAAGAATAATTTATTTGCATAAAATACAGGTACTACCAGGTGTTACATTGGTGGTTTAGGCACAATACCATATTTTGCCTTTTTAGGGCATGCAAATTTCTTTACATTATAAAATAAAAGGTACATTATGTTTTAAAATGATGAGTTTGACAAAAAAATTACAAGGCGTTCTTATGCTAATGTTGATAATAATTCTTATAAAAGTAGGTAGGTACATTGTAATTAAATTTTGTGTTGTAAAAATTCCTGTACACTATAGAAACAATTTTCTATCAACCAGATGCGAAGTTTATTTTTAAAATATTTAAAAGGTAGTTCTTTGATGTTTTTGGGTAACTTATTAAAAATAGTAATGCACATATGATATACATTTTTTTTACTTAAAGCGGTATTACAAAATGATACTAAAATCTTAGTTGGATCTCTCGGCCTTTGCTTAGTATAATTGTCATCTTTGAATCCAAAGAACTCACTATGTTTCCTTACAAATACCGATACTTCAAACAAATACATACCAGTTAGTGTTAATAATTTAAGTTTTTTGAATAAAGGCCGGCAAGATTCAAGAGGACCTACACCGCAAATAGCCCTAACCAACGACGATATAATACTAGACTCGTAATAACAGGCGACCGATGTCTGCCAACACATTAGGCAAAAAAGTCTTATAACCGTCTCATTTCGACCAATCCTGTGAGCCGTAAACATACGTTGAGACAGAACAGACCTTGAGTTAGCCAATCACAACGCAGTACCCCGCCCCCCTCGCTTACGTATTACCTCAGCGAGTTGGCAGAATAGTTTTGTTCGTTAGATCGTGCAATGAGTAGTCTAGTATTATATCGTCGTTGGCCCTAACACACTTTTTTTGAACAACAAATGCTCTATCGTAGTCAGTTGAGTTGCCCCACATTATTAAACCGTATCTCAAGATCGATTCAACGTATCCACTATATGCAATGCGAGCAGTCTTTTCGTCTGATACTATACGAAGTTTTCTTAAGGCGTACACAAATCTATTTAGTTTACTACATACGTTGTGAATATGTGGTTTCCAATTACAAAAATTGTCTAGAGTTATACCTAAAAACTTAATACTATCCGTTTCTTCTATAATATTATCTTTTATTTTAATGTTAATAATATCACTGCTTTTACTTTTGTATGTACTAAATTTAATAAATTTTGTTTTGGATATATTTACACATAGGTTATTAGATTCAAGCCAATTTATGACAGACTGTACTGCTTCGCTTATTTTAATTTCATGGGTTGAATTTTTAATTTTATTGGGTATTATGACGGAAATATCATCAGCGAATAAGATACAATCGTAGTTTATCGAATCGGGTAAATCATTAATATTTCATTAATATAAGATTGCTGCAGGTAGGTCAAGACTCCTACAGGCCAAGTTTCCTAAAGGCCGAGTTTGCTATAGGCTGAGTTTCGTAAAGGCATAGTTTTCTATAAGCCAAGTTTTCTCTAGGCCACGTTTTTATAGGCCAATATTTATATCTTCTGAGTTTTTTTTTTGGCCAAGTTTCTTATAAATCGAATTCCTTTATAGGTCAAGTTTCTATAGGTCAAGTTTCCTATAAGCTAAGTTTTCCGTAGGCCGAGTTTCCTTTGTGTTCTTGGTCCCGGCTGTCTTTTGTAGATCTTTGACCTTGTCAGAGGCCTGTTAAAGTCTGATAACAATTTTTTATTTATGGAGGTGATGATTTTATAAACAACATAATAATATACTGTTTAAAGTGGTGTAGCTATACCTACCAAGTTTCAATTTCTCAAACTTTGACTGTCATACTTTATCCCTATTTCCTTAGCAATAAAACCCATTTTACCTCTTAACATTATACGTTTTCAGTTGTACCAGTTTCGTGCGCCATCATGACTCCAGTTCCGATGACGTGCATCTACATCTATCAGAAAATTAAAGCTTGGTGAGTAATCATTAATTAAGTAATCGTTCATTTGTATTGTTTCACATCACATTACAAGGGACCTACCATAAACGTATTGCTAGGCAAATATAGCACATATTGTTTAGTGTTAGAGCTTTTTGTTGTATTGTTTCAGTACGAGATACAGATGGAGTTATGCGAGACGAATAGCACCATTTTCGCGACGGAAATACAGCGTTTAATACTCCATACGGTCCCTGATTTATACATTTGGGCGGGCAATAACAATTTTTATTATATTGAGCCTGCATTACCTCACTAGTGTGATCTCACTGCCGGTTGTTAGGCCTCACTAGTGTCAACTGACTCGCATCTACCATTTTTTACTGTGTTCCGTCGCTGCGCAGGAGTTTAAGTACCTTCTAGGTAAACTCACTCCATCTTAGGGCTCATATTTGCTTCTTTGCTTGTTTGAGGCCAATAGCAAACCCATTTTAACTATAAAAATGCCTAAAACGGTCACGATTGTGGACTACTTCTTTTCAATTTCTCAAGAAAGACATTGTGTTCGCAGTTAATTTTTAGTCACGATCGAAATACTATACTGTGCTTCAAATTCAAAACATAAATCATTGACGTGGGTCTAAAATAGGACTAGGAGAGGAGATTTCTGTTGCAATCATTTGTGTGATATAAAGAAAATAACTACACAAATATCTCAGAAAAGTTTTTGTTTCCTGTAGCTACATTCTTTGGGTCTTTAGTCAAGATTAAACAGGTTACTTCTAGGCAAGTGTGCTTCACCTTCGACCATATCATTGCTTACCAGCAGGCGAGATACTCGTATAAGCAAACGCGAATATGAAATAGACAACTATGTCAAACGCGAGACTACAGCTAAAAAAGAATTCGAATCCGAGCGTAACATATGCCTTATAAATAGCTTGTACAGTTACAGATGTTTTTCATTTTGAATAGAATAGAATAGAAAAATATCTATAAGGTCGATTTTTAACTGGCAATTCAACATTTTCTTTGACGATGGTTCGGTGGTCAAACGCAAGTCTAGAGCTCAATAAAAAATCTAATCCGGGTATCCAAGTAACATTATGCCTTATAACTATAAGGTCGATTTTTAACTGGCAATTCAAAGTTTTCTTTGTATAAGGTTCTTGGTGGGTCCCTTTTCATTAGATGTTATGTATTTCATTATTGGTTATATTTTGCCATTCATACTTTGAATGTATTTTTTTGCATTTTGTATACCTAGTTGACTAAGAATTAGCAATGTCTCTAAAAACAAATTAAAAATTAGGGCCAAGTACTTAAAAAAGAACCGTGATCCAAGTTCTGGCTTTGACCTTGGTCAGAGACTAAGTGTTGCCAAACGCCGCCAGTCTCTTAGACACATTACCAAATGATAGCGTTGCGCAGGAATTTCTTGATATCATTCCATAGTTTATTATTCTTTTGGCTTAAATTATATAATGTAGGTATAAAAATAGGTAGAATACGATAAGAATCTTAGATTAACGATGTAATGATTGCAAAGTCATTTTAGAGTTAAAGAGAACATTGACCTTCTTAAAAACAAAGTTGGAGGTCAAATGATAGCTAAATATATTGATAAAGATTTTTTAATGGTCACTTGGATATGCAAAATAAAAATAATAATATTTATCATTGCGTAGTAGATAGTCAAAAAAATATCATAGTACTATTTCTAAATCTATGACATTGCTATTTCTTCATGTTTATAGACTGATTAGAAAAGAAAATACGAGTTTACAATGACATTTTCGAGATATTTCATCGAAGCCATAATGTTGTATTGTTGTAAATTTTGAAAATCAGGTGTGAGGACATTGGAGTCATTTTGGAATTCGAAAACATTTGTGTTTTTTTTCGGGGATATGCTGAATGTTTTGTTGGCCAAAATTATCATTGGTATTAAATTAATAATTCATTATTTTACTATGGTAACACATATATATATTTTTTTTTGAATTTGCAATATTATCAATCAATAGAACTGTATAAAAATTGGCAATAATGACTTTTGTAAAGAAAAAATGTTATCAAAATTAAATGAGTTTCCTTTTTTTTGTTTTTCATATAAAAATAAACATCAACATCATTCACGGTTTGTCGTGACAGTATGGGAGGTATGTCAACATGTACTTGTACCGGGTTGAGGTGTTGGGTTCCAAGTTTTCACGTTCATTGTGGACACGTTATTGCTTCGCTTGGTATTTCTTAGAAGGCTGAGTATGATGAAGGCTTTTTTTAGGCTATACAACCCTTTCATAGATATATACCTCGAGCAATGAAAAAGCAACCTTATTGGTATAGCCTTACGGTCGAAATTATTATTGTATCTTAATCCATATCATGATCCGTTTTCTTTGACGGCTGGTTGTGATTGGACATTGGCGTTGATAAATTCGGTTGTTTGTTGGTTACAGACATTTATATTGGGATCAAGATTGCGGTTGAGATACATTATTAATATCATGCGTTAAGTATCTCTGTAATTGGACAGAGTTGTCAGTGACTTCACAAATTAAGAAAAACAACTTTAGTACTATGCGTTTAAAGATAAAAATGACTTTGACAGTGATTCAAAGTGAGAGGTAAAATAACTATTAAAGGATTGTATATGATGACTTGATGAGGCTTTTTATGAAACCAAAAACGTTAATTCGCCATTTTGTAGTTGCTATTTTTTAAAGCTTGAGTATGTTTTTGTACTATAGCAACATAATTATGGAATTCATATCATTTGGTAGACATTTTGAATTCATAATTTATTCATTTTGATTTGGGACATTAGTAGAAAATTCATGAAAGATTCTTTTACTTTCCTAACACAATTTTCAGGAGAGCATCTTATAATTTTTTTGTGTAAAGATATTTTTTGTCTGTTCATCTAGTTTTTGCCCTGGTTTAGCGTGATTTTTCAGGTTGCATGAATACGAATCTAAACCCACATAGAGTGGGGATGATTAAAATCAGCATGACGATACTAAATATGCGCCCGTTATTACTAAAAACGTGTCTACATTAGCCAAATAAATAAACGCTGTTTAATTTTGGCACAGACCCTAACCTGTCATATTGATTTCAGTCGATTTTCAACCTTATCCTAAAAGAATAGGGTTCACATTCGATTGGGAAAATTTTACAGATTGTGGTAGATTAATGGGGTCTGCACACACCCAAGCGATATTATTGTATTTTTTTTATTAAATATGCTTAATAAAGCAACAACATTCAAAACAGCGTTTTTTTAAAAATATAAATGCAAATTGTAAATACTTCACGTCGAAATCTTATTTGTAAACGTTATTCGAGACAAAAAAGATAAGAAAAAGAGTAAAAAGTAAGTAAGAGAGTTAAAGGTAAGAAGAAGAGAGAGATATTATAAATTAATTAATTAATAAATACAACCTGGAACTGTCCCCTGTTTTGCCTCTTATAATAGAGGGAAGAAATAAACAAAGTAAAGTATAATCAAAAAGTTTATAATTTTGGAACAAAAACAGTTGGCACGATTACAAAGTCAACGATGATATTTTTTTTTTTTTTTTGCGTGGTAAAATCATCAAATGAGTCCTCCCACCCCGGGCAGGGCGGGAGGGACTGTCAGACTTCTACTGACTAAAATCCACGGTGTCCTTCAGTAGCCTGTTATGTTCCGGGGTCACGGTAAGGAAACAATCCCGCGACCAAGTCAACGATGATAGCTTTTTTTAAGCGTGGTAAAATCATCAAATGAGTCCTCCCATCCAAGGCAGGGCAGGAGGGGACTGTCAGACATGTACTGACTAAAATCCACGGTGTCCTTCAATATCTCTTTACAACTGTGTTTCATTTTAATGCTATTAGCATTGGTCACATACACATTGATAATGGACTGATCTGCACATGTGAAAAGGAGTGTCACTCTGTCTTTTTCTAGAAATCTTTGAGTAGATAACTCCACACTTTTTTCCTGTTTTTACTTGATATTTAAATAGAGGAAAAGTCAGTTCATTTTCTTTGCGTTATATTGATCACCACGCTTAATCAAGATGAGCTTTCAAAAGTATATTGATTAAAAAATTATAAGTACCACAACAGTAATATAAGGCTGTAGCACACATAATCTGGTCGGTGCATTTCGTTCAGCAATATGTTGAACAAAAAAGCCGACGCGAAGTAATATTATCGGTCGGCTAGTGCCGATTGGTAAACTCTAGTGCTACTAACGCTGAATCATATTATTATTCGGTTCAGTTCGATATTTTGTCTCTAATAACATTTACGAATAAGAAAAACTCAATTCTTTTGTTTCTAACTTGTATCTAATTCTTGTCACTTCTAATCTTGTAACGGCATGGTTCGCAAAAGTATTCTGAATTATAAACTTGAACTACATCCAGAAACATATTTTAATTGATTTTTAAATTAAAAACATGCTGTTATATTTTCAACATAAGGGTTGAAAATACCACAGAGAGCTTATGTTTGGGTAAAATGAGTTAAAAAATCCCTACACAAGAGCCATCACTCTTACTTTTTCTGACCGCAATGACGTGAAAATCAGCGTCCACAACTTTACCAATCCGTCTAAAAATAAAGAAGAATAATTCAGAATACTATCAAAATCAAGAAAATTACCCACCATACTAATAATATCAAAAATTCCAGCTTTATCAACCGACGAAAGCACAAGAAAATGCTGGAAGAAGACGTCACCCCACGAGGAGACACGCCACAGCCCGCAATCATCTCAACCGCTGATCTTTACGGAAAATCCAATAAAGGTCTAGATGACGTCGACCTTGACGTTAACGTCAACGGTGACGTCGAGAAAGACGGCAACGTCAACCCGGCGGCGGTCTCCGTAGTTAACTAATACGTATAACAAGACTTTTTTGTTTGTGCTGCTGCTGTGCTGAAATATTCGCGATATTTTGTTAAAAAAATATATACCAAAATTATAATGAAATGCAAGTAATTTTATAGTAAAGTTATGAATTTGCGAGGCTTGGGTAAAATATAACTTATTCTTAATGAAATAAAGTTAATTTTATAAAATACAATATAAAATTATAGTGCTCAATCAGGAATAAGGAAAAATTAATAAGGAATTTGGGTAGTACGAAATTTTAAACACTACCCTTATAAGAATGTATTTTTTTGTGTGATTGAATATCGCGAATATTTGAGAAAATACGAGTGATTCAAATGATTTTGGTGATAATTTAAAACTGTTAAGTTGTTTTAAAAGAAAGATATTATTGTTTGAATGTTTTGTTATTTAGGGGCCATAGATTACAAATTATTTTATGATGAACTCCATAGAAAAGCATTATGGTGATAATAAAGAATATAATTGATGTTATTAATGCGAAGAATTTACTTAAAAGTAGTGTTAAAAATGCCCTATTAATATTTTAATAAACGGTGTTACCAGAGCAAATAATTTCGAAACATATCTTGCCATATACAAAAAATTAAACGTAAATATTTATTAAAGATCTTGTTATACGTGTTTTTGCTATATTATTCAATATTTTTCCGAAACTTTAATAATCTTGAATGTCAATTTATTTTTTACGGGTGCTATTACATCCTCTTTGTAAAATTTTTGAACGCATTATTGTGCATTTTTGGAGTACTTGTGATTTTATTTAATTATTTATTATTGTACGGGCCTTCATATGTTTTGGCACCGTACATTTTCTTGATCAAAGATTTAGAGCACATTATTGTTTACCTAAATCGAAGATAGAATTTAAGTTTTTATTTATCGTATTGTTTTTCGGTAGATCGATAATGTGTGGGAATCTTACTGACTTTTGTCACATACCTACCTAATTGAATGGAATTTTCACCTATAAAATTGTATGTCACTCGAACAAATTTTAATATATAATTTTTCTTTTATTTATTTTCTATGCAACAATAATGGCACCTTTAAAGGTTAGGGGTACAATGTGCTTAAATATTTCGCATGCGTTTGTGGTGTTGCCAGATGAAAAAAAAAATAGAATGGTAGTTTATTTGCTTCGATTGTAATTCAGTTAATTGTTTGCTTACTATGAAAACTGAGCAAAATATTCCGATTAAAACTGTAACTCATCACTGTCATTCAGCATTTTATTATTATATTATTTGTTGTTGTTTAGTAGGAACTAGGAACTAATACAAAATCTCAATAATCTGGCAACCCTGTGTGGTAGAAATAGTATTTGTTTGTGTATAATTTTTAAATCAGTTTTTTTTTTTGCTCATTTTATTTTCGCTTTTTGTATGATTTTGTATTACTGTGGATACGATCTCGGTTCGTATATTTTTCGGTGACTT
The DNA here is from genome assembly GCA_954870645.1 of Agrotis clavis. NCBI lineage: Eukaryota > Metazoa > Arthropoda > Insecta > Lepidoptera > Noctuidae > Agrotis > Agrotis clavis. The sequence goes on from OX940940.1 coordinate 8,468,243, forward strand.
TCACAACTCGTTTATAGGTGGAACAGATGTGAAACAAGGCTGTCGTTGGTTTAAAATGTTTGTTATGAGATCAGTATTTCGTTATGTGAGATCATTAATTTTTATGTTAAGAATCTAATACAAACGTTTTTCATGAACAATTTTGTTGTTTTTTTTTTATTTCCGAATGTTTCTTAAATCGCGTTGGTAAACAGGCTTTTTGTATTCTACAAGGAACCTTTATAGTTTCGCCATGCCCTTCCGTCCGTATGTCCGTAGCTTGGCTTAAAGACTCAGTGCTAGATAAAAAGCTGTAATTTGAATATCCACTAAACTAAGCTGTAATATGATATGAACGTTCAGATTAGTCATGCCGACAAAGTAGTAAAATAAAAACCCAAAATTAACTCTCTTGTTACGATGAGTTTTCCTGAGAAATCAGTCGCACGCGTCCGTACTTTTTTTGGACGGAAAGATAAAGGCGAAAGTAAGAATGTAGATACAGGAAAAACCTAGAACTATAAAATCGCCCCGTGGTCGCCGATGCCCTGGGCTTCGCGACAGCTAGGGCTTGAGGCGAAAGATTGGCTAGTCTTTCGCTAGCATTACTGCTTTGCAGAAGGGAGTAACCGCTTCCTTTAGTTCCTCGCTGTAGACCAGAGACGTTCGCAAAAGTTCAAGAAAATAAGTCATCGCGAAAAGGACACCAGTGAACTGCTAGCCTTACAACAGCAAGCAAAAAAGAAGGTCACATACTTCATGCAGGTAAATAAAAAACAAAAATCCTCATTTCAAACATCCGTCAAACAATACGCGACAGTCCGCCAATATGACAAACTGAACTGGTCACAAAACACCACACACAAAAATGGACAAGTAACTCACTTTTTAACTATGAAAAACGTACAATAAAAATGTAAGGCCAGAACCCATCATTTCAAAACGCTAGATCTCTCCGGACACGGCTAGCAAGATGACGAAAATATCCAAATATGACCAGCCTACGACAACCTACCCGTATAAGATACGCCGGAGACTCAACATGCTCAGCGTCCCTCGAAAGATCTTCTATGAGTCTATGGAAGGGATGCCCGGGTACAGCAAAATGGGCATCCGGAAATCTGCCTTGAGAGGAGTGCCTACTGATAGAGTAAATGATATCTCGTGGCCGTATGTAAGGCAAGTATGCAACAGAAACTTATAATTTTATTATAGAGTAGGATAAGTTGATACAACCAGTAATATCCCTCAGGAGCTTTTTAAATATAGATAATGACATTCAGGGATAATAAACTTTGATAGAATGTGATAGAATGTTTGGAATCGAATCAGTAGATCCAACATTTTTTTTACATTAAAATCATTTTGTAAAATCTGATATCTTCGTTAGTACTACAGCTTGGCAAAAAACTAGAAAACCGCCACTGTCTTCGCGCTACCAGCACTTTGAATGTTTTTTTTTTTCACTTATTACGTTAGTTTTATGGCACAATAATAAATCTAACAAACCTGCGGGCTTTGTTTACATCAAATATCAAAGATTTTAAAACGTTGTCAGAAACAAAAATATTAGTTCCGTTTCAATCCGTTCTGGCCAAGCTGTACTCGTATTATGTTTCTTGTATGCGTTAACTCAAAAAATGCCATATTCTTCTAATCCTCGTTTGAAAAAACACCAAAGCAAAATCATAACAAAAGAGTTGATGACTTTGAACATGAACCAATTTTCATAAAATATAAAAACGATCGTTAATAGAATACCCGCTTTGAAATAAAAAATAAAAAAGAGCTACGGTGCCACAGATAGGACACACTTGTAACTCTCTTTGCGCCGAAGTATAAAATAATTTCGAAACTCTGACTTTGCAGACGCTTAATGCTGATAAAAAGAATGTACAAACACAGATTCGGTTCGGACCGTATGGAACGCATTGACCGGATGATCGAGGCAGCTAATGCGACAATGTACACCAAACTTGCCAATTGTGTCCAAGTCTTGAAGAAAGCAGATAGCGGCAAGGATTCAAAGAAAAAGAAAGGCTGGTCTGAGAGCGAGTGGAAGAAGCACATGGATTACATCTCAAACATTGCGGCTGCGAAGAAGCAGTTTGATCCACCACCAATTAAGGTAATTTCGACTTAAAGCCTGAGGCCTTACCACGAGCTCTTAACGCGATCCAGTTTAGGCTGTGGGAAAGTGATGGCGCTAGACGACTTATATAGCTCTGTATCTTTCCCAGAGCCTAAACTGGATCGCGTTAAGAGCTCGTGGTAAGGCCTCTGTACCGAGAGAGCACAATCCGTTCCGGCGATACGATCTGCTGCCAAGCGATTTTTGTAACCAATGGTATATCTCTCGGGTCGAGAGACGGCGGCGCGTCGTGATCCACGCGAGCGTCAAAGAGCTGTCAGCAAAATGACGGGGCTGTTTTTAATATTTCTGTGTGTCTGCGGGACTATCGTGTTACCGTAAAGGGCTATTGAAGGACACCGTGAATTTTAGTCTTGTAAAGTCTGACAGTCCCTCCTGTCCTGCCCTGGGTGGGAGGACTCATCCGATAATTTTGCCATGTAAAATGACCTTATAAGTAGGTACATATTCAAACTGTTGCCGGCTTCACCCGCGTGAAATTTTAATTTTTTGGAAGTCCATTTATCGAGGAATAAGCCTATATGCTATAAAACATTACGCGACGACCAAGAGAAGCCGAACAGCGGGCTTGAGACCACGGGGAACAGCTAGTTAATAAGATAACAAGTAAGAGTTATAAGAGATAGGCTCCACTGAGGCGGAGCGGAACGGAGAGGAGCGGAGCGGAGAGCGATTCATCAATCACATGGCTTGAAATCTACATCTCTACTCAAGCCGTGTGATTGGTGAATTGCTCTCCGCTCTGCTCCACTCCGCCTCAGTGGAAACGCAGCCTTAGACCGAGCGGAGATGTGTTTGAAGCTTTAGAGAGAAGATGTGGATTTTTGATTGGTTATTCAAACACATCTCCTATCGTATCCGCTTTGGTAATTTAAGTCAGGCCTGTTGGTCTAGTGGTTAGTGACCCTGACTGCTATGCCGGAGATCGTGGGTTCAATTCCCACCCAGGACAAATGTTTGTGTGATGAGCACGATCATTTGTTCTGTGTCTGGGTGTAATTTATCTATAATATGTATCTATTTAGAAATATATAAGTATGTTTATCAGTTGTCTAGTACCCATAACACAAGCTCTGCTTAGCTTGGGACTAGATGGCGTTGTGTGATAGTTGTGGAATATTATTATTATTATTTGGTGGAGTAAGTAGAGTAAGAAAAGAGGTTAAGGCTGCATATTCTGAAAGTTGGCAACGTCGCAAAAAGCTGTCAAATAATTACAAGTTTTAATTAATTTGGCAAATTTTCTGTATTAAAACAAGAAATATCGCTCTGTAGTGCACTAAAAAAATGAGGAATGCAATTAAAACACTAAATTTGATGTTGTAACCGTTTCCGGTGTATAAAAGGCATTTGGAAAGCTTCCAAATGCTTTTTCTACATCTAAAACCATATATTCGGTGTTACGATATTAATTATTGCATTCCCTTATCAATTTTTTAGTGCACTACAAAGCCATATTTCTTATTTTCATACAGTAACAATGCTAAATTAATTAAAACTTGTTAATATTTGACAACCATTTGCGACGTTGCCAGCTTTCGGAATATACGCTCTTAATATACTTGTTATTTATGTTCTACAGCGCGGTAAAACATTGCCGTTGGAAGCTTTGCTGCCGCGAATCAGGGAGATATCTTCAAGGCCTAGTTTCAAGTGCTACATCAGGCAGTCCAAGGACCAATGGTACAGGGATCCGGTAAAGGTAAATATTTTAACGGTTTTTAATATAAGCTCTAAGTACAGTAGTTGTGAGTTAAGGGAACCGTGTACGAGTATAAGACGGGGGAAGCGGGGTATGATGGAAAACACACACTTAAAGGTAAACTTAACACAATACTAACGTTGCGCAAGCGCCAACAGGACGCCATTTGCAAGCGGCTGTAACAAATGACGTCCTGTTGGCGCTTGCGCTACGTTAGTGTTGTGTTTAGTTTGCCGTAAGCGTGTGTGTCCTTATTATACGTCGCGTGCCCGTCATATAGGTACACTGTTCCCCTATATAATACACATGGCAGAATTACTGCCACAAGCTTAGATTATAAAATGTCCAGATTCTTAGTAGACCACTGAGAATTGAAGCTAAAAAAAGAAAGGAAAATAACTCCCTTCGTTCGATCCTTACGTCACACGCCAAGGAATAACGTTATCGTACGTTTTGTTTTAAATCGTGACATCACTTAGGGCCCTATGTGAAAACCAGCGACAGTGGCTTATTTTTTAAATATCAAAGCACATGCTGAGACACCTTTTGGCCTCTTAAAGGACCAAACTTGTTACTTAGTGTTATTATTTTCTTTTGTTTTTCTTATATTATTTTGTTTTATGTTGTTGTTCTGTCTTGTGTGAGTCTTATAAAAACTTTTTCACCTCACCCGCTCGGAAAGATTCTATTTCTCATTCAAAATCTGAGCGCAAAACTCCATTTTGTGCTCTAGAGCACAAATTAGTGTTGTTTAAAATTCGAACACGTCTTGTATTCAATTGTTTTCTACTTTTCTACACTGGCAGGCGAGCCGCCCCCACTACATTTCCTCGCTGTGTGAGGTGAAAAGTTGTGTGTTGCACTCGGCAGCAAAGTTTTTCTGCGTCTCGTACTTTTGAAAACTTCGCATCGCTCAGGATTCTATATTTGAACCGCTCGTTTCTCTCGCGGTTCAATCTTAGAATCCTTCGCTCGCTCAGTTTTCAATTCAAGTACTCGCGCCAAAAATCAACTTTGCAGCCTTGCATAACAAATAACTATTTCTTTCCTTCTTTCTATCTGCCAGGTGCCTCCAAATGCCCTCAAATACCAAATAACGGAAAGAGTATTGAAACTATCCCGTCCAAGGGCCATACCTCAAGATAACTAACAGACGAACCATCACAATCAACACTGGCTGGCATGTACCACTGTAATCTGTATAACCTAAAAGTATCGTCTAGGTAAGTAAGATGTTAAAAAAATATATGTTAAAGCTATGCAAAAGATAGTGATACGTACTCAAAGATTAACATCCATAAACTTATGCAACCAACCAGTGTTTTATTTTACGACTAAGGGACTTTACCCATGACGCGATGCGACGCAATACGACCGATTCCAAGTGTTCCAACAAGTGACCTATACAACATGTAACATAATTAACGCACATCCTGAAATTAGTTTGTTCAGAATCGTTTACTGAATCGATTTCTATCATTTTTAATATACCTAGGTATTTTTTTTATCAAAAATTATTAAAACTACGGAAATTATAGTCACATCACCCCTGTCTGTACAGTCAAAACATACTAAGATAGACCGTAAATCAAGACAACAAGACTTAAAAGTGCTATTTTATTTGTATTATAATACAAATTCCGTCATTCAATACAAAATAAAGAAAAATAAACCTTACTGCAAAATAACTAATTTAGTTAATAACAATGCATTTACATGTTAAATTAAAAATTCAATATAATTATGTATTATGACTATAACATAATATTCTAATTGGGGTGTTTGAGGGTGTGCGTTAATTACGTTACATGTTGTATAAGTAAATGTATAATATCATTGCAAGTGACAATCAACCTTGCTACTAAGAAATAATAATGATGCAATTCGATTGATTTGACGTCGTCGTGGCGATCGTGTTTTGTTTTTCATTTACCCGTACATAACAACGTGTTTTATGTCTTATGTCATAGTGGTAAGGTTGATTTTCACTTGTAGTTGGAATCGATCGAATTGCAATAGCGTCGCGCCATGGGTAAAGTCCCTAACTGATCCTTTTTTTATCATGGTAAAATAATCCATTAAGTCCTCCCACCCAGGGCGGGACGAGATGGACTCTTATACTTCACTAATGAAAAAAAAAATGTAACCGCCTTCAAAAACAACCACAAAAAAGGGTAAAATAACCTACAAAATAACTTTTCTTTCGGAAGTCGGTGGCTTTGTTTTTTTTATTTCGTTGTCTTTTTGCCACCGACTTCCGAAAGAAAAGTTATTTTGTAGGTTATTTTACCCTTTTTAGGGTTCCGTAGTCAACAAGGAACCCTTATAGTTTCGCCATGTCCGTCCGTCCGTCCGTCCGTCCGTCCGTCCGTCTGTCCGCAGTTTAGCTCAGAGACGCACAGTACTAGAGAGCTGTAATTTGGTGTAAATATACGAATTTGTTGTGCCGAAAAAGTGTTAAAATAAAATCTTGTAAAATATTTTTTTTTAGGGTACCTCCTGTACACGTAAAGTGGGGATGTTTTATTTTTTTCTCGCGTACCCCTTAGTGTGGGGTATCATTAAATAGGTCTTCAAAAAATATTGATAGTTTCCATTAACAATTTTTTGATAAAAAAATTCGTTTGTGAAATATTAAGCTTTAAAGTGCTAAATTTTGCTCGACTCGAGTGTCCCCCCCCTGTACCAGCTAAACGGTTATGTTTGGGGGTGTGAAAAAATTCACAATAGTAGTTTATATAACGAAGTTTAAAAGAAAATTATCATGACTAAGTAGGCTTTACAACTTTACGAGTAATAGTCGACCAACTTATAAAATGTACTTGGATAACATATTTTCTTAAACAAAATGTATCGGAGAACATGTTCTTCAACTGCAAATGTCAGTTTGTCAACTTTATTTTTACAGCTTTAATAGGTATGTTTTTACGGTATGTTTTTTGGGGATAGGTAGGTTTTTATCGTCAACTATTTTTAACTAAATTCGTCGTAATCTTTTTTTTTATGTGTTTTCCCCGATTTCTCAAAGACTCCTGCACCGATTTTGAAAATTCTTCTTTTTAAAATTAAATTCAGCGAATCAGTTTAGTTAGTTCGCATATGTATTTTGATGGGCAACTACGGAACCCTACACTGTGCGTGGCCCGACGACACGCACTTGGCCGGTTTTTTGTGGTTGTTTTTGAAGGCGATTAAATTTTTTTTTAAGCTTTTTATTTTACTCTTTTTAGTTTAAATATTCAACCCAAATTCTTGTCAAATACATCATTTTCTTACATGTGCACTAGAATTTTGTAATCCGTGCACCGGTATTAACATCGCTCATGTACACATACTAATTAAATTCCCTATCTCAAAAACTGCTGAACAGAATTTGATGAAACTTGCAATATTCCCTAAGGTGAACGATCCCTAGTACAACAAAAAAGGAATTTTGAAAATCGGTCCACAATTGGCGGAGTAATCGCGTAACAAACACGCAAAAAGTAATGTCATCCAAGTAGCGGAAATCAATAAAAATGCTCACAAAATAAAAAGTACTGAACCAAATTGGATGAAATTTTTATGGGACTACACTGCAAGTATACTGCATCGAACAAAAAAAGAATCACACTAATCGGACTAGAAACTTCGGAGTAATCGATGTACATACATAAAAAAAAAAGCTTATTATTTTCCGAGTGACTAATAACTTAAAAGTCGACTAAATGTTTGCAACAAATAAAATAACTTGCCAGCGATTAAATATTTTCGCCAACGACGATATAATACTAGACTCCTAATAACAGGCGACCGATGTCTGCCAACACATTAGGCAAAAAAGTCTTATATCCGTCTCATTTCGACCAATCCTGTGAGCCGTAAACATACGTTGAGACAGAACAGACCTTGAGTTAGCCAATCATAACGCAGTACCCCGCCCCCCTCGCTTACGTAGTACCTCAGCGAGTTGGCAGAATAGTTTTGTTCGCTAGATCGTGCAATGCGTAGTCTAGTATTATATCGTCGTTGATTTTCGCGACTATTATATTACGTAAGGTTCAAAATTAAGGGTGTTATAAAAACTAAAAACTAGCAGCTGCGTTTAGGTAGCAAATAAACTATACCAGTCAATTGAAATATTAGGCGAGGAGCTGCATATAATGACTTGGCGACTAATAATGTTAGTAGGGTGGCATTCGCCGGTAATGTGTGCAACTAACACGTTAGTGTTTAGTTTTGTTTATTTTGTGAGCCAGCATGACAGGTAGTAATCAGTTATTTGACCTAGGATGCAAGAGCGAATGAAACGAGCTCGGGACTTGGGGCATCCCGACACGGACAGGTTAGGTTCGAAGGTGATGGCGGGGTCTGAAAGACCCCGCTATCCCCTTCGTGTTAGGTTACTTTAAACCTTGCACGCAGAAATAGGAGCCCCGCGAAGCGGGGCTCCGTCGAGCATTCTGGCAGGTGGTACTAATTCAAAGCTATTAAAAGTCACACAATTTTAAGCTAGTTTATATTTATTCTTCATACAAACAATTTTAAATAGAATCTGATTTGTATTATTTATGTATGCCCATTTTCTATTTTATTTTCATCATTAAGTTTTCGCTTAGATATTAATTCAGTTCCCAAAAGAAAAACTTGATGCTAGTTTAAATTAAAACGGAGCTTATAACTGATATATTAATATGCCATCTTTTACTTACTACGATACTCCTTATTAGCTGCCAACCCATTATGTTTGGTACCCACTCTATTTTTTTTTTCAACCTATATTCATTATACTTAGTTGCCGCATTAAATACATGCCAAAAAAAAACATGCCGACCGAATTGAGAACCTCCTCCTTTTTTTGAAGTCGGTTAATTATTGACGGTGATCCTTCAATAGCCCTTTACGTTCCAGGGTCACGGTTACCTGATGAGACAGTCCCGCGACCCCGGAAGGCTTTGGTCTGCTAAGGAACTAGCTGATCTCTACAGTTTCACCATTTCAGCCCCGCTGCTCTGCTCCTATTAATAATAGCGTGAGGTTGTATAGCCTTCCTCAATAAATAGACTATTCAATACAAAAACTATTTTTGAATTCTAACCAGTAGTTCTTGAGATAAGAGCATTCAAGCAAGCAAAGAAACAAATTCTTCAGCTTTTATAAGTATAGATGACAATTATTTATTGTATTGTCGGTTAGGCGGCTCAGTGGTATTTCCATCAGTCACACAAATGAACTTTAGGTCGTTGACATGGATTGGTTGGTCATGTCTGCTGCAGAACCGACGATAGGTGGAGTAAGAATGTTCTCGAATGGATATCGCATGTAGGTAAACGTAGGACGTCGATCCGATGTCCGGGGGGTGGGACGCCCCCCAGACAGATGGACCGATGACCTGAAGAAGGTCACTGGCAGTGGCTGGATGAAAAAAGCAGGAGATCGTGCGCTGTGGCGCTCCCTGGGAGAGGCCTATGTCCAGCAGTGGATTGCAATGCATTTGATATAAAGGCGACATTACTGCCTACTGGCATTCACCGGCAGTGCTCTCCTAGAAATCTCATTTTAACGACAAAAGCTGCGTGCTGCTGTACATATATTGGGTATGGAGTGTTTGTTCCAACTCTTTGACTTCATTTGGGTAGGTCCTATATATCTTTTGAAGTTCAAAAAGTGCTGTAGTGCTATTCTCTATACACAGCCTAATAGTTTTGTCATGACAGCGCGGTCACAACAGTAATCACCCACGTTAGGACTAAAGATTGCTATTCACTAAGCTACTGTAAAACTCAGGAATAATGGCGTGGTAAATAATTGTAGACGGTATAAATGCAATCGGTTATATTTCCTTGCTTTAACAAATTATCAGAATCTCATTGTAGGCACAACTCGTATTTTTCATGGGTGACGGCTGTCTGACAGGCAACCATAAAGTTACATGTTCTGTGGCAGCAACTGTCACATCATTTCCTGTAAATAAGACTCCTTGGTCACATCCTCTCACAAGATCAGGCCTGATCTCGTGGAAGGATGTGACGGCATGGCTAGCGGCTTAGCAGGCTTGCTAAAAGGCTTTTGGCATTGGCTGGCTGGCTAGCTGGCTGGCTGCCTGGCTGGCTGGCTGGCTGGCTGGCAGGCTGGCTGGCTGGCTGGCTGGCTGCCTTCGGTTAACTGGCTATGGCGGTCCGGCCAAGGCTTGGCTGCAGAGGCGATATCTGGCTAGGCGTTACATTCTAGCTGGCTCCTGTTAACTGGCTATGGCTGACTGGTCAAGACTGATCTGCAGATGCGCTATCTTGCAAAGCGTGCGTTACATTCGGCCATCCTGTAAGCATTGCTCCCGCAATGAAGAAAACAAAACATGATTAGTGGTACAATCAACACACCATGTGACGACGGAAACTCGGTCGACGGCCCTTGATCAACTATAGATATTAGAGTTTCAATTTCTAGCTGCTGGTTGGTAAGAATGTACTACTTGCAGTAACGGACATAGGTATGTGCTACACTCTCATATACCCCCTGTGCGCGATATCAGCTGCTCCTGGTGCACATCACTATCACATCGCGCGCTGCGGTCTATTTGATAGACCCCACCACCGCACATAGCGTTTAGGTGGATAGCCAATAAGTTAAGTGGTTAGTCGAGCTCCTTGAGCTAAGAGTCGGGTTACACGTTAACTGACAAATGCTTGCACTGACTGACAGGTCCACTCAGAACACACTCGTAAATAGAACAAATAATATCATGCTGTTATTTAAGTCGTCGGTGACGTACACGTTCTGCCAGTCATGTCTTTGTGCGACGTAAGTATTGATAATAACAAATATTTGCATCTGCGGTACTGTTCAATTAATCTCTTCTTCTCTGTTGACCGCTCGGTTGTAGCGCTCACGCCACGCTAGAACTAAAGTTGGCTATGCTCTTATAACCAATTGTGCGGCGCAAACGGTGAGCGATTGGACGATCTCAAAGCCATCACGTCGAAGAGCAAATCGTAGAGTCCAGCGATGTGATTTCTTAATCAGAATAGCATAGCTGTTATTGATGTATAAACTCTTATACACAAGTAACAGCTATAACAGATACCGTGTTTAACCTGTTGTGTGACCCATCCCTAACTGTCATTATCAAAATATTGATTAACTAGACCTATCGAAGACCTATCGCTGTCATAACGCAAATCCGCAAGTGTACCCGCAGGCTAACAATTTCAACAATAAGACGTTATTTGCTTAAACGATTTACAACTAATAATCAAAATACTAACACCAGAACCGTATTTCTTACAAAAAATACTTCGTACTTCGTTTATTCATCAGGCCTACGTCCAGCTGTGTACTGCAATTGGCTGATATGACTGGCACGCTGTAAGCTTAAATCTAGGTTCTTAGTACTGTTACGGTTTTCCAATGAAAAATTCCTTGCACAACCAGAGGATCGCACTCAGGCTTACACTCTGGTTCATCAATCACTCAACAACGTCATAAATGCTCTACGTTTAACCGATAAACGTTACAGCTAGAGCACACTACACCAATTCAGAATAACAGTGCTAACATAAGTACGACTCACACGATGAAATGAGTCCTGAGTTAATCGCAGCAGTTTACAGCACCTGCATCGACTGCAGAAGATCGTGACTATCAGCGAAGTCCCGATGCACCAGTGTAGAACACGAATACTATGTTAGCGACGTGGTCCTCGCCCAGTTTCGCCGCTTTGCTGTAGAAACGACACCAACATGATCTTCCGACCTAAAATCATAACAAACAATATTAATGTCTCTGCTAGTACAGATGTGTGGTAACGTCTGTGTGTTTTTCTTCTCGAATTTTATATTCCGGCTATTCTCGCTGTGTCATCGCCTTGCTCTCTGCGGTAACAGTCTCTGGAATACCCCTGATTCCAAATAAACCAAACGTTATGAATCTCATTGCAACAATGAAGTATTTCAGTTCTCAATGAGTTCTCGGCGGGTCACCAGCACGTAGCACTATCATCACTCTCAGCAATCAGTGTTCACTTGATGACGTTCAGGCAATTCATGGGTCCTGTGGTTTCATCAAAATCAACTGCTCGGCGGCTTTGTATCGGTGCCGCATTCCTCTAATATGGAAATCCTCATCATCAGTTCAGGCTTCGGAAAAAAAAATCGATCGTCAGTTCATCTCCAGCCTTCAATTGTTTTGTCAGATTTTTCAAGAAAACTGTTCGTATGCCACTTCTGAATGTAAAACTCAGGAATAATGGCGTGGTAAATAATTGTAGACGGTATAAATGCAATCGGTTATATTTCCTTGCTTTAACAAATTATCAGAATCTCATTGTAGGCACAACTCGTATTTTTCATGGGTGACGGCTGTCTGACAGGCAACCATAAAGTTACATGTTCTGTGGCAGCAACTGTCACATCATTTCCTGTAAATAAGACTCCTTGGTCACATCCTCTCACAAGATCAGGCCTGATCTCGTGGAAGGATGTGACGGCATGGCTAGCGGCTTAGCAGGCTTGCTAAAAGGCTTTTGGCATTGGCTGGCTGGCTAGCTGGCTGGCTGCCTGGCTGGCTGGCTGGCTGGCTGGCAGGCTGGCTGGCTGGCTGGCTGGCTGCCTTCGGTTAACTGGCTATGGCGGTCCGGCCAAGGCTTGGCTGCAGAGGCGATATCTGGCTAGGCGTTACATTCTAGCTGGCTCCTGTTAACTGGCTATGGCTGACTGGTCAAGACTGATCTGCAGATGCGCTATCTTGCAAAGCGTGCGTTACACTACCTTGCAGCGACACTAGCGCTTACGGCTCGAGCTGTACCTACGATCGGACGATCACAATTATTTCTTTGTTATGTAATTCAACTTGTTTTTGTCCGTGGCTTCGCTCGCCTAGCCTCTCAATTAGCCTATAATTATCATCAATAGTTCAATAGATACAGTAAGACAAAATCGCTTTTGAATTTGCTAAGTCTTAAAATTTTAATGCTGTTCACTGTACATGCAGTTGACTACCTGAGATAATATTGTGACTAACAGGAAATAACAGTTTTAAATACAGTGTAGGTGTTAATAAAACTACCTTTAATTTGTTTAGTTGCGTTTGGTTTTAACCATAGCTCCCTCGTCGAGTTACGGTTTAGGTACGGAAGATTCTAATTCTAGAAGATTTCTATCGTATTTCAGAGCAGTGGTGGCTCAGTGGTATCGGTCCCGACTTACGAGTTGTAGGTCGTGGGTTCGAACCCCGCCAAGCGCATTACTTTGTGTAATTTATTTCATCACCACTACTCTCAAAAACGGTGAAGGAGAACATCGTGAGGAAACCGGCATGTCCTAGAACCAAAAATTCGAAGACATGTGACATCTACCAACCCGCACTGGGCCCGCGTGGTGGATTATGGCCCACTCCCTCTCACAGAGAGGAGGCCTGTGTCCCAGCAGTGGGAACATTATAGGCTGATGATGATGACTATGATATTTGTATTGGGGGATATCTTATTGTTGTCTTTTCATGTCATTTCATTTATGGATCACATGCAAACAAAAGAAAAAGAAAGGGAATATACAGAACATACTCTTTTCTTTCAAGAACATATAAGTAGAAGTAAAAAGTGAATAGCCATAACAAATTGTTAGATTTTCTACAGATAATGTAACTTTAAATAACTTAAACCCTTTATTATTGAAAGTTTATTTGGTTGTTGTAAGGAGTAATCGAGAGCTATGGTATGAATTTTATGTAAATCGTGTAAATCTACGGTTGTTACCGGCAAGGAATGTGGATGCCCCTGCAGGGCTAGCATGCGCAAGGCGACATTATCTCTTATTTTGTCGTTCTCGATTCGTTTGTCACTTTTCATAACATGCGCACCACGCCACGATATCTCGTCGTGACTTCGCCTTCACGACGCGAGATAACCGATGTTACCATTTCATGAAAACAAACCTTATTGGTTAAGTTACCTCGCAAAATTTTATCCTGCTGTCAGATTGACATTAAGTTTTGTTGTTTTGCTCGATTCGCTTAAATAGGCTATTATCTTTGTTCTTTTTTGTTTAATCGGAAAAAGAAAAAATACGTGTCCAATATTTTTTTATAATCTAAAATACGGACTAAACTTATTTGGTTGGAAGAAAAAAGTTTTTTAAACGCAAATTCAAAATGCTGATAAAAACAGGAAAAAGGGTTTTCTTTTTTTTTACCTGTAGTGAAAAATAAATCATTAGTATAGAAAAGGTACGAAAAAGGTACGGTCTGCACTGAGGTACGGTTGTGGTACGATTGTGTGATGAATAGTACGGAAAACCGTACTTTTTGGTACGGTCTGGCAACGCTGATAACGATACCTCAATCAGCCGTAATGTCGCATGGTACGACCGCTGGCTAGTGACGTGCTCTTGGAAATCCGACTAAGTCTATCGACAAGAAAGTCGACTGCTAATTGCTATTTTAATATTTCAGTTTTTTTTTTAAATTTTTTATCTTGTAATAAGGCTGGAAGGCCGATGTGGTTCATGGATTTTTACAATTTTTTATTATTTTACAGAGTATTTTATAAATGGGAAACCGAAGATGGTTAAGTAAATTGATTAATGTTTAGTTTAGTAATCTATGGACTAAATTAATAGTAATCTATACAATAAAGATAATAAAAACGGTTTCATATCGTTTTTTATTAATTTTATTTCCAAACCTTTATAATTTATCGATATATTTATCGTGAACTCTTCGATTTAGTCAAACACTGTCGAGTCCGCCCCCGTGTCCCGACGACACACAATGATAATTGTTTTAGTGTGAGTAAATTACACGGAAAAAGTACGCTGTGGTTTAAAGAATAAGGTTTATATTTAAATGACAGAGTTTTCGACGGCGCGTGTGTGCACTTGTTCGTAGTGTTGTTTTGATATACTACATGCGTAATATTATCTTTATGGTGGGGCAGTTGTGGCTTCACCGGTTTTCTATACATTTTGAACTCCACGCCATATCTCCTTCTATATCTATGGCCCACTCCCTCTCACAGAGTGAAGGCTCGTGTCCCAGCAGTGGGAACAATATAGGCTGATGATGATGATGATGATGAATGTTGTAATTGATTTACAAAACAAACCGTGTAAATAATGGATTTTTCAAAGTTCTAAGTTATGTAATCATAATACTATGTAACATTAATTATCTCGATGAAATGTCCTAAATGTAATGTACAAAATAAACACTATGCCAACCATAAATCAAGATTGAATGTTGACTATTCAGTAAGTACAAAGTTCTGAAATTGCTGCGAAACATTATTCGTAATACGAACGAAAGTTTACTTGTCGTGTGTGCACTGTACAATAATAGTGCCCTTATCAATTGAAAGAGATAGATTGATAGTCACAAATTGAACTGTAAATAACTGTAAATGTCTTGGAGCTTATCTATAACATAAATAGCCATAGGCTTTGTAATTCGCCAAAGGAACTGGAACTCGTTATCCCTTAGGTCAAATGGGTTGCAGACGTCGCGAATCACCTTCCTCTGTATTTTTCTTGCTTTCCTCTCCTCATACACAGTTAAATCATAATTGTAGTACGGCGCCGCCATTATACCTACTTAAAAGTTCACAGAACACTGTTTTCAGTTTTTAGTCACTGTTGTCGCGATTTCTCGTCTTCAAAAACCATCGACGAGAAACTTGTCATAGGAAAATGTCAAAATTCGACTAAATATAGCGCGCATGACGACAAAAACAGGTTTGACAGAACGACATGAGTTCTATGTCAGAACGACACGACATATTAGTGTCACCATGTTAGCTCCCATCGACAAACAGACATTATGTCGTCTCAGGACGAGATAATGTTGCGCATGTTAGCCCCTCCCATCGACAAACAGACATAAGTCGTCCCAGCACGAGATAATGTGTCGACAAAATTTTGTCGACTTGCGCATGCTAGCCCTGCAGATGTATTAAAATAGCTGTATATAAATATTTTGTATAAATTTAATGATTTAAATAAACCAATGCGTCTGCTGCACATAGTGTTAGATAAATGCCACACTTGCTGGGGGCAATTGATCCCATTGCCCTCCTTGAATCCGTGGTGCCTTAAGGTAAATCAATGAACTGGCTAAAACAAAACCAATAGTACTTAGGTTAATATTTATAAATATTTACATACGATCAAGAAAAATATCGTGTTTTGTTTTTGATCTGTAACAATATCTTTCCCAGTCGCCCGAGAACAAAGAGATTTAAAAGAAACTATATATTGCTCGTATATAGTTTAATGTCTTTGCCCGAGAACTACATAATAATATATGCAATTTTTAAGAAATATCTACACATTTCTTTTTCTTTCGCGAAAGGGCACAAAATGACGGGAAATAAGACCAACAATTCAATTAAAACCTCATCTATAGGCGGCATGGAAAACATCAAAGTTCCAAAAACAAAATATCTATGAAATCTACAAGCATGATAACACTGAATTATCATAAATGTCAATCACACTCACAAGTCATACAAATCCAAAACATGTAGCAACTACAGAGAACAATGTAACTTATAAAACAAATCAATAAACATGTAACCAAATATAACAGTAAGTCAATCCAAATCCTGCCCCATAAGCCATTCAATACCACAACTACAATTTAGTTCCAAAAGCAAGCAGTCAGTAAGAAAAACCATCAAGATGGGTGTAGGGCGATTTATTCCACATCCACATAAGGTACCACGAAGGATTGTAATGCTCAGTGAACCTAAAAAGTCGTTTATGGGCGGTGATGATGGTATGCCCACGTACACTAAATTGGGGACCAGGACATCAGCTTTAAGAGGACAACTCACCAATAGTGATATTGCTTGGCCACATCTCAGGTAAATTCTAACTGCAAACTAGGTAGATTATATTTATTTTCGAAAATAAAAGAAGAGATGCTCGAACCTGGCAACGCGGGGCCGGACTGTGACCTTCTGCGCCCCTGGGGTGTCCATCAGCCCAGCAAGAAAATGTCTTTTACAAGGAATTGAGTTTTGCCAGTGCGTAATAAGCTGTAAATGTGCGTCACATTAAAAAAATTGTGCGTGCCATGTTTTAGGAATAAATTCGAAAAAACGATTCCTGCTGGGATAACGTTTTTCCAGCAAGAAAATTTTGAACGAGTGACCGGAGCCAAAAAAAAAAGTATATCGGCATGTAGCTTAAATTAGTGCATAAATGTGCGCTGAAAATAAAAATTGTGCGGCTTAAGGCTTCGTAGATATTTCATTTCCTGCTGGGCTGACGTTTTGCAAAATCTGTTTTTTTAGGAAACAATGATTGTGCGCCCGTAGAAAAAACGCAAGTTCGTAGATCGTAATTTGTGCGTTATTTGTGAAATAATAGATTTTCAAAAACATCTACCGTTTCGAAGTAATCATAAATTTATGAAAAACCTAAAAATTATGTAATCGCTTAAATGAACAAACAAATAAACGTGCTGTTATCGGAATTCGGTTTTGCTTGCTGTTTTTAACACCCACCAAAAGTTTATAGGCAAAGAGCACACACGTTTTTGAATAATACCCCTTTAAGTTAAACTGAAAATGCTTAAGCTTTGACGCGAAAGTGCAAGAAATAGAACCAACCCAAGATAATTATTTATAGACCAAAAATTAGAGCGTTTAATTAAGTATACATTCCGTAAATTTCAGCTTCAAGCATCTCTTATTTCAGCAGATATAAATCAAGAACCAAAACTATTTCTACATAACTGGTTATCCGACCAAATGCGAATGACAGCAAAAAGGCGACGGTTTCATACATACCGACAACCTTCTTAAATTTTCTTACATACATTTTGTGCCTGAGTACACTTAGGAATAAAAGTGTTAGGGTAATAGATTAAATAGATACGCCGTGGGGCGCCGGCTTAGAATTGCGCTCCCCCAAATCATCCCGTGGGTGTCGTAAGAGGCGACTAAGGGACAAACCGGAGGTCGGGCAGCAGCGTCCTCCGTGTACTGCACATCCTCACTGCGATCGCCAACCCGCCTGCCAAGCGTGGCGATTAAGGCAAACTACCCCCAAATGAGAACCACAAAAACCAGGCCCCCAGTCCCCGGCAGCTCCGCTATCCCTGGCGCGGGTAGCGGTCAAGGTAACGGCGGAGCAGGGGGTGCTAAGAATCTCCGGAAGAGATCCGGCTACCCACCCCCACGACGACTGGCCCTGGTAACACACAACATACGCACATTGAGGACTGACGAAAGGATCTGCGAGCTGGAAGAGGAGCTGAGCAAGTTATACTGGGACATTATGGGGTTATGCGAAGTCCGAAGAGAGGGGGAGGACACCGTAACCCTGAACCCAGGTAGCATTTTTACGTTATTATGTCGTCAGTTTACGGTACTGCTCGACGTGAGAGACGTCATGTCTTGACGTCGGGGGGTCCCATCAGATGTCGTCAATTTGTCGCAGCCTCAAGACGTCAGTTTACAGACGTTACAGAGACGTCATATACTGAATTTATAGGGACGTTACTGGGCCGTACGTATTAGGGCAGCCACTGACGTTGGAGTGACATCATATACTGAATTCATAGGGACGTTACTGGGCCGTACATATTAGGGCAGCCAATGACGTGCAAAACCATGTATAAATCCGCAGGTCTCTTTGGAGTGGGTTGTTATTGGAACACTGTTAACACTGGTAACCTTGACACTTCTATTCAATGTACCGATGCATTGCTCTCAATAACTTCTCAACAAAACAAAATTAATTCTTCAGACCTTATACTATCGGCGGTAACGAAACCATAGCGACTTCTATTTCGACTACAACGCCATCTATCGAGCTAGGCGGTACTATTTTTCGAAACTTTAAATAAATATTGATCGCTGTGATTCCGTTCTCGCTGTAACTTCTAGTAACTAATTGCTCTGCCGATTTTTATATTTTTATGTGTTATCTTATCCTTAAATACATAGTTTTGTTACCTTTCTCATTTTCAAACGTCATTATTTGATTGATTTGACATCAAATAATGTTGTATAAAAAGGAAAAAGTTTTGGATTACGTAACAAAACCTACGTATTTAAGGATAAGAAATCACATAAAAAAATAAAAATCGGTTGAGCAATTTTTCACTAGAAGTTAGAGCGCGTTATGTAAAAAGTTAATAATTTGGAGTGACACTGAAATCGAAATTTTGTTGGATTTTTATACTTTCCTATTCTAACTAATACATTTAAACATATACAAAAAGAATTTGAGGCTGAGGAATTTTTCACAGAGAGTTATAAGCAATTTTCATGTTAAGATAAAAAAACGGAACTTTAGGCTAAAATTTTTTTGGATTATTGTGCATCTGTAATCTGTATCACCTACTCTCATCATATGCCAAATTTCAGCGCCGGAGGAATTTTTCGAAAGTCTTCATACAAAAAAATCCTCGTTGACTGGACTAATGTACCGGCTATACAAATCCTTGTTATAATGATTAGTATTTGCCCATAATATTCGCTATGTTGGTGGTCGACTTCACTCGTGGAATTATGTCAGTCAGATGCATTCCATAAACTGTTGTTTAACCAATCTTTAGCTCTTTGGGTCACTTTAGAACCAGATATGTCATACAACAGTCGTCAACCTGAGGGCAGATTTAGACTAATAAGGGACAGACTGTAAAATGACGTTGTTAGGAGGTATCATTCATGACCTATACAGTACGTACAGTACAGTACTATAATAGTACGTAAGTATGACGTACAATAATGACGTAACTGTGGTGACCCTAAATTGACTTAAGAATGTCGTCATTTTTTAGTCGCCGACGTCACTTGCTACCTGGGAAGTCTGGTAACTTGCTCTACTACCGGGAGGGCGACCAACAGTCCCAAGGTGGTGTCGGGTTTCTCGTTCACAAGTCCCTCGTAAACAACATAATAACCATCGACAGTGTGTCGAGCAGGGTGGTATACCTAATACTCAGAATATCCAAAAGATATTCGCTGAAGGTCATTCAGGTATACGCACCGACCTCGTCACACTCCGATGATGAAGTGGAGACTATGTATGAGGACGTTAGTAGGGCCATACATAGCTCCAAAACCCACTTCACTGTTGTTATGGGGGACTTTAACGCAAAGTTGGGCAAGAAAAGCGGTGATGAGTTGAGAGTGGGGCAATTTGGGTATGGGCAGCGGAACCCTAGGGGACAGAGGCTGGCCGACTTTCTGGAGAAAGAGGAACTCTTTATGATGAACTCTTTCTTCCAGAAGCCGCCTCACAGGAAATGGACCTGGCTGAGTCCCGATGGTTTCACGAGAAACGAGATAGACTTCTTCATGACCGACAAGAAACGGATATTCAGCGATGTCTCTGTGATCAACAGGGTAAAAACCGGTAGCGATCACAGAATCGTAAGAGGCTCGCTGAATATCAATGTTAAACTTGAAAGGTCCAGCCTGATGAAGTCTACGCTCCGACCTACTCGGCCCCATATTCAAAACCCCGAAACCTTTCAACTCGAGCTCTCTAATCGCTTTGCTTGCCTTGAGAACTTAGTGTCAGTGGACGAGATCAACGACGGGCTAGTGGAAACTGTCCGCACGGTAGGGTCTAAGTTTTTTAGACCCTGTCGTAAAGATAGACCCCAGAAATTGACCGAGCAAACCTTAAACCTCATGGCTGAACGACGTTTGCTACAGTTGCAGTCTTCCGACGACGCGAAGTCATATAGGCAGCTCAATAGACGGATATCTAAGTCCTTGCGACATGATCTGCGTTTCTTTAATACGAATCGTGTTAAAGAGACCATACAGCGAAACCAAGGCTCTAAAGTGTTCGCAAAGGACAAGTCTATTGGGCAGAGCCAGATGACAAAGCTGAAACGGGAGGATGGCAGCATAGCGTCGACCAAAGCAGAGGTTTTAGGCGAGATCGAGAGGTTCTATGGACAGTTATACACTTCGGTCGCAAAGCCCGTTGACCGCTTGGTAGGAGATCCCAGAGCCAAGCTGTCCCGACATTATACCGAAGATATCCCGGACATCAGTCTGTACGAGATTAGGATGGCCCTGAAGCAGCTTAAGAACAACAAGGCGCCGGGCGAGGACGGAATCACTTCAGAGCTTCTGAGAGCGGGTGGAACACCGGTACTTAAAGTCCTCCAGAAGCTCTTTAATTCCGTCCTCTCTGAAGGCAAAACGCCTGAAACATGGAGTAGAGGTGAGGTGGTGCTGTTCTTCAAAAAAGGTGATAA
This sequence comes from Agrotis clavis, assembly GCA_954870645.1. Taxonomy (NCBI): domain Eukaryota; kingdom Metazoa; phylum Arthropoda; class Insecta; order Lepidoptera; family Noctuidae; genus Agrotis; species Agrotis clavis. The sequence continues at coordinate 8,489,275 of OX940940.1, forward strand.
CAGCCTATTGAAGAACTACAGACCCATCACGCTTCTAAGTCATGTTTATAAGCTGTTTTCAAGGGTTATCACGAACCGTCTCGAACACAGACTTGATGACTTCCAGCCTCCCGAACAAGCCGGTTTCCGAAGAGGCTATAGTACCATAGACCACATCCATACACTGCGGCAAGTTATACAGAAGACCGAAGAGTATAACTTGCCATTATGCTTAGCGTTTGTGGACTATGAGAAAGCCTTCGATTCGGTGGAAACGAGTCACTCCAGCGATGCCGTATTGACTATCGGTACATCGAGGTGTTGAAGTGCTTGTATAATAACGCCACCATGTCGGTCCGAGTACAGGAGCAGAGCACGAAGGCGATTCCATTGAGAAGAGGCGTAAGACAAGGGGACGTTATCTCCCCGAAATTGTTTACTGCCGCAATGGAAGACGCCTTCAAGCTCCTGGAATGGCAAGGACTTGGCATCAACATCAACGGCGAATACATCACTCACCTTCGGTTTGCCGACGACATCGTAGTCATGGCAAAGTCGATGGAGGAACTCAGCATGATGCTCGATGGCCTCGACCGAGTTTCACAACGGGTGGGCTTGAAAATGAACATGGACAAGACGAAAATTATGTCAAATGCCAATGTTGTGCCCACCCCAGTCTCTGTTGGAAACTCGGTACTCGAAGTTGTTGACTCATATATCTACTTAGGACAAGTAGTCCAGTTAGGTAGGTCCAACTTCGAGAAAGAGGTCAACCGCCGAATCCAACTCGGTTGGGCAGCGTTCGGGAAACTGCGCAATGTCTTTTCGTCCGACATACCTCAGTGCCTCAAGACGAAAGTCTTCAACCAATGTGTGTTACCAGTGATGAGTTACGGCACCGAAACGTGGTCTTTCACTATTGGCCTCATCTCAAAGCTCAAAGTCGCTCAACGAGCTATGGAAAGGGCTATGCTCGGTGTTTCTCTACGTGATCGAATCCGAAATGAGGAGATCCGTAGACGAACTAAAGTCACCGATATAGCCCACCGGATTAGCAAGCTGAAGTGGCAATGGGCAGGCCATATTGCTCGCAGAGCAGATGGCCGATGGGGTCGAAAAGTACTAGAGTGGAGACCACGGACTAGCAAGCGCAGCGTAGGACGTCCACCAGCAAGGTGGACGGACGACCTTATAAAGGTCGCCGGAAGACGCTGGATGCAGGTCGCTTCCAACCGGTATAAGTGGAAATCAAAAGGGGAGGCCTATGTTCAGCAGTGGACGTCCTACGGCTGAGATGATGAATAGATAAAAGTTTTAGGGTACTAATATAGTATTTTTTATTTTATTTTGTTTGATATACATATTAAAAAAAAGGTGCGGTGCTGCGGATATTTTATTACTTAACGAAAATGAATAAACACGTATAGTTCGTTTTTTTTTAAGATATACTATTTAGGTATAAAAAGTTCTAATTCATTAAAGACTTTTATTTGGGAACAGTTTTTATCCTGTCACGCGTTTGAAACTTGACATGTGATACTTGTTTTCCTGAATTCGCAAACTGAGAAAACAGGTTGTTTTTTTTTGCTCCACCCAGTGCCTGAGGAAGTGAGGATGTATTTGATTTTTTATCAGAACAACATAAATTATGCAATTCATAAATATACAGGTTGAATTTTCAAACCTCCGATTGGCGGTGATTGTTTTTTTTTTAATTTCGGCATTGATCTACGCGTTTTTATGACTTAGAAATTATCTGAATATTATTAATTTATAAATGAAATACCATATATAAACATTATTATTTAAAATAGATATTAACTTTTATTTGTGTTCTAAATTCTAAAATATTAAAAAAAAATATTTTGCATATTAGTCTGTTTAGCGACTTTATACCTTTGCCCCTACTTCAACCTGGCGCGGCGAAAGCAAAGCGCAAAAAAAAGTAGAACCATAGCTTCTTTTAGTTCCTGACGAAATCTGAGGGCACGGCAGTGCCCCGCCAAGTCTCGAGCAAAACGGGCACGGCCGTACCATCTTTTCTCGAAGCGATTCGCGGCTGTTTCGCCCCCCCTATATCTTCGACGTGGACTAAGCTAGGAGTTTAGGTTTTCAGTGAATAATAGTAGGCATTAAAACAAGCTTAAGTTCGAAATTACATGCCAATTGAATTAATAGTTTAGGAGTTACAGTCGATCAAAGTTACACCATTTTGTCACTCACTCACTCACTGACTCACTGACCGATCATCAAAAATCTAAGGTACTTCTAGCAGACTTAGAAGCTTCAAATTTTGCACCAAGATAGGTCATTAGCCACATATAAAGGAAAAATTATAAAAACATTAAAAAATAATATACCATAGAAAACAATTTTATATTTGCGGTTTGGCAAGAACATTGTGTATGGATTTTGACTGCATTGTTAACTTTGTTCGTGGTTTATGCATACATAGAATAGAAAAGAATAATATAAATGTAATACATAGACTATAATTAATACATAAAGTTCATAATTCATGAAATTAATAAAGCTAAAACTCCATTGTATTGCGATAAATGTTGTATGCGCGCTCGATAGATGGCGTTGTATCTGTCTGAATCGCGCTATGGTTTCGTTACAGAGCGCAGTCTAAGTAGTACTCTAAAATAATTCGACAATTTTCATTTGATAGCGCCATCTATCTATGAACAACCATTTCGAAACTAAAAAAATATTGTAGTGTTATTCGGAGAACTTAAATTAGCCGGATTAGTTAATAGATTTATTATTGTTACTGAAACAGTTATTTAGGAAAATAGTTTATTAATATAACATAGACATAGTTACATTTATCTAGTTGTTTACGTGTTATTTAGTTTAGTTACATTTAGTTTGTAAGTTAGTAGATACCTATATATGATTTAGTTATTTGTTAGTTAGTTTACTTCTATTTAGTTTGTTAGATAGAGAATGGGTCCTAAGTAAAAAAGTAGCTGAAGTCCAAGAAATTATGAGGACACCTAAAAAAAAGAAAGAAATACACTTACAAAAAATAAATGAGATCCCACCAAAAACATTACATGTAAAAAAATGCCAAGTCTCTCGATGCAGTCTTTCCATCGTAAAAAGTTTTGAGATCTCATAGAAGCCAAGTCCTATTCAAATTATTTTGTAGTTATAAATCAACATTTAGTAATTATATCAATAGTTTTCTTTATATTATAATTATAGTGACTTGGCAATGAGCACAAGTTAAAAGCTGCTTGCTGCCTGGAATTAATGTGCAAATATTACTGACGAGACCTGTGATCAGATTATTTGTTATGTGTGAATCATGATGGTCACTACCAACTACATGTTCTAATATAATTAATAATTAAGATTACTTAACTTTCAACTCCTCCAAATATGCCGTTTTATTTGTTTCTTCTTGTGCTCATTGCCAAGTCACTATAATAATAATATAACGAAAACTATTGATATAATTACTAAATGTTGATTTATAACTACAAAATAATTTGAATAGGACTTGGCTTCTATGAGATCTCAAAACTTTTTACGATGGAAAGACTGCATCGAGAGACTTGGCATTTTTTTACATGTAATGTTTTTGGTGGGTAATATTTCCCGCGTTCTAAACGCGGGAAATATAATTATTTCGTCAGTATATAACTATTTAATGCGTGAAAAATGTTTTTCTCTCCATTCTACTTCGTAAGAGATTTATGATTCTAAGTTATACTAAAAATATTGTTTTCATTATGCATTTTTATACGTATTCTCCGTATGACTTCAGGATAGACCTGTGCTTTTAGAAATTACAAAAGTCCACTCATTAAACCTATTTTGATTTTATTATTTTTTCATTTGAGAACAATATACCTACCTATGATTTTCAAGTACCTAACTTAATTTGATCAAAGCTCGTTTAATATTCGAATTCGAATTTAATTCGAAAAAAAAATCGAATCATTAACACGACATACAAGAATAATAAAACTACTGCCAATAACGTGATGGACGCCACTGTACACACAATAGCTTCACATAGCACTGTTATTTATAGAAGGTCATCGGTATGTATGAAACCGTCGCCTTTTTGCTGTCATTCGCATTTGGTCGGATAACCAGTAATGTAGAAATAGTTTTGGTTCTTGATTTATATCTGCTAAAATAAGAGATGCTTGAAGCTGAAATTTACGGAATGTATACTTAATTAAACGCTCTAATTTTTGGTCCATAAATAATTATCTTGGGTTGGTTCTATTTCTTGCACTTTCGCGTCAAAGCTTAAGCATTTTCAGTTTAACTTAAAGGGGTATTATTCAAAAACGTGTGTGCTCTTTGCCTATAAACTTTTGGTGGGTGTTAAAAACAGCAAGAAAAACCGAATTCCGTTAACAGTAGGTACGTTTATTGGTTTGTTCATTTAAGCGATAAGATTATTTTTAGGTTTTTCATAAATTTATGATTACTTCGAAACGGTAGATGTTTTTGAAAATCTATTATTTCACAAATAACGCACAAATTACGATCTACGAACTTGCGTTTTTTCTACGGGCGCACAATTATTGTTTCCTAAAAAACCAGATTTTGCAAAACGTCAGCCCAGCAGGAAATGAAATATCTACGAAGCTTTAAGCCGCACAATTTTTATTTTCAGCGCACATTTATGCACTAATTTAAGCTACATGCCGATATACTTTTTTTTTTTGGCTCCGGTCACTCGTTCAAAATTTTCTTGCTGGAAAAACGTTATCCCAGCAGGAATCGTTTTTTCGAATTTATTCCTAAAACATGGCACGCACAATTTTTTTAATGTGACGCACATTTACAGCTTATTACGCACTAATTAATGGCAAAACTCAATTCCTTGTAAAAGACATTTTCTTGCTGGGCTGATGCACACGCCCCTGGGCTAAATGACTTGGGGACCTAGCTAAGCAACTGTTGCCATTTTATTATAAAACTGCCTTCGATAATAACGCACTAGGTAAGTAGGTACCTACACAGCACCTAAACAAATAAAATAATTTTGGTTATTGGTATTGGGCACATTTCTATACGTACCTATTGGGCGTTTGCCCCGGGGCCCTGGGCCGCAGCACAAAATGTCCTTTTATAGATCCGCCCCTGCCTATCATAGTATCTAGAATGCCACAAAGAAAGAAGAAAAGCCTATACCCAGCAGTAGGAAAAATCAAGCTACAGATAATAAAAAAAATAGAACTTTCGTTCTTGCTTTAATTTTTTTTGTTTCAAGCCCAATAAGCATAGTTAACTCTTACATTACAGATGCTTACTGAACTTAAAACGGATGTACAGAAAAAGATTCAGTGCGGAACGGTTGCAAAAACTCGATCAAATGATTGAAGCGGCCAATGCCACGATGTACTCAAAACTGGCGAATTGTACTATAGACCTCAAGACACAGGAAAAATATTCGAAAAAGAGTAAGGCCTGGTCTGCAGCTGATTGGAAGAAGCATATGGATCATATATCGCAGATAGCAGCGCCTAAGAAAGTTTTCGAGCCGCGACCTATGAAAGTACGTATCCAACAGCTATGCTATTCTCAATAAGAAATCACATCGCTGAACTCTACGACGTGCTCTTCGACGCGACAGCTTTGAGATCGTCCAATCGCGTAGCGCAAGCGCTCACCATTTGCACGATTAGTTGGTGTCGCTGTTAGTAGCTTAGAGCATAGCAAACGAAAGTCCCACCGTAGCCTTGCCGCGCGGTTACAATGGCTAGCACTGCTGAGCTGTCGTGGTCATCAAGTGCAAGTATAGAGACTACCGTTACTCATTTCTTCTCTCGCGATTATTAGGCCGCTCTGGCTCGAAGCCAGCGGGTAGGTAGCGGCCTACATGCCACTAACTTTCAATTGCAAGGCCTTAGTGTTTCTGGTCTACTCGTGTCAGGAATCATCTACAGCAGATTTAAATAATTCGGTCCATCGCATCCATCATAATTAATTAATTATCAACATTAGCTTAAGAACGCCTTGTAAATTTTATGTTAAACTCATCATTTTAAAACATAATGTACCTTTTATATTATAATGTAAAGAAATTTGCATGCCCTAAACAGGCAAAATATGGTATTGTGCCTAAACCACCAATGTAACACCTGGTAGAACCTGTATTTTATGCAAATGCAAATAAATTATTCTTATTCCGTGTAGTCTGATGCCTCCAACTCTACGCTCAATAGACAAACCTAGTATAATAGACTTCGCAGTGCGAACAAGCCGGATTTGAGTGGGTTCTGTCTGCTATAACTGTTCCTTCAGATTTTTTTGGAAGTTTTAGTGCGACTGCATACTGTAAAAATTTTTTATCTGTAAAATTCTGATGATCGCCGGATGCACCCCGTGTACTATCATAAATTTTGATCCGGCAACTTTTACAGTACAAAATGTATGCCTTCGGTGTGCATCAGAAGCGGACGATCCATCAGAATTTGTATTACAGCGAGCGGCATCTAGTAAAAAATGTATGCAGCGAATACCTTCTGGCGAGTTTTTTTTTCTGACGTAGATATGCGTTCGCGCTTCTTTATCGACAACTTGTGTCCTAACTTTGTCTACGAATCCATCTCCGATGCCCTTAACAGTGTTTAACATGTTTTTTTGGGATTTTCTACAATATACTATAGTTGGTGCCAGTTAAGATGGCAATAGCGGTCATTGACCTTTACCTAATAAGTCGTCGTATAATGACATAAGATCAGAATTAGCATTTTTCTGTGAAACGATAGTGTTTACTTGTGAGTCTTAAATATAAAAATAATATAAAATCTTAGTTATAGGTGAAATATTTTTACCATTTTGATATCTTATGAATTATAAGATAGATACTTATATCCTTACAATATACTTACTAATTTATTCGGTATTTTATAAAAATGCTAATTCTGAGCTTATGTCATTATACGAGGACTTATTAGGTAGGGGTCAATGTCCGCTATTGCCATCTTAACTGGCACCAACTATACGTCAAATCGTTTCCTATAGACTTCATAATTATCTCATCAATAAGTGCTGCAATTGGTCGCGGGACTAACGAATACCGTGAGCCGGAACGTAAAGGGCTATTGAAGGACACGTTGGATTTTAGTCAGCAAGTCTGAAAGTCCCTGCCCTGGGTGGTTTACCACGCTAAAAAAAGTCTTTCTCAATTCCACACTCCACAAAATTAGGTAAGTTGCTTACTGTATTTGTAACTTGCAGCGAGGTAAACCAGTGCCGTTGGAAACTCTGCTACCGAGGCTCAATATGATCAGCTCACGGCCAGACTTCAAGTGTTATAAGAAACAGTCTGAAGAACCATGGTACAAGGATCCTCAAAAGGTTAGTTTATGAAATATCGTTACAGGTATAGCGTTGTGTCCTGTCTTTTTTATAAAACTTTGCCCCACCCTTGGAATTTTTCCTATGTCGTAAGAGCATTTACAAACATTTAAACTCACAAACAGCCAGAGCCGAAACAAAACTAATCAATACAACTAATTTAACAAATTTTGGTCAGTTTGGGAATCGCAGCCGCAGCACGCCAGCAGTCGATCGACCAAAGCGCCAAACGTGCCATCGCCATCGATTTATGCTTTTTTTAGATAGTAAAATCATCAAATGTGTCTTTCCGGCCTGGATACAGTATTTAACGTACAGCTTGGCCAGAACGGATTGAAACGGAACTAATCTTTTTGTTTCTGACAACGTTTTAAAATCTTTGATATTGTAAACAAAGACCGCAGGTTTGTTAGATTTATTATTGTGCCATAAAACTAACGAAATAAGTGAAAAAAAAAAAATCATTCAAAGTGCTGGTAGCGCGAAGACAGTGGCGACTTCCGGTTTTCTACAGTTTTTTGTCGAGCTGTAAAAAAAAGCATTGTAATTGAAAAACTAAACAAAGTCACTGATTTTAACAGTCAAACAGTTTATTAGCAGTTGTGAAGTTGTTCATTAACAATATTTTATTTTCAACAGGTGTCGCCAAATGCCCTAAAATATCAAATAACTGAAAGAACTAAGAAGCTAGCTGAAGCGAAAGTAACGCAAACCGGAGATTATTAACGCACGGTTTCTGAAAGGTTTTATCAACACCAAAAAAGTCAGTTTACAAACTCATAGTAACTTTAACCCGGTTTTAAACTAGTGTAAAACAACTATCCCACATGCTGTGTATACTGATAACATTTATTGTTTACAACTTCTACAAGAACACTTGGAGAAAACATGTCAAAAATATGATAAAAGTAGCGACACGGCATATTTGTGAAAAGTCTCTTGCAAGAGTACAATTCGTTATTCAAAACAAGTACCGTAAAACCGAGTGAAAATTAAGAATAAAAACAGTGGTAATTTTCTGGACCTCGATTAGTTAAACATTTTCCGTCGTACCACAAATATATAGGGTGACTGGTAATTAGTGTACGATACTTAAACACGTGATTGTGCTCATGATAACAAACAATTTTTATTATGAACTGAACAGCTGATGTTTTTTCGCGATTTCAGGTTTGTTCCCATCGTAAAAGTTGTTGGTTATCATGAGCACAATCACGTGTTTAAGTATCGTACACTAATTACCAGTCACCCTATATAAGCATCTGTTGAACGCTTGTCTAAAAATGTGTAACTGCAAAACGACCCTTATATCAACGTCACCGCCGCGTGTTTTGAAGTTGACAGTTTTTTTAGACAAGACTGTGTTCAACAGTTGTTTCACTGTTTTGTAGTAAGACGGTTTTTTCTAATCACGAGTATCTTATGTAGTTTTTTATGGATAACCATAAACATATACTCGTTGGGGATCCCGTATAATGAATACGACTGTTAAGGCGGCGCCAGTCGCGAGCTCGAACTCACTGGCAGGCATGGTCAAAAACCATGATATTTCACCGGAAATCGAGCCATATTGTACATGTGTGCGCGAGCGTCATCCCCCCATGAAGAAAACAGGGGAAAACATTATTCAGTGAGATGCACGATCATTCAGAGTAAAAGGCGCGCGTAAAAAATACGATAAAGCCTTTGGAAGAAGGGGTTTTATGAAAAATCCACTGCACCAATTAATTTCAAATAAAATTTATTAAATTCTTCGATAAATTTGCTGTGTCGGTACGGACTTCGTTTTGGAAATTTGATGCTTCTTTAGCTTCTAATTTACACCTAAAGTTGTATTAAAATTAGCAAAAAAACGAATCTTTAGAAGCTCGTAACTTTTTAATAGCTTCATATTTTACAATTCTGCTTCCGTACAGACAAAATTAATAATGAGACAAAACGATACCATGTTTAATTTTGGATGTACCTTGTCAAATAGTGGAGTAAAACCCCAACGAAGTTTCTATGGAAAAATGTTGACTTGTTTGACCTTAAGGCGGTACAACGCCCTTGTTAAAAGGTATTTAAAAAAAAAACCGGTCAAATAATTGAAGTATGACTTATGAGTAATAAATGCTCGAACATTTCACACAAGCGTAAACATTGTCAAGATGATGATAAGCCTTTCAGAAACCGGTCTACTCAATAGCAAGTATAGGATCCAACTAAGTCCAACCGAAAACATATACTGGGTCCAAATCATAAAAGAAAATCGAACAACGAATCTCACTTCTCGACGATAGAAACTGTCGCCATGGAATCACATTCTAGTCAATACTTTTATAAGCAATAATAAGTACTGTTACGGCCCGTTCTAAGCGGTTGGCGAAGCAGCATAAGCGGCGGTTAGATAAGACATTAACCGTCGTACCACAAAAACTTTTAAACGTCTGTTGAACACTTGTCTAAAAAAATGTCAGATTATGACGTTGAAATAAGGTCCGTTTTTCAGTCACACTTTTTTTAGACAAGTGTTCAACAGATGTTTAAGTTTTTGTAGTAAGGCTGTAAGTTACTTAATAGTTACGCAAATTCGCTGGTGGCGGCGCCTCGTAGCGTGTTTCAAACATTTCTATACATTTTGATCTTACCGCTTGCCGCCCCGCGCTAAGCCACCGCTCACAGCGGCAAGGGCGTGAACGGGACGAAACACTAAGGGAGCTTCCCCGATGGCGCGATGTTACGCGATTCAACCGATTCAAACTACAAGTGAAAATCATCCTTACCACTACGACATTTGACATAAAACGTGCGGTTGCCTCCGTGGGTAGATAAAAAACAAAACACGCTCGCCACGACTACGTCAAGTCAATCGAATTGCATCATTATATCGTAGTAGCAAGGACGATTTTCATTTTTAGTTAGTAGACATTGCAAATCGCACGAAAAAAACACGAAGAAATCCGGGTGTTTATGAGAGTGACCATATTTTATTGATGAGTGGAGGACCTTGAACCGATTAGAAAAAGAGAAAAGATGTCACGAGACACCGCATGCCGAACATAATGCGCCTTAAATAATTATGGTGATCGGATGAATCCGATACGGATTGATAAGTGTGGTCACTGTCTAACCACAAAAATAAAACGCTCAAAACAGTTATTACATAATGGTTTTATTTAAATTTCCCAACTCAATGTACATATCTACAAGAATCCTTAATTTAAAAAAAATGAATACTGAAGGTTGTATAACATAATTTCACAGATCGTTTGTCTACACAACTTATGTAATAAATTAAAAATATTTAACAAGCTTTTATCAAAATCCAAATAAACGCGTTTAAAAAGCGTCATACAATTACATTGTCATTAGAAGCAAAGACACCTTTGATTCCTGTCGCAACACATTTTTGTAAAAAAAAAACGATCGATCGGGGAACTGGATTAAAAATAATTTACAAGAATCGACCCCTATATACTAAAAAAGCTTGTAAAAATAAATAAGTGAAACTTAAATTAACTAATAATTACCACGTCTTACGTGTGCTGGATGGTAACTATATTGTCTCTGGTAGTCAATGAATGAGACTATGGTTTGTCATCCATTAAGTTCAATCTTGTCTCTGGTTTAATGTACGAGACAATGGATGACTGCGTTGGTGAAGTCTTTGGTCGTGGACTGTCCACCGAGGTCCTTTGTCCTCACTTTGCCGTCTGTCAGTACTCTGGAATCAGAAAAGTGGTAGTGAACATCTTTGCTTTGAAATTATAGCTAACAAAATAACCCGTTTTGTTATGTAAATGCATTTATATTTTAGGGCCTAAACATAAATAAATTAAGTAAATAAACAGTTCGTACTTTTGAGTTTAAAGTTTGGACAACGACTTCAATGTCGTGTGAAACTAATAGCGCATAGCTACAGGCCAGCGTGTGTTCTACGAAGTGTTCGATGTGGTTCTACTATGCAATCAAATTAAGTTGCGTTACTTAGTGAGACCTACCACATTCCCGAAACTACGCATCGATTCCGTGTCGAGCAAAGTCACTGATAAAATACACGTTTTTTGTGCTCTTAGCACAAGGCTACTGTCTACTAGGCAACTAGGCTACTAGCCTACTAGGCTACTAGTCTACTAGGCAACTAGTCTACTAGGCAACTAGTCTACTAGGCAACTAGTCTACTAGACTACTAGGCAACTAGTCCACTAGACAACTAGTCTACTAGGTTACTAGTCTTCTAGGCTACAAGTCTACTAGTCAAGGCTCTTTTTCGTCGCTTTTTCTTCTTTTTTTTCCAAAGATGTATACTCGGTGCGTTTTAGCATGGTGCGGGTGACAGTTTCAGTAACATTTCGTTTCACTCTTCGAAAGCCGCAGCGATTTACAAATTATGACTTAGTACTTCAGCTGTAGCACATTCGTAATATACTAAATCATTAATAACTGTAGTAAATTAATTTAAACCCAACCAGTATGTTCTAGTCCACAAATCAAATTAATTTGAATAAAAATTATGCAAAGTGTTATTCTTATAACGTAACGCCATAGGCGTAATTAGTGATGGGATGCACTGCTACGATGGAATGTCGATATTTCATATAATAAAAAACATTGTGTTGATTCATGATGTTGTTGATGATCATGAATGTGTAACATTTAAATTGACAAGTACAAACACGTAGTAACACTAAACAACTGAATAATAATAATAATTCATTGACGCCCTTTGAATGGTTTTTTCTTTTTATTTTATTTTTTAACTTTTGGCCAATTCAGTTTTTGCGAATGAAGCACTGGCTGGTGGTGCTCAAACACAAAGTAGCAAAGTAAAATTTAATATAAAAAAACCGTAACTTTAACTTTTAGGCATTAGTTAATCGTTTTTTGTTTTATATATCTGTGGAGGCTTGTTATTAGCAACTTATAATAATAATAAATAATAATAATAAAGTATTTATTTGCGTAAAACATGGTATACAATGGTGTTAAATACTAATTTATATGGCACAAACATGTTTAGCCAAGATAAGACAAAGCATGCAAAATTTTAAGGTTAATAAAAATATGAGGAGGCACCAACAATGAAATTTTATACATCAAAATTTTTTATCGATAAATTCTTTTATGCTGTAAAAACTATGATCGAGTAACCATTTATAAAATTTTGTTTTAAATAATGTTGTCCGCAGTGTTTTAAAATGCCTCGGTATTTTATTATAAATGCGAACACACATTGCAAGGCAGTTATTATTGTATTTAGCTAGTCTAGGCAACAATTTAAATATTTGTTACCTATTATTCTGTTATTAGTCTGTAAGCCTTCTTGTAAAGAATAAAATAAAAATATATAAATATTTTTAGTATTGTAGTATATATTAGTAACAGATAATTGTAATAAATATGGTCTACTGAATAACACACTAATTTTCGTAGCAATATTAACTAGATTTAAGCTGCGAGTATCGATAGAGAAAAAATGTATTGCATAACGTCACATCCCTAGTCATGTGGTACTGACAGATGTCAACGTCATTTAGACAACTGTCACCCGCACCATGCTATAACGCGCAGACTATAGTAGGATAAACATACTTGTTGATGGCTGTCTTGATCATCCTTGAGTATGGGTGCAGGTTGACGTGTGCCAGCAGGTTGGCGGAACACAGCAGCATGGCGGTCGGGTTGGCGATGTTCTTGCCCACCGCGCCAGAGAATATGTGACGGGCGCCCTGGGAATTAAAATAGTCTTTATCACCATCAATTTAAAGTTTACATTCCTTTAATAAGTCATGCAGAAATAGGACGTTGTTTATTGTCCAGATAAGGAGATAAACAGACAGTAAAAAATATAATTATAAGACAAAAGCATTTAACACTTGATAGCATGTTGCCTAAAATCAAGTTATTTAAAACCAAACGACAGGTAAAACTGCGGCATTCAACAAATAATCATCATATATTTTCTTGAGGTAATCATTCTCATTGGTTCTTTGTCGTAGGGTCTTTTTTTTCATCTACGGGTAGACAATGATATTATAAAGAAAGATACGCCATGTTCATACTAAATAGCGTTCAGATATTGTTGCGTTGTTATTATAGCAATTTAAAACTACGACAGCGATAGATAATGCGGAACGTATAAGATAGAAAGAGGTAGCAGATAGCAAAGAGCAACAATTGTCTTACTTTGTCCTCAACAATTAGTGCGTGCTAGTGCGATATCTACCTCTTTATTTATAATATCATTGCGGGTAGATGAAAAACAAAACACGTTCGCCTCACGATTGATATTATTTATGTCGTAGTGGTAAGGATGATTTTTAATTGTAGTTAAAATTGTCCGAATAGCGTCGCATTCATCAGATAACTCGCTTACGGGTCTCGTTCCAATAGCGTGTAAACTCCTCCGTATATAGTGATAATTACCTGTTCAAACACAGCGCACTCAGCGCTATATGATGCGCCTGCGACGACTCCCGCACCTCCCACGAGCCCGCTGGCCAGGTTATCCACAATGTTTCCGTACAAGTTGGGAGTCACGATCACGTCGAACTGGTTCGGGTTGGACACCATCTGCATGGACGCATTGTCCACGATCATCTTCTCGAACTGAAGACGGGGGTATAGTTTTGCCATCTGAAAAAAAAACAACTGTCTATATTGAAGAGAGCAATTCTTGTTTATTTTATAAAAAATGGTTTGCATGAAATTTTGAAACAACAAACTGTCATTGTTTCAGAAATTTATATTTTTGTCCTATGACATTTTTTTGTTCGTCTTCATTAATTTGAGGAGCACAGAGGTTGACCTAACAATCAATTTTACAACTCTTTGGACATTGGGCGTGGAAATGCAAACACGAAAAATATTGTAGATACCTTTTTTGCATTAGGGCGCTCCCTCACCGCGAGCATTCACCTGTAATGTAACGTTACAGATTCAAACATTCGAAGACAATAGAGCATCGAATTGCGCACTTTTATGTTACATTACAGGTGAATGCTCGCGGTGAGCTGGAATAGTGCTTTTTTACATTTGATCACTATCTCGTCTGATGGTAAGCGATGATGTGGTCGATGCAGAAACACACTTGCCTAAAAGTAACCATTTCACTCTTGACTTAAAGACCACATTTGCGAGCAAAAGCTACTTCAAAATGAAGACCCACCTCTTCACAACTGCGCAAGAACAATCCGTCTCCCAGTTTCATGATGTTAGCCTTGTGTACTGAGGTGACCTTCTTACGGCCCATCTTGACCGCGTAGTCGAACGCGAACTTGGCAATACGTTCTGATTTGGCCGCTGTGATGATCTTCAGGCATTCCACGACACCTGAAACGGATAGAAAACTTATTACAGCTTGGCCAGAACGTCTTGAAACGAAACTAATCTTTTTGTTTGCTGACAACGTTTTAAAATCTTTGAAATTTGATGTAAACAAAGAACGCAGGTTTGTTAAATTTATTATTGTGCCATAAAACTAACGTAATAAGTGGAAAAAAAAATCATTCAAAGTGCTGGTAGCGAGAGCACAGTGGCGAGTTCCGGTTTTCTACTCTAATTTGCCAAGCTGTAGTTCAGTGTATATAATTTATAAAAGAGGCAATCTTAAGCAGTCCTCGAGAGCAGCTTCCATTTTGATGGTAGATCGGCAAATCAGCGAGCAAAAGAGACAGCGCCATGGTTTAAATCTCCGCGTTACCGTTAGAACATGTTCTCTAAAGCGGGTTAGTTCCGTCTGGGCGTCTTATTTCATCAGATGACAGATTTTTGTACTTTTGCTGTCGATACAAAAAAAGATTTTTATGTATTTGATACGCGACACGATAACCGAATTTCGAGATTTCATGAGAACGACCTAATTATGCCAAAGGCGGCTTATACTATTGCTATATATCTTACCGGGTACACTCTCATGCTCAAGCGCAGAGTACTCTCCCTCCGTCTGCTCTCTGATGATGATGCAGTCCACATCGCGATGGCGACTCTTCACGTTGGGCAGGGACTTGACATGCACCACATTAGCGTAGAGATCCAGAGCGTTACGCAACTTCATGTTCAGGGTCTGCAGCTCACCGGTGTGGGAGAAGTCTGGGGTGGCGAGGATGCCCTGGAATTATCAGTGGTGATTATGGTATTGGTGTTCCGATGATGACCTGAAGAAAGTAGCTGCAGGAGCTGGGTGAAAAAGGCTTCTTGAATTTATTATGTATCAAGAGTATGTTTTAAATTATGCAAACTCTTTATAAACGACTTCAAAAAAGGAGCACTTTTTTATGTTTGCTCCCCGACTTCTCGATGATGTCTCGACCGATTTGGAATTTTTTTCTTTTGTTTGAAAGGGTATAATATACTTCACAGATAGTCCAATAGTAATCAAGTCAGGATCTGATGACGGGATCTTGAAGCAATCGCGGGACCTCTTCGGGAAATAATAATCAAAAGTAAAAAGAAAACGTAGGCAGGACCAGGGTAAATTCCTATTGGAAGTTTTAACATTACTTTAAAGAAAAAAAAAATTAAACCGACTTTATGTGTGCATGTATCCTGGATTGTGGCTACTTTTAAACTCTTTTTACGTAAAGAGATCGTGATTAGATGGTATATTAACTTTCATGTTAGGCTATTTTATAATTGGATACGAAATGGGGCACTATCGACGGAGCCCCGTCCCGCGGGGCTCCTAATAATGGGCGGGTTATAAGAGAATAACCACGAACCTAAACTGTTCCGAGTCGATGTGACCCAAGTCGTTTATTAGAAAGAAGCAACTTATAAATATAATATATAGTGTATTTCATTATTTACCTTGATGCAGCACTTGTTCCTCGCGATGGAGTTGACGACATCTTCGAGCGGTGCGCTCAGTGTGGGGTTCACTTCCGAGAAGAAGAACGACTCGAAGTCAACTGGGATGCTTGCCGCCTGCCGCATAAATCATGTCTTATACAATGTGTTTGGTTACATTTTACTGATATTTTAAGGGAAATTATATGTGCGGCAACAAAAGTTTTCTTTAGCACCTGCAACCTAGCGTCTTTTTTTATATGTGAGCGACGAGTTAATAGAACAGCTTCAATTATATTAATTCATCATCTTTACTATTCCAACAAAATATCAAGAAACCAGCGTCAATTTACGAGCGTAAATTAATATGACTCCGAGCTACCGATAAATATATTTACTTCTGATTTGATAACTCAGCGACTAATGTTGTAAGTGAGCTACTTTATATATTTTAGAGATTCAACATCTGTCTGCTAATAAAATCAAAATCCAGCCTCAAAATTAGCAATCAAAGTTTTTCATTCAACAACTAAATTAATAAATCATATTCTTTTTTCGTGAAAGTTTGCAACACAAGCGCGGGAGTGTACCTGACGCTCGTTGGGAATCAGAGGGGCGCGACCGGCCATTTGCACCAATGAGCGAGCTCTATTCGGTGCGTGCAGCAACGAGTTCACGTGTATTTGTTTACATTAATGACACGATTAAGGAGTGCTCGTATTCTTCAATAATTCTTTTTGTACACCAAATATACTGAATGTGCACCAAATCTAAAACTCGCTTTAGCAAGATTTCAGGGACACCCCGAAGTTCGGTTTGGTTAGGTTCCTTTAAACCTTGTACACAGAAATAGAAGCCCCGCGAAGCGGGGCTTCGTCGACCCTGCTTAGGTAGATTTTTTTTATTACACCTCGTTATGACATATTTTAATTAACATATTTTGGTGCACATTCAGTATATTTGGTGGAACACAGACAAAATTAGGTAAATGAAATGGGAATAAATTGAAGTACTTTTAAATAAATTGAAGTACTTTTAATACCATCCATAGTCAATTACTTATGGTAACATTATAAATAGATAGGCGAATACATGAAATTATAGCTTTTATTGACCATTATTTGATGACAATATTAAGGAAATTTTATGTTCAAATATAGTAGATTCACTCATCAATTACTTATGCTTTTTTTTTTTTTTTTTTTTTTTTTAGCGTGGTAAAATCATCAAATGAGTCCTCCAACCCCGGGCAGGGCGGGAGGGACTGTCAGACTTCTACTGACTAAAATCCACGGTGTCCTTCATAGCCTGTTAAGTTCCGGGGTTACGGTAAGGGAATAATCCCGCGACCCCGGCAGGCTTTGGCCCTCTGAGAGGGGGGCCCCGTCATTATGCTGACGCTCTTTGAGGCGCGCGTGGGACACAACGCGCCGTCGACCCGGGCATGGTCCTTGGTCGGGCAGCGAGTTGCCCTTTACTCGCTGCCCGCATGCCCGCGCCTACGGTGGCCGGAGATCATCAAGCGACGTCCGTCGCCGTGGGCGCCTACCACTGCGGCTGGGGCGGAGGGAGGACGCTGTCCTCTCTCGCTCGCGGCCTGCCTCCTCCTTTACGAGCATTACTGCCTCGCAGAAGGAGCTGACCGCTTCCCACTCCGTCTCGCCCCGCAGCATGGCCGCAACCAATGCCGGGCGCGAGAGGTCTCCGCCTATCGCAGCCGTGAGGACACGTCGGTGCTCCGCCCAAGCTGGGCAGTCTTGCACCGTATGCTCCACCGTGTCCTCCGGGCGATCTTCGCAGTGGTGACACCCAGGCGTCTCCTCCTTTCGCATCAGACACAGGTACCTCCCGAAACTTCCGTGTCCGGTGAGGACCTGCGTCAAGCGGTAGGTCAGGACGCCATGACTTCTCTCCAGCCACTCCTCAAAGAGGGGTCTTACCGCCGCAATTGCGGCGTGCCCGGCCGTCGGTCGCGACAGTCGTTCCTTCCATACTGCCCTGAGATCGCGCCGGAGGTCTTCGCGCCGCGCCTCGACTTCGCGAGGCAGCGGGGTCACGCCCCGGCGCTGCGCCTCCACGCGCCACTCATAGACGCGCTGGAGGGCAGTCGCCTCCAGATCCCAAGGCAGCAATCCGGCAAGCAGGTTGGCCGATTCGCCGGCAATCGTGCGGTATCCCCGGATCATTCGGATAGCCATGACCCTCTGGCATGCGACCAGCTTCTGTGGTCGCGTCCGGATGCTCAGGGCCCACACAGGGGCCCCGTAGAGGGCCATGGACCGCACGACACCAGCGTACAGCCTACGGCAGGAAGCGTTTGGCCCGCTGAGATTGGGCAGGAGTCGCCTGAGGGCGGCTGCTGCACGGTTCAGCTTTGGGGCCAAACTCAGGAAATGCTCCTTGAAGTTCCACCGGCTGTCGAGGACGAGTCCCAGGTACTTCATCGTCCTCTTGACGCCGATTGGAACTCCTTCCACCGTAATGCTGTAACTCGACTGTGGCACGTTACGGCTGCCATGAAAACACATGGCCTCCGTCTTGTGCAGCGCCACGTCGAGTCCCAACCGCCGGATCATCAATTACTTATGCTAAAGTATAAAAATAACGGTGACTCTATGAAATTAGAGTACGTTGATATTATTTTATAGATGAAGTTGATACACTTATTAGAAGCTGGCAATGAGTAGACATATCACAAATTTAGTTGCTTAAGAATTATCACCATGTTGCGTCATATTAACAGTAGCTTGTTTTACAATATATGGTCGCTTATAAACCATTTATTAGACGCTAAAAGTTTGTCGCTGACCTATTAATTCATTAGACAACTAAATATATTTGCAGACGAGAATGACATTTTAAAGAAGCTGCCTTAATTAGCACCCATATTTTAAGGGCATTATTATATTACTAGCTGTTGCCAGCGGCTTTGCCCTACTTGATCTCGAAATTTTTCCCATAAAAAGTCCTGTTTTAATCTAAGTTATAAACTATTTCATTGTACAAATTTTTATTTAATATCTGTTCAGTAGTTTTTGTGTGTTTTGCATGCTGTTTTGTACTCTCAGTGCTGAGCGGAAAGTCGCAAATCCAACAGAGTAACAAAAATTATAATTAGTTTAAAACAATTGAATTTTAATAGAATTCAGAAACAAAAGATTGTTGGTGCTTTTCAAGGTTTTCTAGATAGACTCATAATTATGGCTCTTGTTTGCTGGTCATCGATTGAAATAAATACTTAGCACCATTGCATATAATTATGTCAGAACGCAGCGCAGAGCATTCTCACTATTATCGAATTTATCCTCATTGAAATCTATACGCAATCTATAAGCAGAAGAGTTTGTTTGTTTGGTTGAACGCGCTAATCTCGGAAACTACGGCTTCGAATTCAAAAAATATTTTTTAAAGTAACCATAGACACCACCATGAGAAATAGTCCATTGATCGAGGAAGGCTTAGGCTATGTAACATCACGCTACGACCGATATGAACCAGGGTGAACTGCGGGGAACATCAGCTAGTAGCGGGTCAAACGGGGTGAATAGGAACGCAAGGGTGAATAGGGACAAAACCTTGAAAGGGATTTCAACGACAAATTATGATGGTATGTTGCCAACAAGGTCTTAAAATAGTGTAGTATTATTCAATAAGTAAAATTGAGTAGTTGTTGGTAACCTATCATATTAATTCCACATTATAATGCCTGTTAAAGTTTTGTCCCGATTCACCCCTGCGTCCCTATAATAACCTGGACTCCTAAAGAGCTTTAAGGGTCGTAGCACACATATCAAAACGGAAAGGGACCGTCACCGCCTCGCCTTTCTCTTCGGCGTCAAACAGTCGTCCACTTTACGGAACCACGTAACGTAAGCGGATCAGAAGCTCCGCCCCGTCGACTCGGCTACAGCTAGGCGACGACGCCGCGCTTACGGCTCGCCGACCGCTGGTTGATGGCTAGCCGTTGTTAGTTTTTATTCGTATTTTGGTTTAAAATAAAATGAATAACACTTTTTTTACGAGTGTACATGCGCGAACGTTCGCAAAGGCTAACTTCACGGTCGCCTCTCTCGTGAATCGTACAGCACGTGCGGCAACGCAGACCGCGGGCGGAGAGTGGACGAAGATACGTAAGCTAGCGTACGGAGAGCCGTAAGCGAGTGTACGGAAAGCCGACCGCAAGTTGACCGCGCACTGCATCGCGGTTCGTGAGCTTGTCCGGGGCGATGCGATTACGTTACGATTCCGATTAGTGTGCGTTGCAGTAAGGAGTTTCATACAAATAATACTGAACGGCTCGAGTTGATACGGTGACGATCCCTTTCCGTTTTGATGCTACGACCCTAAAGCGACTACACCCACTTGTTTTTGTCTGCGCTACGCTCCGCCATATGTGCGACGGCCCTTAGGGTAAGCAGCATTATGTCGTTCCCAAAGCTGGAAGAAACGTCTTTTCTCTTTGAGAGAAAGGCCCTTCAAAAAGCACAACGCGGGCACAGAATCTATTGGTTTTTGTTGGATGCTTTTACAATTATTATCGTCTCTATTGCTTGAGCATAATATTCCATATCACGAATTTTATTACAATCATTTTTATACCAATTTCATAACATTGATTTTAACGCAAAATGGCCATTTTAGACCCTCTGGTATGGAAGTTTTAGCAAACTGGGTGTTGTATAAATATAGAAAAAGAAGTCATTATCTTACCGAGAAAACCTCCTGTACGGAGTATACCAGCTCGGGACCAACTCCATCGCCGGGAATCAATGTGCACTTGATGCGACCTTCCGACGAACTCGATTGCTAAACATACAATATACTTATTATAGCACTTATTACTACTGCATTAGAGTTGTTTTATTAAAACGTTTCCCATACAAGGAATTTCTCCTGTAACGTGGAGGGGCGTTCACTAACATTTGAAGTCACACACATAAACAGCCAGACCCGGATTACTTCTAGGTCTTAAAATTATTTGTACCGTGTGGGATTCGAACCCGCGACACGATGCACAGCGGTCAATAGCTTACCTAACGCGCCAACCTTCTCCTATGCTGGATATCTCATGTACACACCCAGTATAAGCTGACTGTTGAATGTGCGGAATGATAATACAGTGCGAGACCACGCTAAACTGGTTTTAGCCGTGTGTACATACACGATAATTATCATGTAGGTACTGTGTATGTAAAGTTTTGCTAAATAATTTAATTTGATCCTGTTAAGAGTAGGACATGGCAAGCCAATCGATTCCTCTCTTTTATTTTGTTCAAAGATTATTGGCTTAACATTGTAAAGATGGGTTTTCATTTGACGGAGGAAACAATAAAAGGGCGTGTAAAGCGAGATTTGATGGCCAACTATAGCTAAGTTGGCAAGTAAATATCTTTGCTTGATGTACTTTGTATAGCGATAGAACCTATCACTCTACTTTATCATTAAACTAATGACTGTTTGATATCGTTGCTAATCAGTTTGAAGAGTAATCTCTTAACTGATACTTTATAATTCCTGTTTGTTTTATATAGTTGCTTTTTTCTGTACACTGTGGGTAAAATAAGTTTATTTTAATTAAAAGCTTATCATTCGTTGTAAAGAAAAAAAAAGAAAATGTAATTATGCAGAAAATCGCTCTAGTCGTATATTATATGCAATCCCTGCAATCCTACAACCTACATGTATCCCATGACGGTACAGTAAACACATGAAATCTGTAACTAGATCTCATTCACGTGTCAGTGTAAGTAAATAATAATTAACGAGACTATGCAACAATCGCTGGGAGTAATATGAAATAGATAACATTGAGAGGCTAGGTCAAATGTTCGTAGACTTGACACTTATCATGTTGAAACCGAATAGTTACTGTCCTATGATAAATAAGAGGTCTAAATGAGATCCGGTATTTAATTTACGATGTAGTAATGGATTAGAGGAATCACTAATGTCGGCAAAAAGAGAGTTGGGTTGAAATGTGCAAGATATGGCCGGCCCAATGTCGGCTATGTCTTTAGAACTCATCGATATCGATGGGCCAGATTCGAGTCGTCACCCTATAGGGCTCCTTCGGCAAAGACGCCCGTCTTTGCCGAAGGAGGCCTAGAAAATACTGTTGTGTCGACCTAGATGCGTTTATGCGAGATTGGCCAGAGAAAACTGCAAAGCGAAAAGAGTGGAATTTATAGGAGAGACCTCAGTCCAGCAGTGGGACAATATAGGTTAAAATTATAGATTAGAAGTAGAAATCTGAAGGCGATTGCAACGGCAATCTGTCATGGCAAAGCAGTTCAATCGTTCTAACAGACTAGAAAGAATAACATGCTTTCTATCTTACGAGTATGACGGTATTGACATTTTTTGCATTTCGTAACTACTCTCATTGTATATATTTTTATATGGGAGTCAAATTATAGTTAATTTGATTGCCCCCATAGTTAACTCAAGAGGATCGATATCTTTAGTTAATTCTGTTTTTTGTTCAGATTTTTAAACAATTTTTGTTTTATGAAGCTTCTGTTTCGAAAAGTACCCTAAAATAAATTATGATTGGGGCCATTAAGTAAAGACAGAATTAAATGTATAATGATTACTTACATATTTGCACTTAGGTGCATTCATTATCTTTAGAAACTTACCTCATTTTACTAAAACCACTAAAACTAAAACTTACAGAACATCCTAGTCTTTTCTGAATGTTGTTCGGTTGACTTCCAGTCTACTTACATTCAGCTGAATATCAGTGCATTTTTATATACACAGCCGTGAACATATACTCAACCAGTTATGTTAATTGAACCAGGGTTATAGTTACAATGCATTGCACAACACAGTGGCACTGCAGTGTAGTTGCAAGCTACATATAAATGCTAGTTGTAGCGTTTCCATTGGTATAATTATGTATTAAAACAAAACCATCAACCATTTCTCTTTGCCTTTGTATTTATTATAACATTATTAAAAAATATATAAATTATATTATTAAATTTTACCCATAAAATAGTCAAAGTTCAATAATAACCCAATAATTATATAACCAAAAAAAATTTCAACAAACCTATACCTGTTTTGAACATGCAATTTTTCTTGATCATTTTATGTATTCTGTTAAATATTGTTCATAAAACATATAAAGTTATGTATAAAAATCATGCCACATATAAGACCATCCTATTCTCTAACCATTTGTGCAAATATTGTGTCAGTGTGCGTTTGTTTGTGCCAATGTGTGAAAATGTTTTGTTTCCATAGGTAATATTTAGGTGCTTAATTTTAAATGATAATATTTTGAATTTTGTACAAGGTTTAGACAATATTTTATTTACAAAGAATATGCCAAAAAAATTATTTATGAATGAGAAAATTACATTTAGGTATATAAATGAAATAATACTACCAAAAGAGTTGAAACAAAACTTTGAATTAATTTTGAAAAAATTAAGTTGAAAATGTTTTTTAAAATTTTATTAAAAGAATAGAATGGTATCTTTTAAAAACAGGGGTAAAAAACAATGACGTGGGAACAGGTGCATGCATTATTGCAAAAAATTAAGCTTACGAATTTTCTGAAGACTCAAGGAACCTTCATCATACTATAACTTAAGAAAAACTATAATTATTACAAAATAAAAATTCATTTTGACTGATAAATAATTTTGCCACCATATGAAACTAAAACATAGAAATAAAATACTTTTATGATACAACTTGTTTAAATTTTGAATAAATAAATAGTTAATTAGTACTTGAAAGTAATGAAATAAGTAGGAACTCATTTCATGTGCAGTAGCCGGCAGTAGCCTTCACATAAGGGTGTCCAAATTTTAGGTTTTTTTTTTTAATGTTGCCTTTTATAATAATAGTACTTGCTTCATTACCGGTACCTTGCAGGGTATTAGTAGACAGTTAGTATGCTCACCAGCGTGCTGATACCAATTGGAGCGTAACATACGTTTTTGTCTGCGTTTACCGTGGTTGTGGTGTGGACTCCCTTGTTTGCATGACTCAAGTAGGATCCCTGGAAAAGATTTTATTATTATTGCAGCTGTAATAATAATTAGAAATATTGTAAAACGGTTTTTTGTAACAATTTTGGTGTACAATAAAGTGTATTCTTATCTATCTAATAAAATGTTGTTGACGTGCTATTTGTATTAAATGAGTTACAAAATAATGAGGTTTTATTTTAGAACATTAGATTTTGAAGATAATTGTGTATGAAGCTGAGTGCAAACAAAAATAAACAAGTCAACATAATGTATCAGGGTTAAAAACTTTTATAAATGAGAGGTTCAGGTTTCATTTTAATCAAGAAAATTAAACGCAAATTGCAGTAGTTCAGTTTCAAGCAGATATTATTAGCCTAGATCACGTGAGACGTCTAAGGAAAAATTCAATATTTTTTAAGCACATTTTCATAAACTGGTTATAACATGATAATGTGACGATGTGCGAGAGTTTAGGTAAAACAAGAGTGTTTTTAAACACTTCTGTGAATCGGCAATATTATTCATAATAATACGAGAGTTACGAAACAGCTAGGGTTCGACATTGGCAATTAATTATTATCGAATCAATGTAAATCATACTGTACCTGCATCAGAGCACGGCACACATTTCTAGCTAGAAGAGACATCCTCGAAGTTTAAGAACCTTTTGTAAAAGGTTGTTCTATAAAATTAAATTATTTTTGGATCAAGTCCTCAAGAAGACGTAACCTAACCTATCACATACTCCGTTTCACGTTAAATGACAGCTCTTGAATTGACATGAATAAAGCACACAGTTCAAACAAAGCACAAGATAAAATTCATGTTTTTATTTATATAAAAGTATCATAATATAATAATACTACTATGATGTGTAATTAATTCCATGTCAATTAAATAATTTCTCCCTCGGTCTTAATTAATTTACTAACGTGGAATGTGCGTGGAACAAAACACAACTGATTGACATAAAGTGACATAATTGCAAGTTAAAAAAAACTTACACCAAAGAAAAGAAAATACCGTATAATTACCAATTTCAAAATCAATTGAACATTAAATTAAACATTATTGAGAATTACTCTTTGTAACTAATAAGAGCGAAAGAAAATAAATAAATGTAATCGAGGAGAAAAGACTCGGATTTATGGCAGCCCCGAAAGCATGCATGGTAAAAAGGCCCAGGAGTCGTGCCAGAAATATTAAAAAAATAAATATCGAGCCAATGCCAAGTGCGAGCGGTCAGCGGATTGATTTTTACGTCACCATTCAAGTGGTTGTCACCGCGCAACATTTAAACTCGGAAAATTAAGATATCGACAAAAAACTGATACAGTATACATGTGACGGCTTGGTCGTCTAATTAGATTATTATAAAATCATTTTGGATACCGTGAATTTTATTTGAGTCCAATTTTAAACATCCAAATCAAATATTTCAACTGGCAGAATAAAGTGTGAAATCGGTAAGTGTATTTAATCCAAAATCTAATTTTGTTGTATCAAAACATGGATTTCTATATAAATAATGGTAATGCAAGGTTCAGAGTTTAATCTTACACAGGTATTATGGCAAAATAGTCACTTGGGTAGCGATTTTTTTTAATTTTTAAAATAATTGTTGTGCTTGTGATCTGAGACCTATGATAAAAATGATTTGATAACATTATTATTGATGAACCTCTCTGTAACAATGATTATATTGTAGTCTTTAAAGAGTAAGTAACTTGCTGATAAGAAGTCGTAGGTCATTCTTGTAGATTACCAACATATTTTTAAAGCTGTGTTAATTTTAATTTATTAAATTTATTGTCCTATTCAGATTTGCATACAAAAGACTAATTATTGCTTTAAATGCGTTCACCCCAGATTTGCATGAATTGAAATGCAATTTGCAAATTTTTCGGAACATCGACCCCGGTTTTAAGTCAAAGCGAACGTATACTTGTGACGAATAAAATATTCACTAATTAAACTAACACGCATTTGAAAGGAATAATGAAAATTCACAATGTTCAAGTTATTTAATTTATGGTTCAACACAGAATACCTACGATATCTATAAAATCTTTGATATGTTTATCTACTTATTTTGATTTGTATAATCATACTGTGATAATAAGTTATCAATTTTTTTTTACGACAATGATCCGTGATTTATTTTCGTTTCGAGTCTTACTACGAGTGTCTATCGGTCACTACCCTTCGTACGGTGGATGTTAATTACGTAATCCGATATTCGATTCGAGGCTTTCCGTTTTCACGGTCTAATTACGGTTCTGCACGTCCGAATGAAAAAACGGAGCCCTTGTAAAATCACTCGTGTGTCCGTCTTTGAACATTTTTGGCTTTGAAGATTGGTAGAGATTTGGTAAAATATCAATTTGCCATCTAGAAGTCGTATGTCTCCATCTGTCAGCATGTTTTGAATGAAATGAGTCCACTCGCTCGCCGTGTGGAGCGGAAGACTATCTCAGATGCGATGTAACCACATTACCACAGTAGGTACCTCATCATCAAACAGGGCCCCTATAGGTTCAAACGCCTGCAGTACCATCTTAAAGAACACTGTGACCCTGGAACGCAAAGAGCAACTGAAGAAACAGGGTAGATTTTTAGTCACTAAGAGTCTGACGATACCTTTCGGTCCACCCAGGGTAGGAGGACATTTCATGATTTTAACACCCAAAAAAGAAAAAAATATCTCATTATTTTTACAGCATTTCAAGACCTAGTGGATGTCTTCAGGTCTATAAGTTAATTTGGTATTTTTAACCGACTTCAGTCCTTTCAGGGTTTACGAAACGAAGAGGTTGGATTTGATAGTCTTGAACTTCTGATTAATTTTTTATCTACGAAATAAATAGTCCAGGACCTGTACAGTGTGCGTGATACACTGCAGAGACGTACTAAAGCCTAACCATAAATTCTGTTTTTTTTCTTTTTTTAAATACAAGACGCTGTCCCGCTTTATGAATTTTCACATCTACACATACACAAATACCCAGACCTGGAACAAGTACTAATGGGTCATATATGTATTTGTTCCGTACGGGGATCCCGGATCGAACCCTCGACACATGTCGTTTTCCTCACGATGTTTTCCTTCACCGTTTTGAGAGCAATGGTGATGAAATAAATTACACAAAGTACTGCGTCTGGCTAATGTACCTAAGGTCTTGCGTCTTGGAGTTGTACTTATGGTCGTGGGTTAACTTAACACCCGTTAACCCACGACCTTAAGTACAACTCGTAAGTCGGGGCCGATACCACTGGCCCACCACTGCTCAATAGATCCTCAGACACTTCCAAATTTTAATTATTATCTCCCTAACTAATTATAATGTTGTTAAATCAGTTCTATTCCATTATGCCCGAGATAAAATTAATAATGTATCATAGGAACCTTGAAAATCTGTTTACGATAACAATATTAATGTCTTCGCCTTCAGTCAGTATGTAAAATTATCTAATTACTGTCTTTATCTGAAGCCATACAAACATTTTTAATTGTTAGGTAAGCAACCGGAGAATACTGTGATAAAACGAATACACACATTTGCCGAAGACCAACATGTAAAATGTAACGAAGTAACTAACTAAATCATCGTAATTATCTATACTTACTAATAATTTAAAGGAACCATACCTACAACATACAGGAACCATACATACAACTCATTGCAAACCTCTTGCAAAGAGACAAAAATAAAAATAAATCTTTACTATTTTTATTTTCGACTGGCCTGTTGGTCTAGTGGTTAGTGACCCTGACTGCTATGCCGGAGGTCGTGGGTTCGATTCCCACCCAGGACAAATGTTTATGTGATGAGCACGATCATTTGTTCTGTGTCTGGGTGTAATTTATCTATAATATGTATGTATTTAGAAATAATATATAAGTAGATATGTTTATCAGTTGTCTAGTACCCATAACACAAGCTCTGCTTAGCTTGGGACTAGATGGCGTTGTGTGATAGTTGTGGAATATTATTATTATTATTATTTTTGTATGTTTGCAGTGAGTAAACTCAAAACTACTAAGCTGATTTCAAAAATTCTCTCGCCAGTAAAGCTAAAAGAAAAGCGATGTTGTTTTACTTAGCGTTATAAACTCGTTATATAATTATAACTTAAAAAATTACCGTTACTATTATTAACTTATCTAGGTATAGGTATTAACCAATCTGTAACGGCAGTGGGGTGAGTCTATTGTCTGCGGAAAAACGCACTGCTTATTGTTTACTTGGCTACCATACCTAATAAATATTATATCCTTCGGTGGAGATCGCATCGATCTTTTTTTTGGGGGGTGAAAACATATTATCAGTTCCCGCCTTTGGTGAGACAGAATTAGGGACTGTCACACTCTTAATTACTGACTAAAAATCCACCCTGTTTCTTTAGTTGCCCTTTGCATTCCGTGACTCCGCTAACACGACTAATAAAGATAAAATTCAGCTCAAACTTAACCATGCAAAGTAAGCAATAAAGTTGCAGTGGACTTTTATAGACTAATGGCCATAGGAGTAAATGAGTTCTTGAATGGAGACCGTGAAAGAGCAAGCGTAGCAAGGCATGATCCTCTGCTTTTAAAATTGACAATTAAAATACTTATGACTACCCATGAGGTGGGCAGACGATCTGATAGCCCAAGAGCCCGTGAACCCCAGACCTACGTTATTTTATAAAGGCTGAAAGTTTGTTAGCGGATGCTCCCAACACTGGTAAGACGATGGACCATTTATGGAGTTTGGGTTATGGTGGCTTTGGCAGGTAAACGGTACTAAAGGTGCGTAAAATATAAGTTTACTTACGTCATAGTATAAAAGCTGATTTTTATGTATAATACTCGGGTAATATGTAGATGATGTTTCCTCATCAGCCAGACACTTATCATGGTGGCAACCCCTTGCCAGACACCCTTAATGTTCACGAAATTATAAGTTTACTTACGTTATAGTATAAAAGCTGATTTTTATATATAATACTTGGGTAATATGTAGATGATGTTTCCTCTTTAGCCAGACACTTTTGATAGTTCCAATCCCTTGCCAGACAAACATTGTAAATAGCCCAGTCAACGGATGTTCAAAACAAGCTATAGAGGGAAAGTCTTGGAACACAATTTTTGACTACACAACCTTGTTTGGACTAGTTAGGAGGAGAACATATCGAAAGTCCCCATCCCTAGCCCTTGACCTAAGGGGGAGGGAGGGGTTTGAAGGTACCACTTTTTGGTTTTTCGCTTATATCTCGGAAAGTCGTAAACCATGGGTCCTAGCGGCATAATATGTATGAACAAAATAAAAGCTGAATAAATTCTCTATAAGTTTAATCCAGTAAAAATTTCCAGGTCTTGTTTGGTTTTCGAGATATCTGCTCTTGAAAGTCTGTAATATTGGTTAAAATCATTTTTACCTCTTTGCATGTGGAAAGTTGTATTTGATGTCGCCAAAGATCCAGAAAACAGCATCAGTGTTTCAGACCCTCCAAGTTGCGCCGAATGTCATTTTAATTTATATTAGGTACATTACAACTTAAGTCGTATTTCGTTAGATTCGTGTCGTTTTATAAGATTTGACCCAATTCTGTTGCCCAGATATTATCCTTCTCATACAATGAAATTATCCTAACATTACACTAAACCAAATAGCATCATAAAAAATATATTCTTTTTTCATTCATCAGGGTTGGCATGATTAAAACAAGTTGTTTTAAAACACATGTTTAAAACAGTGTTTAAAACAGTTTGAAATTAAACAGTGTTTTTTATTACATGTTTAAAAACAAAGATTAAAACAAGTTTTAAACATTGTATAAAACAATACGAAAAAAAACATGTATTAAAACTACTTTTCATGGCGCTTAACTGAATATAAAATGAAAATAAAATAATATTTGAGTGAATAGTTCAACATAAAACCAATCGAGTCTCTATTACTGTTACATTTTTGAACTTTCATTGGAATTGTAATTAACTTAATCATTTTTTTAATAAAACGTTGCCCCACACTAGGAAATTTTACTGTGTCTTGGGTGCGTTTACAAACATATTAACTCACACGCAAAAACTCCCAGCCCCGACAACATTATTTTTATGTTGTGTATTTCATTCAATCAAACAAATAAGTAGATATGTAAGTACCTACCAGGATTTGTATGGGACAAGATAGCACCTATTTTTGAAACATTATCATAATTCATAATAATTTCAAAACAATTAAAATTGTAACAATTTGTATTAAAAAATAACATTAAGTACCTAGTCATATAAAAAACGTAAACTTCGATCCCTAATGTCAGCTAACGAAAGAAAGTAATTTAAAGGATTATTGGTTATTCCCCTATTTTTTAGAGTAGGTCGGTGTTTCTTCGGTGGTTCATTGTTCATAAGGTGATTCCCCGCGCGCGGGGAATCACCTCATGAACAATGAACTATTTCTACGAATAGGAGTCGCTCAATATAAAATCAACATTAGAACATACCTACCGGGTGAATGTGAAGAGTTTGATTACGCAACATACAAATAAATGTTAGGTATCTATTGTCTATTGATCGTTTTTTTGTTATTATTTAATTTATTATGGCGAGTTTATAAAGATCTAGCCTAGAAAAGAAACATAGTCGAATTAATTTGAAATAATGCCCTAAACTAAAAAAACAAAAAAAACACTTGTTTAAAACATTTTGAACTGTTTGTTTTATATAATTTAAAAAAAACTGTTTTTTTTCCAACCCTGTCATTCATACAATTAAAAATTTTTTTGCTGAATTTGACCAACTTCCGCCGTCTTGATTATTTTATTCCAATTTAATAAAACGATCCTTACCTGAAAGAGAGTCGAAGGGCATTAAAAAAATTGGCAACTCATTTTTATGCACACCTCGCACTTGATTAAAAATTAAATATATGCTAAAATTGTTTACATTATAAAAAGCTAAAGGTTCCTAAGATCGTTTTTCTGTAGCTCTTATGTAAGCGGATTTCTCCTTATCGATCAACTTAGAATCGAAACCCTGTACATACCTACCTAATATGTAATTATTATCTAGAATGAGTTTCTGAGCTATTTTTACTGCTCCCTCGGTGGAAGAAAAACAAAAAAAATCAAGTTTGATGGTGGCTACCGCGAATTCAAGAATTTGTTATAACTTTGTGAGCATAGTAAGAGACCCTTTTAGCTGGAGGCTCATATCACCTCAAGATGCAGGTTTCACTTGGCTTTGTTCATTGTAGGTGGTTTACCACCTGGAGGGGTCTGAAAAGACTGCTCATGCTTTCTGGACCTTTGGCGATATGAAATACAACTTTCCAAAAGCAAAAAGGTAAAAATGATTTTTCGAAATATTACAGACATTCAAGAGCAGATAGCTCGAAAACTAAACAAAACCTGGAAACATTTATTGAATAAAACTTATGGGGAATTTATTCGCCTTTTATTTTGTTCATAAATATATTATGCCGCTGGGTCCTAGCGGTGGGTCCGACTTTCCGAGATTAATCGAAAAACCAAAAAGTGGTACCTTCAAACTTCTCCCTCCGGCACAGCTCAAGGGCTAGGGATGGGGACTTTCGATATGTTCTTTTCCTAACTAGTCCAAACAAAGTTGTCTAGTCAAAAATTGTGTTCCAAGACTTTCCCTCTATAGCTTGTTTTGAACATCCGTTGACTGGGCTATTTACAATGTTTGTCTGGCAAGGGGTTGGAACTATCAAAAGTGTCTGGCTAAAGAGGAAACATCATCTACATATTACCCAAGTATTATATATAAAAATCAGCTTTTATACTATAACGTAAGTAAACTTATAATTTCGTGAACATTAAGGGTGTCTGGCAAGGGGTTGCCACCATGATAAGTGTCTGGCTGATGAGGAAACATCATCTACATATTACCCGAGTATTATACATAAAAATCAGCTTTTATACTATGACGTAAGTAAACTTATATTTTACGCACCTTTAGTACCGTTTACCTGCCAAAGCCACCATAACCCAAACTCCATAAATGGTCCATCGTCTTACCAGTGTTGGGAGCATCCGCTGACAAACTTTCAGCCTTTATAAAATAACGTAGGTCTGGGGTTCACGGGCTCTTGCTCTATGATAAAGATCACAGAACTGGATTCAAGCCGCTTCCGACCAGTCCGATTGGAAATTTATTGGGGAGGCCCTATGTTCAGCAGTGAACTTTCTACGGCTTATTTATGGTGATGATGATTGAAGTATAGCTGCAGTACATTTAAAATTAAAGAAATCTGGCATTCTGGGATTGGAAAAGGTTTATGTTTAGTCAAAGATTTCTTCAACCAGAATAGGGATTGAGCAGTTTTGCACTGCACTTGCAATATAAGCGTTAATATAAGCCTTATTTTAACGTGTGTTTCTTGTTCGCAGAGTTCCTCCAACAAAATGGTTATTAACTTAGATCAGCCGAGGTATGACCAGGCGACGTACTGGGGTCGCGCAAAACATTTTATCCTGCTCACCAACCCTCTGAACGCATTTGCTACAGATGATCAGTTAAATGAGGCGCAGAAAATCGTCCAAACTTTCAGGTAAGTTCAAGATAGGCTGCATTTTCTTTAACCCTGCGCCAGCGCTGTGTCCTTTAGAAAATAGTGCACCTCAAAAAAAAAAACAAAAAAACATCACACTGTCAGACTCGTACCGACTTAAATCCACGGTGCAATGTCCTTCAATAGCTCTTTACGTTCCGTGGCCACGGTAATGAGATTAGTCCCGCGACCCCGGTAAGCTTTGGCCCTCTGGAGGCCCCGTCACAATGCTGACACTCTTTGAGGCGAGCGTGGAACACAACGCGCCGTCGACCCGGGCATGGTCCATGGTCGGACAGCGAGTCGCCCTGAGGACACGGCGGTGCTTTGCAAAAGCGGGGCAGTTCTGCAACGTATGCATCCACCGTATCCTCCGGGCGATCCTCGCAGTGGTGACGCCCAGGCGTTTCCTCCCTCCTTATCAGACACAGGTTACCTCCCGAAACTTCTGTGTCCGGTGAGGACCTGCGTCACGTGCTCACTGCGTTGCGTGTCGTGGTCAGGACGCCTAGACGCCTATCCAGCCACTCCTCAAAGAGGGGTCTTACCGCCGCCGCGATTACGGCGTGCCCGATGACATTCAACCTTAGAGTGGCAAACTATTTTTCACCTCACACGCTCGGAAAGATTCTATTTCTCATTCAAAATCTGAGCGCAAAACTCCATTTTGTGCTCTAGAGCACAAAGTGTTGTTCAAAATTCGAACACGTCGTATTCAATTGTTTTCTACACCGACAGGCGGTCCGCCCCCACTACATTTCCTCGCTGTGCGAGGTGAAAAGTTGTGTGTTGCACTCGGCAGCAAAGTTTTTCTGCGTCTCGTACTTTTGAAAACTTCGCATCGCTCAGGATTCTATATTTGAACCGCTCGTTTCTCTCGCTGTTCAATCTTAGAATCCTTCGCTCGCTCAGTTTTCAATTCAAGTACTCGCGCCAAAAATCAACTTTGCAGCCTTGCATAACAAATAACTATTTCACCTCACCCGCTCGGAAAGATTCTATTTCTCATTCAAAATCTGAGCGCAAAACTCTAGAGCACAAAGTGTTGTTTAAAATTCGAACACGTCTTGTATTCAATTGTTTTCTACTTTTCTACACTGGCAGGCGAGCCGCCCCCACTACGTTTCCTCGCTGTGTGAGGTGAAAAGTTGTGTGTTGCACTCGGCAGCAAAGTTTTTCTGCGTCTCGTACCTTTGAAAACTTCGCATCGCTCAGGATTCTATATTTGAACCGCTCGTTTCTCTCGCGGTTCAATCTTAGAATCCTTCGCTCGCTCAGTTTTCAATTCAAGTACCATTGCCATTGACCATGAGCGTGGTCATCTAGTGTGTGAAGCTGCTTCAACTTGAGTATTTTTTTAAATTTACTCTAGAGAAAAAAATTATAAAAATAGAGGAGAGGCATCATCATAGACACGATTTCGGCGCCCCTCCCGATCCTCGCGGCTGCAGCCTAATTAGCCTAAGGGTTAATTTTAAAGTAGAAGCGGCGCATTCCTGGATCGCTTTCGCAAACAGTGTACCTCACATTATTTGGGTAGCGTGTACCTACGCAGGACGGACACGTTTAAATATTAAAACGTATAAATAATATCAATATTTTCATTGTGTTACTCAAATTATTCAATGATAATAAACTTGATTATTTTGTTGAGCCAAACAATCGCGCCCTTGCCTTGTTTGTAAAATAATAACTGGTAACAATGACTTGCTTGTAGGGGACGATAAACATAATATTTGATTGGTTGTTGCTGAACTGTTTAAGGTACAAGGCTTACATTATAATCATTCAGCCTCATTTTATCTCTGTATGAGATGAAAGCATTATGGATTTATTTTCGATATAAAAACGTGACAATGACATGTATACCAGACTGTAGCTATCTGTAAATCTGTGCTATCATTATTTTTTTTAGTCTGAATTTACACATAAAATAAGTAATATTTGATAAAATAGTTTCAATAATCTTAACATTTTATAGAACAAGTAGAAATAAATTAAACACACACATGTAATTAGTGTATGTAGTAAATTAAACCAAGAATTGGTTACTGTTGTTGGCTTACGCTCTCTATATGCTCAAAAAAGTGTCTAACCAAACCACACTACTTAGTGCATATCACGCTTATGTGGGATCTATTCTGTCATACGGGATACTATTCTGGGGATATTCAACTGATTAAGAAACTGCATTCAAGGCACAAAAAAAGTGTATTAGATCTATACGTGGAATACACCAAACTGATTCATGTAAACCTAATTTCATAGACCTCAAGATATTAACCCTCCCTGCTCTGTATATCTACGAGGCCTCAATATTCGTTAGAACTAACATCAGTAGCTATGACACGTTAATAAGCAGTAGACTTAAAAATACACTACGCAATAAAGCATCCCACACTGCAGTGTACAGCAACAGTATTTTTTGTATGGGCATAAAAATAGGTATATAATAAGTTACCTCTTGACATTAAGAACATTTCAATAGGTATTTTTAAAAAGAAGCTAAAAGACTTTCTTATAAAATAGGTTTATTACTCGGTAAGTGAGTTCCTAGAAGAAAAAGGATGGTATTTAAAAGTACTTCAATTTAATCCCATTTCATTTAGGTACCTAATTTTGCCTGTGTTCCACCAAATATACTGAATGTGTACCAAAATATGTTCATTAAAATATGTCATAACGAGGTGTAATAAAAAAAATCTTCCTAAGCAGGGTCGACGAAGCCCCGCTTCGCGGGGCTTCTATTTCTGTGTAGAAGGTTTAAAGGAACCTAACCAAACCGAACTTCGGGGTGTCCCTGAAATCTTGCTAAAGCGAGTTTTAGATTTGGTGCACATTCAGTATATTTGGTATACAAAAAGAATTATTGATGCGCATTTAAATATTAGCCGAAGAAAAATAATAGAAAAGTGGTGTCTGTACAATGGAAATATACAAAAAAAAAGTAGCAGGGGTTGTTATTTTATCGATGCCGAACCCGAAACTGTAATGAAATTTTTTTTTGTCTGTTTGTCTGTTTGTCGGTTTGTCTGTTTGTCTGTTTGTCTGTGTGTTTGTGCACGCTAATCTTCGGAACTACTGGACGGATTTGAATGATTTTTTTTTGTTGTATAGGTATTAAGTTCGATTAACATATAGGCTATAATTTATCTTGGAAACTTGAACACCTGATGCAGAACTGCAACAGACCTGCTAAACTATAAGAGATACAAAAATGATGCCATAGCAAAAATTGTTCCACGTGATAAGCATTTTCTGTTGAGAGAATAAAATTGAAGATCCTGGACACCTGATGTGGAACTTCAAGAGCCCAGATACACTATAACATATACAGGAATGACGTCTTAGCAAGAGTTGTTTAGCCTGATGAGCACCTTCTGTTGATGTATAAAAATTGAAGATCTGGAACACCTGATGTGGAACTTCAAGAGCCCAGCTATACTATAACATATACAGGAATGACGTCTTAGCAAGAGTTGTTCAACCTGATGAGCACCTTCTATTGATGTATAAAAATTGAAGATCTGGAACACCTGATGTGGAACTCCAAGAGCCCAGCTAGACTATAACATATAAGGGAATGACGTCTTAGCAAGAGTTATTCAGCCTGATGAGTACTCTCTGTCATCGTATAAAAATTGAAGATCTGGAACACCTGATGCGGAACTCTAAGAGCCCAGCTACACTATAATATATACAAGAATGACGTCTTAGCAAGAGTTGTTTAGTCTGATGGGCATTTCCTGTTGTCTTACAAAAATGAAAGATCTGGAACGTCTGGAATCGTCTCGCGCATCCCGTTGTTTTCCCGTCCCCAGGTTCCTAGAATTCGACATCAGACGTTTCAGATCTTCGATTTTGACGACCCCGACTGCTGGCATAAGCAACAGGATCCGCGTACGAAGTCGCGGGCAGAAGCTAGTAATTAATATAATAAATTAATGTAAGTATAATTAATAAATCATTAATATAATAAACCTTAATTAGTATTATAAAATGAAAATTGTTTGCTTGTATTCTATTGTTTAAAAAAATACTTACTGTATAAATTGCAATGCCTTAACAGCAACTAAGTTCTAAGAACCTACCTAATATTAACACCTTCAAACATTGTATACCTACACTTAGTTCGCAATAAAGATATTTGAATTTGAATTTAAAATGCTCGGCTGGGGTGATTGTTTTGAAGTTATTAGGTACCTTCATTATTTATATTTTTTACTTATCAGTTTTTAAGTTTTTATAAGGTTATGAACCGGCTTCTTCCTTTCGTAGTCAGTAAATTAATGAGGACACATTTCATTTAACAAAAATAATGGTATTTTAAAATTTGACTTGCCCATATTTTGCCTATTTACTGCTATTGTGGCCAGCCAGGCATTTAAGGCTTTTCATAAGTTGTATAAGTCAACCAAAAAAATGTTTTATTTATTTTATTTTAGGAAAACAAGTAAAATGCCGGCGGGTTACGACGAAGAGAAGCTGTGGGCAGCCAAGTATCTGTATGACAGCGCTTTTCATCCTGACACCGGTGAGAAGATGCTCAGGATCGGACGCATGTCTGCGCAGGCGCCTATGAACACACTAATCACTGGATGTGAGTAATAAAGAAAGACCAGCATATGTTTTTATTCCTTTTCACTTAAGACGAGGTCTGTACATCTACATCGCGTTCCTGCCAGTGTCATTATTACTACGGAACTTTGATATTGACAGCACTTGACAGGGTTAGACTATGGCGGAAGGGCCCGGGCCCACAAGTCTGAGTTATCGCCATTCAGAAACTTTCGTAACTATGTAGTTTTAGGGATGGTCTGATCAGGTTTAACCATTTTTCGATGTGTTTGTGAGCATGAGCTGAAACCTTATGCCTTGAGGAAGGCCCCACAAAATAGGACCGTCACCTCTACTATATTGCCAGTCGTTCAGTTCTATTGGTGACCTTGACGTCATTCAACACAAGATTGTCTTATAGAAAGTTATATAAATAATAATAAATAAATTGTTTATTGAGTCTCATAAATTAACATAAAAAAAAAATGTGATTGAAACAGCCCCAGTAAGTAGTTAATAACACTTGTGTTGGGGTTGCCTCGCTCCTCCCCTGAATTTCTAAACAGCATTGAGACTGACAATTAAATTAGTGCTAAAGTTATAGTTGACATTATAATTTACAAATATTAATAATCTAAATTTAAATCAATACAATTTATGATAATGAAAACAAAATTAAAATCGAAGCAAAATTCAAACAAACAATAATACAATTTAAAAGGAAAATAAATCAATATAAAAGTCAGAACTATTATTAGTAAACCATGTCGAAACTAAGGCATAAAGTTGTGAACAATATTATTGTTTATAATCAAATTGAATAAAATAGAAAGTAAAAGTTAAATCATAAATAATCAACATCAAAATTTAAATAGAAGTAATAAAAAACAAATAAAATAAAATAATTAAAACAACACTAAAAGCATAATAATCATATTCGTACCAAACAATCAGAATGATTACATAGCAAAATTATATATTTTACTTTTGGCTCATTTGTGATGAACAATAGCAGTAGTGAGTGTAACTGTGTGAGTGTGTGTGTGTGTGTGTGTGATGGTGTGTTTATGTGTGTGTGTGTGTAGGGTTGTAATGATTTGCGCTCGCGTATGTGTGTTTGTGTGTTTTTGTATATTTGAAGATAGTGCCATGTATATTGTATGTATTCCAATTAAGTCCGATGAACATTCACACAATTCTAGCCAAGATTAGTTCTGTTTCTTCGTATGAAAGAGATTGTAACCACTCGTTTATCACTGATTTGCATTTCTGCGAGACCTCGAGGTGAAATTTAAGAACAGCGTTTGCTTTGTTGTATACGTAGGCTGATTGGCACACGTACTGACGCCTCGCAAAAACTGTACGCACCCCTGACGAGTAAGCCACAATGTCCTTCCGCCTTTTAGACTGTCTCTCCACGTTAACTGATGTGTGTTTATGTAGGTTAAGTATAAGGTTTAGAATGAATAGCTTTCTCACTGATAATAGGCCACTCATTCGATATAAATCAGCTGTGGGAAAACTGAACGGTTTGAAATGCATAACCTTTAAAAGTGACCTTTGGGCTCTTTCTAACTCTAAAAATTTTACCTTAGTGGCTCCTCCCCAGACAGGTAAGCAGTACGTGATTACTGATTGCGTAAGTGCTTTATAGACGTCTTTGAGAGTATCTCGAGGCATTACATGTCGTAAATTTTTAAAAATCCATATAAATTTCCGAACCCGCGACATAACAACCTCGATCTGTGAGTGCCACGTTAGACACCCGTCGATTATGACTCCCAGGTATCTTGTAGACGGCACTCGTCTGATGTGGCTACAATCACAATTTCTTTCCATGCTGTTTGCACAGGTATGGATATGGATTTTGAAATCAGCTCCTGGCTTTGACTTAGCACTTGGAGAGAAGCAAATATAATTTGTTTTGTCAATATTGAGGGTCAGCAGATTTGCCTTAAGCCACCTGTCTACAACTACTAACCCCTGTTCGGCTTTATTTCGAACTTCCTCCCATGTGTCGCCGATATAAACAATGGCCGTATCGTCAGCATATGAGAAAATTTCACCACCGCTGCTTCGCAGGTTGCAGAGTTCATTCATATACACCAGAAACAGTGGCGAGCCAAGCACTGAGCCCTGTGGAACTCCGAAAATAACCTCTTCCTCATTACTGTATAAATCG
Organism: Agrotis clavis; assembly: GCA_954870645.1. Taxonomy (NCBI): domain Eukaryota; kingdom Metazoa; phylum Arthropoda; class Insecta; order Lepidoptera; family Noctuidae; genus Agrotis; species Agrotis clavis. Next base: position 8,528,649 of record OX940940.1, read on the forward strand.
CCTACCCTAACTTGCTGTTTCCTGTCCTGAAGATAACTTTCAAAAAGAGAAAGTGCTTTACCTCTAACTCCCATAGCCTCGAGCCTCCGCACAAGGATGGGAACAGATACGGTGTCAAAAGCTTTTTTTAAGTCGAGAAACACCGTGACGCACTTATATCCCTTGTCTACCTTATCTGTAATTTCAGTCGTTAGAGCAATAATTGCGTCCTGAGTTGACCGACCCTGTCTGAAACCATACTGGGAGTCTGAGAGAAGGTTATATTTATTCAAATAATTGACAAGCCTTTTATTTAGAATTTTTTCTATTATTTTTGAAATTGAAGTTAATACGGAGATCGGTCGGTAATTATTGACATCGCTCTTGTCCCCACCCTTGTGCACAGGCGTGATAATAGCTCGTTTCAGCGTATTACAAAATATGCCAGTTTCAAAACAGAGATTAGTTAACCTGCAAATGAGTGGAACCACAAGGTCTCGAGCCAGCTTGAGGAAACTCACGGAAATGCCATCCCACCCCGTAGCGGTTGTTGAATCAAGTGCCATGAGTGTGCTATTCACTTCTGCCGGATCTGTATCCAGTAGCACGAAAGAGTTGGTTGGGGATGTTGTAGTTGAGGGGACATAAGCTGATCCGTATTCTTGCCCAGTTAGAGTTATGATTTCATCTGCCAATGCTTTCCCAATAGATACGAAGAACTGATTTACGCGGTTTAAAGAGTTAAGTGGATTTGGAGTAATTTTAAGTAAACATGTGCTGGATGTTTTGGGTTTTTTATAGTGGGTTATATCATTTATTTTCCGCCAGAGTAACTTAGGATTTTTCACGGAAGATAAAACTTGGTTCCTGTGATATTGTCTTTTTACTTTCTTGATAAGATTAGAGCAAAATGTGCGGTAACGCTTATATGTAATACTCAGAATAACATTAAAAGGGTCTCTCCTCGACTGCAATTGTAATTTGTTTCTAAATCTAATGCATCTCAGGACTCCAGTTGAAATCCAGGGCTTTATCTTACGTTTAGAGCTAGAAACTGTGATAATTTTGGTGTTCTGGTGGAGAGACTCTCTAATCACATCCGTCATTGCGTCTGCTAAACTGTTGGGGTCCGTAAATGCATTAAGATAAAAAGTATCCACATTAAGAAGGTGCTTATAGGCATTCTCAAAATTGGTCACTGTTTTTGTTCTGACATAGACCCTGGACTTGTACGTGTGGGATATGTTTAGGACTACCATTTCATGATCGGTTACAGATGTGTTTAAAAGTTATGTTCGTAGAAACTTGTAAAACGTTTTTATTTTTTTTAATTTCAAGGTATGATATCGTTCTACAAATCAAACACTGCCATCATCTTCTGGCAGTGGTTCAATCAAACGTTCAACGCTATTGTCAATTATTCCAATCGGGCAGGCGATGCAGTTATCACCAAAAAGTAAGTGCGTCCAGTTATCAATAATATCTACTTTTTGCATGTTTATAGAGAGTGATACTTCAGAAAGGTTAGGTGTGAAATACTTGCAACTAGCGTGATCATGTGTATATGAATATGAACGAGGTGAAAGGAGTATGTACCTAAGGATCGTAGCAGAAAAAGGAATGAGCTTATGTTATGGTATGGAGTGTAGGAGTATAGTGTACCATTGTAGGATTAGGATAGTATAAAGGGAAGTTAAGTTAATTAACTTCCCTTTATACTATCCTAATCCTACCCTTCTAAATACATTGTATATTATTTATATATTTATTAATATAAATTACTACTACATAATTATAAAACAGTGACCGCCGCCCTGTGTGTGTGTATGTCCGTTCGCGATAAATCTGAAAACTGCTGTACGGATTTTCATATAGTTTTCACCGACTAACAGAGCGATACTTGTGGAAGGTTTATCATATGTGTATAGCAAATTGTAATAAAGTTTGTAGTACATACATAGCTGAAGTACCTTACAAATAAACTTTCCTAACATATATATTTATCGCAAAATTTTGTGTATACAGAAGTGGTAATAAACCTGATCCCAAACAAGAGAAGGCACTTGAAGAAGCTGATCGGTTAGATATTTTTTAACTATCTCGACAGACTTCATGTAAATGTAGTGTAAAGAATACTTAGAACATTCTAAACCTCGCCTATTTTTGTTTCATCCAAAAATCTCCCATAGTATTTTATTCAGTAGTAGCTTTTTTTTCGACTGTACCTTGATCGGACGGCAAGCTACCCATTGGTTATGACATAAACGAACAGTCATCATTATCTTCCTGTTTTATCCTTTTAACTTCGGGTAGATGCAACACCTGTTTAACCTGTTTCCAGACGAACAGTAAAGGTATAGAATACTCGTAGAATATCATTTATTTCTGAGTATATTATAGAGGGTATATAAAGATATTACATTTTAAATTAGTTCACAAATATTTTCATCATCATTATCATCAGCAGCCTATAAAAGTTCCCTCTGCTGGGACACAGGTCACACAGGCCTCCTCTCTGTGAGAGGGAGTGGGCCATAATCCACCACGTGGGCCCAGTGAGTGTTAGTGGAAGTCACATGTCTTCGAATTTTTGGTTCTAGGACATGCCGGTTTCCTCACGATGTTTTCCTTCACCGTTTTGAGAGCAGTGGTGATTAAATAAATTACACAAAGTAATGTACCTTGGGCGCATTACTTTGTGTAATTTATGCGGGGTTCTGGTTCGGGACCGATACCACTGGACCACCACTGCTCTATCAACATGATAATTTTTGACTGGCCTGTTGGTCTAGTGGTTAGTGACCCTGACTGCTAGGCCGGAGGTCGTGGGTTCGATTCCCACCTAGGACAAATGGTTGTGTGATGAGCACGATCATTTGTTCTGTGTCTGGGTGTAATTTATCTATAATATGTATGTATTTAGAAATATATAAGTATGTTTATCAGTTGTCTAGTACCCATAACACAAGCTCTGCTTAGCTTGGGACTAGATGGCGTTGTGTGATAGTTGTGGAATATTATTATTAAATATTATTATTATTATTATATTAATATATGCTCTATCTACAATCATGAGAGTAATACACTATAATTATGTAGTAGTGCTACAGCACTACTGGTCACCACAATATATTCCCTGTTGGTTTAAATCATGTTTAAAGGTTATATTCCACACTGCTAAGGCCCTACCATGACGTCTTAAAGAATAAAGCGATAGTAATTCCAGTGTCGGAACGAGATGGCGCTAGACGACTTGTATAGCTCTGTCTCTGTCCCATAGTGGAATTATTCTTGCTTTAAGAAGTCATAGTACCTGCCTACCTGCTGCCTCCTTTGCCTTGCTCGAAATCAGCGCGGCCCATATTGGCAGCAATATTGCTGCAACACTGCCAGGAATGCAGTCAAACCTAAACGAAATCTTCTCAACTATTTTACAGGCAATTATTGGCATCTTATTGTGCGGCCTGTGGAGGTGCCCTGGGTACGGCCCTGTACCTCAACAGTAAAGTTAAGGTAGGAATCTATCTTCTAACTTCTTGAATATTTTCGAACCCCGCGGACACAAAAAAAATGCGATTTTTAATTTGAAAGCTGACCTGATTGAGATGGTTATAAGTTATTATTTTTCAATATCTGTTCTAATCTGGCGATTGATGGACATCAGCTAAAACACATTTTATTAATTAATGTGTCCACTTTTATTATGCTCAATCCTTGTACCTATCACGAAGTGCGATCATTCATAAGTGGATAGGCACTCGAAATTCATTTTACAACTTTTACCAAATCACAGTGTTTATTATCTTAACTCCAATAAATTACGGCAGGTGTATATTATTATCGCAACGATACCGTGTTATTATCGCATCGATAGCAAGTCGCGTGTTTTTCCAGTGTTATCTTCTATTTTGGTAGTGTGGACACAATTTGTTATATCACAAAATACGTCACGGAGGTGTGTCGTATACCTAAGTATTGTGGCGGAAAACTGCGAGATTATCTATTTCGGATTGTTTACATTGGAAAACACGCTTTATATGTACATAGTGGATGGTTTAATTTCACTGTCACGCGACTTTGCCTGAAAGATTAGTAAGAATCTTTTTTATGGGTTAAAAAACCCTGTCTTTAATGTCATGATGACTAATGGAAGAGATGATTTATAAATGATAAAATCAAATTATTGAAGGAGATCATGAAAAACGATTTTGCCTTCAACTAAATCTGGATGCAAAACAGATGACTAGAAATAATTATGTTTGTTTTTATTTTGACTATGGAAAAAGGGCCGTTATGGAAATTCTTTCTATCCGCGATTACTGTACAATGCAATAATTAAAAAGTTTATTTAACTTGAATAATTTAATATGATACTTAAAAATGAAGTATTACGTTTAGAGAAGAAAAAAAAATTACAGAAGGAATCCGAAAGATGTGATGTTCAGTTGTTCACACAGTAAAATGAACTATAAAAATAGATATCTAATCTCTCCAAATGCAATTATATGTATTATGTATTTTGCCATTATAACAAATATTAAGTCATTGCAACCTCTCCGTGACCCATACAAGTCGTGCTCAACAGATTAACAGATTTGCATCAATGTGTCATGAAAGTTCACTTATCGATTACATTATAATGTGATAGTAAACAAACCGACGCTTGTTATGTTACCTATGACGTCACAAACCATACTTGGTTCAATAGTACGTAAGTACTATGTTGATGATATGTGTAATTAATGGTAGGTATGTCATACAAGTATAGATTTTAGTGCGTAGGTGTGTAGTATTTAGATTTGCATAGGACGAGTGCAGCATCAAAAACCAAAAATATATATTTAAAAAAACCGAGCGTTTTTTCAGATTTTTCTTTTTATTTCAAGCATTTTTTGTGACCATATTTAATTTATGAATCAGATTTGAGTTCGTTCACCCGTGTATTGCGTTCACAGCTGATTCCAACTTTCTCATCACATTTTGCAGACTTTGGACTGGCATTTCATTGACATACTTACAAATAACTTATTTTATTGGCCATATCAATAGGTCAAAAGAAAAATGCTTGAAAAAAAAATGTTTAAAAAAAATGCTTGAAAATAGAAAATTATTTTTTTTGGAAAAAATGGAATTATATTTGGTTTTTGATTCCGAGTACGTAAGTACACGAAATTCTTGCAGTTAATTTTTTAACACCCTGTAGATACTAATTCAGATGCGAATACAAAGGCTATTGTCGGTAAATCTATCTTAACGTTTCCCATATTTACTCCTCTAATAGTGTTTTCACGATCGAGTTGAACACAACGGTCTGCTAAAATAAATTCTATCTACTACTAAGTACAGTTTGGACAGCAACCACTGGTAGTTAACATTATTTACTGAAAAAGGGCCCGTACTCGTACGTATATGCGCAGCTTTATATCCTTTATTTATTATTTATCCATTGTACTTTCGTTAAATTATTATTTTATTTGCGTTATTTAACTTTTTTTTTTTATAATGACATTGTTCTTATTTTTAGGGCATGAACCCACTGTATGCGCGATTGGTTCCGTTTGCGGCCGTGTGTGGCGCTAACTTCATTAATATTCCCATGATGAGGAGCACGTAAGTTTACGTCATATTAAAATAATAAGTATCTTTTGCCCAGGACTGCTCAAAAGCGTTGTCTTAGAAAGATCCATAAGCCGTATCGGCTGTAATTTTGTAGATCTTTGACAGTAGTTACTGTTAGTCAGAAGCTCGAAAGTCCAACAACCATTCTTACCAAGGGGTAATACCTATTTACGGTCTATATGCATACGGTCTACGTGTATGGTAGTAAGTAAGTAGGGTACGGTCTATATGTACCCTGTTAGATGGATAGGCCACCCCAACACTTTTGGGAAAAGGCTAGGCAGATGATGATGAAAGAGCTTTTTTACGGATAGAAAAAATGGACTGTGAGCAGAAGTCGAACTTTTATCTTTCTGGAGAAGTACACAAGAACGTTTAACCAGTTAGACTATCTTAGTACTGCTTAGCGAGGTCAAATCTTTCATAACACTGTTGAAAGTCTTGCGGGTGACGATTTTCCCAAAAAAAAAAAAAAAAAAACTTTACGACTCGCGACGCAACTCGCAGGCTAAATACGTATAAGTTTATAAAAAAATATTAATACACTAACCATTTTTTACTTTTTAATTTCAGTGAGCTCTTGCAAGGAACCCCCGTATTTACTCCAGACGGGCAACGAGTGGGCAACTCTAAGATCGCAGCGGCTACGGGCATATTTCTCGTGTGCATATCCAGAGTGGGCATGGCTATGCCCGGCATGAGTACGTATCTATTGTATCTTGAATTCATTCCCTTTTTGAGAAAGAATCATCATCATCATCGTCATCATCATTGGAAAACTTGTTACACCTAGGTACTGCTGAGTGTACGCTGTGTGTGTGAGCGATGACAGCGCCTTCTAATGATCACATTATTTGATCAATTAAAATTTGGGTATTTTTTCCGAACTAAATATGATCAACCAGATTTCATTTTTGGTTTTTGTATTTCATTCTCAATTAAATACAACCTAAATAAAAAGGTTGTAGTGCACAGTGTCAATAATAGGGGTGTGAGAACGCTGCCCATTCACAGGGTACAGACCCTAGTCGGGCGTAAAAATGGACAGCTCAGTACTTACCCCAAAAGGCTATTTTACTCAAACATTTTATAAGTCTGAAAAATAAATTCTCAAAAAATATTTGTATCGTATTTTTTCTATTGTTACGTAAACCAAAATTCACGAAGATACAATGCTTCTAAAAATCTCTAAACGTCACTCGGTCGGTATAAGTTAACAGGCGTTATGACGTCACAAGCCCCCTCTTCCGAATTTCAAAGCGTTTTAGCTTCGTCAATATTGATTGATACAAGAAAAGAAAAAATACGGCTTATTATTTTTCAATACCTATGCTAACTGACGGACCAGATTTTCAATTTATTTATCGAGTATAATAGCCTTTACACGTCACAGTGTTCAGCATAACCCTCCCTATAGTGCCATGCTTTTCTGAGAGGATGGAGACAAAGACAATAAAATAAAGTGAGATAGCAAAACAAAATGCTGGGTCTATTTATTTAAAGATCCGGAGAAAAACAACAACTGCTCCAGTAAATATAATCCGATGAAGGCATTTCTTTCCCATGAAGAGAGAGTTCCCTCTATCTCTCGGCAACGTCACTCCGCTTCAGTGGACAGGCAGCCTAATCTTATTCTATTTTTGAAAACATCTGAGCAAAATCCCTTCTGGATAAGTACTCCAGACGCCTTATCAATTAGGCTACCGTAACTCATACTCAGAAGCTGAATCTTCTATCCTCGTTTGAACGTTTTATGGTTAGATTCAGCTTCTGAGTTGCGCTAGCCTAATTGGTAAGAAGTCTGGATTACTTAACCAGAAGACGCGGGTTCAAATCCCACTCGCAGCTGAATATTTCTTTCCTCAAAAATTATTTTGGGTTATCTTCTTCTAACATATCAAATTCTCGTGTCACAGTGTTAGTTACCTGCATACTCCTCTGAAACGGCTTGACTGATTTTTATGAAATTTTATAGGCATGCATATTCAATTGGTCTGAGAATCGGCTACTATCTATTTGTCATACCAGTAGGTGACATTTTTTTTTTAATTTTTATCAGTTTTTTTTTTTATAATGTTGCATTAGAAAATACATACAACCCTAAATTTTCACCCTTCTATCACCAACCCCTATTTTTTAATAGTTGTTTTAGTAGTTTAATATTTTTTTATTCCGCTCCTTAACTGATCAATTATCACTTGGTAAGTTATCGGTCTGCGTCTACCGGTGTTAAAATAATTTATATGGTAAACAACGTTTGCGGGGTCAGCTAGTTAATTATAATTTCTTTTTTAATTTCCAGCCCTCGTGCCAATAATAACGAACACAGCGGTTCAAAAGCGCTGGTTCAAGCCAGGCTCGAAAGCCATCATCCCGTTCCAACTGGCACTCGTGTGTATGTGTGTGACCTTCGCCACGCCACTGTGTTGCGCCTTCTTCGAACAAAAGGCCAACATCAGTGTTGACACCGTTGAGACTAGCATTAAGGTAATATGAACACTTTTTTTTGAATACTTCTGCTTTTTAAAGAGAAATTGAGAAAATTTGAATTTTTAAAGTTTTTTTGTTGAAAGAAATATTCAAATGACTTTTGTTAGCCAAAATACTGGTAATCAGGCATCGGTACGACTGGAAGCCGATCCCAGTACATTTGGGAAAAGCCCTGGTACCTATATGATAAATGGCCTATCTTCGAAAATATGTGATGTAATTTTAACGATATCTGTTTTAATTTCAGGAAAATGTAAAAAAGGTATCTCCCGAGACGAAAACACTGTACTATAACAAGGGATTGTAAGCAAAGAGTGTTACCACGATATTAATATGGCTGTAAAAACCAAGATCAGGATCTGGAGAAGCAATTTAAGAATCTTAAGGTGCTAATAGAATTGGGCATTCACTTGTAACGAGCATTCACCGTTTTTAATTTTGTCGAATTGAACAACGAACAGAGCCAAATATAGCTACGAACATTTTCATGATATTTCTAAAGAACGCTCTAGTATAGGGGTTCCCAAACTGCGTCGCGACGCCCTGGTCCGTCGTAGAGAGTACAGAGGGGTGCCGTGAGACGGGAGGGTCGACCATTCTCCGGACTGATATTGCGTGGAACCAAGACTATCTATGTATAAAATATCCACCAGAAAGAAGAAGATAGTCTCATTGATCTCTTTTGCAGCTACAAACCCATATACAGGATGACTTTTTTACCACCGTCCAAAATTTTTCTAGACAATATGTATCAATCACTAACCCCATTTTTGAAAATAAAAACGATACGTCAAATTGTTATATTAAATCATTTTGTCATCCGCTCTGTGTGGTCACTAAGCTAAAAGTTATTATTATACACTTGCCGACGCATGAAACGGACAGAGCGCACCCCGCCGACCCCCCGCCCCGCCCCACTACACCTGAGCGACACATCACAGCGCGGTGTCCAGATTCATCAACTTTTTATAGATAACATTGAGACGTGATATCTCGATATTTTTGTATTGAGTGATACAAAAAGAAAAAAACACGTATTCAATGATTTTCGCCAAAGATTAATATATTAAAATTTGGATGGTGACTAAAAAATCACCCTGTATATATTCACGTGCTCTGATTTCGTGGAGTTTGGAAACGGGTTTTATTGTTTTATTATTCCCCTGGTGTCATCAACTAGCTAGAGCGCCGAGAAAAAATTCTAACCCTCTATGTGGGTCGCGAGCTGAAAAAATTCGCTCATTACAAGTGACTACTCAAGTTTATCAGCACCTTTATGAGGCCAAGAAAAATGAAGATATTGTAGTGAACAATAATGAAGTCGAATTGCGATCACTTGGTAGTGACGATGAATGTTGTGATTTTAGAGAGCTTGCGTTAAACTGTTACGTTATGTTTCAAAGCATTTATTTTTTTTGTAGAACGTTTTTCTCATCAATGATAAAATTGCAAAGCAATGATTAATATGTATAGGGTGTAAAGGATATGGTCGCTTATACCTACTATGAAAAGTGGCTAAAACTTCTGAATTTTTGCTCTAACTAAAATATGTTTTTTTTGCTTCTGGCCAGAAAAGAAAAACGCTTAAAAAACGATTGGAAGGATATTGGGCGGACCATTACCCAATAGTGGGGGGCAGTCCATTACCCAACAGAGGGACAGATCTAATAAAAAATGGTTAAGTTTATCGGATAACAAGTCTTATGAGACATACATATATTCTCAAACGTCAAGCTCATGATCTCGGAAAATAGTAAAGCATCCAACGACGATATAATATTAACACTTTCACTGTCCGCGCAGCAGACACAATACCTAAACAATAGTCGTGAATCACATGTGATTCATCGGACAGGGAAGTGGCTAGACTCCTAATAACAGGCGACCGATGTCTGCCAACACATTAGGCAAAAAAGTCTTATATCCGTCTCATTTCGACCAATCCTGTGAGCCGTAAACATACGTTGAGACAGAACAGACCTTGAGTTAGCCAATCACAACGCAGTACCCCGTCCCCCTCGCTTACGTAGTACCTCAGCGAGTTGGCAGAATATTTTTGTTCGTTAGATCGTGCAATACGTAGTCCAGTATTTTATAGTCGTAGAAAGCATCTTTTTCCGAGGTATGAGCTATCAAAGTTAGATTAGACTATCCATAGATATATTATAGAATATTTCTGTGAGACTATCAGAGACCTTACTACGAGCTCTTAACGCAATCCAGTTTAAACTGTGGGAAAGAGACAGAGCCATACAAGTCTTCAAGCGCCATCTCTTTCCCACAACCTAAAGACTCACGCTTTAAGAGTTCACGGTAGGCCTCCAGATGTTAGATGTGGATTTAACACAGGTTCAATCCGCATCTTTAAACAAAAGTATATGGCGGAAGTTACGCATGCAGAATAGGTACTTTAAGACATTGTTTACATTTTGATCGTGTATTTATTCTTCGTTGGGGTCTACAATCATGTACCTACTAACAATATGCACGTCGATTTCTTTTACACCCTATAAATATCACCGTTTTTGTCTTTGATGGGGATTTCCTAAATTTACCAAAACATTTGGAGTTAGGTATAAGGCATTTGCTTCTTATTATTTCCAAGAGATATATTATTATAACTTGTTATGACTAGTTCCTAAGACTAAACTCGTTTTGTTATAAATATTGTATTTTTGCTATATTGCATTTGTTTTATGGGTCATAAAATAAACTGTCTGCAGTTCGACAGCCACAAAAAATAATTGCACTAAACTAGAAATTGTTAATACTAGACAAGAGTGGCAAATGAAAATGCTCTGTAGTCAACAGATTTTCTACTTTATTTTGTAAGTCGTAAAGTTGATTTTTTTCGTTTACCTCTTGCCTAGGGGAGCAAGGCAGCTTTGGCGTTAATATCTAATCTATAAAGGTTGATTTTTCAAAAGCTAGCTACTGTTAGAACTGTACCGGAAAAAAAAAATATGCACATCGATGCTTGAAATGAAATGAATGAAATAGATATATACGATAGCATCACACAAGAAACGACATCTAGTGGCCAACCATTAATTACGTCTTAAAGTCAGATTAGTTCCAGTGAGTGAACGAGATGGCGCTAGACGACTTGTATAGCTCTATCACTTTCATTCGCCGGAACAAGCATGGTTTTAAGACGTTGTAATACGGCTGCTGGACAGGAGAAAACTGAAAAAGAAAAGGTAGAGAAGAACAATTAATAAAGTGAAATAAGGGAGAAAGATGATGTTGTTAGAAATAGATATTCGCTGAGGGTCAATGTGCATTCTTTCATGCCTGCCAATGCATTTATGAACCAGCCAAGTTATATTAGTAAGTAATGCAATTTTGATTGTATTATAATATCGCTCAATTATTTTTTCAGGGTGTATCCGAAAGTGTGGTCATATTTTATGAGAAGCAAAAAATTATTGGCTGTCTGTCTCAATAGACATTAAAGATCTCCTCAACCCAAATCTAATGAGGCTGGTGATTATTTTTTCTTGATTACAATGTTGGTCTAATTTTGGACAATGTGGATAAGTTTCATGGTCTAGTACACACGGCTACACATCAAGCTATACAAAACCAGTTTGTCTTTTTTTTTTTTTTTAGGTCTTAAAATCATCAAAAGAGTCCTCCCGCCCTGGGTGGGGCGGAAGGGACTGTCAGACTCTTACTGACTAAAATCCACCCGTGTTCCTTCGGATGCCCTTTACGTTCTGGGGCCACGGTATCCTGGGTTAAGAAAAAACCCGCGACCCCAGCAGGCATTTGGCGCGAAACACGACGCGCCACCGACCCGGGCTTGGTCTTTGGTCGGACGGCGAGCTACCCATCACTCACCGTCCGCAAGCCCGCTCCGTCGCTGTGCCCTCCGCTGATCAGAGGGACACGCGTTGGAGCGTCCACACGACAGGTTATTCGCATACGGGCAAAGAGACCCCTTAGCCACGCAGTGCCTAAGGAAGAGTTTTTGCCCGCATCCCAGGATGCACCGGCCCGAAAAACTGGTCTTCCCCCCGGACTTATCCGAAAGGGAACTCCAGTCCACGGGCGCACGTGGAGGTTTCCTGTCTTAGCACCCCAAACCAGTTTGTCTTGGACTCGCTTTATATGATTTTCCCGCACATTGAACGGTCAGCATATACTAGTTTTGCAGAGCTTGATGTTTAGCCGTGTGTACCCGAATGACTAAGGTTCGTTCTTTAAACCAGTAAGGGTCAGTCCACACCGAGACGTAACTGCAATGTGTATATTTTCGCGTAGTATATAGAGTTAGATTTTGAGTCATCATCATCAACCTATAATGTTCCCACTGCTGGGACACAGGCCTCCTCTCTGTGAGAGGGAGTGGGCCGTAAATCCACCACCAGGGCCCAGTGCGTGTTGGTAGATGTCACATGTCTTCGAATTTTTGGTTCTAGGACGGTTTCCTCACGATGTTTTCCTTCACCGTTTTTGAGAGCAGTGGTGATGAAGTAAATTACACAAAGTAATGCGCCTGGCGGGGTTCAAACCCACGAGTCCACGACCCTACAACTCGTAAGTCGGGACCGATACCACTGAGCCACCACTGCACACTGCTAGATTTTGAGTAGCTCTGTTGAAATGTGCGCATAGCGTCGTGTCTCGGTAATTCTTGACCCTTATATTATACAGCGCCATTTTTATTGTGTGTGTAAAATTATACAAGAATTGCTCAATTAAAGTTATAATATCTGGTTGACCGAGCTTCGCTCGGTTTTTATAATGTCTATATCTTGGGAACCGAGCCATTTCTCGAACCTGGGACCTTGATAAATCGATTCCTTGAGCTGAAAAACCCCTAATCTGTAACTTTCATGAAAATCCTTGGAGCCGTTTCCGAGATCCTGATTTTCTATACATAGGTATAATAAATTTGTAGAAAAGTGGTGTCTGTACAATGGAATTATACAAAAAAAAAAGTAGCAGGGGTTGTTATTTTATCGATGCCGAACCCGAAACTGTAATTAAATTTTTTTTGTCTGTTTGTCTGTGTGTTTGCACGCTAATCTTCGGAACTACTGGACGGATTTGAATGATTTTTTTTTGTTGTATAGGTATTAAGTTCGATTAACTTATAGGCTATAATTTATCTTGGAAACTAGAACACCTGATGCAGAACTGCAACAGACCTGCTAAACTATAAGAGATTCAAAAATGATGCCATAGCAAAAATTGTTCCACGTGATGAGCATTTTCTGCTGAGGGAATAAAATTGAAGATCCTGGACACCTGATGTGGAACTTCAAGAGCCCAGCTACACTATAACATATTATACAGGAATGACGTCTTAGCAAGAGTTGTTCAACCTGATGAGCACCTTCTGTTGATGTATAAAAATTGAAGATCTGGAACACCTGATGTGGAACTCCAAGAGCCCAGCTACACTATAAGATATAAGGGAATGACGTCTTAGCAAGAGTTATTCAGCCTGATGAGTACTCTCTGTCATCGTATAAAAATTGAAGATCTGGAACACCTGATGCGGAACTCCAAGAGCCCAGCTACACTATAATATACACAGGAATGACGTCTTAGCAAGAGTTGTTTAGTCTGATGGGCATTTCCTGTAGTCTTACAGAAATGAAAGATCTGGAACGTCTGGAATCGTCTCGCGCATCCCGTTGTTTTCCCGTCCCCAGGTTCCTACAATTCGACATCATAAGTTTCAGATCTTCGATTTTGACGACCCCGACTGCTGGCATAAGCAACAGGATCCGCGTACGAAGTCGCGGGCAGAAACTAGTATATAAATATACAAGAATTGCTCGTTTAAAGATATTAGATTAGATATACATGAGATATCCTTAAAATATGACCACATTTTTTGCTACACTCAGTATGATAATTATATTTTTTAGTTGTTATGTTAACTCTTCGATCTGACCACTAAGGAGGTTTTTTGTTAGGTATGTTTGTTTTAGGAAAATTGTGCAATAACATTCCAAAAATATTCCATTTGTTTCTTAATTAATTTTAATTATATTTGGATTCGATATTGTGATGTCAATTATTTTTGACAAGTATTTAAGCTGACAATAATAACTGTACCTAACTACTAAGTAGTTAAAGAAACAAATTCAATAAAAATCATGATATATTTTTTTGATATACTTGCTTATTTATATTGACATGTTTCTTTTACATTCCAAATATTATTATTTATATACTTAAATGTATTTTTTTGCTAATTTTAAAAATGGATTACTTATAAGATTATTTATTGCTTTATAATGATTTCAAGATTGTTTATATAAATTATGTATTTTATTTTAACAGATAATAAAACAGTAACCGTACCAATATACCGATTAGTTTAGAAAATAAACTGTTATTTAACTCGTTGTATTTTGCATTTTATTGATGCCCTGTTCCGACAAGTGGTGAGCGTCAATATGACGCCAGCAGATCAACCTACCCCAATCTGTCAAATTTTACCAATCGAACATTATCCTTCCACCATTGTGATAAGGTTGAAAATATATTAAAGTAATTTGACAGATTGAGGTAGGTTGATGTGGTGGTGTCTGTATCTAACTAGAGAGACGGAAATATGGACGGAGCGCTCGTTATTCAGCCATTCAATAAAACCAAGCAGAACAGTGGCAGAGACAATAGTAGATTAGTAGCCAAGGGCTGTAAGGCATCAATTGCAGACCGAGATATATAGGTGCACGGAGCGCAGCGAGGGCGCCTGTTTGACCTTCCTTCCACTTGACACCACCAAAACGACACCACCGGTGGTGTCGTATGGAATCTCTAGTTCATATGACACTACCCTATACTAGTGATGTCAAGAAACGCGTGTTTTTGACAAACAGCTCCCAATTCATAATTTTTAAGTTATCTATAGATAAACGGTAATTAATAACCACCATTTGAGTGACAGATAAATATAAACTTTGTCAAATGACGTACCTCATTAATGAAACTGCTTGAACTTAATTGGAGTTTTCATATCAAGAACTTTGTATGTAACCTCACTAATAGTCGGTGGTGTCATATGGACTAGAGATTCCATACGACACCACCGGTGGTGTCGTTTTGGTGGTGTCAAGTGGAAGGAAGGGAGCTAACTACTCTGCTTTACATCTCGATTGTGAGGCAAGTAGAAAAAAACCGGCATTACAAGAATAAAAGTTTTCTATTCCCGCCTTTTTTCAACTTTTTTTTTTTTTTTTCAAGAACGAAATTGAGTTTCGCCGTTCGATATTTAAAATTGATGACTATTATACTCATACGAAGACAAGGCTGAATAGCGAAGCGACCTCTTTTGTCATTGGGCTGAATGCATGATGTCTATTGCCAGTATGATGGTGGTAGATGTACGCGAACTTTTTGAAAGAGTGAAGAGTTTTTTTTTAAATTACTTACCGCCCTAGGGCTTTTCTAGCTACATTATTACCCTAGAGCGCTAATTGGTTACCTACAAGCCCCTTTTGGGGGTATTAAGGACCTACTTACCGAATATGAGAGATTTAAAAATATTTTGTTGAGATTATTAAAAAAAAAATTGGTTTTGCACATAAAATGACAACTCATACTTGACTAAAAAAACGCAATAAAAACCGCCGGTTTTTTTTTTTCAAAGGGGTTTGAAGATTTTACTATGGAGCGTGGCATACCTACTGCCGCCATTTTGATTTTTTTTAAAAATCGCGGCCAGCCATGAAACCTTTATAAATCGATAGCTGACATCAATAACAACAAAACATATTAAAACACCAACCCTCGTAAAGTTTCCGGTTTCTGAGATATAAAGTGTTAAAGTTGACCACATTAATTCGGAATAACAGAGGCTTAATATTTTTTATAAAATATTTTAGTAATTGATAGGTGAAATGATGGTCTGGGAGAAAAAGAAAAACGTACAATGTGCCAGCTGCTTCTCTTCCGGCAGACCGTAAAAGTTGGTCGACGGATAGGGCAAAATGTAAGATCCATAGCCCCTCAGCTTAAAACTCTTTCAATGGGCAGCACCGTTGGAAGACTAATAAGCTGAAATAAATGTGCTCGCCAACCCGCCTGACAAGGGTGGCGAGTATGGGAATAACCATCCAATGGAAAATCCTTGGGTGAGGCCTTAGTCCAGTAGTGGACTTTCTACGGCTGTTATGATGATGATATGCCTCATGATGTTTCTGCTTACTGTGGCCATCACAGCAATATATCTGGATAGAAGCAATAATTATGTTCTTTAAATTAATTTGTATCGAGATGAGCGTGTCATATTTTGCATAGATATTTTGATGATACAACTGTAATTTAGTATACAAACTTCGTCATAGTCGTCCCACTTCTTGTGTATTGTTTCCACAACTCAATACGGCACAATTAGGCATTTTTTACTTTTTGTATTACCTCTGACTGCGAGAATATTCGAGCGCGGACTCATTAAAAGAAATCAAAATATCTCCTTTTTTTACACGCGAAGTAAATACACTTCCGGTACAAGCCAATCCAAGTCTGTAGTGGTCATAATAATTGTTGATGATAGGGATACAATGTAACGGCTAAGTTATGGCTTTCAGGTACAAACAAGAAAATTCGATATTTAAAAATGTGGCAAAATCTAACCATCCCTACGAAAATTGCAAAAAGTAAAGGTGACATGCCATGGTTATATTTATCAATAAAATATAATACATCATACATTTCAAAGGTGCGAGCGAGACACCTACAATGCAGGCGGGTGAGGCGAGTTGTTTTTAACATCTTGATACATTCGAACACATACACTAGCTTAGAATTGTGAATGTCACGTGATTAACTTTCACGGTTATTATCTCGGAAACTGGAAACATTACGCGGGTTGTTGTTATAATATTTTTTGTTGGCATTAATGTCAGCTAACGATTTATAAAGGTTTCATAGCTGGCCGCGATTTTGAAAAAAAATCAAAATGGCGGCGGTAGGTATGCCACAAATCTTCAAACCCCTTTACCTGCACTTTCATTGCAGTACCCAAAGACCCTTGTATTGACTACAATCAACCGTGTTCCTTTAATTAATTATTGTTTGAGCTTGCATGGCTCTCATACGTATCTTAAGGCTAGACCAAAAATGTGTGGCCGGGCCACACATTTTTCGCTGCAATTGCAACCATTAATTGCAATAAAAATATTTTTTTTTTAAATATACCTATAAAGCCTTTATTTTTTATTTATTTTTAAATCGTGCCCCACTCTAGGTATTTCTCCTGTGTCGTGGGTGCGTTTACAAACATATAAACTTACATACACAAACGCCCAGACCCGTAGCAACTACTTGTAGATCATACAAATATTTGCTCCGTGCGGGAATCGAACCCGCGACACGCAACGCAGCAGTCCAATCGCTCAGCCACTGCGCTAACTCTGCCGTCAGTTACGGTTAGCTAGTTTAGTACTTAGGCTAGTTACGGCTGAAACCCTAGAATAATGATCAAACTTTCATTATACTTTTAGGGTAAGATTACATACTGGTGCAATCCGAAGTATAAACTTTACGCACGGTTGGTCCCCTTCGCAGCTGTGACCGTTGCTCATTTAGTTGGTATACCCACCTTTAAAAGCAAGTAAGTACTTACCTTAATATTTACAATGTCCATATACCATTAGTGGAGTAGTTGTTCCCCATGGTTTCACGCCCGCTGCTTGGCTCCTGTTGGCTGTAGCGTGATGTTTTATAGCCTGAGTCTTTCTCGATAAACAGACTATACAACAAAACAAAATGTATTCAATTCAAACCAGTGGTTCCTGAGATGAGCGTATTAGATTTAAAAAAAAAAATGGTGTGTGTGAATAAAATGTGTATTTCTGGTTTTATTGATATTAATATCGACTTTATTATCAAGTTTTAGATATCAGGATGGTTAATGTTATTTATTTACTGTATGTAAGGTATCTCTTAGGACTTTTGTCCAGGAATGGGTTTATAAAGAAAAGCACAAAATCAGGACTAGGTATTTATTACCAAGCTACCTCCGTTCGCAAACCCTAGGTCCTCGTGGAGAAGAACGGAGAAAGAAACTCCACGGCAACATAAATTTTATCAGTATACACATTTATAAAACATATAATATTCTCATCATAATAAATATCAAAATAACTTACATTTTCATTGTAGAACATTATTACACAAATTAAAACTTTCAGCAACACTTTCTTGGATTCTCAAGTATTATATCACATTAATTAAATTAGTGACCGACCGAAATTTCGGTTTCGGTTTCGGTTTCGGCCGGTTTCGGCCAAAAAATCTAGTTTCGGCCTTAGTTTCGGTTTCGGCCAAAATATAGCCGAAACTTTCGGCCTCGCCGAAACTCAAGAGTTCGTGCATTTTCGTGTGTCGTTCGGTAAAATTCGTAGCTAACACGTGCTTGCTCGCCGGGCGGGGGCCCCGGCTCAGTTTGCCACCGTCCATTTAATCGTGAGTTGAGGTTATGTTTTTGAGTTTACTGCCAAGAGTAAGTCTAGTATATTCATGTCATAATAAAATATATACTTGTTACGTACGGTGATGATTAAAAAACTTATCAATTGTCAAGGCGATTAGGATTAGGCGCCGGCGGTATTCACTTAATTATGTTATATAATATTTATAATTATGTTAACGGTTTCTTCTTTGAAATAATGCTATTTTTTAATATAGTGCGATTGTTGATACCTCAAATCTATTGAAACATTGGAAACAATGATTTTTTATAATTTCCAATAGATTATGGCTCAGTAGAAGTTAAATAACATAGAAAAATAGCAATTTCTTAGAATCATCTATACTCTTGACGTATTTCATTACTTCCCAGGATTTGATCCTTATTAGCAACACTATCGAATGGTGTGATAATACAGGTTGTGATTTTTTTCCAAAATTAGCGGGTTCGATTCCTGGCCAGGATTAATGTTTTTTCTAAAATCCAATGATGCAGTTTTAGTTTTCAGCAAAATCGGTCTCGAGACTCTATTCAACGTTTTTCGATATTTCTCATAGTTAAGAATATAGCCATCCAAGCCCAGTTGAAAAATTCGCCCTGTATATTGACACTTTTTCTTATAAAAAATATTAAATGTAAAAAAAACAATAAATTTCAGAAAAAAATCGTAATTTTAAATGTTTCAAAAAGTTTCGGTTTCGGTTTCGGTTTCGGCCGAAACTGAGAGCAAGGCCGAAAGTTCGGTTTCGGTTTCGGCTGAAAAATCAGTTTCGGTCGGACACTAAATTAAATAGAACAACACTCAGAGCACAGCTTTTTCTTATAAAACGATTGGATAATAATGACCACGAATTTGACGGTACATCTGTTTTTATAAACATAGAATTGTACCACTTCCAACAAAATTGCCGCCATTATTGACGAATCACAGATTGTCATACATTTTAGCTAAATAACTTATAAAATAAGCAATAATAAACAAATCTTATGTAGTAGAACCTTTTTAAAACTTGATTACTTAATTTAGAAATTTAGTTTTGATTTATTTGCAACCTTTATTAATTTCGATACAATATTTGACTATCAACTGATTTCGTTCGGAAATCAGATCATTGTTGTTTTAAATATGTTACTATTTTTAATTACATAAGGGCTATGTATCATAAATAAATCTAACAAGCGCGTTCAACCAAACCAACTTTAAACCTGATTGTCTTATTACCAATACCTTGTCAGAATTAATCCAACATCATTACCTAATGTCATTTTTATTTCAACTATCATGAGTTTGAAAAATATTTATGTCCACCTTATTGTTTCCATGACACATACCATCATCAATGAGTACATTTAAGGGTTTAAATTGTTAGTTTGGAAAAAGCTAAATTAGTATTTTCTTATTCCATTTGTGAATTCTTAATGTCACACTCATTATATCTTTATTCTTTATATATTTTAAATGTGGAAACTTGTAATTGGCCTTATTTTGTCAAAATTGTTATCTATTATACTTGTTAGCTGAAAGTTTTCCGAAAATAAATAAAATAAAATAAAATATTCTGTTCAAAAATACCTAGTACTTCTTACATTATTCTAGCTTAACACGTTGAACGCCATGGCGGTCAATGCTGACCGACAGCGAACTTTTCCTCCAGGCCAAGCAAAAATCACAGTTCCGTCCAAATTTAGACCAACTGTTTTTTTAATCAGATACTTATATCTAACGTCCAAATGTATGTTTTTATTAACAAAAGTTAACTTTAGTCATTATTTATGGAGATAGTAAACGTCAGACAGCACTGACCGACGCGGCTCCTAGAGACGAAAAAGCGACTTTCCGTTAAAGGGGGCCGCGCGGGTCACGGTGTCAGCCGCGCGCCAGGGATTTTGCGAAAATCTACCTATAAGGGGGTGAAAAGGGGTGAAAACCTTTGGATGTAAAATCTTATCCCTCTTGAAACTAGGTACGAATATGAGTATAAGTAAATAAAAAAGATGGACATTATTAGTTTTTTAAAACTAGGTTCCATTGGTAATCTAAACGTTTGTATACACACACACACACATATAAACATACTCACAAATACACACAGGCACACGCAAACACACAAAAACTTGTGGATTTATAATATTACTGAAGCACTCATCGATAACGCTGCTTGAAAGATTTTTTGAAATCAGATGAGTAGTTTTATAGATTACTTTTTACATCCACACTCACAGTCCTGCACAATTTACTTCTTTATCCTCATCAGCCCGGAGGAATCTACTGCTAGACAAAGGCCTTTCCAATTTCGTGCCATACAAATTTTCACATTTATGTAATTGTTGTTTTTTTTCTAAGTCTTTTACGTTTTTCAAAAACCATCATAGTTCGGCGTAACTAGAGGGCCACGCGGGTCAATTAATATAGGATTTAGTTTGATAGCACTGCCCTACGGCCTGTATGGATGGATCAAAAACACTCGTAAAACACGGTCAGCACTGACCGACGCGGCCCGAACGGAAAGTCTAGTTGTCGACTATCTCTGACCGACGTGGCTCGAACGAAAAGATGCATTTTTTTTGTTGGCAGTCAACGTGTTAATGAGAAAAACAGACAAAATGGAGACAATAAGTACTTACCTCACGACCTCAAATTGGCCAAGTGCGAGTAGGACTCGCGTACGAATGGTTACCATTATCTATAAAAAACAGCAAAAAAATCATGTTTGTTGTATGGGAATATTTAAGGGGACTCGTAGTCCCCTTAAATATTTATTTTATTGTTTGTATGTACCTATATTTTGTTGTTATAGCGGCAGTTAGGTAGGTCCAACTTCGACAAAGAGGTCGCCCGAAGAATCCAACTCTGATGGGCAGCGTAACGCTGCCCGGGTTTGGGAAGCTGCGTGATTAATATCTTCTCATCGAGAAGCCCAGTGTGTGTTACATATGGCTCTGAAACGTGGTCTTTGACTGCTGGCCTTTTAGAAAGACTAAGAGTCACTCAACGAGCAATGGAAAGAGCTATGCTCGGATTTTCTTCTTTACGGGATAAAAACCGGAACAAGGATATTCGGCGTACTTATAACAAGAGTCACTGACATAGCTCATAAAGCAAGTTGAAGTGGATGGCGATGGATGCAAGTGGAGAATTGTTGTTCGGCGTGGCGGTCTAAGGAAGAGGCCTATGTTCAGCAGTGGACGTCCGGCTGATGATGATGATGATAGCGGCAATAGAAATACATCACCTGTGAAATTATAACTGTCTAACTATATTACGGATCATGAGATGAGAAGCAACCTGGTGACAGACAGACAACGGAGTCTTAGAAATAAGGTCCTGGAGCCTTACCACGAGCTCTTAACGAGATCCAGTTTAGGCTGTGGGAAAGAGACAGAGCTACACAAGTCGTCTAGCGCCATCTCTTTCCCACAGCCTAAATGGATCGCCTTAAGAGTTCATGGTAGGCCACCTGTTTTTCCTTTTAGGTACAATCACTAATTAACATGACGGAACAGAAATTAAAAACATGATGAACGATGATTTATTTCAGAGAGCTCATGAACGGGACCCCTGTGTTTACACCAGATGCGAAGGAAGTGGGGAGCTCCCAGAATGCTGCGGCGCTTGGCGTCGTTATGCTGATCATATCCAGGGTAGCTATGGCTGCACCCCCTATGAGTACGTATGTTAAATACTCATTGGCGTAGCTAGGCGGAGGCAAAGCGGACCCTAGCCCTCGCACCTGAAGGGCGGACCTCGTTGAGGTCAAGCGCCTCCGTATTGCTCGCGCGAGGCCCCATGTTGCAAAATAACTTGGTAATGTTTTATTTGTTACTGGGAAGTGAAACAGTACAAGAGGCCTCTCAAAGCTGATGTCGCTGTCACATCACAATCACATTTGGTATAGATGACTTGGGGCGATGAAGTGCGAGCAGCGGAGCAAGTTAAATATTTTTCAAAAAAAAGGGCCACGCACATGCGTTTGCCCCCTCCTAGATTCGGTCTCGCTACGCCACATAATACTTAGGTGGAGAAGCAAGTTGGCGCAGTGGATACGCGCAGTATTAGGTACCGCTATTGGAAAAAAACTATACTTTAACCCCTGGTTCTTTCGCCTGGGTGTTGCCGTTGTAATGTTATGTTCAACATCGCTCTTACTACACAAGAATTATTCTGACTGTGTTTCTAAATAAACTTTCCCACATTTAAAAAAAAGATAGGGTATAAAAACTTGCTTCCATTGTTTGTGATGAAGTACGACTTAGCAGTTTTGTTTTATGCGAGAAGACATGAATGAAATGAATGAATGCTTTTATTTTCTTAAAAAAAATACTTAAAAACTAAATACAGGTCATAGCCCCACAAAACCTGCTTACGCAGTTTAACTGTGAGATCAATGAGCCTCATATTACAGTAATAATAATAACATAAAAACAGATTATTATTTATATGAACTAATATTAATACCTACATTTTATATTGTATCTAATAAATATTTCTTTAGCTGTATGCCTTTGTATCATTCACCCCACGAAGGATGTTACAACTTAATGGCATGCAAACATGCATACAGTCATGCAACCTTGCATACAGTCATGCAAGTCACGGACATAATATATGTATTACTGACAAGTGGCGTAGCGAGCCCTTATTTAGAGGGGGGCAAGATGCAATTGCGTAATCAAGTCATCTTGCAACATGAGGGTCTTGCGGGAGCTGTGAGGGCTAGATCAATCGGGATCGTGGCGATAACATCAGCTTTGCGAGGTCTCTTCGGCTCTTTCAGTTCCCAGTCATTCTCATCGTACACCTCGAGATAAAAAGAGAAGGAGGAAAGGTAGCTTTGAATGTAGAATGCTTTTCTCCATTTCGCGCGAGCTTCAGATGTGAGGCCAGGGGCGTGGGCCCCCTTAGCTACACCACTGGCCCACTGTTACTGAACTGGAATTATTTTCTAGTCCTGGTGCCGAGGTTATCACACGCTTTGGTCGAAAGGTGTTGGTTCAGAGGAGGCACCTCAAACAAAATCGTGCCGTTCCAAATACTAATGGTGGGCTTGTTGACGATGATCTCGACGCCATTGAGTTATGCCATGTTTAAGCAGAAACCTGATATGGACATCAACTATATCGAGGCATCCTTGAAGGTAAACCCTAACTAATAATGTAGGTATTTATATAAAGTGCCAAAGTGGGTTTGTTTGTTACGCTTTAAAGTCTAAACCATTGGACCGTTTTTGAAGAATTTTGGTTCAGAGTTAAATGGGTCTCTGTAGACCAGTGTTTTTCAATCTGTGGGTCGCGACCCCTAAGGGGGTCGCGTAGTCTTACTCGGGGGGTCGATGATTTCCTTGCCTGTCTATGGCACAAGGGGGTCGCCAAAATTTTTCAACCCGTAAAGGGGTCGCTATATCAAAAAGATTGAAAAACACTGCTGTAGACGATTAAAGAATACCATTTTTTGTTAAATATGTGCTGACGTCTGTCCAAAAATATTATTATTATGCAGCTCCATAATAATTAATAGTACAGTAGGTACTTTTGGTTTTGGAGCGTGAGAACCGTTAGGGTGAGTGGGGGTGAGTCCCCACTCACCCTATTTAAAAATACACTTAACTCAGGATTTTGACTGAGGAGAAAAATAAGAACACGTACTGCCGATTTGGAGGCGACTTTATTCTGCTTCTAAAAACGTACAGGGCTCACTCGGTGGGCATAGACCGCTGAGTTTGCAATTGGCTTCATAATACTAAGGTAGAGACACAACATACGTGCTCAGCTTAATCTAGAGCAGACGGGTGAGGTGTATTAATAACTAGGTATTCTGACGTGCAGGCCCTAAAGTGCAGTATGAGGAAAAAAGCGTTTTCGAGAAAACAGCGAAAAACTTTTTAACACTGTTTTTTATAATGTTATTAATGTGTATGGTGCATATTTTTATTGCTACGAGGACTAAATGACAACAAAGATGGTATTTACGAAAACAAATGTTAATTAAGTTTATTAGATTTTAATTAAAATCAGATTTTTTAAAATCATAGCAGTTACTGCACGCAAACAGTTACTCATATGCAGATTAAAATGCGGTAAAAATACTCGATACCACAAAATTTTAGATTTTTTTGCTACTTTGCAGACTAATTTGCAGCATAAGACTTTTTTTACTGCATTTTAATTTGAATCTTGAACAAATTGCACATGCAGTATTTAGTATAATAACAATGTCCGCCAACCTACGAGTATGTTTTAGGTAGGAAAGGTGGTGTATTTTTTATTTGTATTGCTTAAGTATATGATACTCATGAAAAGTTTAAGTTTTCGATCTCGAGGAGTGTCTGCGTTAGCCACCATCTTAGATTGAAAGGGTCCAAATTCGTTCTTTTTCACATAATGCTTCATCAGTTGACATTATGACGAAAATGTCTAGAGAAGTTTAAAGACAATAAAATTCCACAACAAATAGTATTTATACGTTACGTATTATTTCGTTTGTTTAGACTCGTGAAACTTGTTTTACCGAATGCGTATTAGACGTTAAGATGTCTGAAGTAAAGGACAACTGATAAAATAAGTTATTTTTTGATTAAATCAAGTTCTTTCCACTCAATTCAGTGCAATTGTCAATTATTTATCCCCCTAAATTAAGAAAAAGAAAATGTTAAATATGAAAATGTATTTTATTCATTAGAACCACAGAAAACAAATATCCGCAATACATAAAAACATCCCTGTATAAAACAAAAAACTATCTGGCTGACTGACTGATGTATCAACGCCCAGCCGAAATCGCTAGGTGTAGAAGCATGAAATTTTGCACAAGCATTTCATAAATGACGTACCTAGGGCGGATTTTTGAAAATTCATCCCCTAAGAGGTTTAAAAATGGGATTAAAGTTTGTATGAAAATAATTTAATCTTACTCGATTTACTTGAAACTTTCCAATGTCCAATTATCAACAAAATCGATTAAATAAGTATTAAGAGGCTTTTTGATAATTCTATACCTTAAATACGCATCCTCGTTGACAAAATCGTGGGCAAAATAGGTACTCGTCAAATGTGTAGACGATTTCTTATCAATGTGTGTTCTTCCTTAACTTTGTTTCTATGTGACGTACAGAATACGTACAAATAAAGTTGTTGTGGAATTTTTCTTTAAACTTCTTTTATATATTTTTGTCATAAAGTTAACTGTTAAAGTATTAAGTGAAAAAAACAAATTTGGACCCTACGGCTATGCATTAGCCGACACTTCTCGAGCTCGAAAACTTACATTTTTCATGAGTAGCTTAGACTTAAGCACTACAAATAAAAACTATACCACATAAAGCAAGGCAAAGCCTCTTTTTGGTCCTCATTGACTGGACTATAATAAGGTAATTGTAACTTAATTTTAAGTGCTTTGAACACAAGCGGTAATAAAGACATTTCGATAAAAAATTAATGGTAAGTAGGTATACTTAAAGCTTTTGGGTTCCGCAGAAACATGAGATTTATCAATTAAATGGCACATTAATTACCTACAGTGTTTGGTTTCCGACTATATATAATTTAAGGGGAAATTATAGACTGATTTTCATCGACAAATCTGCTTATAAAAAATCCTACCAAAACACTTCGCGAATGGCGGCCATTTTTGTTTTTTAACCGGCCGAACAGAAACTGTACATTTTCAGTAGTACAATAAAATGCTAATATTTTTGAAACCAAGAGATCCATACATATACATGCAAATGACTTTATTGCGAAGGTAAACGTTGAGGCTTCTGAAAATTAATGAAAGTTTTCTAAAAAAATACGAAAAAACAAAACAAAAAACATGGGAAAACACGAAATTGTACACAAAAATTACTGTTATTTTTCACATATTTCACTCTAGCTCGAAAAGTACCCCTGATTTTTGCTTAGGTTTTCGTGGTAAATTAGAAGAATTCGACTGATTGAGAGAGAGAGTTAGCGACAAATTCTGACTAAAACGCAGTAAAATATGACCTGTAAGTTCTGTAACTGCAGTGAAATTACTAAAATCGTTCAAGTTACCAATTATATTGCAGTGACAGAGTATCATATTGCGTTTTAATTAGCATTTAAGTTATTTTAATCTTTTGAAAATACTGACTATACTGCAATAAATAATGAACATACTGATTTTTAGCTAGTTTTCACGATGTAAAGTTACTTCAATAACACTAAATAAAATACCACTTTTTAGTACTTTGCTGCATTTTAATCTGTAGTTCATTGTGAAATAAATTAGTGATCAACCATGCAGTATTAACACTTTTGATACAAAAACGACTTACTGCGTTTTATTTTATATTCCTCAATATTTTTTTTGGGTATGGAATACAGATTTTTTGTGGTAATATCGATATTTACTGCGTTTAACTTGGTAAAGTGACGGATCGTGGTAGACGTAACTGCTATTACTGTATTTTAGTTGGTATTGTAATATATTTAGACATGCAAAATTAAGTTACTGCTTTCTTAAATTTGATTTTTTAACCGTTTAGAGCATCCTAACAAATATCTGATTAGATCTACATGTTCCTTATAACGTGTACGTTAAGGTTCAATATTCAACAAAAAAATGACAAAAAGCCTGTTACTGCGTTTTAGGGCCTGCACGGCATTATTGTAGTTATGAGTACAGTGAACCAAGATGTTTGAATAATTATGTTAATTTAAAAGAATGTCCATGGAGTTTTTAGCCCGTTATTCTCCATAAAAATATTTCTTTCTACCCAGGTGAAGGGTTATTTATTGACATTCTTTTGCCTCAGGGGATAAAAACTTTCACGGGTCTATAATAAAATGATTTTGTTTTTCATTTTGACAGGAAAAGGCGTTAAAATTATCTCCTAAAACGACTACAGTGTACTTCAACAAGGGACTATAAGAAGCAAGTGTGCATTGCGAATTATATCTGTATTTTATTCCCCAAAGGTGCCCAAGATTATTATATCTTGGGGGATTATCGCCCATATTGGGGTATTAGAAGTTTAAACCTTAATATTTGGTGATTCAGGGGTCCAAGACCTTTTGATATTCTCGAGGGATAGTAACTTCGGCTTCAAGTGCACAATTTGCGAAGTGCACAATCTGCGTCAAACCCCCGTATACACATGTTTTCCGTATTTGATTTCCAAATGTCATACAAAGTGTTTTGCGTGGTTCAGGCCTGAAACTGCGTTAAGCGGGGTCCCGCGCGGGATCCCGCGCGTGGACCCGCGCGTGGCCACGCGGCTGGGCTCCATGGGTATGCGACGGTCCCCGTCGCGGAGATCGATTTACGTAGTGTCGCTAGTTCAATTTGAAGATTTTTATTAGGGTTCCTTAGTCAACAAGGAACCCTTATTGACTGAAAAAGCCCGCGCTTGACACCGCGCGTGGCTCCGCGCGGGGACCCGCGCGGGCGTCCGTCGCACGGATGCGGGCCCCGTTGCGTGGGTGCGGGGCGCACCGACCCGCGACGGACGCCCGCGCGCGGGTCCCTGCGACGGAGCACTTTTGTATAGAACCGCGCGGGCATCCGCATAACGCGGTTTCGGCCCTTACACGTTCGTATATATATTTTCAAATGGAAAAAATCGAACGTCCGTTTCGAAACTCAGCCGCGCTAATACAAAATACAAAAAAAATCTAACGTCTGCGCTAGTCTCACGGAATTTGGAAAATACGGAAACGGCATATTAGGAAAACGAATTTGGAAAACGTGTGCATGCGGCCAGCTTTATTGTCACTAGTTGATAAGTCCACTCTTATATACCTACTTAAAGACCAGGCCGCCAGAAGACATCCGTATGCAAAATATGAGGACCGAGTTTTGAGTTTTGTAATATATTTTAGGGATTGTCAAGATATATATTTTTGATGTTGCCAGAAATTATCGTGGTCCAAAAAAAAAAATCCGCACTATGGTCTTAGATCAATAAAACGTTGATATTTTGTGGGTTTTGATCTGAATAAATTTCATATGATATGGCATTGCATACTGATAATACTTTATTATGACGAGACCTTGATAAAATGATTGGAAAATATAGTAGAAAAACATTATGAATACATAATCTATAATAAAAGAACAGGGTTTTTTATTAAGACTCGACTGCAGCCGAAACCGCTAAGCGCAGTAACTTAAATTTTGGACAGCAGTTGCAGTCTACCATGAGCAATAAGACGGGATTTTGCGAAAATCCTCTTCTAAGGGGGTGAAAACTACTGTATGAAAAATCCTATTCCTTGGGTTTATACATTTGAAACTAGTCATGAATAAGAACACAAGTAAATAAAAAAATAAATATTAAAAAAAAAAAACATAAATCCCGACTGCGTAATAAAACTAAAAAGAAAGAAACAAGCCCAGTAGTTTAGAATTCACTCATTCACACTCACAGTCGGGGCCCATTCAAATTGGGTGCTAATTAAGGCAGCTTCTTTAAAATGTCATTCTCGTCTGCAAATATATTTAGTTGTCTAATGAATTAATAGGTCAGCGACAAACTTTAAGCGTCTAATAAATGGTTTATAAGCGACCATATATTGTAAAACAAGCTACTGTTAATATGACGCAACATGGTGATAATTCTTAAGCAACTAAATTTGTGATATGTCTACTCATTGCCAGCTTCTAATAAGTGTATCAACTTCATCTATAAAATAATATCAACGTACTCTAATTTCATAGAGTCACCGTTATATTTACCTAATTTTGTCTGTGTTCCACCAAATATACTGAATGTGCACCAAAATATGTTCATTAAAATATGTCATAACGAGGTGTAATAAAAAAAAACTACCTAAGCAGGGTCGACGAAGCCCCGCTTCGCGGGGCTTCTATTTCTGTGTACAAGGTTTAAAGGAACCTAACCAAACCGAACTTCGGGGTGTCCCTGAAATCTTGCTAAAGCGAGTTTTAGATTTGGTACTGATTTGGTACAATATATAAAGTAGCTCACTTACAACATTAGTCGCTGAGTTATCAAATCAGAAGTAAATATATTTTTCACCTCACCCGCTCGGAAAGATTCTATTTCTCATTCAAAATCTGAGCGCAAAACTCCATTTTGTGCTCTAGAGCACAAAGTGTTGTTTAAAATTCGAACACGTCTTGTATTCAATTGTTTTCTACACTGACAGGCGAGCCGCCCCCAGTATAGGTCAATGACCCCACTTCATTTCCTCGCTGTGTGAGGTGAAAAGTTGTGTGTTGCACTCGGCAGCAAAGTTTTTCTGCGTCTCGTACCTTTGAAAACTTCGCATCGCTCAGGATTCTATATTTGAACCGCTCGTTTCTCTCGCGGTTCAATCTTAGAATCCTTCGCTCGCTCAGTTTTCAATTCAAGTACTCGCGCCAAAAATCAACTTTGCAGCCTTGCATAACAAATAACTATATCGGTAGCTCGGAGTCATATTAATTTACGCTCGTAAATTGACGCTGGTTTCTTGATATTTTGTTGGAATAGTAAAGATGATGAATTAATATAATTGAAGCTGTTCTATTAACTCGTCGCTCACATATAAAAAAAGACGCTAGGTTGCAGGTGCTAAAGAAAACTTTTGTTGCCGCACATATAATTTCCCATTCAAATTATACCAATCAAATCTTCCCAAGGGGCCCCGACTGTGAGTGTGAATGAGTGAATTCTAAACTACTGGGCTTGTTTCTTTCCTTTTAGTTTTATTACGCAGTCGGGTTTTTTGTTTTTTAAATATTTATTTTATTTTACTATTTTTAGTTTTTGTTAGCATTTATCAGTCCAAATTAAATTGAAACATTTAAGTTATAATTATATATTTTGGTAAACCATTTTTAAAATCCTTTAATTTGATACCCCACTTGATAGAATGTAAGAGATTTAAAAAAAAAAAATTAGTTCGGAACCCTTTGCACGCGAGTTCGACTCGCACTTGGCCAGTTTTATGTACCCAGTGACACTCATGTTAAAATCCATCAAACCGTTTAGGCTGCAGAGCAACACAACAAAACATACATACATACATACATACACTCGAAAAACATAACCCTCCTGGCGCAGTCGGGTAAAAAGATAATCACTATTAGTTTTTTAAAACTACCCTCCATTAGTGATCTAGTCGATGTTAAAGTTTGTATGGAAAAATCATAACACTTGATCCGATTACTTTGAAAATCAGTATTTATATACGAAAACAGAAATTATCAAACACGTGTTTTTGGATTTTTCGAAAATCACCCCCAAAGTTAGTGAAAAGGGGTATTCAAGTTTAAAGGGAAGGATTTTAAAGCGCTAAACGTATAATTTGAATTTTGGATGGTAGTTGCAATTTATCATGTAGGTGAGCACCAAGAAAGGATTAACCTTTAAGGGGGTGACAATGGGCATTATTAGTTTTTTAAAACTACCCTCTAATGATACTCTAGACGATGTTAAAGTTTGTATAGGAAAATCATAACGTGCTAACCGATGAATTTGAAACCCGGTATATGGAAATTAGATAAAAAATAATCAAACACGTGTTTTTGGGTTTTTCAAAAATCGCCCCCTAAATTGGTGAAAAGGGGTGATTATGTTTTAAGGGAAGGATTTTACTACGTGTAGTGCAGTAGTATTTTACAAATTTCTGGACCACTCCAGACACTGGCAACATGCATTTTTAAATAGTCCAAGAACCCATTTGCATACTTCATAAAACAGATTGCGGTCCTCATATTTTGCAAACGAAATTCCTTCTGCGACCTGCACTATTAATATTATTACATAATATGACAAGAAATAACCCACATGACGACCATTGATCGACCATGATGTTATTTTATTACTACAAATTGTTTTATCTAAGCTTGTTTTTAATTAATTTATATTTATTGTTTATCCAAAAGCGAGGTCGCAATGAAAACTGTGACTACTCTCTCTTAGTATAGGAAGTGGTAAATAAATAAACTATTATGTTAAGTAACCGTTTCCTTTTATTTTATTTTACTAAATTTATAAATCCTAAGTGGCACACATTCATTACATAAACATCTATCTACCTATCGACGAATTCAGGAAAGTTTATAGTACTTGCCAAGAAAATTATAGTAGGTAGGTGTACCTACATGCTTGAAAAGCACCAATGAAATTTTTCCAAAGCCATAGGTATTTAAGATGACTTCTTCTAAGCTATTTCTAAAAAGTTTAAATAACACTGTTGACAAAAATGTTCTCGATGTTTTCGATAGGTAGGTACTGATGTTGAATTCCAAACTTCATTTTAAAGTCGAAAAGTATTAAATGTGGCAAAACTGGAATTGGGATATTTTACGATCGATACGAAATTGCATTCTTATTTAAGACACATTCAATTTTATATAAAATCAGAACTTGTAATTTGCCGACCCAGCGATTTTTTCAATGCTAAAGTGCACGCCTTATTAGCCAACACCCCAATTTTTGGTAAATCTAAAAACGCATTAGAATATCCGATTTCTGGATAAAAATGTACAGATTTTCAATGAAATAAGCTATTAAGCTTTTTTTTAAACGTTTACAGCTCACTTCACCAAAGGTGAACAAAGTGAGCATCGAACTCATTGTAGGGTTCCGTACGGCCGAATGAAGAAAAAGAAACCCTATAAGATCCCTCGTGTGTCCGCGCCTGTCCGGCCTTCACAGTGAGTTTCCTCCGAATCTACTTTTTGACCGATTAATTTCAAATTGGGTCAACATAATATCACTTCGTATAGCCCAAAGGCAGTCGTGTATTTTTTTCATACATTCGGACGGTAAGGTTCCCAATAGGGCTCCCACACAAAACCGCGAATTCGCATCGCATCGCAAATGTTTGCGATCTCGCACGAATGCATCGCAAAAACTTGCGATCATTCGCATCGTGCATTTCTACTATGTGACGTCATACTTGGTGACAACATTTCAGTCCGCTCTGAGACAGTCCTGTGCAACTCTGAACAATATATAAATTTTTTATGCAGTTTGAATACAGATATTAAAAATATTATTTTGAATTGTTAATTATTATATATTTTTATTATTATACATATAAAAGAAAAAAAAAAGTCGAGTCTCGTTCCCATCAGAGTTCGTAAGGCCAGGTTCACACGGCGATTATTTTCCCGTATACCGTATTAACGATTTTATCGAATAGAGTAGTGACAACAGAATATATATGAAAACTTAAAAATTGTTTACATGGCGTTCATACGGGAAAATCCCGTGTTCGAGAAATATATTTTACCGTATACCGTGCGAAGTTGTCACCGGAACGCCGCGTCTCGAAACGATTTTATCGAATACGACACGCAGTGGCGCTTATGTTCTTGTTGTCTCGTTCACACGACTCGCCCATTCGAGAATTGTACGCACTCGCATGCGTGGCCCGAAAAAATCGAATCGAATGGTTGCCGTGTGAACGACTGCATCGTATACGGTAAAACCGTATACGTGAAAAAATCGAATCGAATGGTCGCCGTGTGAACCTGGCCTAATCGTAATAAATACGTAGGACACTAGATAAGTTTTGAGATATCTTTAAACTATCGAAAGTATATGCGTCAAATTGTCACCGATAATAGTGCCTCTAAATTAGTAGTCAGTATCAAATAAAAAAATATTTTTAACTACCCACAATTTTATTTTGTGAATTTTTCTTTGCTTTAAGATGTCAGAGTTAACGCGTCGTGATTTTCGTGCAAATAGGCTCTATAATTTCAAGCGGGGTTTGAGTGCTGATGACTGTATCAGTGAATTAAAATTTGTGTTTCGTGAGAAAGCTCCATCCCGTAGCTCAGTGTATCGGGTGGTATAAACAGTTCCAAAGAGGAGATTTTAATCTGTCAGACGATTCTCGTTCAGGAAGGCCTGTCGAAACAGTGACTTCAGAAAATGTAGCAGCCGTTAAGGAACTAATTGAGCTAGATCGACATGTAACATACAAGCAGATAGAGGAACTCTTGAAGATTAGTGCACCATCAGTTCACACTATTTTACATGACCATCTTCAAGTTAGAAAAATTTGCACGTTGTGGGTACCTCACCTTTTGACAGCGACCCAAATGGAATGCCGTAAGAAATGGTGTAAAAAAATGCTTAATTTGTTCGATGGTGGAAAATCTCCTAATGTTAATTCTATAGTAACAGGTGACGAATCATGGCTGTATTACTATGACGTCAAATCTAAATCCAAAAATAAGGTATGGATTTTTGAAGATGAGGAACAGCCCACCGTCCTTAAACAGTCTCGATCCGTGAAAAAGAAAATGGTCGTTGTTTTTTTTGGCAGAAGGGGTATTATTAAAAGAATATGTCTTGATGAACAGAAGACTGTTACGGCGAAATGGTACACAGAAGTTTGTCTACCTCAATTGATCGAGTCTCTCAAAAATCAGCGACCAAACTCACGCCTTGACACTTGGCGGCTCCATCATGACAACGCACCAGCACATCGCGCTCAACTCACTCAAAAATTTTTGAGCCGTACTGGTCTAATTCTGCTTGAGCATCCTCCCTACAGTCCTGATCTCGCACCCTGCGACTTCGGACTCTTCCCAATGATAAAGGATAAACTGAAAGGTCAACGGTTTGCCAGTGATAACCAACTAATTCAAGCTTGGGACTTGGCGTGTGAGGAAGTCTCTGAAGAAGTGTGGAAGAAAATTTTTGATGATTGGTTTCGACGCATGGAAAAGTGTATTGCAGCCGACGGAAATTATTTTGAAAAACTCTAACATTTAGATATGAAATCTCAAAACTTATCTAGTACCCTACGTAGATGAATCCAGAATCTTCTTTTACTTTTATATCTATTTAACAATAACTGCAGTGGAATAATCTTTTTGCGATCCATCTTACGCTTCCTAAAAAAATCGCATCGCATGTCGCATCGCAGTTTTGTGTTCAGCCCTTACTACGGTCTTCAAGCCCACTTAATGATAATAATGTAATCTTGAGGTTAGTACTCATAAAAGGTCAATACTATGCAGTATTGTAACGTCAATGGGTAGTGTATTTTTTTATACTCTTTCAAAGTTATGTCATAATACATGCTACGGTCCTAGCTAAAAAAAACATTAATTTATCATGATTATCTTTTATCGTATTAATCTTACATGTTAAAAACCGGCCAAGTGCGTGTCGGGTCACGCACAGTGTAGGGTTCCGTAGTTGCCCATCAAAATACTTATGCGAACTAACTAAACTGTTTCGCTGAATTTAATTTTAAAAAGAAGAATTTTCAAAATCGGTCCAGACGTCTTTGAGAAATCGATTAAAGTTATAAAGATAGGGAAAATACATAAAAAAAAGATTACAACGAATTGAGAACCTCCTCCTTTTTTTGAAGTTAGTTAAAAATAGTTGACAATAAAAACGTACCTATCCCCAAAACATACCCACCTATTATAGCTGTAAAAATAAAGTTGACAAACTTACATTTGCAGTTGAATAAATACACTTCTCATCAAAAAAATCGAAACACCTCGCAGTTTATGATTTGATAAGGATTATCAGAAAAATGTGTATATTTAGGAATAAATGTAAAATGTCATTTAATAGTGAGTAGTATGAGGTTTTTAAATCCTAATGTTAATGTTCTAAATTCAAATTAAGTCTTCATAGGTTTCGTATTTTCTATAATGAGTAATTTTTACCCTGTATGGAATATGAAGGAAATGGGTAAAACAACACGCGTAAATGAAAAAAAAATGTAAGAAACGTTTATTTAATAACTTGTATTCCCTCCGCGAGCTCTTATTACTGCTTCCATACGGTTCTTCATCGATCGGATGAGAGTCACGATCACATGTTGTGGTATATTATCCCATTCCTCTTGGATTGCATTTTGCAGCTGGCTAAGTGTTTCTGGGGCTGGATCTCTTGCTCGAATTCGTCTCTTTAATTCATCCCATAGATGTTCAATGGGATTCATGTCCGGGCTTCTTGCTGGCCATACCATAATGGAGATACCGACTTCGATAAGATAATCTCGTACGACGCCCGCGGTGTGAGCTCTAGCATTGTCGTGCATGAATATGAAGTCGTTGCCAATAAAATGTGCATAGGGCATCACATGAGGTTCAAGACACTGTTCGATGTACCGATGAGAGTTTAGTGCAGGCAGCCGTGGCCCAGACACAAAGGCAAGTTCTGTCTTACCGTCGGCGCTGATTCCTCCCCAAACCGTCCACGAACCGCCACCATAGCTGACCTTTTCTTCAATGCAGCATTGTGCAAAGCGTTCTCCATCTCTTCTGTAGACCTTGTTCCTTCCGTCGTTACCATACAGCATAATTTTACACTCATCAGAAAACAGTACTTTGCTCCACTGAAGGTATGACCAAGTTAGGTGCTCGCGTGCAAAGTTAAGGCGCGCTCTTCGATGGTCTGCAGTTAATTTCGGCCCATTCGCTGGCTTATGCGGTGCCAATCCGCGTTCCTTCAACCTTCTTCTTATTGTAGAGTCACTTACAGCTACTCTTCGTACAACGCGAAGCTGCTGCTGCAGTTGAAAAGCGTTAAGGCGTCGATTTCGTAAAGAAGTTGTTACAATAAATCGATCATCTCGCTCAGAAGTGACCCGATTCCTGCCAGATCCTGAACGGCGCGTGAACGAACCAGTCTCCCGATAGCGTTTGTAGACTCTATGAACAGATGATAAGCTTAGATGCAATCTTGCAGCCACAACACGCTGACTAAGTCCAGAATCCAGCAATGCCACCACTTGGGCGGCTTCTGCGGGCGAAGTATCCATATGTTTTAGAAAAAAAAGTTTTTTCAGACGTCCCAAAGTCACAGTAAATGAAATAAGAAACAGAAAGTTTAAAGACAAGCGCTAATTTTTAGTTTTTAAACGAGAAACGTACTCCAACCCTAAATACACATTTGTCTCAAAACAGTGATTAATTTCATTTATAGGATAAACAAATGAAATTATTTCGAATTTTGATTTTTTTCTTCTTACTGTAATGACCAAACTGCCAGCTACACAGTAATGTTTTTTTTTTCATGGAATTAATTCTCTTTTGTAAAAAATTAGGACAAAAACAATAAAAACGAAAGTGTTTCGATTTTTTTGATGAGAAGTGTATGTTATCCAAGTACGTTTTATAAGTTGGTCGACTATTACTCGAAAACTTGTAAAGCCTACTTAGTCATGATAATTTTCTTTTAAGACACTCGAGTCGAGCAAAAATTAGCACTTTAAAGCTTAATATTTCACAAACGAATATTTTTATCAAAAAATTGTTAACGAAAACTATCAATATTTTTTAAAGACCTATTTAATGATATCCCACACTAAAGGGTATGCGAGAAAAAAAAAAACATCACCACTTTTCGTGTACTGGAGGTACCCTAAAAAAATATTTTACGAGATTTTATTTTACCACTTTTTCGGCACAACAAATCCGTATATTTACACCAAATTACAGCTTTCTAGTACTGGGCGTCTCTGAGCTAATCTGCGGACAGACGGACGGACGGACGGACGGACATGGCGAAACTATAAAGGTTCCTTGTTGACTACGGAACCCTAAAAATGTGGTAAGCATAAAGGAGAATGGGCAATTTTGTATGGAGCTTGGGCGGTCAGCGGCCAAGAATGATTTTATCATATTTTAGTGTGCTTTAGTCCTACAATTATTGTGTAAAAGTTTTATCACTGTGGTGTACTTCTAAAACCGATAAAATACATTTTTGATTTTGAACCCTTATTTTATTATTTTACTCACTGTTTTGGCCATATACCAATACAAAAATACAAAAGTAAAGTGAAACAACAAATCTAGATAGTTTTAAAGATGCTCATTAAAAATAATGAAAGTTTTATTAGTACGGGCACGCAACAATTGCGGCGGTAAGACCCCTCTTTGAGGAAACGCTGGATAGGCGTCATTGCGTCCTGTCCTACCACCTAACGCAGGTCCTCACCGGACACGGAAGTTTCGGGAGGTACCTGTGTCGGATAAGGAGTGAAGAAACGCCTGGGCGATCTTCTTCTGAGTGTCACCACTGCGAGGATCACCCAGAGGACACGGTGCAGGACTGCCCCGCTTGGGCAGAGCACCGCCGTGTCCTCACAACGGCGTTAAGCGGCGACCTCACGCGTCCGGCACTAGTCGAGGCCATGCTGCGGGACGAGAGGGAGTAGGAAGCGGTGGCCTCCTTCTGCGAAGCAGTCATGCTAGCAAAGGAGGAAACGGTACGCGTGAGGGAAAGAACAGCGTCCAACTCACAGCCCAGCCGCAGTGGTAGACGCCCACGGCGACGGACGTCGCAAGGCGATCTCGAGCATGTGGGCGGCGAGTACTGGGCGACTCGCTGTCCATGGTCGAACAGTGGAAGTCGAACCATGTGGCATGCCGTCCTCATGAACAGCATAGGCATTTGCCTGTAGTATAGCAGAGCACCGCTGTGTCCCCACTGAGCAAAAGGCTGCGACCTCTCGCGCCCGGCATTGGTTGAGGCCATGCTACGGGGCAAGTCGAAGTGGGAAGCGGTCGCCTCCTTCAGCGGAGCAATCCTAGCGAAGGAAGAGGTGAGACATGTGAGGGAGAGGACAGCTTCCACCTCACCAGCCGCCGCGGGAGACGCGGAGTCGCGGTGTGATTTCCGCCTATGGACCGCATGCGGATGGCTAGTGATGGGCGACTCGCTGTCCGATCATGGACCATGCCCGGTCCTCAAAGAGCTGTCAGCAATATGATATGACCCCTTAGAGGGCCAAAGCTTGCCGGAGTCGCGGGACTAACAGGTAACCGAGGCTCGGGAACGAAGCGAACGAACACGTTCGCTACGTTCTTGTACTTGTACTGATTAAAATCCACTGTGTCCTTCTATTGAAAGTAGGTAGGTTTAATCAGTACCCGTGTGACCTCCCGTTCTGCCCTGGGCGAGACTCATTCGATGATTTAAGCACGTAAAATCTTTAAGAAGAAAAAAAAAGGAACCGTCTTCAAAAACACAAAAAAAGCGTAAAATAATATTTTTTTCGGAAATCGTTGGCTTTGTTTTTATTTATTTAAACGACTTCCGAAAGAATACGAGACTCCCATAGTAATACATACAACACTGACGACCGTGCCTACACACGGCGAATTAACCGTAGATTTTCGTAACATGCATATATATAGGTCGAACAACGAACCTACTTTTTTTGAAGCCGGTTAAAAAAAGGCAAGTTGCTGATGGATAAGTAATCTAGATTGTGTCATTAGCAAGACAAGAACAACAACAATATTGCATATGAACATAATTATTGTGCGATATTGCTTCATGCACTTCGGTGAAATTGACCCTCAAATATTTTTTTTCCTAAATGAAATACAGAGTAACGCCTATAGTAAAAGTTATTCCTAAATAACAGTACTTTCATTTGACACTAAATTAATTGATGGCCGCCGAACGCCCAGGACTGCCCATTCTCCTTTATTATAATAATTAATATAAAAATGTTAAAACCATGTCCGATCTGTAAAGGTTTAAAAAGTATTGAGATTCGGTTTCCTTTATATTATGTTTACTTTTTTTTTTTTTTACGTGGCAAAATCATCAAATGAGTCCTCCCACCCCGGGCAGGGCGGGAGGGACTGTCAGACTTCTACTGACTAAAATCCACGGTGTCCTTCAGTAGCCTGTTATGTTCCGGGGTCACGGTAAGGAAATAATCCCGCGACCCCGGCAGGCTTTGGCCCTCTGAGAGGGGGGCCCCGTCATTATGCTGACGCTCTTTGAGGCGCGCGTGGAACAAAACGCGCCGTCGACCCGGGCATGGTCCATGGTCGGGCAGCGAGTTGCCCTTTACTCGCTGCCCGCATGCCCGCGCCTACGGTGGCCGGAGATCGTCTTGCGACGTCCGTCGCCGTGGGCGTCCACCACCGCGGGTGGGGCGGAGGGAGGACACTGTCCTCTCTCGCGCGCGGCCCGCCTCCTCCTTCGCGAGCATTACTGCTTCGCAGAAGGAGGCGACCGCCTCCCACTCCGTCTCGCCCCGCAGCATGGCCGCAACCAATGCCGGGCGCGAGAGGTCTCCGCCTATCGCAGCCGTGAGGACACGTCGGTGCTCCGCCCAAGCTGGGCAGTCCTGCACCGTATGCTCCACCGTGTCCTCCGGGCGATCTTCGCAGTGGTGACACCCAGGCGTTTCCTCCTTCCGCATTAGACACAGGTACCTCCCGAAGCATCCGTGCCCGGTAAGGACCTGCGTCAGGCGGAAAGTAAGGACGCCATGACTTCTCTCCAGCCACTCCTCAAAGAGGGGTCTTACCGCCGCAATTGCGGCGTGCCCGGCAATATTATGTTTACTTGTACTCTGTCCGCGGTTTTGTCTGCAAGGACTTCGTGCTTATCTACACTAATATTATAAAGAGGAAAGATTTGTATTTTGTGTGTGTATGTGTTTGTAATGAATAAACTCAAAAAGTACAAAACCAGAAAAAATCTTTCACCAGTTAGACAGACCAGACATAGGCAAAAGCGGGAACTCTGGCAAAAGCTAGTGATTTTTAAAACTCGAATTTTCATGCTCTTTTCTAGTTTTCAATCGATATCCAAGAATACAGTTTCCGCAATAGTATGAAGTTTTTGCTTAGCCGTTATGTACGGAAGATCATTAATATAAACTAGAAATAGAAAAGGGCCCAGAATTGAGCCTTGAGGCACGCCCATCTTGACTAGAGACCCGGAGGACGTCGCCCCAATACATTTACTTATTTCTGTCTATTGAATAAATATGAAAGAATAAGGCCAGCAGCTTGTCCACGAATTCGGTAGTGATGTAATTTACAAATAAGTGTATTGTGGTCAACGCAGTCGAACGATTTTGAGAGGTCACAGAAAATGCCAATGATATCCTGCGACTTCTCCCAATTACATTAGGTTAGGTTAGACAGGAATGGCGGGATCTAAAAGACCCCGACGTGCACTTGGTGGTTATGTGTTTTTAAACCAACCAGGAGTAGGAGCACCGTGACAGTTACCATAATAAGAATATTAATATTTAAATTAACGCTAGGTGAATTTGTCCATTTTGTATTTCGTTTATTAGTTATTACAAGCATAATATTATGTGAAACTATCATTAGGTACACAGAGTGAGGGAGAGGACAGCGTCCACCTCGACCCAGCCGCCTCGGGAAACGGCAACGGACGTCGCGAAATGATTTCCGGCCACCGCCGTAGGCGCGGGCATGCGGATGGTGAGTAATGGGCGACTCGCTGTCCGTCTTGGACCATGCCCGGATCGACGACGCGAAGTGCTCCACGCGCGTGGTCCCCCCCTTTAGAGGGCCAATACCTGCCGGGGTCGCGGATATACCGTGGGTAGTCAGTACAAGTCTGACAGTCCCTCCCGTCCTGCCCTGGGTGGGAGGACTCATGTATGATTTTACAACGTAAAAAAAAAGTTTGAATAAAATTACTCTGAAACTAAACTTATAAAATGAAAAAGAATCTCTCGATTCAGTTTAGTTTCAGAGGTATTACTGGCGCACTCAAAAATGATGAAGTGAACAACAAACAGCAGAACTCATGCGTGGGAAGTCGCGAGTTTGTTGATCAAATTGGTTTGATTGTTCATTACAATAATAAAATCTTACTTCTTATCTTAATTCTTAATCCTACTTGTAATATTATAAACGTGACAGTTTGTTTGGATAGATGATGAATGGATGTTTGTTCCTCTTTCACGCAAAAACCACTAAACGGATGAAATTTTGTAGTACACAGATAGTTTATCACCTGGATTACATAGGATAGTTTTCATCTTGATTTTATGTTCCCGTGACGAAATGATCCCATTTTCGAGTTGTAGCGGGTGAAGCCGCTGGCAACAGCTTGTCATAAATATATCCGCACATAAATACAAGATTGCCGCTAATAGGTTCACAGTTTAGATTCACAGCTTCGCGCGGCGCGAGATTTGCAATAATTATGTCTGTACTAGTGGTGTCCGCGATATTGCTGTGTGTTGTGGGGGCTGTTTGGTCGTGGCTGAAACAGGACCTCGAATCGCCCCCTGAGTTGCCTGGGGCACTTCCAATCATTGGACATTCACTTCAGGTCTTAGGAGATCGAAAACGTTAGTAAAGATGTTTCTTTATTTATTACCTGAGGTTATGTTTTTCAAGTGTTAAGTATCTTCTTTATCACAAGTATGACGGTACAGCCAAAGTACTCGTAGGTAATTAATTCAGATAATTATACATACTATCCAGTCATTGCATACAGGATAATTTGTAATTGGGTGCATTACTTTAGATGGGTGATATCAACAATTTAAATTCCGACAACATGGGGTCAAACCTGACTGGTTTTGGAGATATCGACCTAAAATTTTTTTCGAAAAACTTTCGCCACTCCCAGTCACCACTTTCAATTCAATACTTTTCTGATACTGAACGATCTTAGTGAATACAGTGTTACAAAAATAAAAATATCTTGGGATATAAAGTGTCCTATTTTGAAGTTTTGAAGCTTTCTTAAAACTTCCCTTGCCTTTCAAGAATTTATTTTCAAAATAAATGTACCTATACCTAACACTTGTTTTGAGAATTACAGAAAAAACTTTCTTGTCTCAACACCTTTTTGAAATGTGTCTGACCCAACCGTCGTTGGTCTGACCAGAAAATTAGGGTTGTTACGGACATGGTAGTATTTGAACGGGAATTGGGTAATAATGTAAAAAATAAATAATGGGTCATTTCACGCAGGCTCAATCCTTTATTAATTTCGGTGTATTTTTTTATTTGTAGGTTTTTGGGTGAAAAAATAAACTTGTTTTATTCTGGAACACAATAGTATTCTTAGTATGAAATAAACAACTGTAGTTGTTTTGAAAATAAGACAGCCACCGAAATTGCCATCCCACCGAAATGAAATGACCCTAATGTTTATAACACATTTGCTCGTAAAAGGTCTCTTACTGCACCAATTTCAGTATCGTAATGTATCTTATTACGCACTAGTGCGTAATGGTAATGGGTAGTTCTTCGAAATTTGATTCTTTGACTGATTCATAATTGGTCAAATTTTAATTTCACTTTCAGCTCATTAACAGATGTTCATATGAAAATAGATATTCCAAATATTTTATTTCAATTGGCTGACCTGTTGGTCTAGTGGTTAGTGACCCTGACTGCTATGCCGGAGGTCGTGGGTTCGATTCCCACCCAGGACAAATGTTTGTGTGATGAGCACGATCATTTGTTCTGTGTCTGGGTGTAATTTATCTATAATATGTATGTATTTAGAAATATATAAGTATGTTTATCAGTTGTCTAGTACCCATAACACAAGCTCTGCTTAGCTTGGGACTAGATGGCGCTGTGTGATAGTAGTGGAATATTATTATTATTATTATTTGTTTTTTAACATTTCTGTTTCTCCGGCTATCCGGGAAGGTCTGATGGCACGGGCCTAAGCCAGGTGTTCATCAGGTGGGTTAGGTATCGTAGTAGATAGGTTAGTGTCCGTGCGGTATGGCGTAGACTGTATTATATTTTCTGATTCACATTGCAGGAACTTTCTCACGAGCCTGCATGTGTTTAGAATCACTGCCTTTTGCAGTAGGTGGTAAGTGCTGGGTGGTAGGTTAAGAGAATTAAGAGACTGATGCAGCTGTTTGGGAATGACTCCTGTTGTAGATAAAACTATGGGGACAATGATTACTTTTTGAAGGCTCCAAAGTCGGGCTACCTCGTCTTTTAACTCAGTGTATTTGGATAATTTTTCGGCTATTGTATTCTGTAGGTTATGAGTATTTGGCACGGCTATGTCTATTAAGAATCCAGTTTTGTTTATTTTGTTAATCAGTGTGATGTCTGGTCTATTGTAATGGACTGACTACTGAGCGATCGGTGAAGATACCTCGGTCAAAATACATCTTGGTTGTGGAGTTCTCTAGTAGAATTTCGGGCTTGTATTTATAATATGGCACAATGTTATCTATGAGTTTGTATTTATGAGCTAGTTTTTGGTGGATTACGTTGGCTACTTGGTCGTGTCTATGCTTGTAGTCGGTTTGTACTATCGACTTACAAGCGCCAGTTATGTGTTGAATTGTTTCCGAAGAGCTATTGCATTTTCTACAAGTGTCATTTGGTAAATTTTTTATGATGTGTTTTCTGTAGTTTTTGGTTTCTATTACCTGATCCTGAATAGCTAGCATGAACCCTTCAGTCTCCGGGAAGAGTTCGCCTCGATTCAGCCATGCGTTCGACGCCTCCTTGTCGACATTAGGTTGGCATAAATCTTGGCGGTGTCTTCCATGTAG
Organism: Agrotis clavis; assembly: GCA_954870645.1. Taxonomy (NCBI): domain Eukaryota; kingdom Metazoa; phylum Arthropoda; class Insecta; order Lepidoptera; family Noctuidae; genus Agrotis; species Agrotis clavis. The sequence continues at coordinate 8,572,408 of OX940940.1, forward strand.
AGACTTCTGGGTCCATTCTAGGCATTTTGCTTTGTCATCGATCAATTTTTCATTTTTCTGTTCCGTTCGGTCGTTAAGATTTAGAGGTGTTAGGTGTAGATCGCTTTGTGCTATTAGTTTGTGTAGTGTGGAAGATTCAGTTTTAGCAAAGAAGTATTTTCTAAGAGATGTAATCTGTCGGTTGTGAAGATTCAATATGTCAATAAGTCCCCTGCCTCCCTCTTTCCGCGGTAATGTTAGCCTCTGTATACATGATCTTGGATGGTGTTTCCGGAATTTAGTCATTGTAATGTTAATTTTGCGTTGTAGGTTTTTTAGTTCAGTTTTGGTCCAGTTTATTATGCCGAATGAGTAGGTGAGGACAGGGATAGCAAAGGTGTTGATTGCTTTTATTGTGTTTCGGGCGTAGAGTTGTGTTTTAAGGATAGTGTTTAATCTATGTTGGAATTGCTGTTTGAGTTTTTGTTTGGTATCTTTGTAGTGTATTTGGCTTGATTGTACGTACCCTAGGTATTTGTAAGTATCCTGCTCATCTAGAGGTTCTATATGTTCGCCTGTAGTTAAGGTGTACTGGTGTTGGTAGTTCTGTCCCGAGGCGGCCTTACCCATTGCGAGGCCCCGGGCGGCAAGTCTTTGCGAGGCCCCTTGCCCTTTATAAAAAGTATGTGATGCGAAAGTGGGTTTGGTTGTCATGTTTCAGGACAAATGCTAAAGTTATACAATTAAATAAATGTAATTTGAGTTTTAAAACTATCTACAGTTCATACAGGAACTTTGAACATCCGTGTTTGCGTAAAATGGAGTAGTTCTGATTTTTGCAGACTTTGTTTGCCTTTTTGGCGATTATTACCTTAAAGTCTTAGTTTACTACATTGATGAAACTTAAGAATAAATTTACTACAATATGAGACTAAAATGGTTTCTGTAAACCCAAAAGCTTCCGAGTTAGCGCTTTTCAAAAGTATCTGAAATCAACGTTTTTTTACAACAAATGTGAAAGAGGCATCTGATATCATGTCTTCAATTGGAATGTTTTCCAATTTTATAACTTTTTTCGAAAAAGAACTTTGAAGGGGTTTAGGCCGCACAACGGTTAAACCGCTGTTTTTTTTTAATGGCGTGATTTTGTGCCCCTTTTTGTTTAGCATGGTAAAATCATCAAATGAGTCCTCCCACCCCGGGCAGGGCGGGCGGGACTGTCAGACTTGTACCGACTAAAATCCACGGTGTCCTTCAATAGCCCTTTACGTTCCGGGGTCACGGTGAGGAAATAAATCCCGCGACCCCGGCAGGCTTTGGCCCTTTCAGAGGGGGCCCCGTCATTTTTGCTGACGCTCTTTGAGGCGCACACGGCATGGTCCATGGTCGGACAGCGAGTTGCCCTTTACTCGCTGTCCGCATGCCCGCGCCTACGGTGGCCAGAGATCGTCTGCCGACGTCCGACGCCGCGGGCATCTTCCACTGCGGTTGGGGCGGAGGGAGGACGCTGTCCTCCCTCTCTCACGGCCCGCCTTTACGAGCATTACTGCTTCGCAGAAGGAGGCGACCGCTTCCCACTCCGTCTCGCCCCGCAGCATGGCCGCAACCAATGCCGGGCGCGAGAGGTCTCCGCCTATCGCCGCCGTGAGGACACGTCGGTGCTCTGCCCAAGCGGGGCAGTCTTGCACCGTATGCTCTACTGTGTCCTCAGGGCGATCTTCGCAGTGGTGACACCCGGGCGTTTCTTCCCTCCCTATCAGACACAGGAACCTCCCGAAACTTCCGTCGAGCTCAACTCTTAAACTACTGGGTCCACAGATATAAATCGGTTCTCATATTGTAGCAAAAGGCATCTTTGAAACCGTTCTGAGAAGTTATTATCAACAACTAGTCCTTTACGGTCATAAACGCAAAATTTTCAAAAAAGAACGAAATTTTCGAAGGGTTTTTTTAATTTTATTTACAAAGTAGCGTTCGGTGTTTGAGGTCTCAAACTTTGATTATTCATTGGACCCAGTAGCGAAGCTAGGCGCGGGCTTAGATCGGAAGATCGGACCCTAGCTAGCCTCGCACATGATGGGGCCTCGCGCTTAGAGATTTAATAAAATAAAATTGACAACGGCAATCTCAACTTTGTTATCACTCAGTAAAGCAGTATAATTTAAGTTCTACTACTATTTCTAACTGAGTGATAGAGCCAAAGCTGATGGCGCCGTCGATCATATTTAGGTCTAGCAATTCCGCTTCTCGCGCGAGGCTCCGTAGTTGCATGACAACTTGTTTACTTTTTATTTCTAACTGTGAACAAAAAGAGGCAAAGAGGCCTCGCAAAGCGATCTTATCATCAAGTCATCAAAAAAAAAGGAGGCCTCTCACGCGGTGATCCACACGACGGGCTTAAAAAAATCAGAAATCCGCGCGATATTTTTCATCCTGCATCAACGAAAAGGGCCTCGCAAATGAGTCTTGCCCCCTCCAAGATTCGGTCTCGCTACATCACTGATTGGGCCAACATCATAAACAAGTCTGAACTAAAAGATTTAACCTAAAATAGCCGTACGTTCAGGCAACAAAATTATTGTACTAGAAATAAATATTTACAAAATTAACCAACTCTGAGATGATAAATAAAAAAAATAGATGGTTTGATTTTTTCTAATACTAAAATCTTATTTAAATTTGCCGTTATGATTGAATTGAAACTAATTAATCAAAATCAAAAGTTTTTAATTATTAAAAATTACTAGTTTTTTCTTTTGCTTGCTTTGTTGCGCGAGGCCCCCTGCAAGCGCGAGGCCCCGGGCGGGTGCCCTGTTCGCCCCCCCCTAAGGCCGCCACTGGTTCTGTCCTACTCTTACTGAATTTATTTTACATTTATCTATACCAAATTCCATTTTAATATCATTTGTGAATTTCTCCGTAATATTAGCTAACTCATTTAGTTGATTCTCGGTTTTTGCGAATAGTTTAATGTCGTCCATATACATTAAATGGTTTAACAATTCAACCTGGCTCTCTTCTTGCCGGCCATTAGAAGGTTTTAAGGGGACTCCCAGTGAAGTTGAGTTTAGTATTTTTGATAATGGATTTAGAGCAAGGCAGAACCATAAAGGACTAAGTGCATCTCCCTGGAAGATACCTCTTTGTATTTTAATTGGGTTTGTGTCAATTGTTTTAGTTGGAGTAGTGACTCTTAATACTGTATTCCACGTCGTCATTACGTTTTTGAGAAATGCTATTATTGATGGGTGTATTTTATATATTTCTAAAACTTGTACTAGCCACGAATGCGGAACTGAATCATAGGCCTTTTTGTAGTCTATATACATGGCATATAAATCAGATTTGGACTTTTGGACTTTCTTAAGAACAACGGAGTCTATTATTAATTGTTCCTTACAGCCTTGGCTAAACTTTCTGCATCCTTTCTGTTGTTCGGCTAAGATGTTGTGGGCCTCAATGTGTTCGTATATCAGTTCAGATATACAGGATGTAATGATCTTATAGAAAGTCTGCAAGCATGTAATAGGTCTGTATTTAGCTGGATTTGAGAGATCATTTTGATCTTTGGGTATCATGAAAGTTGTACCAGACGTTATGTAATCAGGCATTGATATAGGGTCTTGAATAAATTTATTTATAAAATGATGTAGATAACAATGAATTGCTGTAAATTTCTTGTACCAGTAACTATGAATGTGGTCTGATCCAGGAGCTTTCCAATTATGAAGCCTTGACAAAACACTATGGAATATTTCTGGGGAAATCTGCTCAAATGTCATGGGTTGAAGAAAGTTATTTGATAATTCTGATTGTATCCAATCAGCTTGGGAATTATGGTGAACCGGCTGTTCCCATATTCTTGCCCAGAAGTGTTGCAATGTCCCTGGATCAGGCGTGTTATTTTCGTTGTGATTTGAGGTATTATTTTGAGTATTTGTTGTTGCTTGCCTGATATTGCGGTAAAACAGTTTTTCATTGTGAGTGAATTGAGTGTTTTGCTGTTTTCTTAGAGTGCACGCTTTGTACCTTTCGAGTCGGCCTTTTACGACAGAGAGTTTTTGTTTCAGTGTGTCGAGTGTGTGAATTGGTTGTGTATTGGGTTCCTCGTGTATAGTGTGAGTTTTATATAGTTTATTGATCTTTTCAACATGTCTTTTTAATTTTCTGCTATTATTTCCGTTAGTGAATTGTGTCATTCTACCTATTTTTACTCTTAAATCACTAACTTTTTGTTCCAATCGTCTTTGCCATTTTGGTTTGTATTCAGTTTTCGTATTTCGAGTATTTTCTCGCGGTTCAAGTGTTATTTTTGCACCGTTAACTTTAGCAACGGTCCATGCTGCACAATATATGACGGTTTGAAATGAGTTGAAATCAGTATCTTTGTCAATATTTTCCGGGAAGGTAACTTTATTTAGGTAGTTTATTATTCGTGCAAGATTTTTAGAGGGTTTCTGTTTTGGAATATACATTCTTTTAGTAGGACTAGTTGTTTTAAAGAAATCGAGTGCTTGTTGGAAAGTCTCATCTATCAATGAATCCCTTTCTGGGTTACATTGTGTAGGTCGAGTATCTGTTATGGTATTAAGTTCGACGTTATTTGTTTGTGTATTAGGTGTACTATCTTCACTAGGGTTAAATTCAATGTTGTGTGTTAATTGTGTAATGGTATTGTTCATGTTTAGACAATCGAGCGTTTCGCTACTATTGTGTGAGTTGTGGCTAAGTAATTGGAGTTCTTCGGCTACCTCTGCTTTTAATGAATTTAGTTTATCGTCAGTAAAGTATTTATTGTTTATTATTGCTCTCCTTTGGTCAGCGATTCTTTGTTCGCTTAGGTGAGCAAGAGATGGAAAATTTCTAATGAAATCATCATACATGCGTTTTCTATACATTGTTTCATTTCTGCCTAGCTCTGTGACTCGGTAATAAGCTTTTATTATAGTTTCATTCTGTTCACTCGTCCATCTCATTCGAGTTTGTGTTTTATTTTGTCGATAAGGTGTTTCTATGTTTGTTGGATGTATTTGTTGTGTACAATTTATAGTATGTTGCGATTGTAAGATGAGATGGTTAAATTGCAGTTGATCTAGCTCTTTCTCTACTTCTTTTTGAATGCTGTCTATTGTTTTTTGTGGTAGTAGTTTGTTATTTATGATGGCCCTACGTTGGTCTCCTATTCTCTGTCGGCTAACCTGCATTTCTGGGAATTTTTCGATGAATTTTAAGTGAAGTGGTTCAAGGTAGGTTCTTTTGTCTGAATCTAATAAGGTTAACTGAAAGTAAGTGCGCAGAATGAACGTATTCATTTCAGTTGTCCATCGCCTGCGCTTAATTTGAGCGCTTGTAGCGGGTGCAGGCTCATTGTCAAGGTTGACATCTTGCACAACACTATCAAGCGTGCTGGTGGTAGACAAGCTAGCTTTTCTTCTTGTCATGTACGAGGGGCGAGTAGAAGGGATGGATGAAAATAAAGAAATAGTATCATCGCCCGTGGAATCGGCTGTAGCTTCTACGTAGTGATCCCGCCTGTTCAGCTCACTACGACCAGCTGTAACAATTTTATCGGTGGGAGCCCGCTTGCTCAACTCCTCACCGCCGATGGATCGCATGCTGTGGCACCTAGCATCGGCTCCAGATGCGCCCCGGCGCACCCCGGGAAGCGACCGCAAATTATACACTCTTTTACTACTCATCATCTCCATAAGGGGTTACCCTGCCTTGTTAGCCGCGTAAGTTTTTTGTACAGTTGTACAGTACGCGTGTCCGCCCCCCACGTAGCTAGGTGTTCAGCTTGGACGTAAGGTTGGATTTTAGGGGGCTTATTATTATTATTATTATTAAATATCTTTTATTTGTTTGAGGGACTCCTTTTTACAAAGTAGTTTTTAAGATATCGACGTCTAAAAATGTTGTGCCCAGATGAATCAGAATTTTTTACAGATGAATCAGGAACAGAAATAAAAATGGAAAACTTTAAATAAAAATGGGCTTTGTATTAATAAAATAATCACAATAATGATTATAACAACAATAATATGTTTTATAAAACAATTAATTATCAGTGATCATATCAATGAAAAAATCTGGTCAGTTCAACAATAAAATTCTTGTTTTTCAAAATAACATTTACTGAAATAAATACATATAGAAAAGCGAGAATTTTGTTATAAATAGGTACTAGATAGTTATTTTAATGCTACGTTATAATATTCTCTCTGTTTACTTTTGTTTTTACTCTCTTTCTTTTCAAATATAATTCTTTCATTTTTAATTTCCACGCAGCATACTTGTCTGGATCTTTTCTTATTTTACATCTTAGAAGTGAGTGAGTCTCTTTTTCTCATAGATATATTTTTCCATCTTTTCTACTATTGATAGTGGCATTGTTGTGAACAGCAATATAAAATAGATAGAGTTTGACTTATGAATAAATACCGAAGAATAATGTCAAAATTATCTTACACACACTCTACTGACATGGAAAAGTAAAATAGCGTAACAAAAGTGCTCCTTTCTGGCTGGAAAAGGGGAAAAGTAATTTATTTTCAGATTCATATGGCTTTTTGAACATATGAATCAGGCACAGATGAATCATGATTTTGCCTAAAATCATGCTTAACTCATCATTCATACAGACTTCAGTATTATCATTTTCTTCCCACGTTTTTATAAACTCACTTTTCTTGTTTGTTTATTTGTTTGTTTGTTTGTCGTTCCGGTTGGACTTTTGCAACTCAATTTTGAGGCACTTCCCGATAAGCTAGCAGGCTGAAATTTTGCACACGCTCTGAATTCTGATGACAATACATGACTAGCTAAAAAACGTCATAATAAATCCAATATGGCGGCCTCCCCAAGATGGCGGACTGGCTGTTTGAAACCCACCCCAATGATAGATGAAAGGGTTTGCTGTCAGGAATACGAAAAAATAGTCACGTGACTTAAATCCAATATGGCGGACGTCCAAGATGGCAGAGAGGCTATTTGAAATGCACCCCTATGATATGGATATCAAATGAAAGGGTTTGCTGTCAGGAGTATGAAAAAATAGTCACGTGACTTAAATCCAATATGGCGGCCTCCCCAAGATGGCGGACTGGCTGTTTGAAACCCACCCCCATGATATGGGTATCAAATGAAAGGGTTTGCTGTCAGGAATACGAAAAAAATAGTCATGAGACTTAAATCCAATATGGCGGACTTCCAAGATGGCGGACAGGCTTTGAGGCACTTCCCGATAAGCTAGCAGGCTGAAATTTTCAGGGTAGCTTCTAACCCGATGAACAAATATAAAAATAATAAAATAATCAATAGATTTAAAAAATCTAAAAACCTACGTTTTTAAATATCCTAAAAATAAGAAAATAACCCTACGGGGTTGAGAGAGGGGCCACTCAAAACGTGGGGGCGTATCTTTGCAAGTTACACCCACGATCTATTCACTTCATGTAAATATATTTATCCCATAAATAGTCCCTTAAATAAGTAATATACGCCCCCACGTTTTGAGTGGCCCCTCTCTCAACCCCGTAGGGTTATTTTCTTATTTTTAGGATATTTAAAAACGTGGGTTTTTAGATTTTTTAAATCTATTGATTTTTCTACACGAATCTGTAACCCAAAAGCATCACACGAAACTCAGATTAAAGTCTTAAAACAGCAAAATAAAATTAATAAATTAGGCATTGTAGTCAGCAAGGCCATGTGTAATGGCCATGTTGTGCCCACCCCATGTCAGTTGGGAGCTCGGTTCTAGAAGTTGTTGACTCGTATGTCTACCTGGGACAAACCGTCGCTCTAGGTAGGTCCAACTTCAAGAAAGAGGTCTACCGCCGAATCCAACTTGGCTGGGCAGCGTTCAGGAAATTGTGTAACGTTTTCTCGTCCAAAATACCTCAGTGCCTCAAGTCGAAAGTTTTCGACCAATGTGTGTTACCAGTGATGACGTATGGCGCCGAAACGTGGTCCTTTACTATGGGCCTCATTAGTAAGCTCAGTATAGTCCAACGAGCTATGGAGAGGGCTATGCTCGGAGTCTCTCTGTGCGATCGACTCAGAAATGAGGAGATTCGTAGACGAACCAAAGTAACCGACATAGCCCAACGAATTAGCAAGTTGAAATGGCAGTGGGCAGGCCATATAGCACGCAGAACTGATGGCCGATGGGGCCGTAAGGTTCTCGAATGGAGACCACGCACCGGCAAGCGCAGCGTAGGACGTCCACCCACTAGGTGGGCAGACGATCTTATGAAGGCCACAGGATCACGCTGGATGCAGGCCGCTTACAACTGGTCCTACTGGAAGTCTAAAGGGGAGGCCTATGTTCAGCAGTGGACGTCTTACGGCTGATATGATGATGATGATGATGATGAATCAGCAAGGTACCTAAACCAAGCACAGATGAATCAGACATTTACCTTTGTTTCACCAGGTTCTAAGCCAACCAACCTCACGTCCGCCTTCTAGCACGTCTGTTGTACGACAGGTTTCCCCCCACGTGGGATCCCAGACTCTCATCATTATTCCTCGACCAAGTACAGTCAAGCAAAGCTTACTCCACATGAATCAGTATTATACGCCGGACACTTCTTATTTACTTAATTAAAAACACACTAACGTAGTTATATCTAATACATTTTTTTTTTGTAAGAGGTCAATTCTTAAAAAACCTTTCGATATAACTTTAATTTATATTGATGAATCAAAGAGAAAAATGCGACATCGACCATTTTGTTCCGGAAAATGGGAAACGGACGCCCGATCAGGAGAACAGACTTCAATTTTTTTTTATTTTGTATTTAGATAGCTACTATTAAAAAAATATAATTTGTCCCAGGTAGAGCTAAAGCTAAAATGTACAGAAAAAAATATTACATGCCGTTTTGTTAGTTGGTTACAGAAATATACCCACAGACATCGAAAATTTTGTCTCTGAAGAACTACCCTAATGTAAAACGCACGGTTTATCAAGATGTTTCGTAGTATGAATTTACTTTATTAGTACTGGCTGTTTTTGTGCCTTTGCCACAAACAAAAGATGCTGATGCGCGCGCATCTATGAAAAAAAACGACGAAAAAGTAAAAATTATTCCGTGTGCTTTTTCTTTTCGCTGTAATTATTGTATTATTTCCTCACAAATGTGCGCCGTATGACATACGTGCGGTTTGATAATTACGGCCTCTGCTTTCTTATAGCCCTCCCCTGCGGGTCGGGCTTCAATATCGCCTCAGCTGTAATTATCAACTTACCGTACTTATACAGGGTGATTTTTTAGTCACCATCCAAATTTTAATATATTAATCTTTGGCGAAAATCATTGAATACGTGTTTTTTCTTTTTGTATCACTCAATACAAAAATATCGAGATATCACGTCTCAATGTTATCTATAAAAAATTGATGAATCTGGACACCGCGCTGTGATGTGTCGCTCAGGTGTAGCGGGGCGGGGCGGGGGGTCAGCGGGGTGCGCTCTGTCCGTTTCATTCGTCGGCAAGTGTATATTATTAACGTTTAGCTTAGTGACCACACAGAGCGGAAGAGAAAATGATTTAATATGACAATTTGAAGTATCGATTTTTTTTCAAAAATGGGGTTAGTGATTGATACCTAATGCCTAGAAAAATTTTGGACGGTGGTAAAAAAGTCACCCTGTATATCATAATGTACTATTATCGATCCAAGACTTTGTTGATGCGAATTTTCTTAAAACCACTATGTGATTATGTGTAGTTATTTTATAAAATATTTTGGAAGGCTTTGATATAGTAGGTAATAGCTATAAAACGTATCGTTATAGGTATATAAAGTTGCAGATTTAGCCATGCAAATGCACTTTTAAAATCTGTGTATTTGAACATGAACCTCCTGACTCGGATAGGTTTCTCAGATTTTCTGTCATGAGTAATTTCTTTTTATATTTCAGATCTATGGAATTTTGTACGGGGACTTCAGAAGAGAGCACTAGGAAAACATGGTGTTATTGGATTCTGGTTTCCAAATTATCAGATCTACAGTAAGTGAAATAGTAATTGATGCCATTTATTGAAATTCGACCATTTATAAATATATGCAAGACTATTTGACTAAAGAAACGAGAATACGAGCTTTCTTGGGGATAAATAGGCAGCTGTTCCAACTCCCCAACTCCCAGAGCTGGCGATTAGCGAGTAGCGACTAAGCGAGTAGCGACTAAGCGATTAGCGACTAAGCGAGTAGCAACTAAGCGAGTAGACTAAGGAGTCACTGAAAGCCATTTGGCAAGCAGCGAGTAGCGAACAGTTGGTAGCGAGTGTGTAGTTCCGGTAGTTTTGTCGCAGCGCCGGGCTTCCACAGGGATCGCCCGAGCATCGCTAAGTGACTGTATCTTTGAAGCTCTAGTGTCACTCAAAAATAAAGTAGGTAATGGGGTGAGTTCTCGCCGGCCGCGGCGGCAGAGTGAACAGTCAGCAACCAACTACTAAATTATGCATTCGTCTTTTACTCGGTTTTATAAAGGGTGTCCGGAATGTGTCATAGAACAAAAGAAATGACCATTCACAAAAAAAAGCATTACCGATTATAGTACTAATTTTGGTACCTTATTTTACATTCTTGTACACCACGACCACAAATTTATAAATTCAATCGGTTTTTTTATTGATAAAATAATTACCTACGTTTCGAAAAAGGAGAAAAATTATCATTACTTATTATTTAATCATCACTTTCAGTGGTAACGGATCCAGAAGATAGCATTACAGTAGCCAATTCATGTTTGAATAAACCATTTATCTACGATTTTGCAAAGGAATTTACAAATAATGGACTTATCTTAGCTGAGGGTATGTATTGTGCAAATTAATGCTTATTATTAAAAGTAATGTTAATAGAACAATCGGGTAGCGGTGGCTGGCACGTAAAGGGCTGTTGAAGGACACCGTGGATTTTAGTCAGTACGAGTCTGACAGTCTCTCCCGTCCTGTCTAAGACTGGCGAAACATGGTAACACTTAGTGCCTTGTAAAAGGAGAAGCGTTTGCTGTTTATTTTAAAGTACCTATTTTCTCTTTACACATGGTTATAATAACAAAGTATATACATATACCTACATGGATAGTTGGTATATCTTTTTAACAGACGCCGTCATTCACCAAGTTTAGAAATTAATGCAAGCCCCACACAGTACCTACGCTAACGAATCTGGCTGACTGACGGCAGTCTATCTATCTACTTCTTACTTCAGGTGTTTTTAATACTACGTCACAATTGTGACGTAGTATTAAAAGCACCTTTAGCAAATCCTTGCAATTTTTGGCCTCTCGGACTATAAAAACCCGCGAAGATGCATGGATATGATGTGCATTTCGAGGCTCCATTATCCCCTTGACTTCGGCTTGAACGGCTAAAACTTGTAACTTTGCTCGCTTGCACAAAATGTCTGTTTTCGTTTTGATCACTGCCAGATTCTACCTTTTCCAGAGTCAATTTGGAAAGTTCACCGCAAACTATTAAACCCATCGTTCAACCAACAAGTGTTGAATACCTTCGTGAATGAAATGAATGAACAAGCTCGACATTTGGTTTCTCGATTAGCTCCGAAAGTGGGAAAGGACCCGTTTGACGTGCGAGACTTCTGTATCAACTATACACTGTCAACTGTAACTCGTAAGTACCAGGACCTCTGTATTGGTTGTAATTCTATTCAACAAGGAATATAGAATAAAAGGAGATATTATAATGTTTATTTGACACTTACCACAAGCGCACACGACAAATTAGAAATAGTTTGAAAAGGTATAACCCTTTATAGGACGGCTCATACAAAGTGGCCAGTAAACTGGACAGTCACTTTAAGGTCGGTATCTCATAGATTTTTGTTTATATATTGAACCTTATGAACATTTACGACCCGCAATAGAGCACACTGGCCCGTCAACAGGCCAGCATTCCAGTTCGCAGCGCGACATTTTAAATTCGCGCCTTTTTTCAAGATGGCCAGTGAACTGGCCACCGTGCACCCGTGCAGGAACATTTGCTGTCATCGCGTGTGTACGTTATGTGTTTATTTATGTTATATGGTGATAAAAAATCATGTCTTCTTGGAAAGGGTAAGTGAAACTATTATTTTAGTATATACTACGATGTTATGTGAAAATCTAATAGAGGATAATAAGAAAAATATACATTATTTGGGATTGAATATAAACCGGCTTGCTGAAAAATGATTACCTAAACATTGCCTACCTAACTTTGAGATGTTGTGTTGAGTATTTATTTTCGAGTAATCCGTATGAAACGTTTAGTTTTACAACAAGTATTTATATACTTGTTATTTTATTATTATATTATAAAACATGGTTATCCATGTTTTATAATATAATAATAAATTTGCGATAAACAATCTTGTTCGGTAGTTATAACCGATTATTATGAAAGTTTTCGGTTTTTATTGCCGTTTTTTTTTGCAAATGTGTGGGTACTTATGAAAATCGTAATTTATTAGTTTTTGCATTGTAATTTTCTCATTGTTTTAGACACACATACACTTAGCGGGAGTTGGAGTCACTAAACAAGGTCTAATGGAATGACTTCGTGGGTATGACTGAAGACTAGGCCACACTATCAGACATCGGTGGTGATTCCGATGCTGATGATTACTTCGATGAAAGTTTTAGTACCAGCACACTGAGCACACGTATTTGAAATCAAGTCTCATGTTCGGGAACATCGTCTTCATCGCAACCATCACAGAAGTTATTTTTCTACCATCATCCCCACCTTTGCAGCCGCCGCCATCTCTACGGCCACAGCTGCTATCACCAATCACCAAGTATCACGAGATAATTTCTCTCGAAGACGCAACTTCTCGAGAGAATATAATGCATGAAGATAGAGGAGACATAGAAAAGTAAAATGACTAATAAAAGATTTCGAGAATCACCAGTATACAAGAACAGTACAAATTAAAAAATGAAGTTTTCTTTTAGAAGAAAATGTAATGTTAATTCTATCTATAATTAAAACTGACTGTTAATTGATGTTCTATTATAAAAGATTGATGAGGAAATACATTTATTTTAATATTATTATCATATTTTCGTAAAAAGTAAATAGATTTCATTAGTGTCCATTTTACTGGCCAGTGACATTGCTGTGATGGTTAGTGACGCAGAACGTTCAGTGGCCAGTTTACTGGCCATATAATTTTCATGATTTTCTCGAAAAACAAAGATTTTCAGGTCTTTTTTCAAAAACATGTCATTATGATTTACGGCAAGGAATATGTATTAATCACAAAATACTAAGAATTCAAAAAAAGTTAGGGTGTGCGTTAAAGAGATAAAGTCGAAAAAAACAACATTTAATTAATTTTATTGCAAGATTTAAATAATATTCAAAATGTTACGTTCTAATTAAAAAGAAAAATCTGATTATTGACATTCGCGAATGCGAATATTGACGTTTAAATAAAATGCACGCAAAATGATAGATGGGTTTGTCCTTAATTTATGTCACACATATTTGAACCGGACATTGGCCAAGTCGATATAGTTGAATGAATGTAACTTCATTCATTCAACACATAAAATTTATTCAACAAGTTTAGACTGGAGCTGGATTTTTTTATACACTTCACCGGATCAGGCATGGACTTATAAAAATAATTTTAAATATTTTTTTTGTTTTTCTCTTTTTTCTCATATATGCAAAATTATATGGTAGATTTCTTAATACAACTGGGTGGTAGACCTCATTTGATGACTTTATCGCGATAAAAAGGAATTTTGTCATTTTTTATACAATTGGACTAACAGAACTATTTCAATTTAGTTGATTACTTCAAGACTATACCGTTACATATAGTTTCCATATTCAAATCATAGTAGTAAATTAAAAAATAGTTTTTCAGAAATATTCGCAACATTCGCATCAATTTATGCGGATGCGAATGCGAATGCGAATATCAAAAAACATGCGAATATTTGCGAATGCGAATGAGAATATTCGCAACATCACTAGTATCAACAAGTATGGACCCAAGCTTACTACTGGTGGGTCCAGTCTACAGCTTGTGTTATTGAAAAAGCCCAATTTCGGAATCCGGTGTCAGTTAAAAAAATAAATTTTACACCTTTCAGGGACATCGCTAGGATTGAATACTCAAGACCAAACAACAATTGACACAGATTACGCACAAGCAATTGAAGAATTATTTGATCTATATTGCGACAGATTTCAAAAAGTGTGGCTATTTTTTTCTATTATATTCGACTGGAGCTCAATGAAGCGCAAACAAACTATTCTTTTGAGGAAACTGAAGAGCATTATGGATTCGGTAATGTATTTAGATTTGCAGCCCATGTAATTTCTATTGACAAAGCTAAGGTCTACTGAACGAAACTAAATGAAATTATGTGACCAAATGGCAGGTATATTGCATCGAACAAAAACCCATATGGGTGCAAAGTTCTCATCAATATATATTTTTGGACCCATAAGTAGTCCTATAGTCGACGTCTTTTCGTAGTTGTCAAACTTTCGGGCAACGGACTGTCGAGAACGACCGTTAAACATGTAATTAAGTACTTCCATAGGTATATAACTGTGGAGCCCGCTCTTATTTTTACAATTTGCTTTTTCAGGTCATACACAAAAGAAAATTAGAGCTAAAAGCAAATAAAATTCCGAAAAAGTACGATGACTCGACCCAAGGTAAAGAAACAAAATACTTAGTTTACTAATATGCAAAAATAACCTCTCATGTTTGTATAACCGATTTTCCGAAAATGATAATTATACGAAAAAGTTAATTTTGCAGGAAAATTCAAACCAGTCTTGGATCAAATGTTGCATTTGGCTGAAGAAAAAAATGCGTTTACGGACAGTGACATCAGAGAACACTTGGATACTTTAGTGGCCGCTGCTTACGACACAACTTCTTCAGCTTTGACATTTATTTTGTTAGTGATAGGATCAAATAAAGACATACAGGAACGGATTATCAATGAGTAAGTAACATTCACAAGTTACATTTATTTGTAGTCCAACAAACATGAACATACACTTTTTCCACTACTGAGACAAAGTGCCTTCTCGTCAAGAAGTCGAAGTCTGCATTCACAATGCAGACTTAAGCGAGAGTACTTCCACTGTGGGAAAGAGACAGAGCTATAAAAGTCGTCTAGCGCCATCTCGTTCACGCACTGGAACTAGTTTCGCTTAAAGACGTAATGGTAGGCCACCAGACACGGACTGCTTGAAACAGCTGTTGGTACCGACAGCTGCGACTGCATGGCAAGCTACAGTACCTATTCTACCCTACACACTTAATCGGAATCGTGCGAGAGTCATCTTTGGGCGATCGGTGTGCTCAAGCATTCACTCTAGATATACAGATGCACTGATTTCTCGAGCGTTTGTTGATCACTGGCCGATTGGTTGTGCTGTCCTATTATGGGCTGCCTTAACTAAAAATGGCAACAACAACTTATATTTTTTTGATTTATAACAGGTTACAAGAAGTACTACAGCATGAAGATGACGACTTGACGAAACAAGATCTACCAAGACTCGTGTACATGGAAGCAGTAATTAAAGAATCGATGAGATTGTATCCATCCGTTCCGATTATCGCAAGAAAAATCAATGAAGACCTTAAACTGAGTACGACCCTTTACAACGTTATTCTATTAGATTATAGAATGCCCTAGTAGGCGACTGAGAATTGAAGCCAAATTAATTTCCACACGGAAGAAAAATTTCCGCCGTCGTCATTCGATCCCTAAGAAAAACATATTGTGAACATCTCCAAGGAAAACATTAAAAGTGTAGCGTGGAGCTCAGGCAGTGGTCCAACCGCCGACGATGAACGAGTAACGATTAGAACTACACTGAGTAGGCGATCGGCGGTAGTTTCGATAGTTTAGTCGCCGGGCGACAGCGAGTGTTCAAGTGCGACTAGCGATTACTCGCGCTACTCGCCCGCGCTCGCTCTTTGTGTCATTTCATTCACTGTGCCGACGAACGCGAGCATCGTTGAACGAATCGCTGAGCGAGTTAATTTTTGAAAGCTCGTCGCTCAGCGACGGAACGAGTAAAACGAGTCGTCGCCGGCGTGTGAACAGTCAGAGAGCAACTATTAATATAAGCATCTCTTTAGTTTACACGGAATGTACATTTATGCGTTTCTTGAGAGAGAAAATCGCCGAGAGTTACTGTCTCTCGCCCGTTTGTCGGACCACTGCCTCACTCACATGTTAAAAAGTGGATTTACTAAAAACGTAACGTTTTGTTTGAACAAGGAATCTGGACATTTACCATCTTACCACAAAAAAAGTTAAACATCTGTTGAACAATTGTTTAAACAAAACAACCACAAAAAAGTTCAAAATAACCCACAAAAAAACTTTTCTTTCGAAAGAAAAGTTTTTTTTTAAACATCTGTTGAACAATTGTTTAAACAAAACAACCACAAAAAAAGTTCAAAATAACCCACAAAAAAACTTTTCTTTCGAAAGAAAAGTTTTTTTGTGGGTTATTTTGAACTTTTTTTGTGGTTGTTTTGAAGTCAGTTACATTTTTTTTTTGAAAAAGTTTTTTATTTTATCCTTTTTAGTTTCACTATTCAACCCAAATTATTGTCAAATATATAATTTTTTTACATGTGCACTAAAATTTTGTAATCCGTAGCACCGGTAATAACAACGCCCATGTACTAGTGATGTTGCGAATATCTGATTTTTGACATTCGCGAATGCGAATGCGGATGCGAATATTCAATTCCAATATTCGCGAATGCGAATGCGAATATTCAGTTTTAAATCAATTACGTTTGATAATTTAGAAAATACAAAAAGAAACACTTTTTAATGTAACTTTTTAACTTATTTTTATTAAATTTTTTACTTCCTGTCTGTAACGAGAATGGAAAAAGTATGCAGGGTGATTTTTTTAACTGGGCGTGGTTGGCCTTATGAAACTAAAAGGAATGTCGAATAACTATGAAAGGAGTCTCGAGGCCGATTTTGACGTAAACTAAAACTGCATTTTTACTTCACCATAATTTGATCCTTGCTCCAGCTGGTTCGATTCCTGTCCAGGATTACTGATTCTGTTAAAATCCCATGATGCATTTTTAGTTTCCGTCAAAATTGGCCTCGAGACTCCTTTCAATGTTTTTCGATATTCCTCATAGTGTCGGATTTAGCCATCCACACCCCATTGAACAATTCACCCTGTATAAGAGTGGCTCTAAGAATGGCGTCAGTGAAAGAAAAACAGACAGAAACACGTTTATCTTAGCATGGTCATATATATGATTAATTATTGTGATTGATTTGATGAACATTAATATTGATGAATGGCGAGATAAAGGCAGATTAAACAAAAGATGAATGGAGAGGACGACAAAAGATAAGAATTAATGGAGTGTGTGGAAGAAGGAGTACCAAATATTGGTATTTTTTCAGTCTTTCGTATCCGCAAAATATTCGCATGAATTTTGCGAATGCGAATGCGAATGTCTAAAAATATGCGAATATCCGCATGATGCGAATGTTAATGCGAATATTCGTAACATCTCTAGTATCTACACAATGAGCTAAAAAAAAAATTAAAAAAAATGTAACCGCCTTCAAAAACAACCACAAAAAATGGTAAAATAACCTACAAAACTTTTCTTTCGGAAGTCGGTGACTTTTTTTTATTAGTTTCATTGTGTTTTTTGCCACCGACTTCCGAAAGAAAAGTTTTGTAGGTTATTTTACCATTTTTTGTGGTTGTTTTTGAAGGCGGTTACATTTTTTTTTTAAAAGTTTTTATTTTACTCTTTTTAGTTTAAATATGTAGGATACGAGGGTGAAGTAATTAATAAGTCTTCATGCACTTTTAAACAATTTAATAATATTCTTCTTCTTTTCACTGAATGCCATGTCAACGTCCGTCGTAATGGCGACTGCCCTTCATTCCATCACTCTCTCATTCTCTTGCTTTCCCTTTCACTCATGACATATCCTTCTAGTACGTTCCAAATCCCACACTCGGCCTTCCTGCATTTATGTTTGTCCCCAAACATGCACACTCTGAAACATTCATCTACTCAATATTCTTCCTTAATCAGCAATCATTCTCTTTCATCATACAATAAATTCTATAAGTACTCTAAACATTTTACAACATAGGCAGTAACAACAAAAATACAATAATAGAAGTAAACAGATCAAAACATAATAGCTTGCCTAGCCGTTCACTCCTGAACAAGGTTTTATCACTATTCCGTCTGGCTTACAGAACTGAAGGCTTGATTCTCTCTTTTTCTTTTTAAAATAGCCTTTTGTTATATCGTTCTTATTCTGATCCAGGCTACTGGACGCAATAGTCCTACGATTCCTGTTCAGTGTGTCAATTACTGCATCAGTCTTGTCAGCAGTGGTGCGCACGTCTCTACGATCTTCTTTCGCTTGCTGTTTCATTGAAAGACAAGGCTGTTGTGCCATTGGAACTTTGTCTTTCAAAACGCTCTTTGACTGGAATGGTGTCTTCTCTTCATTTTGCGCGTATTTAGCTTCTTCCAAGCACTGAAATTCATACTGATTCATGGAACCTAAAGCAAAACCAGGCCCTTCCTTGCACACAAAACTCACACAACCACCTTCCATGACTACAGTAACATTCACTAAAAAGTCTTGACCTAGAGCAACATCATAGAGAGCACAATCACTTGGTATAACATAGAATGGAACACCGTCGTAACATTGTTGGTTTACACACATATTTAAGGAACATTTGCCCATTGTTTGCACTGTTGATAATCCAAGTCCAGTTAAAATCAATTTCTTCTTATCACATTTAGGACTACCGATCTCGTTATAAATGGTCGATGATAGCAAATTAACATCACTGCCGGAATCCACCAAAGCTTTAATGCAATAACCATTTATTTTCACTGGTATGATTGGCTTCATACAAATGTACTCTATGATTGGCTTATTTATACGGTTTTCGCTGACAACTTGCATAACCTCCGTTCGTACTGACATATCGCTGTCGCTGTCACTTTCAACTTGGACATCAACCTCCTTCGTTTTTTTCTCCTTTCTTCCGCTGCAATCAGAAGTGACGTTAGCCTCTTTGGTATTCACCGCGAACATAGCTCTCTTTGTTTCTTTTTCAGAAGAACGCCGATCATTGTCGAAGTTTCCCGACAGCTTACGATCCTGTTTGTTGGTTTCAAACATCTTCGTACAAGTCGAACCAACATGGCCGAACTCGTTGCACCTAAAACATTTCAGCCCCTTGCTTTTGTGAGGGCAATCCTTTGATGCATGCCCTAGCTCACCACAGCCATAGCATCGAATTCTTCTACCGCTTGTATGTGTGTTGGATGTTGAAGCATCCAAATCCTCGGAATCATGCATTTTCCGCTTTATCATTTCATAAATTTTAAGTTTTTCTTTTAATTCGGTATAAGTCGTCACGCCATACAACATCACTTTGTTCATTTCGTTGTCGATGATCCCTTCAACGATATATTTTATGGCCACGTAGTCAGGCAGCTTACCACGCTTACCCAGTTCTTTCATAGTCAACATATAATCGAGACAGCTTTCTTTGCTTCCTTTCTTTCTTGCACTCATCAGCTCATGGATAGCCTTAGCGTCTATTGTATCCGGGAACTCTTTCATCAACGCAGCTTTTAAATCATCCCAACTCTTAAACGGTCGCTCTGCTCGCAACCAGAGCTCCGCCGTGCCAGTCAGCGCTCGACGAGCCACTAGCAACTGCTGGAGTGGTGTCCAACCAAATTAAAACTTTCGGCATTGCACTCCACGTCGTCAATCCATCGTGCAACCGGATAGGTATTATCGCAGCCACTGAATTTTGGAACTAATTCCGCAGTCATCTGCAACATGTTCGAAGAACTGCTTGGACTATGAGCCAACTTCGTATCGCAGTCTTCAAATTCGGCATCTGCATCAGCCTGTCGGCTTCTCCTTCTTTCTCTTACTTCCTTAGGCATATTTTGTGTCCTACTCCGCCGCGGAGCCACCATGTTAAAAACCGATCAATTATATTTTAAAATGATGTACGTCAGACGTACATAATGTACGTAAACTGTTATTGATGTACGAGTATCAGGTATCGATAAAATATGCATTGATAGTGGCTCTGCTGGGGAGCATACTCTCTAGCAGAGCCACCTAGAATACATACTCAGGAATGTTAAACCTTACTGTTTTTCGATGAAATCCGTTGTACGTATAGTGCTTATAATGTACGTGTTGAAAATATTATTATTAGATAGGGGTTTTTTATATTTTAATTTTTACAAAATGTTCATATAGAAAGCGCCTGCTTTTGCCTTGTCTTGTCCACGACACCACAAAGGTGTGGTTTTAGGGTTCCGTAGTCAACAAGGAACCCTTATATATCCGTCTGTTTGTCTGTGTCTAGCTCAGAAACAATTACCTCCTGTACACCTCAAATGGGAGGTAATTTTTTCTCTTGAAATTCGTAGTGTGGGATGCCGTTAGATAGGTCTATAAGAAAGCCGCTGTGATGTCACAAGACGAGTCAATCACATGGGTTATTTTGTATCAGCAAAAGTTGTTATAGAATCTGCCTTTCAGGTAAATTGTAAACATAACTTAAATAACATTTATTATACAAAAAACAATACTGGGAAAATTGACGTATTACGTAAATTTTCCTTAAACTAAACATTAATACCTTATTTAACAAAACTTAAAAAACTTGACTTAATTTATTTGTGGAAAGAAAATAGTTATTTGTTACGCAAGGCTGCAAAGTTGATTTTTGGCGCGAGTACTTGAATTTAAAACTGAGCGAGCGAAGGATTCTAAGATTGAACCGCGAGAGAAACGAGCGGTCCAAATATAGAATCCTGAGCGATGCAATTTTTTCAAAAGTACGAGACGCAGAACACGGAACAACATTTTGTAAAAATTAAAATAAAAAAACCCCTAACTAATAATAATATTTTCCAACACGTACATTATAAGCACTATACGTACAACGGCTTTCATCGAAAAACAGTAAGGTTTAACATTCCTGAGTATGTATTCTAGGTGGCTCTGCTAGAGAGTATGCTCCCCAGCAGAGCCACTATCAATGCATATTTTATCGATACCTGATACTCGTACATCAATAACAGTTTACGTACATTATGTACGTCTGACGTACATCATTTTAAGATATAATTTATCGGTTTTTAACATGGTGGCTCCGCGGCGGAGTAGGACACTATTTTGTGTCCTACTCCGCCGCGGAGCCACCATGTTAAAAACCGATCAATTATATTTTAAAATGATGTACGTCAGACGTACATAATGTACGTAAACTGTTATTGATGTACGAGTATCAGGTATCGATAAAATATGCATTGATAGTGGCTCTGCTGGGGAGCATACTCTCTAGCAGAGCCACCTAGAATACATACTCAGGAATGTTAAACCTTACTGTTTTTCGATGAAATCCGTTGTACGTATAGTGCTTATAATGTACGTGTTGAAAATATTATTATTAGATAGGGGTTTTTTATATTTTAATTTTTACAAAATGTTCATATAGAAAGCGCCTGCTTTTGCCTTGTCTTGTCCACGACACCACAAAGGTGTGGTTTTAGGGTTCCGTAGTCAACAAGGAACCCTTATATATCCGTCTGTTTGTCTGTGTCTAGCTCAGAAACAATTACCTCCTGTACACCTCAAATGGGAGGTAATTTTTTCTCTTGAAATTCGTAGTGTGGGATGCCGTTAGATAGGTCTATAAGAAAGCCGCTGTGATGTCACAAGACGAGTCAATCACATGGGTTATTTTGTATCAGCAAAAGTTGTTATAGAATCTGCCTTTCAGGTAAATTGTAAACATAACTTAAATAACATTTATTATACAAAAAACAATACTGGGAAAATTGACGTATTACGTAAATTTTCCTTAAACTAAACATTAATACCTTATTTAACAAAACTTAAAAAACTTGACTTAATTTATTTGTGGAAAGAAAATAGTTATTTGTTACGCAAGGCTGCAAAGTTGATTTTTGGCGCGAGTACTTGAATTTAAAACTGAGCGAGCGAAGGATTCTAAGATTGAACCGCGAGAGAAACGAGCGGTCCAAATATAGAATCCTGAGCGATGCAATTTTTTCAAAAGTACGAGACGCAGAACACGGAACAACATTTTGTAAAAATTAAAATAAAAAAACCCCTAACTAATAATAATATTTTCCAACACGTACATTATAAGCACTATACGTACAACGGCTTTCATCGAAAAACAGTAAGGTTTAACATTCCTGAGTATGTATTCTAGGTGGCTCTGCTAGAGAGTATGCTCCCCAGCAGAGCCACTATCAATGCATATTTTATCGATACCTGATACTCGTACATCAATAACAGTTTACGTACATTATGTACGTCTGACGTACATCATTTTAAGATATAATTTATCGGTTTTTAACATGGTGGCTCCGCGGCGGAGTAGGACACCATATTTTCGTCGTGTTGAATAGAGATTCAATTTTCGTCTTTTTGAACCAAAATTCAAATAAAACACACCGTTAAAATGGCGTCGTTTTTGTTCGTCGTATCCACAGAAATATTAAAAACAGGAGAAGTGGCAAGGGGGCGTGTCCGCTACCATGTGGTTCTGAGCGCTACGCTCAGAAAGTGAAAAAATGGCCGTCACCGCGAGTTAGTGTGTTGTCAACCGCGTTCGTGAAAAAAACGATTATGCCGTCTTGTTCGGTGCTTTTGTGCAAAAATAAAAACCAAAACAAATATTTTAGAAGTCATGGCATCGGGTTTCACATGTAATTACAAGTATTTTACAATATTTGTCTTAAAAATCACGAAAAACAACAAGCAGTAAAATATATCTGACTTGTACTACTGTACTTTTGTTTTCCTACATTACTCCGACTGTATTATTTTTGCAATAAATACATTGCTCTTTTACAACCACATCATTGCATCACAGAGTGACTGAACAAGCAATGTAAAACTGACATAACGATACCTCAATCAGCCGTAATGTCGCATGGTACGGCCGCTGCTCAGGTCCGCGTATTTTATTGCGAGCTAGTGACGTGCTCTTGGTGATCCGGCAAAGTCTATCGACAAGAAAGTCGACTGCTAAATGCTATTTTAATATTTCAGTTTTTTTTTTGAATTTTTAATCTTGTAATAAGGCTGGAAGGCCGATGTGGTTCATGCATTTTTACAATTTTTTATTATTTTACAGAGTATGATATAAATGCGACACCGAAGATGGTTAAGTAAATTAATTAATGTTTAGTTTAGTAATCTATGGACTAAATTAATAGTAATCTATACAATAAAGATAATAAAAACGGTTTCATATCGTTTTTTATTAATTTTATTTCCAAACCTTTATAATTTATCGATATATTTATCGTGAACTCTTCGATTTAGTCAAACACTGTCGAGTCCGCCCCCGTGTCCCGACGACACACAATGATAATTGTTTTAGTGTGAGTAAATGACACGGAAAAGTACGCTGTGGTTTAAAGAATAAGGTTTATATTTAAATGACAGAGTTTTCGACGGCGCGTGTGTGAACTTGTTCGTAGTATTGTTTTGATATACTACATGCGTAATATTATCTTTATGGTGGGGCAGTTGTGGCTTCACCGGTTTTCTATACATTTTGAACTCCACGCCATATCTCCTTCTATAATATATCTATGGTCGTATCCCAGCGTCTTCTTGGGAATTTCGTCTTCACCCTCGTTACAAATCTAAAATCGTTTTACATCCCGGACGAGCCCCCAAAATTGTAGGATACGAGGGTGAAGTAATTAATAAGTCTTCATGCATTTTTAAACAATTTAATAATATTCTTCGTCTTTTCACTGAATGCCATGTCAACGTCCGTCGTAATGGCGACTGCCCTTCATTCCATCACTCTCTCATTCTCTTGCTTTCCCTTTCACTCATGACATATCCTTCTAGTACGTTCCAAATCCCACAAATATTTAACCACAATTCTTGTCAAATACATCATTTTCTTACATATGTAAGAAATCCGTAGCACCGGTAATAACATCGTTAACATCTCTTTCATTCCTTCCCTATCTCAAAAACTACTGAACCGATTTTGATGAAACTTGCAGTATTCCTTAAGTTGAACGATACCTAGTACAACATAAAAAGAATTACTTAAATCGGACTTGTAGTTCCGAAGATATGCGAACACAAACATAATTTACTAAATCAGTCGATGCCGACTCCTTACTAGAGGAGTTGTACCTTCCATCATCAGCTCATCCACCTGAGATGATGATTATCAGATGCAAATACTTGAACAGCTTTAGAAAATATATGAAAATGGTACTATGTGCCTATAAAATTTGAAGGTTGCCCTCGATTTCCCTGGGATCCCATCATCAGATTCTGACCTGATGATCATGGGACCAAATGGAAAGTATACCCTTTCAAACAAAAGAAAAATTTTCCAAATCGGCCCAGGCGTCTTCGAGAAATCGGGGAACATACATAAAAAAAAAAAGATTCCGACGAATTGAGAACCTCCTCCTTTTTTTGAAGTCGGTTATTAAAAACTACTGCACCAAACTAAATGAAAATTTTATGGGACCAAATGGCAGATATACTGTATCGAACAAAAAAAGAATCATCGAAATCGGACCAGAAACCTCGGAGTAATCGTACGCCGATTACTCCGAGGTTTCTGAGATAAAGTTGAAAACTTCTTAGGTTTTTTGATTTTTCAAAAAGTGCTAGTTCGATTTCGATAAAATTTTAATGGGACCATTCCGGAAGTACCTATAGGTACGCTATCCAAGAAAAAAAGAATTTTTCAAATCGGTTGTTAAACGACGGAGTTATGCCCAAACAAACATAAAAAAAAAATACAAACATCCGAATTGAGAACCTCCTCCTTTTGGAAGTCGGTTAAAAAACTGTCAACGTCAACAATATTTCACGTTGATATAAGTGTCGTTTTGCAGTTACACTTTTTTTAGACAAGCGTTCAACAGATATTGACCTTTTTGTGGTAAGACGGTTTTAATCTAAGGTTAGTCTTGAGACCTTCAGCGTGATAATAATTAAATTCTGTCCCTTTTCAGAGAACTGCACGTTGCGAGCAGGTAGTACCTGCATATTAGGAGTGTACGGCCTCCTCCGTCACCCCATGTGGGGCCCGGACGCGGAGCAATTCAGACCGGAGCGATGGCTCGACCCCGCTGCCTTGCCGGATCACCCGGGTGTTCATGCCGCCTTCGGTATTGGCAAGCGAAACTGCATAGGTAAAACACTCTACTTATGGTACATTAACAGAAGCATTTGAACTTTCTCAAAAAAAAAAGTGTGAGTAGTGACTATCTACTTTAGGGCCTTTTAGCGCGATTCGTTCCGGCGATCCTATCTGGCGATACGATATAAACCCATTCAATCTCTGTAACCTATAGATGTAAATATGTGCTTTCTCACGGACCGTCGTCAGATCGCATCGCGTTCTGCCTTTACAAAGATCGCAGATCGGATCACAGGTTAACAACCCTCAAAAAGTTGTGGAATCATTTTTACACACCAAAAATCCCAAAATTTTTAGACTTGCTTTCTTTATTGATTCTGCTCTATATACCCTAAACGGCTTACTGTTCGGTCCAATAGTGTCTTTAGGTACTTTTCTACATTATAGAATACAAATACAGATACCCTTGATATTTTGCAGGTAAATTATACGGCATGATGGTGATGAAGGTGGCTTTGGCGCACATTTTACGTCGATACTGTATTACTGGTGATATCAACAGCACCGTGTGTGAATTCGATGTTGTTTTAAAACCAGTTGAAGGACAACATATTAGTTTAACACTAAGGACATCAACGTTTAGTAATGGCAGCCAGAATGTTGCCCAATGACTGATTATCGCGACATAAAGTACTAACATATTATAATTATAATTTAATACACCTAAAATTGTCAATCTGCGTTGTCTTATGGAAAATGTTAATGTTAATATTAATCTATGATATATTTTGTAAAATAAAATATTTGTTATAAAAAAATATTACCCAGGTCCCTACAAATATCCCACATACCTAATCATCCTATAAAATACTTCACAATCTTTGCATTTCATAGGGAATAAATTGTAGGAACAGGGAAGGTGAAAACTGTACTCGCTTGTGTAGTTTTGTCAATTTTAAAAGTGTCATATCTTCATCAAACTCGATTTACGTAACAGAAGAAAAAATATGTGTCAAATATTTTTTGATAATAATCTAACTGAGGGACTTATTATTTTTTTTCAGTCAAAAACTAATGATTGGGAACGTGCACGACGGCGGCGGCGGTGGGAGTAGTACTATTCGATTGCAGCGCTCATGGTGGCGAATAGTAGAACTAATGGGGGATTATCTCAGAGGACATTCAGTTTTGCCAACTAATAAAAACGCGCTAATCTCAGGAAATTCTGGTTCGAATTGAATAATTATTTTTGTGTTAGATAGTTCATTTATCGAGGAAGGCTATAGCCTATTTAGCATCACGCTATGACCAATAGGAGCAGAGCAGCAATGAGAAATGTTGTCAAATCGGGAAATTCTTCTTGAGAGCTTCCCTTGCGTACGCTGCTTAAACGGTTTATATTACGCAAAAATGATGTATGACGGAATTGTTCCTCATGAAACGTTCTAAAATAAAGTCCGCGACAGCATATGTCTATCTTTTAAGATTAACTCACCATAACCTTTCTTTTGGAAATCAAATTGGTTTTAAAATAATACATTTCTTGCGACAATGTTTTAATGAATATAGTATTAATCCATATCCAAAAAAAATGCGTTAATCATTACAAGCATTTAATTTTAAACAAAATGCCCTTGACATCATTTGATTTCAATGAATATCTGACGTGATATCATATCGTAGTTTCTTCAACGGCAGGTGCAGGGCGCAGTCGGAATACGACGGCTCTGACATTCAGCTCTGTCGTCTGTACCTACGTAATTTTTTATAATCGCATTATTCCGCTGGAAAAAATAATTGTTGTTGTATTGTAAACTGCAAGAATACTAGCAGCAATAGTAAATTTAAGTTTTATTGATTCCCAAGCGGTTCTTGGAAAGATGAACAATGCAGGAGATGGTTAGCTGCCGTGAAGAGAAAAAGTGAATAACATCATAACCCTAATTTTAATCGTTTAATTGATATTTTTCTTATAGAATACAGTTTGCCTATGCTAATTTAATTTTGTTCAGTGCCAATGAATCACCTTGGAATCCAAAACCAAGTGATTTGTTAAAGAATCTGATTTCAATTAGAACGGTCAGAGCCCCTAAAGTTGCGAACGCTAGGTGGCGCTGATGTCGTGCACGTTCTCAATATCCGAAACAATAAGGAATATTGAGAAACGTTGAAAGGAGTCTCGAGGCCGATTTTGGCGAAAACTAAACCTGCATCATTGAATTTTAGAAAAATCGATAATCCTGGCCATGAATCGAAACCGCTGATTTTGGAAAAAAAAAACACATCCTGTATTACTATACCATCCGATAGTGTTGCTAATAAGGATCAAATCGGGCACGCCGCAATCGCGGCGGTAAGACCCCTCTTTGAGGAGTGGCTGGAAAGGCTTCACAGCGTCCTGACCTACCGCATGACGCAGGTCCTCACCGGACACGGAAGTTTCGGGAGGTACCTGGTGGATGTCGAGGTGTGTATGTATGTGTATGTCGAGGTGTCGGATAGGGAGGGAAGAAAAGCCTGAGTATCACGTGTCACCACTGCGAAGATCGCCCGGAGGACACAGTGGAGCATATGGTGCAGGACTGCCTCGCTTGGGCAGAGCACCGCCGTGTCCTCACGGCAGCGATAGGCGGAGACCTCTCGCGCCCGGCATTGGTCGCGGCCATGCTGCGGGGCGAGACGGAGTGGGAAGTGGTCGCCTTTTTCTACGAAGCAGTTATGGTCGCGAAGGAGGAGGTGGGCCGTGAAAGAGAGAGGACAGCGTCCTCCCTCCGCCCTAGCCGCAGTGGTAGACGCCCACGGCGTCGGACGTTGCAAGACGATCTCCGGCCATCGTAGACGCGGGCATGCAGGCGGCGAGTAATGTGCAACTCGCCGTTCGACCATGGACCATGCCCGGGTCGACGGCGCGTTGTGTTCCACGCGCGCCTCAAAGAGCGTCAGCAAGATACTTATTCCATTACCTAACGTGACCCTGGAACGTAAAGGGCTAATGAAGGACACCGTGGATTTTAGTCAGTACAAGTCTGACAGTCACTCCCGCCCTGCCCTGGGTGGGAGGACTCATTTGATGATTTTACCACGCTAAAAAAAAATAAGGATCAAATTATGGGAAGTAATCATATACCTACCTACGGCAAACTTAACGAAAACGTTTAAATAAAAAAAAAAACTGATCAATCTTCAAGGCAATGACTGTATTCGAAACTTAGTTACCCGTTTCTACTTTGATTTAAATAATGCTATTTTTTGTTCAACTCAATAATTTCGCATTGCTGAATACAGTGGGACTGTTGAGATGTCAAATCCAGTGAAACGTAGAAAACAATAGAATTTTATAACTTCGTCATGGCTCAGTAGAAGGAAAGTGACATAGGAACATGGCAATTTCATAAAAATCTGGTATTTCCTTAAGTTTGTCGTATAACATTACTTCCCAGAATTTGATCCTTATTAGCAGCATTGTCGAATGGTGTAATAATATAGGCCGCTGGCCGGGTGTGATTTTTTTCCAGAATCTGCATGTTCGATTCCTAGATTATTTTCGTCAAAATCGGCCTCAAGACTCCTTTCAACGTTTTTTTATATATTCCTCATAGTTTTGGATAGGTATAGCCAACCACGCCCAGTTGAAAAATTCATCCTGTATTAGGGTTCCGTAGTCAACAAGGAACCCTTATAGTTTCGCCATGTCCGTCCGTCCGTCCGTCCGTCCGTCCGTCCGTCCGTCCGTCTGTCCGCAGTTTAGCTCAGAGACGCACAGTACTAGAGAGCTGTAATTTGGTGTAAATATACGGAATTGTTGTGCCGAAAAAGTGGTAAAATAAAATCTCGTAAAATATTTTTTTTTAGTGTACCTCCTGTACACGTAAAGTGGGGATGTATTTTTTTTTTCTCGCGTACCCCTTAGTGCGGGGTATCATTAAATAGGTCTTTAAAAAATATTGATAGTTTCCATTAACAATTTTTTGATAAAAAAATTCGTTTGTGAAATATTAAGCTTTAAAGTGCTAAATTTTGCTCGACTCGAGTGTCCCCCCCCTCTACCAGCTAAACGGTTATGTTTGGGGGTATGAAAAAATTCACAATAGTAGTATATTTAACGAAGTTTAAAAGAAAATTATCATGACTAAGTAGGCTTTACAACTTTACGAGTTATAGTCGACCAACTTATAAAATGTACTTGGATAACATATTTTCTTAAACAAAATGTATCGGAGAACATGTTCATCAACTGCAAATGTAAGTTTGTCAACATTATTTTTACAGCTTTAATAGGTATGTTTTTACGGTATGTTTTTTGGGGATAGGTAGGTTTTTATCGTCAACTATTTTTAACTAACTTCAAAAAAAGGAGGAGGTTCTAAATTCGTCGTAATCTTTTTTTTTATGTATTTTCCCCGATTTCTCAGACTCCTGGACCGATTTTGAAAATTCTTCTTTTTAAAATTAAATTCAGCGAATCAGTTTACTTCGCATAAGTATTTTGATGGGCAACTACGGAACCCTACACTGTGCGTGGCCCGCACGCACTTGGCCGGTTTTTTCAGTAGGTAAAGTTGAGAATTCCCTTTTTAGAGACAGCCCGCAGGTAGTTGCTAGATAAAAAGGTCTTTGCTTCTGCAATTCGTGAGCTAGTGACATGATTGTTGCAGAATCCCCGTTCACCCCCATTTTGACTGCATCGCTACCCTTCTTATGGGATATTCGCGGCGTCCTAACTCTTTTTCTTAAATATCCGATCAACTGTGGTGGTCATATTGCGCTAATTCACACACAAAGAAATGTTTGTCAAATCGCAAATGTATTAAAAAAAGATTTGTTCAGTTTGCCACTGCGTCAGTTGTGGCCCATGACCTCAGACACGCAGTATCTTTATTGTGCCCGTGAAGGCCAATTTACCAATCCATAATTAAGTCAACTTGCGTACTGCCTTAATTTACAAGCAACTTACACGCTTGCCTACTTGCTGGGCGGTGTTCACAAGTTGTTTTATACTTATTTTTTTGTGTAAATTGGCCTTAACTGCGGCGTAGGACTATTAGGTATTCTGTGACTGCGGGCACACTCTACACAGGAGCCGTACAGACCAAAAACTGTGGGCGCGCGTTCTGCGACACGTTGATATGCCTTTGTCTGTAGGCGTGGCACATTATACAATCCGGCTACAGTCATTATCATCAGTAGGAAGAAGTCCACTGCTGAACATAGGCGTCCCCCTTAGACCGCCACGCCAAACGACATTTCGCCACTTGCATCCATCGGTTGCCCGCGACTCTCGCCACTGGAGAACTTTTCTACAGTCATTTCCTCCTAAATGAGTCCCCCAGTTACCTGAATATAGTTCGGCAGGAGGCCACAAGCGACTGTGGCGATGTCTATGACCATAGATCGGATAATCGGGCGCTTATACATTACAGACATTTCTTTCGCAGTGGCGTAGCTAGGCGGGGGCTAAGCACACCATAATAGCCCCTGGCCTCGCACTTAATCAAATGTTGGAAAAGTGCTAAATTGCTATCTTAAATCATGTAATGATGACCATTTGGGATTGGTTCAAAAAACCGGCGGGGCAGTTACGGCGCAGGGCGCACTGCTCCGAGCGGAAGGACTTTGGAGAATAAACGTGGTCACTCATAATCTACAAGCAGAGTGTTTGATTCCGTGAACTTTTCACAGCTCGACGATCCAGTACTCAAATAGGGATCCACATCCTCCCACTACCAGGCTCAACCTACCCGGCAGACACCGTAGCATGCCTAATAATTTGTACTCATTTATATCGAATAATATACCGAATTCATTACCGATAAATTGTCGTAAATTGTAAGAAAAAATAAAATCAAGAATTCTGCTCATTATTTTATTTAACGCCATCTTGGGACAAGTTTAAAAATGAAATGCTGGCTTGTAGGCAGAAATTTGATTTTTTTTTTTGCTTGCCGTTTACTACAATTTACTAATAATGAATCCGGAGTTTAAATGAGTACAAATTATTAGGCATGCTCCCGTGTCTTCAACTTCAATGCCAGCTGCAATTTTAGCGTGGTTGCGGAAGGTTGCTTCCTAGCACGACCTGCGGTATATATACATATATATATATCTACGGTAATTGAGAAGTACTAAATTCCTAATAAGTAGTATAAAATAGTAAAAATTAAAAGGAATTTACTACCGTCAAAAGTTATAGTGAATAATTATGTTCACAGTCCTGCTAGAAAGTACCTACAACAGGCAAAATCAAAATAACTCCTAAGATACTTAATGTAGAGTGATAATTTTGATATCATTTTATAGCCTGACTCAAATACTTTTAGTTTAAAGCAAAAACCCTTGCAAAATTCAGGGGTACTTATCGAGCTAGAATAAAAAATGTGAAATTATTCAGTTATTTTTGTGTACAATTTCGTGTTTGCCCATGTTTTTTGGTTATTTTTACATATTATTTAGAAAACTTTTGTAGTTTTTGATAAGCGTCAACGTTTAACTTTGCAATAAAGTCATTTGCATGAATGTAGGTCTCTTGGATTCAAAGATACCCCCCAGTTCGAGAGATCAAAAAATTAAAATGGCTGATTAGTTTCGGAGTAAGAATTTTTTTTAAAGCATTTTTGTCGACGAAAATGAGCCTAGAATATCCCCTTCAAATATCGCTAACTCGTGCCCGGACACACTGTATAAAGAAGAACGATATTAATTTTAAAACGTATACCGCATTTTCGAAGCTGACAATCGTAATAAAGCTAGCGCGGCAGATTGTCACTTACAAAGCAAGATGTGTAATTTATTTTTGTTTTCAACAATAGACATAGTGTCTGATTAAAATCCCAATCGACCTAGACAATTTTGAAACACCAACGTGTTCGGTATCACAAAACTGTGACAAAGCAAAGGTGTTTCAGGATTGTGCTATAATCGTCTTGCCCTAGGATCTGGAGGCGACGGCCCTCCAGTGCGTCTGAGAGTGCTCGTCAGGCTGAACAACTTTGCAAAGATGTCATTCATGTATAATTATGTTATAATGTAGCTGGGCTCTTGGTGTTCCACATCAGGTGTTCAAGATCTTTAATTTTTATACGTCAACAGAGATTGCTCATCAGGCTGAACAACTTTGCTAAGACGTCATTCCTTTTATAGTGGAGCTGGGCTCTTGGAGTTCCACAACAGGTGTTCCAGATCTTCAATTTTTATATGTCAACAGAGAGTGCTCATCAGGCTGAGCAACTCTTGCTAAGACGTCATTCCTATAATATATGTTATGTTATAATTTAGCTGGGCCTTTGGTGTTCCACATCAGGTGTTCTTCATTTTTTATATGTCAACAGAGATTGCTCGTCAGACTGAACAACTTTGCAAAGACGTCATTCCTGTATATTATGTTATAGTGTAGCTGGGCTCTTGGAGTTCCACATCAGGTGTTCCAGATCTTCAAATTTATTCTCTCAGCAGAAAATGCTCATCACGTGGAACAATTTTTGCTTTCGCACTAATTTTGCATCTCTTATAGTTTAGCTGATCAAGTTTCCAAAATAAATTATAGCCTATGTGTTGGCCAGACTTAATACCTATTCAACAAAAAAAAATTCAAGAGTATGCTTGAAAAGCACCAAAACTTTTTGCCAAAACGAATTCTACAAAGCTATCTACTAATAAAACCTTTTAAAAAAAAAAACAAACCGACGAAACATCGAACTGAAAAGCAAAAAATAAATTTTGAGGCGGCGCCAAACAAACAAACATATAAATTAACTATTTGAAGAGCAGAATAGCTCGTTGTATAGCTTGTCGTGGTTGAATAGCAGCTCGTCGTAGCTATTCGTTGATAGTTTCTTTGGCGCCGCCTCAAAATTTATTTTTTGCTTTTCAGTTCGATGTTTCGTCGGTTTGTTTTTTTTTTTAAAAGATTTTATTTTTTACTTTTGAGTTTCCTATCTCGTGTCAATTTCTGTAACTAAAAAAAAATTCAAGTTTTTTATTATATATATTTTTTTGTTAACTATTGACGACCTCCTACACCTGCTTTTTGTCTTCATTCTCAAACTCTCAACGACTGTCATACCCCAGCTGCGTCTAAAGTTCTCATCAAGATGAGTGAAATGAGCCTAAATACGATATAGTTGCTGTTAACTGTTAAGGATCTCTTGCTACTGCCCTCTGTCACCATCCTCAGACCCTCGATGACAATTATACCCCAGCTAGGTATAAAGTTTTCATCAAGACTAGTGAAATGAGCCCAAACACGATAAAGGTGCTGTTAACTGTTGAGGACCTCTTGCCCCTGCTATCCGTCACCATCCTCAGACCCTCGATGGCAATGATACCTCAGCTAGGTCTAAAGTTCTCATCAAGCTGAGTGAAATGAGCCCAAACACGATATAGCTGTTGTTAACTGTTAAGGAACTCTTGGGACTGACTTCACAAAATAACAGGGATCTGGAGTTGATCTGATGATGGTGACGCCATCATGTTATGTTCTCCACATCTCTGCTATACAATAATGTCCTCAGAACTACAATTGTTAACTTTATTTCAACATAATCGGTTCATAATTGAAAATTCTGTAAGAAGATTGACAATTAATTCCTTTTTTTCTACCCTTAGAGGCCGATTTTAGTTTTGAAATTTAAATGGGACCAACTTTGAGAAATACTCTTTCCAACAAAAAAAGATTTTTTGAAATCGGACCACGTTAGGAAAAGTTATGCGTGGTCATACATAAAAAAAAAATATAAATGTCGAATTGAGAACCTCCTCCTTTTTTTTCGTCGGTTAAAAAGTACAAAATAACCTAATTTTCGGAGGACAGTGGTAAAATAAAAATGAAACAAACAAATATATGTCCCCGATGTTTTTAGATATTACTAGCTGACCCCCCAAACGTTGTTTTGACATATAATAAAAAAAACCGGCCAAGTGCGTGTCGGGCCACGCACAGTGTAGGGTTCCGTAGTTGCCCATCAAAATACTTATGCGAATTAACTAAACTGATTCGCTGAATTTAATTTTAAAGAGAAGAATTTTCAAAATCGGTCCAGGAGTCTTTGAGAAATCGGGGAAAATACATAAAAAAAAGATTACGACGAATTTAGAACCTCCCCCTTTTTTGAAGCAAGTTAAAATAGTTGACGATAAAAACCTACCTATCCCCAAAAAACATACCGTAAAAACATACCTATTACAGCTGTAAAAATAAAGTTGACAAACTTACATTTGCAGTTGAAGAGCTTGTTCTCCGATACATTTTGTTTAGGAAAATGTTATCCAAGTACATTTTATAAGTTGGTCGACTATTACTCGTAAAGTTGTAAAGCCTACTTAGTCATGATAATTTTCTTTTAAACTTCGTTATATATACTACTTACTTACTTACTTTTACCGGATGCACAATCGGGTTTCAGGAAGGGACGTAGTACTACTTCAGCTCTGTTAGATGTTACAGACAACATATTGGCGGCTCAGGATGAGGGTTGTTGTACCCTGCTAGTGTTGCTGGACTTTTCCCGAGCATTTGATGCCATTAATTTGTCTCTTTTGCTTTCAAAGATGACGTATTATGGTTTTGACGCATCTACGGTTGCGTGGTTTAAAAGTTATTTAAGCAATCGTAAACAGCTTGTTGAAATTCGGGATGTAAATGGTTCTAGCATTTTCTCTAGTATGGCAGAAGTGGTTAAGGGAGTTCCGCAGGGATCGATATTAGGCCCTCCTTTGTTTAGTCTATATAGTGCTGATGTCACTACTATTTTGAAACATACTCAATTTCATATTTATGCTGATGACATTCAATTATATATTTCTTTTAAACCAGAACAATATGGCGATGCGGTGAAGCTGATAAACGAAGATCTGGAGAGGATAGTGGAGTGGTCAAAACAGAACTCTCTATTACTTAACCCATCCAAAACTAAATTTATGCTTTTTGGTTCTAAAGGTCAACTAGATAGAATCGACAGTACTCTTGCAAACGTTACCGTAATGGGTCAATGCGTTGATCGTGTTTACGAGGCGAGAAATCTGGGCTTGATTATGGACCAAGAGCTACGTTTTGAGGCTCATATTGCAAATTGTGTGCAAAATTGCTTCTATCGCTTAAAAGTTTTGTATAAAATGCGTCCATTTTTAAGTGAAGAACTCCGTGTACAGCTTGTTGAAAGTCTGGTTCTATCCAAGCTCAACTATGCTGATACTGTTGTAGGACCTCGACTCCTGGCGCGTACCGTAAGACTTATCCAAAGAGTTCAAAATGCCTGCGCGCGATTTTGCTTTAACGTTCCACCAAGGGGCCACACTACACCATTTTTAAACAAACACAGCATCTTAAAAATGAAGTCACGACGTAAACTGCACTTAGCTTGTCTTCTTTTCGGCGTCATCAAGTATAAATGTCCGTCATACCTGTACTCTAAACTGGCGTGGATAAATGATCACCGGCAGCGCAAGGCCAGGCGTTGCGCCCAACAGCTGGCTACCCCACATCATCGTACTGCAGCTTTTCGAGGCAGTTTTCGTTACGCAGCCTCCAAATGTTGGAATAATATTCCTCCTCCGATTAGGGACCTAAACAATTTAAATACTTTTAAAATCAGACTAAAGCATTTTATTCTTAGTTCGCAAATTAATTTTGAAAATATTAATATTGACAAATCATTTATTTAAATAAATAAAATATATGAACGGTATATTTTATTATTATTTACTATTTTAATATAATTTCATGTTTATAATCTAATAATTATTAAGTTATTTCAATCATTATTTACAAATAGCTATGCTGCCCTAGCTCTCGTACTAGAACAGTTATTGCACTTATTTATTCGAATCGCTAGTTTTATGTAGGTATTTAGAATTTAAAATTATTTTAATGTAATAGATATAATTTAATTTTGAATGTAATTAGCAATTGAATGTTATTAAACGTATTTATCTGAATGATTAAACTTGGACTCACCATAAAGTTGTGTACCTAACGCTAGGTAACGAAATTGTGCGAGCTGAGCTGGCGAGCTCGTTTGGGCCTGCGTCTGTGTCGCCGGGAACTGTGTAATTGCACTTTTACACCTATTTAACACTTTTACACTTTATTTATCAAAAAGCGGAGCTTTAAGAAAAGTCGCACCTGCTGCAACGAGTTTCTTGTTTCTGTTCGCCTGTCTGGCGCCATGGCGCAAGCAGCGCTCCCTATTGGTCGGTTGCCCCGCCATTGGTGGCGTCATTCTGGGCGCGTTTTATTAAAAATACTTTTAAGTAACTATTATAGCGCACACGCTTTTTATATTACAGTAAATTTTAATATAATTTTATCTAATGCACTTCACTTTTCCCTACACACATTTCCAATTGTTTATGTTATTTAACTATTTTATTTATTTATTTTTTGTTTTTCCTACCCTCGTCCGTGTGTCACTGCGTGGTGCCAACTGAAAACCAGCGCTGGGTGTCTTTTTCGCCCAGCATATGCTGAGTTGGTAACCCTTTTGGAGTGGACATGCTCAGAAAAATTCTTATTGTATTTTTTGTTTTTTTTTTTATGTCTGTGTGTGTGTCCATTATTCAAATAAATGTTTTTCTATTCTATTCTTTCTTTCTATAGACCGGAAGCCAGACCAAAATATCGTTAGTGATTTCTTCTCAAGCCATAATTAGTAGACTACATAAGGGAGTCGGATCATAAAGATTTGTGGAAGTCAGCTGCTGTTCCGTTGGTGGGATAAGCAGCAATAGCCGTTCAAACACGTAGAAAAAATAATTTTTTTTTTGTCATTTCCTCTCAACTGAAACCTGGTTTATATTGAAGATTACCTTATATCACGAAGAATAAAACCAATCAGCTGTCTGTAACATGGTGGAATACACGTCTGCTGGTCACTCGAACATGTAATTTTTTATATTATTTTCAGTGATTTCCTCTCGACTCAAATTTTACCTGATGAAAGTTTACATGAAGATATGGATAAAAGCAAACGTCAGCTGGCTGTATCTCGGTGGAAAGATCGTAAAATAAAATATGAAGAAACAAATATTTTATTAAATCTGAATAACTAAACGTAATTTATTTGCAATATCAAAACGGACATAAGGGAAACGAGTGTCTGTCATAATGACACATAGAAGAAGCCATAAAAAAATATTATTTGGAAAAAAAACTTGTGTCATCCCTAATGTCTAATCTTGTCAAATCATTCTGCTGTCATAATGTTTCAAATCAATATTAAATGATTTTGTTGTTGTATTTCGTTATTTTGTTCAAGTTATGGAACTGTTCTTACTGGAGTGAATAAGTAATTGACACCCTGATCAAGAAGGTCCGTTAACCGGTTCAACAGAATCAGAAGGATTCCCGCACGATCTTCAATGATGAGACAAGGCTCTCGCTTGGAGATTACGTGAAGAGCTTCTCGATCCGGCTTGCATTATGAAGAAATTCCTATCTTTGAGGTCCGAACTAGATATCCATTGATATATGTTTCATAACAACATGTTTATTTTGTATTTTTAATTGTTTTATATGTAATGTAAATGAAAAATGTAAATGACAATAACATCAAACAATGAATCAAGCAATGATTGGGGGTTTTCTTTATAGAAAAGCTTTTTATTTCTTATACTTTTCACTAATTGAGAAAATAAATCAATAGACCCATTTATACGTTTTTTCAAGAGTTCATTATGATTGTTTTGCATATTCGTGCAAAGAATGGGCAGAGAACCTTAGGCCCATTGCATACGGCGTATTCTAAACGCGCAGAAGACGCGCGTTTCAGGAACGCGCCTCTTCGGCGCCGTAGACGCTGATTTGTTATTGATTGCGTTTGGATTGATGATACAAGCGCGCGTATAAAGAAGCGGAGTAGAGGAGAGAGTCTTAAATGTAAGAGTTATTAAGTAATCGTTCAGACATAACCGCGCGGTTAGTCAACCGCCAGAAAATAGAATCGCGCTGCTCCCGCGCGTTTCTATTACTATGGAGTCTTTACTTTGCGTTCAGTTGCGTGGCGGATACCGCGCGGTTAGCACATCACAGCTCGTGAGTTTGGCACGGTTCGTTTCGACACTGAACTGTTTATTGATGAAGTGGAGAAGAGAAATGCAATATGGGATATTCAGTGTGAGGATTACTCAAATAAAACTATCATAACCAAGCTTGGCAAGAGTTAGTGGAGATATTTGGAAATTGTGAAAATACGTTGGAAACTTGGTTGGTTACTTAATATTGGATGCACTCATTTGCATTGCATACCGCATTTTTCTTATCGTTTTTTTAAGGAGCAAAAACCACAGTAAATCGATTTTTCGCTGACCTCCTTTTTCAAACGGACGTTATCCCTGTACGATAATCACATATAACCGCCGGAGTCTGATTGCATAACAATTTTGCGGTTTCGAACCGCGCGATTCATGAACGCGCGGTTTCCGTAAGTCTGTACTAGCCCTTAGTCCTGCTTGTACAATAATTTTCAAAGTATCAGCTGAGGACCTTTCCACCGAGATACAGCCAGCTGACGTCTGTTTTTAGCCATATCTTCATGTAAACTTTCATCAGGCAAAATTTGGGTTGAGAGGAAATCACTGAAAATAAAATAAAAAATTACATGTTCGAGTGACCAGCTGACGTGTATTCCACCATGGTACCGTCGGCTGATTGGTTTTATTCTTCGTGATACAAGGTAATCTTCAATATAAACCAGGTTTCAAATGAGAGGAAATGACTAAAAAAAAATATTTTTTCTACGTGTTTGAACGGCGATTGCTGCTTATCCCACCAACGGAATCGCAGCTGACTTCCACGAATGTTCATGATACGACTCCCTCATGTAGTCTGCTAATTATCGCTTGAGAGGAAATTGGTCACGGACATCTGTTACGGGCTCCCGCTCTACTACTATTGTGAATTTTTTCACACCCCCAAACATAACCGTTTAGCTGGTAGAGGGGGGGGACACTCGAGTCGAGCAAAATTTAGCACTTTAAAGCTTAATATTTCACAAACGAATTTTTTTATCAAAAAATTGGTAATGGAAACTATCAATATTTTTTAAAGACCTATTTAATGATACCCCACACTAAGGGGTACGCGAGAAAAAAAAAAACATCCCCTCTTTACGTGTACAGGAGGTACCCTAAAAAAAAATATTTTACGAGATTTTATTTTACCACTTTTTCGGCACAACAAATCCGTATATTTACACCAAATTACAGCTCTCTAGTACTGTGCGTCTCTGAGCTAAACTGCGGACAGACGGACGGACGGACGGACGGACATGGCGAAACTATAAGGGTTCCTTGTTGACTACGGAACCCTAAAAAAACCGGCCAAGTGCGTGTCGGGCCACGCACAGTGTAGGGTTCCGTAGTTGCCCATCAAAATACTTATGCGAATTAACTAAACTGATTCGCTGAATTTAATTTTAAAGAGAAGAATTTTCAAAATCGGTCCAGGAGTCTTTGAGAAATCGGGGAAAATACATAAAAAAAAGATTACGACGAATTTAGAACCTCCCCCTTTTTTGAAGCAAGTTAAAATAGTTGACGATAAAAACCTACCTATCCCCAAAAAACATACCGTAAAAACATACCTATTACAGCTGTAAAAATAAAGTTGACAAACTTACATTTGCAGTTGAAGAGCTTGTTCTCCGATACATTTTGTTTAGGAAAATGTTATCCAAGTACATTTTATAAGTTGGTCGACTATTACTCGTAAAGTTGTAAAGCCTACTTAGTCATGATAATTTTCTTTTGAACTTCGTTATATATACTACTATTGTGAATTTTTTCACACCCCCAAACATAACCGTTTAGCTGGTAGAGGGGGGGGACACTCGAGTCGAGCAAAATTTAGCACTTTAAAGCTTGATATTTCACAAACGAATTTTTTTATCAAAAAATTGTTAATGGAAACTATCAATATTTATTAAAGACCTATTTAATGATACCCCACACTAAGGGGTACGCGAGAAAAAAAAAAAACATCCCCTCTTTACGTGTACAGGAGGTACCCTAAAAAAAAATATTTTACGAGATTTTATTTTACCACTTTTTCGGCACAACAAATCCGTATATTTACACCAAATTACAGCTCCTCTAGTACTGTGCGTCTCTGAGCTAAACTGCGGACAGACGGACGGACGGACGGACGGACATGGCGAAACTATAAGGGTTCCTTGTTGACTACGGAACCCTAAAAAAGATAGTAGCCGATTCTCAGACCTACTGAATACGCATATAAAATTTGGTAAAAACCGGTAGAGCCGTTTCGGAGGAGTACGGTAACTAACATTGTGACACGGAAATTTTATATGTATATAAGATTATGTTGAATTCTAAACTTGATTCTAAGATCTAAAAGTCCCTAAAGGTGGGCCCACCTAACACTGGCATTGCGAGATTTTGCGATCGATACAAAATTGCAATCGATTTTATAATACTTAATCAGATCTTATAATTTGCCGACCCAGCGATTTTTTCAATGCAAAAGTGCACGCCAAAATAGCCAACACCTCAATTTTAGATAAATCTAAACACGTTGCTAAACACGCATTAGAATATCCGATTTCTGGTTATAACTGTACGGATTTCAAATATGTAAGCTGAATAATTGCAGAAATATTTAAAGGTAAAAGCAGAGAACTACTCATATATTACTGCTTAGACATAGCACAAAAGGTCATAGAAAGAAATAAAACATAGGAACAAAAACTATGTTTCATAGAATATTTGCATAATTACCTATATTCATGTGTCAACATAGAAATAGGTTTTGTAATAGAACAAGGTTCAAAAATGTATGGACACCGTCCCCACCCTTGTAGCACCTTAAAACCTATGTTAATCGAAGGATCATAACCGTCTTATCATTTTATTGTTCCACGGCGAAACTGAAATGTGCATCCGAAAAAAGTTATATCGACATGAAGGAACCGGATTCAGTCACAATACTATGTTCCCGATCACGATGGTTTTCTCTTTAATTATTACCGTGGAATGATTTTAATCGTTCGTGGCTAATTGAGAAGCTCGCGGCTAAATAATTACAGCCGCACAGGCCGATCATTCGGGTTAAGCCGCGCTTACCGAGGTCGGTCTGTGGATGGGTAACAATCTGTCATTGTAGTTTCCTCCGTGCCTCGGAAAGCACGTAAAGCCGTTGGTTCCGGCCATCATTGTAGATGACTTTGACAGTCTTTACAGTCAGAAGCTCTAAAATCTGCGACCATGGGGTATCGTATTACCCAGTTACTGGGTTGTGGAGGTCCGATAGGCAGTCGCTCTATGTAAAATACTGATATTTAGCTGCATCTGGTTCAACTGGAAGCCGACCCCAATATACTTTTTTTTGTTTTAGGTCTTAAAATCATCAAATGAGTCCTCCCGCCCTGGACGGGGCGGAAGGGACTGTCAGACTCTTACTGACTAAAATCCACCCGTGTTCCTTCGGATGCCCTTTACGTTCTGGGGCCACGGTATCCTGGGTTAAGAAAAAACCCGCGACCCCAGCAGGCATTTGAAACACGACGCGCCACCGACCCGGGCTTGGTCCTTGGTCGGACGGCGAGCTACCCATTGCTCACCGTCCGTAAGCCCGCTCCGCCGCTGTGCCCTCTGCTGGTCAGAGGGACACGCGTTGGAGCGTCCACACGACAGGCTATTCGCATACGGGCAAAGAGACGCCTTAGGCACGCAGTGCCTAAGGAAGAGTTTTTGCCCGCATCCCAGGGTGCACCGGCCCAAAAAACTGGTCTTCCCCCCGGTCTTATCCGAGAGGGAACTCCAATCCACGGGCGCACGTGGAGGTTTCCTGTCTTAGCACCCCGACCCCAATATACTTGGGAAAAGGCTAGGAAGGTGGTGTATGATTTTGTTCGGAGTTTTCAAACAACTCTTTGGAACTAAATGGTGACTTCCGCACGGAAACAACTCACGGAGCAGAAAAAAGTTCAATGAAGAATTCTAATGAATATCGTTATTGTGAAGTAACCATTGACCGTTTTTAAGGAGTATTCAAATAAAAATCTATATCTATCTATACATATAATAAAACTGTAGAAAAGTAATTTTTGTACATTAAAAAAAAACTCAAAAAATATAGCCAGGGTGTTAAAGGACAACCAATAGAACCCATTTCTAGCATTTTTAGAATTTTTGTCTGTTTGTCTGTTTGTCTGTTTGTATGTTTATTTGTTCGGGCATCACGTAAAATTTACGAAAGCTTTGTAGATAACTTTAATACACAACGACTGACCGTAACTTGAAGTAACATTTAGTTTTTGTTTCATTGAAATCGGTTCAGTCTATCAAAAGATATTTGAATTTAAAGTTTTCCGGTCAGTTCACACCGAGACGCGCAGGTCAGTAGCGCGATCTAGCTTCGAATGGAAAAACTACTTAGTCAAATAATAAATTTAAACATAATTATTTCAACGCACGGCAGATGGCGTTTAAAGAAAACCTGGAATAGAGGTGTT
Organism: Agrotis clavis; assembly: GCA_954870645.1. NCBI lineage: Eukaryota > Metazoa > Arthropoda > Insecta > Lepidoptera > Noctuidae > Agrotis > Agrotis clavis. The sequence continues at coordinate 8,615,093 of OX940940.1, forward strand.
ATTGAAGTAACATAATGTACGGTATTTTGTTTCATCGTAATCAGTTCACACCCGAAATTAATTAAAGCAATTTAAAGGAATCGAACAGAATGGAATGGAATGCACTGGACTGGACTGGAATGGAGTGGAGTGGAGTGGAGCGGGTGGAGTAGAGTGGAGCGGGTGGAGTGGAGTAGAGCAGGTGGAGTGGAGTGGAGCGGGTGGAGTGGAGTGGAGCGGGTGGAGTGGAGTGGAGCGGGTGGAGTGGAGAGGAGCGGGTGGAGAGGGGTGGAGCGGTTGGAGTGGAGTGGAGCGGGTGCAGTGGAGTGGAGCGGGTGGAGTGGAGTGGAGCGGGTTGAATGGAGTGGAGTGGAGTGGAGCGAGTGGAGTGGAGCGGGTGAAGTGGAGTGGAGAGGGTGGAGTAGAGTGGAACGGGTGGAGAGGAATGGAGCGGGTGGAGTGGAGCGGAGAGGGTGGAGTAGAGTGGAGCGGGTGGAGTGGAGTGGAGCGGGTGGAGTGGAGTGGAGGAATGGAATGGAGTGGAGTGGAGTGGAGTGGAGTGGACTGCTCTGGAGTGGAGTGTAGTGGAGCGGGTGGAGTGGAGTGGAGCGGGTGGAGTGGAGATGAGCGGGTGGAGTGGAGTGGAGCGGGTGGAGTGGAGTGGAGCGGGTGGAGGGGAGTGGAGTGAAGCGGGTGGAGTGGAGTGGAGCGGGTGGAGTGGAGTGGAGCGGGTCTTTTTGTTGCTTTACGTTCACGCGTGCTGAAATAGGATTTAGAGTAGGTTCCATAATTTTTTTTTCCATACCAACATTCATTTAATTCATTAAACAATATCGAATTCAAATCCATATACAAATTACTCTTATCCAATAGCAATTAAATGGTACTGCCTTTGAACAACAGAGGGCGTTTATTACAAACACGTCAAATATTCTTGAATTCGAAATATAGGGTATAAAAATGAAAAACGTGGCGAGAATTAAACGCTTCGTACTAAAAAATACATTGTTAAATTCCGACATCCACGCGAACGAAGTCGCGGGCACAGCTAGTATCTTTATAAATACAAATAAAATCGTTTACTTTTTATCGCAACAAATACATTATTCGGTGTTTTCAGTGTCTATTGCAATATTGTCCCAGGCATTGGCTAGCCCAACGAAATTCTCTTAATGCCTTCCAACCCTACAGTAGCAAACGAAACTGACGACATGCGCACAGTCACCAACTGTCAAAAAACCGGGTCCTCAAGAAAGTCAGGAGACCTTAAATTCCCCACAATTCTTCAGTTCATGAAACGCCTTTACAAGCGTTTCTTTGAATTTTGCTGCAAACCCCTAATCGCATCGGCAGCCCGATACGACCCATCGCGTATTAGTACAAATCGCTGGCCCAAGCATACACTCATCACTTTCGCTCGAAGGTTACGGTGCAGGTCTACCGTCTACCCCGCTTGGGCAGAGCATCACCATGTCCTCACGACGGCGATAGGCGCGCTAGCGAAGGAGGAGGCAGGCGCCGTGAGGGACAGGACAGCTCGATCTCACAACCGCAAAATGTATTTGTTGCGATAAAAAGTAAACGATTTTATTTGTATTTAAAAAGATATTTTTATTTGAATACTCCTTAAAAACGGTGAATGGTTACTTCACAATAACGATATTCATTAGAATTCTTCATTGAACTTTTTTCTGCTCCGTGAGTTGTTTCCGTGCGGAAGTCACCATTTAGTTCCAAAGAGTTGTTTGAAAACTCCGAACAAAATCATCCACCACCTTCCTAGCCTTTTCCCAAGTATATTGGGGTCGGCTTCCAGTTGAACCAGATGCAGCTAAATATCAGTATTTTACATAGAGCGACTGCCTATCGGACCTCCACAACCCAGTAACTGGGTAATACGATACGCCATGGTAAGACTGGTGGTCGCAGATTTTAGAGCTTCTGACTGTAAAGACTGTCAAAGTCATCTACAATGATGGCCGGAACCAACGCCTTTACGTGCTTTCCGAGGCACGGAGGAAACTACAATGACAGATTGTTACCCATCCACAGACCGACCTCGGTAAGCGCGGCTTAACCCGAATGATCGGCCTGTGCGGCTGTAATTATTTAGCCGCGAGCTTCTCAATTAGCCACGAACGATTAAAATCATTCCACGGTAATAATTAAAGAGAAAACCATCGTGATCGGGAACATAGTATTGTGACTGAATCCGGTTCCTTCATGTCGATATAACTTTTTTCGGATGCACATTTCAGTTTCGCCGTAGAACAATAAAATGATAAGACGGTTATGATCCTTCGATCAACATAGGTTTTAAGGTGCTACAAGGGTGGGGACGTTTTGGGCATTGTTCTTTGGTAGTTTTAAGAAAAAACATTAAGATGATGTAATAGAGAATAATGTAAGAATAGTCATGGCAATGTATGAATGACCATAAATAATGTAAGAATAGTCATGGCAATGTATGAATGACCATAAAACTGTAAAATAGAAGTAGTTACAAAATAAGTCAAGTTTAAGAACAAAATGTAACAATAAAAATTGTTCACGAGAAATTATTTCCCCAAATGAAAATAAAATAAAGATATAAGCAGATTAGTTAGAATGAATGGGCATCCCACCCATATGAGTGATAGCGGAATAATGATAGAAAGAACTAGTATGAAGAATGAAAGTACGAGAGGCATAAATGCGAGAACTTGTATGAATGTGGTTGAAGTACCTAGGCGCCAGCTTTGTTGGTGGAGAAAGATAAAAAAAAAAACCGGCCAAGTGCATGTCGGGCCACGCACAGTGTAGGGTTCCGTAGTTGCCCAACAAAATACTTATGCGAACTAACTAAACTGATTCGCTGAATTTAATTTTAAAAAGAAGAATTTTCAAAATCGGTCCAGGAGTCTTTGAGAAATCGGGGACAATACATAAAAAAAAAAAGATTACGACGAATTTAGAACCTCCTCCTTTTTTTGAAGTTATTTAAAAATAGTTGACGATAAAAACCTACCTATCCCCAAAAAACATACCTATAAAAGCTGTAAAAATAAAGTTGACAAACTTACATTTGCAGTTGAAAAGCATGTTCTCCGATACATTTTGTTTAAGAAAATATGATATCCAAGTACATTTTATAAGTTGGTGGACTATTACTCGTAAAGTTGTAAAGCCTACTCAGTCATGATAATTTTCTTTTAAATTTCGCTATATATACTACTATTGTGAATTTTTTCACACCCCCAAACATAACCGTTTAGCTGGTAGCCGTTTACACTCGAGTCGAGCAAAATTTAGCACTTTAAAGCTTAATATTTCACAAACGAATTTTTTTATCAAAAAATTGTTAATGGAAACTTACATTATTTTTTAAAGACCTATTTATTGATACCCCACACTAAGGGGTACGCGAGAAAGAAAAAAAACATCCCCACTTTACGAGTACAGGAGGTACCCTAAAAAAAAATATTTATGAGATTTTATTTTACCACTTTTTCGACACAACAAATCCGTATATTTACACCAAATTACAGCTCTCTAGTACTGTGCGTCTCTGAGCTAAACTGCGGACAGACGGACGGACGGACGGACGGACGGACATAGCGAAACTATAAGGGTTCCTTGTTGACTACGGAACCCTAAAAAATATGTAAGCTGTAATACCTATTCTGTAACGTTTACAATGCTCACTTCATTAGAGGTGACCAAAGTGAGTATCGAACTCATTGTTAGGGTTCCGTAGGCCGAATGAAAAAAACGGAACCCAATAACATCACTCATGTGTCCGTTTGTCCGGCCTTCACAGTGAATTTTCTCCGAACCTTCTTGACCGATTATTTTGAAATTGGGTCAACATATCACTTCCTATGGCCCAAAGGTAGTCGTGTTTTTTTTTTCATACAGTCGGACGGTAAGGTGGGTGGGACCCATTCATTACTACCATTACGGTCTTCTATTAATCTTGAGGTTAGTACTCATAAAAAGTCAATTCTATGCAGTATTTATTGTAACGTCAATGGGTAATGTAATTTTTTATACTCCTTTAAAGTTATGTCATAATACATTCTACGGTCCTAGCTAAAAAAAAAACATTAATTTATCATGATTATCTTTTATCGTATTAATCTTACATGTTAAAAATGTTGTAAGCATTTTATTATAAATATAAAATATGTTAAAACCATGTCCGATCTTTAAAGGTAAGTATTAAAAAGTATTGAGATTCGGTTTCCTAAGTTTCCTTTATATGTTTACTTGTACTCTGTCCGCAACTTTGTCTGCAAGGACTTCGTGCTTATCTACACTAATATTACAAAGAGGAAAGATTTGTATTTTTGTGTGTGTATATCTTTGTAATGAATAAACTCAAATACTAGAAAACCAGAAAAAATCTTTCACCAGTTAGACAGACATAGACAAAAGCGGGGAGGGGGAGAGCGGGCGAAGCCACTGGTAAAAGCTAGTGATTTTTAAAACTCCTCGATTTTTCATGCTCATTGCTAGTTTTCAATCGATGCCCAAGAATACAGTTTCCGCAATAGTATCAAGTTTTTGCTTAGCGTTATGTACGGAAGATCATTAATATAAACTAGAAATAGAAAAGGGCCCAGAGTTCAGCCTTGAGGCACGCCCATCTTGACTAGAGACCCGGACGACGTCGCCCCAATACATTTACCTACTTATTTCTGTCTATTGAATAAATAAGAAAGAATACGGCCAGCAGCTTGTCCACGAATTCGGTAGTGATGTAATTTACAAATTAGTGTATTGTGGTCAACGCACTCGAACGATTTTGAGAGGTCACAGAAAATGCCAATGGTATCCTGCGACTTCTCCCAATTACATTAGGTTAGGTTAGACAGGAATGGCGGGATCTAAAAGACCCCGACGTAACCTTGGTGGTTATGTTTTTTGTGGTATCTAGCAGGAGTAGGAGCACCGTGACAGTTACCATATTATCTATACATATAATAAAACTGTAGAAAAGTAATTTTTGTACATTAAAAAAAAACTCAAAAAATATAGCCAGGGTGTTAAAGGACAACCAATAGAACCCATTTCTAGCATTTTTAGAATTTTTGTCTGTTTGTCTGTTTGTCTGTTTGTATGTTTATTTGTTCGGGCATCACGTAAAATTTACGAAAGCTTTGTAGATAACTTTAATACACAACGACTGACCGTAACTTGAAGTAACATTTAGTTTTTGTTTCATTGAAATCGGTTCAGTCTATCAAAAGATATTTGAATTTAAAGTTTTCCGGTCAGTTCACACCGAGACGCGCAGGTCAGTAGCGCGATCTAGCTTCGAATGGAAAAACTACTTAGTCAAATAATAAATTTAAACATAATTATTTCAACGCACGGCAGATGGCGTTTAAAGAAAACCTGGAATAGAGGTGTTATTGAAGTAACATAATGTACGGTATTTTGTTTCATCGTAATCAGTTCACACCCGAAATTAATTAAAGCAATTTAAAGGAATCGAACAGAATGGAATGGAATGCACTGGACTGGACTGGAATGGAGTGGAGTGGAGTGGAGCGGGTGGAGTAGAGTGGAGCGGGTGGAGTGGAGTAGAGCAGGTGGAGTGGAGTGGAGCGGGTGGAGTGGAGTGGAGCGGGTGGAGTGGAGTGGAGCGGGTGGAGTGGAGAGGAGCGGGTGGAGAGGGGTGGAGCGGTTGGAGTGGAGTGGAGCGGGTGCAGTGGAGTGGAGCGGGTGGAGTGGAGTGGAGCGGGTGGAGTGGAGTGGAGCGGGTTGAATGGAGTGGAGTGGAGTGGAGCGAGTGGAGTGGAGCGGGTGAAGTGGAGTGGAGAGGGTGGAGTAGAGTGGAACGGGTGGAGAGGAATGGAGCGGGTGGAGTGGAGCGGAGAGGGTGGAGTAGAGTGGAGCGGGTGGAGTGGAGTGGAGCGGGTGGAGTGGAGTGGAGGAATGGAATGGAGTGGAGTGGAGTGGAGTGGAGTGGACTGCTCTGGAGTGGAGTGTAGTGGAGCGGGTGGAGTGGAGTGGAGCGGGTGGAGTGGAGATGAGCGGGTGGAGTGGAGTGGAGCGGGTGGAGTGGAGTGGAGCGGGTGGAGGGGAGTGGAGTGAAGCGGGTGGAGTGGAGTGGAGCGGGTGGAGTGGAGTGGAGCGGGTCTTTTTGTTGCTTTACGTTCACGCGTGCTGAAATAGGATTTAGAGTAGGTTCCATAATTTTTTTTTCCATACCAACATTCATTTAATTCATTAAACAATATCGAATTCAAATCCATATACAAATTACTCTTATCCAATAGCAATTAAATGGTACTGCCTTTGAACAACAGAGGGCGTTTATTACAAACACGTCAAATATTCTTGAATTCGAAATATAGGGTATAAAAATGAAAAACGTGGCGAGAATTAAACGCTTCGTACTAAAAAATACATTGTTAAATTCCGACATCCACGCGAACGAAGTCGCGGGCACAGCTAGTGAATATTAATAAGTAATTAAATTAACGCTAGGTAAATTGTCCATTTTGTATTTCGTTTATTAGTTATTACAAACATAATATTATGTGAAACTATCATTAGGTACACACAGTGAGGGAGAGGACAACGTCCACCTCACGACCCAGCCGCCTCGGGAAACGGCAACGGACGTCGCGAGATGATTTCCGGTCACCGTAGGCGCGGGCATGCGGATGGTGAGTAATGGGCGACTCGCTGTCCGTAATGGACCATGCCCGGATCGACGACGCGACGTGCTTTAGAGGTCCAATACCTGCCGGGATCGCAAATATACCGTGGATAGTCAGTACAAGTCTGACAGTCCCTCCCGTACTGCCTGGGTGGGAGGACTCATGTATGATTTTACAACGTAAAAAAAAATTGTTAGATAAATTAAATTAGGTACTCTGAAACTAAACTTCTAAAATGAAAAAGAATCTCTCGATTCAGTTTAGTTTCAGAGGTACCCTAGGTATTACTGGCGTACTCAAAAATTATGAAGTCAAACAGCAGAACTCAGTCGCGGGTTTGTTGATCAAATTGGTTTGATTGTTGATTACAATAATAAAATCTTACTTCTTATCTCAATTCTTAATCCTACTTAATATTATAAACGTGACAGTTTGTTTGGATAGATGGTGAATGGATGTTTGTTCCTCTTTCACGCAAAAACCACTGAATGGATGAAATTTTGTAGTACACAGATAGTTTATCACCTGGATTACATAGGATAGTTTTCATCCTGATTTTATGTTCCCGTGGAATCATTTTCGAGTTGTAGCGGGTGAAGCCGCTGGCAACAGCTTGTCATAAGTATATCCGCACATAAATACAAGATTGCCGCTAATAGGTTCACAGTTTAGATTCACAGCTTCGCGCGGCGCGAGATTTGCAATAATTATGTCAGTACTAGTGGTGTCCGCGATATTGCTGTGTGTTGTGGGGGCTGTTTGGTCGTGGTTGAAACAGGACCTCGAATCGCCCCCTGAGTTGCCTGGGGCAATTCCAATCATTGGACATTCACTTCAGGTCTTAGGAGATCGAAAACGTAAGTAAAGATGTTTCTTTATTTATTACCTGAGGTTATGTTTTTCGAGTGTATCTTCTGTATACATGTATGTCGGTACAGCCAAAGTAATAAATCCAGATAATTAAACATGCTATCCAGCCATTGTATACAGGATAATTTGTAATTGGGTGCATTACTTAAAATAGGTGATATCAGACCTTATTTTCAACAATTTAAATTCCGACAACACGGGGTCGAACCTGACTGGTTTTGGAGATATCGACCTTGAATTTTTTTCGAAAAACTTTCGCCACTCTCATTATTGTTAGAAATTAACGACAGTCACCATTTTCTATTCAATACTTTTCTGATACTGAACGATCTTAGTGAATACAGTGTTACAAAACTAATAATATTTTGGAATATTAAGTGTCCTATTTTGAAGTTTTGAAGCTTTCTTAAAACTTCCCTTGTCTTTCAAGAATTTATTTTCAAAACAAATGTAAAAAATAAATGTTTTGAAAATTACAGAAAAAACTTTCTTGTCTCAACAACTTTTTGAAATGTGTCTGACCCAACCGTCGTTGGTCTGACCAGAAAATTTATAGGGTTGTTACGGACATGGTAGAATTGGTAATAATGTCTATCGATCCAAGACTTCGTTGATGCGAATTTTCTTAAAATACTATGTGTAGTTATTTTATAAAATATTTTGGAAGGCTTTGATATAGTAGGTAATACCTATAAAACGTATCGTTATAGGTACTCGTATATAAAGTTACAGATTTAGCCATGCAAATGCACTTTTAAAATCTGTGTATTAGAACATGAACCTCCTGACTCGGATAGGTTTCTCAGATTTCCTGTCATGAGTAATTTCTTTTTATATTTCAGATCTATGGAATTTTCTACGGGGACTTCAGAAGAGAGCACTAGGAAAACATGGTGTTATTGGATTCTGGTTTCCAAATTATCCGATCTACAGTAAGTGAAATAGTAATTCGCGGTGTAAGAGTCAGATGAACGTATCTACATTTTCTCAATTTTACAGGAAAGCAAAAATACTGTGGAAATTCGGCTCTTTAAACTTTACCAGCTTTTTAATACAGATAAAATACTAGTATGGAAAAAAACTTTATTTTCTATGTATTGCCATACTCTTAGAGCTTTGAAAAAATTAGAAATTATTTATTTATATATGCTTACATAGACGCAATATATATATTTTTAAAATTCGGTTGACATACGTTAGTGTGGCCCTTAATTATTTTCAAACTTCTGTTGTTATCAAACTTAAATACGTCATTTGTGAAGTTAAGTTTTAATGATAAAGTGATAAAGTTAGTAATAAAATAGGTAAAAAATCAATAATATTTATTTACTCCTGAAATTTAATTATTTATTTATTTATTTCGGGAAAACAAACACATACACAAGTTTCTTAATTTAAAGATATTACATAATAATAGTGATAAGTACACACATCAAAAGTGTCTAGGGATCAAGCATTTTTATGCGGATTTCTTGAGATTGAGATGTGGCTTTGTAATAAATTTATGATTTTATAAATTTATATGGATCCTTTTTGGTGCATTTCATAATTTGAATCAGGAACTGTAAATCAAATTCGAGTAAAAGATGAAAATCAGCTGTCAATATTTTCCCTATAAAAACATACAACGCATTGAAGACATTATTAGTGCTACTGTTTCCCTACTACTGATTAAAACCAACGTTATTATGGAGCGGCGACGTCATTTAAGCAGGGAAGAAATGCTCAGAGCCGTGGGAATGATAGAAGCTGGTTCCCGGCAACGTACTGTGGCTTTAGCTCTGAATACAAGTCAGAGTGTTATCAGTCGACTTTGGACTCGTTACCGAAGCACTGGTACCGTGGCTGAGCGCCATGGAGGACGGTATCGCTGCACCACACGGAGACAAGACCGATACATTCAAATCTTAACTCGAAGAGCTCCAACAATAACCGCCATGATGTTAGCCGTGAGGCTTCATCACTCTTCAGGGAACTTAATTAGCGACCAAACAGTCAGAAACCGCTTGCATGAAGTGAACCTTCATTCCCGAAGACCGCTACGGGTACCACCTATAGCAATGCACAATCGTAGGATTCGATATCAATGGGCTCTTGAACACAGAAATTGGGCAGAAGAACAATGGCGTTTCGTGTGCTTTTCTGATGAGTCTCGTTTTGGTATGAGACCGGATACAAGACGTATACGACACTGGAGAACCCCTGGACGCCAACAGCGATTAAAATCCTGCCAGGAAGTCCATCCTTATAGTGGTGGAACCATCATGGTATGGGCGGGTATTTGGATCGGCGGAAGAACTGAGTTGATTTGGATCAGAGGCAACCTCAACGCTCAAATTTATGCTGAGACGATTGTATCAGACGTCATCGTTCCTCTACAAGTGCAAATCGGTCCCTTATTTCAGTTAATGCATGATAATGCACGACCGCACACCGCAAGAGTTGTAAGACAGACTCTCGCCGCAGCTAACATCAATGTCCTGCCCTGGCCTGCTCAGTCGCCAGACTTGAACCCGATTGAGCATGCATGGGATATGCTACAGAGAAGAGCTCTGCCGAATATGGAGGGTATCCAGTCGCAAGAAGACCTTTTTTTGTTGTTGCAACGAACATGGGCGGCCATTCCACAGCGTGATTTGGATGAACTCATTTTGAGTATGCCAAACCGATGTTCTTGTGTTGTTAGTGTTCGCGGTAGAAACACGGATTAATAATTGTTTAAGTTACCCAATAAAATTTTAAAGAAAACTGTTATTTCAGTCTTTTTTTCGAACTTTAATGTTAGTGGTTCAAATATCAAAAATCCCTTTATTAGGAAAATGGCAAATTTCTTTATGAATGCAAAGGTGACTTGGTTTATCGTTACTGTGACAAACGATAACACTTTATTTGATGAATCCTTAAAGAACATTTTAATTAATATCAATCAGGAGAAAAGTTATTGCAAAAATATATGTTGATCCCTAGACACTTTTGATGTGTGTATATACTCCCAACGTTATCCACATTTTAACAAAGAAATATTATTTTGGAACTGCAAAAACATGACCAAAACAAAAAAAGGATGGTAAAAAAGGAAAAGAAAAGAACACAAAAAAGAGAAAAGGAAAACATACTTAATAGCTAGGTAAGAAATAGTGGTAAATAGTGGTGATAGCTTATAAATAGTGGTCATTAACACTTCTTGTAGGTATATGTCGTGCTACAACTTAGGTGGGTTAATTATGTGGTTCAAGGAGTTGTTCTTCTTGGAGTGTGTTCTTCTAAACTTACTAGCCGATGTTAAGAACAAGTCCAGTGTTGCAAAATCAGTGTTGAAGTTGTTAGCCATCCGACGAAGAGGTGCCCGGACTCCAGCGTTAGTGCGGCAAGAGAAAACAGCAAATAGTGGTCGAGGGCGCACCTCTCGTCTTATGACCGTCCTCGGAACAACGTAGCTTAGTTTACTAGTTAGGTCTAAGCAGTCATATCTGCCATTGCACAAGTCATAGAGGAACATAGTTTCCAGGAAAAGTCGTCTAGATTTTAAGTTGACCAATTCATAATTTGTGGGGGAATGTAATTGATTACGACAGCGTTGAAATAGGACAATTGAAATAATAAAACTTGTAATCAGCTTATCAGCGTTTAGAAAAAATATTAACTATCTTCGTCGTCTGTTGTTGGAGTTCCAACTGAAAACCCTTTATAAAAATCATGCCTTGTATTCATCATAAGTCTTGTAAATCGTCATACTTTTCATTAGAAATGGGTAAGGGATTGACATAATTATGCATTTTTGAAGTAAAAGCAAAAAAAAAGTATTCTCTTAACTTCAAATCAGGGGGCTCGTTGAGACTTTCCATCAACTTTTAGGTGCCAAACTAACGTAAGTTTATATTTTGTCAATGGACTATAATATTAGTCAAACAAAATAGTACTGCCACAAAAACGTAAATCGCCAATACATCGCTTTGGCCATTGACTTGTATTATTTATCTAACAAAAATGTCTGTGCCACTAAAACGTAAATACACAAACGTAACACTGGCTCTTTAAACTAAGCATCGAAACAAAATTTTGTAACGACCAAAACAACGTATAAGCTTTTACGTTCTTATGGTTTGTATAATATTGCCAAACAAACTAATATTCTAAGAATGAAAATATTGTTTTTAGAAATACGTTCCTATAGCTCTAAAGCGGTAGGAAGATAATTAGAACTATTTAAACGGTATTCGTAATACGTTTGTCTGGTTCCATTGAAAATGATTCTTAAGCTATTTAGTTTTTTTGGAATTTGATAAATATTGACTTTACCGATACGTCGTTTTGGCAATTCATAAAGGACCATATTATGAACCTTTTTATGAAAAAAAACTGTTTTTGATTTTTTTGTAGATACGTTCATCTGGTTCTTACACCGCGAATTAATGCCATTTATTGAAATTCGACCATTTATAAATATATGCAAGACTATTTCACCAAAGAAACGAGAATACGAGCTTTCTTGGGGATAAATAGGCAGCTGTCCCAACTCCCCAACTCCCAGAGCTGGCGATTAGCGAGTAGCGACTAAGCGAGTAACGACGAAGCGAGTAGACTAAGGAGTCACAGAAAGCTATTTGGCAAGCAGCGTGTAGCGAACAGTTGGTAGCGAGTGCGAGTGTGTAGTTCCAGTAGTTTTGTCGCAGCGCTGGGCTTCCACAGGGATTGCCCGAGCATCGCTAAGTGACTGTATCTTTTAAGCTCTTTAATGTCACTCAAAAAAAAGTAATGGGGTGAGTTCTCGCCGGCCGCGGCAGCAGAGTGAACAGTCAGCAACCAACTATTAAATTATGCATTCGTCTTTTACACGGTTTTATAAAGGGTGTCCCAGTAATTAATGGATAACCTTGGAATGTGTCATAGTAGAACAAAAGAAAAGACCATTCACAAAAAAAAAACATTACCGAGTATAGTGCTAATTTTGGTACCTTATTTTACATTCTTGCACACCACGACCACAAATTTATAAATTCCATCGGTATTTTTATTGATAAAATAATTTACCTACGTTTCGAAAAAAGAGAAAAATTATCATTACTTATTATTTAATCATCACTTTCAGTGGTAACGGATCCAGAAGATAGCATTACAGTAGCCAATTCATGTTTGAATAAACCATTTATCTACGATTTTGCAAAGGAATATATAAATAATGGACTTATCACAGCTGAGGGTATGTAGTGTGCAAATAGCAAATTAATGCTTATTATTAAAAGTACCTAATGTTAATAGAACAATCGGGTAGCGGTGGCTGGCACGTAAAGGGCTATTGAAGGACACCGTGGATTTTAGTCAGTACGAGTCTGACAGTCCCTCCCGTCCTGTCTAAGACTGGCGAAACATGGTAACACTTAGTGCCTTGTAAAAGGAGAAGCGTTTGCTGTTTATTTTAAAGTACCTATTTTCTCTTTACACATGGTTATAATAACAAAGTATATACATATACCTACATGGATAGTTGGTATATCTTTTTAACAGACGCCGTCATTCACCAAGTTTAGAAATTAATGCAAGCCCCACACAGTACGCTAACGAATCTGGCTGACTGACGGCAGTCTATCTATCTACTTCTTACTGCAGGTGTTTTTAATACTACGTCACAATTGTGACGTAGTATTAAAAACACCTTTAGCAAATCCTTGCAATTTTTGGCCTCTCGGACTATAAAAACCCGCGAAGATGCATGGATATGATGTGCATTTCGAGGCTCCATTATCCCCTTGACTTCGGCTTGAACGGCTGAAACTTGTAACTTTGCTCGCTTGCAAAAAATTTCTGTTTTCGTTTTGATCACTGCCAGATTCTACCTTTTCCAGAGTCAATTTGGAAAGTTCACCGCAAACTATTAAACCCATCGTTCAACCAACAAGTGTTGAATACCTTCGTGAATGAAATGAATGAACAAGCTCGACATTTGGTTTCTCGATTAGCTCCGAAAGTGGGAAAAGGCCCGTTTGACGTGCGAGACTTTTGTATCAACTATACACTGTCAACTGTTACTCGTAAGTACCTCGTGTTACATAGTAACTCCACTGTGGGAAAGAGACAGAGCTATACAACTCGTCTATCGCTATCTCGTTCGCACACTGGAATCCGTCATGGTAGGCCACCTGAAGTTCTCATCGGTGTGGTTGTAATTCTATTCAACAAGGAATATAGAATAAAAGGAGATATTATAATGTTTATTTGACACTTACCACAAGCGCACACGACAAATTAGAAATAGTTTGAAAAGGTATAAAGTCGAATAAAACAACATTTAATTAATTTCATTGCAAGATTTAAATAATATTCAAAATGTTACGTTCTAATTAAAAAGAAAAATGATAAAAAAAGGAAACAAATGTCTCATGGCAGAACCAAATACGTATCAACAAGTATGGACCCAAGCTTACTACTGGTGGGTCCAGTCTACAGCTTGTGTTATTGAAAAAGCCCAATTTCGGAATCCGGTGTCAGTTAAAAAAATACATTTTACACCTTTCAGGGACATCGCTAGGATTGAATACTCAAGACCAAACAACAATTGACACAGATTACGCACAAGCAATTGAAGAATTATTTGCTCTATATTGCGACAGATTTCAAAAAGTGTGGCTATTTTCTTCTATTATATTCGACTGGAGCTCAATGAAGCGCAAACAAACTATTCTTTTGAGGAAATTGAAGAGCATTATGGATTCGGTAATGTATTTAGATTTGCAGCCCATGTAATTTCTATTGACAAAGCTAAGGTCTACTGAACGAAACTAAATGAAATTTATGTGACCAAATGGCAGGTATATTGCATCGAACAAAAACCCAGGGTGCAAAGTTCTCATCAATATATATATTTTTGGACCCATAAGTAGTCCTATAGTCGACGTCTTTTCGTAGTTGTCAAACTTTCGGGCAACGGACTGTCGAGAACCACCGTCAAACATGTAATTAAGTACTTCCATAGGTATGTAACTGTGGAGCCTGCTCTTATTTTTACAATTTATTTTTCAGGTCATACACAAAAGAAAATTAGAGCTAAAAGCAAATAAAATTCCGAAAAAGTACGATGACTCGACCCAAGGTAAAGAAACAAAATACTTAGTTTACTAATATGCAAAAATAACCTCTCATGTTTGTATAACCGATTTTCCGAAAATGATAATTATACGAAAAAGTTAATTTTGCAGGAAAATTTAAACCAGTCTTGGATCAAATGTTGCATTTGGCTGAAGAAAAAAATGCGTTTACGGACAGTGACATCAGAGAACACTTGGATACTTTAGTGGCCGCTGCTTACGACACAACTTCTTCAGCTTTGACATTTATTTTGTTAGTGATAGGATCAAACCGAGACATACAGGAACGAATTATTAAAGAGTAAGTAACATTAACAAGTTATATTTATTTTCACCTCACACGCTCGGAAAGATTCTATTTCTCATTCAAAATCTGAGCGCAAAACTCCGTTTTGTGCTCTAGAGCACAAAGTGTTGTTCAAAATTGGAACACGTCTTGTATTCAATTATTTTCTACACTGGCAGGCGAGCCGCCCCCACTGCATTTCCTCGCTGTGTGAGGTGAAAAGTTGTGTGTTGCACTCGGCAGCAAAGTTTTTCTGCGTCTCGTACCTTTGAAAACTTCGCATCGCTCAGGATTCTATATTTGAACCGCTCGTTTCTCTCGCTGTTCAATCTTAGAATCCTTCGCCAAAAATCAACTTTGCAGCCTTGCATAACAAATAACTATTTCACCTCACCCGCTCGGAAAGATTCTATTTCTCATTCAAAATCTGAGCGGAAAACTCCATTTTGTGCTCTAGAGCACAAAGTGTTGTTTAAAAATCGAACACGTCTTGTATTCAATTATTTTCTACACTGGCAGGTGAGCCGCCCCCACTGCATGTCAGTGCACCGGGTTGTTGCAACCTATTTTTTTCTCTGAACATTAGTGTTATGTAGTAGATGTCGTAAGTTTGAGTTTTTAAAATTCGAGAAAATCGTCTCGAACCGCCTTATTATCTGTCTCTGTCTCCAACATTCACAATGGAATCCAATGAATTTGAGCAATTTTCCGCAATTTTACGTAATAATAACACACAAGTGACAAACACAAGTATTAATGTTCCAAAAAAACATTTAACTTTCAAGATTAACAATTTTAGTAATTTTACTTTTAATTTCTAAAAAGAATAATTAAATACTTATATAGTAAATTGTTTAAGCTGTTTCTCTTACACCTACCATTTCCTCGCTGTGTGAGGTGAAAAGTTGTGTGTTGCACTCGGCAGCAAAGTTTTTCTGCGTCTCGTACTTTTGAAAACTTCGCATCGCTCAGGATTCTATATTTGAACCGCTCGTTTCTCTCGCGGTTCAATCTTAGAATCCTTCGCTCTCTCAGTTTTCAATTCAAGTACTCGCGCACAAAAATCAACTTTGCAGCCTTGCATAACAAATAACTATTTCACCTCACCCGCTCGGAAAGATTCTATTTCTGATTCAAAATCGGAGAGCAAAACTCCATTTTGTGCTCTAGAGCACAAAGTGTTGTTTAAAAATCGAACACGTCTTGTATTCAGTTATTTTCTACACTCACTGGCAGGTGAGCCGCCCCCACTGCATGTCAGTGCACCAACCTATTTTTTTTTTCTGAACATTAGTGTTAAGTAGTATAGATGTCGTAAGTAAGTTTGAGTTTTTAAAATTCGAGAAAATCGTCTTCTACCGCCTTATATCTGTCTCTGTCTCCAACATTCACAATGGAATCCAATGAATTTGAGCAATTTTCCGTAAATTTACGTAATAATAACACACAAGTGACAAACACAAGTATTAATGTTCCAAAAAAACATTTAACTTTCAATATTAACAATGGGGATGGCAACTCAAAGCTAATCGTAGATGGCGCTGCGATAGTTGGTCCCCACGTCTACCTTGTACAAAAAAACAAACAAGATTATTTGTTATAAAAATTGAGTATAAATACAAAACAAATATGGAAAATTATTCGTCCATGCAAGTACTATATACTAAAAGAAGAATTAAGACGCCGCGGCGCATCTACAAGAGAAAAAAAGTGATTTAATTGAGTGGTTATACATTTGATTTTACCGTAATAAATCCACAATTACTTGTAGTTGAGGTTTCAATTTTTGAGTTTAGGTATGTTTTACCTGTCCTCTCCTTTATCAAGAATATAATGCTGCTTTTGACTTTCTATTTTGATAAAATATCATAATGTTTTAAGTCAGTAATTTTAACCTTTTTTTCTATTTAGATTCGAGAAATATCACAATATATTTAATTTCTTAACACCACAACTATTACAAAACTCGTTCCAGGTGATAATTCTTCGATTTTCGAGCGATGCAATACTGGTACATAACCTCCAAAAGAAAAGTAGATATTATTTTGAAAAGTGTATTCCATCATTTTTACAGCTTATTACACAACATCTAGTCATTTTACATCAATAAATGTTTTTTTTTCTGAAAATTCCTTTGATTTTACAGTTCTTTGGGGGACCAAACTGTCATTTTCACTTTGACACTTGCCTTCCCCATTGTAGTAATTTTACTTTTAATTTCTAAAATGAATAAATAAATACTTATATAGTAAATTGTTTAAGCTGTTTCTCTTACACCTACCATTTCCTCGCTGTGTGAGGTGAAAAGTTGTGTGTTGCACTCGGCAGCAAAGTTTTTCTGCGTCTCGTACTTTTGAAAACTTCGCATCGCTCAGGATTCTATATTTGAACCGCTCGTTTCTCTCGCGGTTCAATCTTAGAATCCTTCGCTCTCTCAGTTTTCAATTCAAGTACTCGCGCATAAAAATCAACTTTGCAGCCTTGCATAACAAATAACTATTGTAGTTTAACAAACATGAACATACACTTTTCCCACTACTGAGACAAAGGGCCGTCTCGTGAAGAGGATACAGCAATGCAGACTTTGTCTGGGGTGGGCCGGCCAGGAGGCTTACCATGACGTATTCAAGCGAGAGTAGTTCCACTGTAGGAAAGAGACAGAGCTATAAAAGTCGTCTAGCGCCATCTCGTTCCCACACTGGAACTAGTCTCGATTTAAGACATAATGGTAGGCCACCAGACACGGACTGCTTGAAACAGCTATTGGTATGTACCGACAGCTGCGACTGCATGGCAAACTAAAGTTTGTTTTTTAATCTCGTAGACCAAATTGACAAATGATAACATTAAAACTGACGTAAATACTATTGAAATTTATGTCAGTTTGCCATTTGCACCTGTCAATTCAGTCTACGAGATTAAAAAACCGACTCTACAGTATTCTAACCTAAACACTTAATCGGGATCGTGCGAGAGTCATCTTTGGGCGATCGGTGTGCTCAAGCATTCACTAGATATTACAGATGTACTGATTTCTCGAGCATGCGACTGGCCGATTGCTCGTGCAGTCCTAGTATGGGCTGCGTTAGCTAAAAATGGCAACAACAAATTTTATTTTTTTGCTTTATTACAGGTTACAAGAAGTACTACAACATGAAGACGACGACTTGACTAAACAAGATCTACCAAAACTCGTGTACATGGAAGCAGTTATTAAAGAATCGATGAGATTGTATCCATCCGTTCCGATTATCGCAAGAAAAATCAATGAAGACCTTAAACTGAGTACGACCCTTTACAACGTTAGTCTATTAGATTACCTATAGAATGCCCTAGTAGGCGACTGAGAATTGAAGCCAAATTAATTTCCACACGGAAGAAAAATTTCCTCCGTCGTCATTCGATCCCTAAGAAAAACATTTTTTATTTTATTTTTTTATTTATTTATTTATCACTTACATACAAATATCCTTACAGGCTAGACCCAATGCGATATTGTAGCATACTTAAAACTATTTAACCGTAACAAATTCTATACATAGCTGTTCTTGTAAATTCACCCAAAGAGCAACAGAATATGTCAATGTCATCAGCAATGAGATTGAGTGTGCGGATCGCGCTGGTGAGCGGCGCCTCTCGCAGTAAGTTAGTACGCGCGCGCGGTTCCGCCAGCAGCCGCGGCTGACGACGACGTCCCACATACCCGTCTGGCGCGACTAGCTCCATCCTTCGTAATATATCCGCATTGTGTATCTTCCCTCTAATTACCTTAAAGATATAAATCACTAGTGTGAGTTGCCTCCTGACCCTTAGTTCATTATATCCAACCATACCCAAGACAAAGAGAGTTGGATACATCAATGGGTAAAATGGATATACCCCGTATTCCCTCATATATTTGTACCTCAAAAATTTATTTTGAACTCGCTCCAACATGAGACTATACTTAGCTTCATGTGGAGCCCAGATAACTGCATTACATTCAAGTTGGCTTCTTACTAAAGCATTATATAATGCCGTTATGGCTTTAATATTTGTGAAGCTCTTAACCATTCTAAGCACAAATCCTAAATTTCTGTAAGCTTTTTTGCAAACCTTTACTATATGTTCACGAAACGTGAGCCCAGTGGTAAACTGAACTCCTAAGTCCCTCACTTCCGTGGCCCTAGTCATCGGCACTCCGTCCACCATGTAAGTATGCGTGATGGGTGTGTGCACGCGCGTGAAACTTATGGTCACACACTTAGATGTATTAAACTGTAGGAGATTACCCTTGCTCCAAGCCACCACTCTGGCTATATCCCTCTGCAGTCTTTCACAGTCATACACGTTTGTGATAGGAAGATAAAGCTTGAGGTCGTCGGCGAACAGTAAACACTTAGCATCTTGCAGTACGTTTGGTAGATCATTAATCATTATGAGAAACTCTAGAGGCCCTAGATTAGTTCCTTGGCTCACCCCAGATTTAGTATAATATGCGTTCGATTGGTATCCTGCAAAATCAACATACTGTTGCCGGCTACTCATGTAACTGGCAAAAAACTTAAGTAAATGCGGGGTAAAGCCGACCCTCGCTAGCTTTTTCAGTAAGACGTCATTATCGACCACATCAAACGCTTTTTTAAAGTCGAAATATGCAGCATCTGTTTGCCCCCCACCGTCTACTACCGGCACCACATCCGCCACATAGCAGAGTAAATTACTGGTAGTATTTCTAGTCGGCCGGAATCCATGTTGTGCGTCTGTAAGTTGCGAGTTAACTTGCTGAAAAATGCTCCTATGAATAACAGACTCCAACACTTTAGCCATTGTTGACAATACTGCAACCGGTCTGTATTCTTCAACTTTAGTTCCCGAACCTCCCTTCGGTACCGGTATGACCCGGGTAATCTTCCACATCTCTGGAAACACAGCAGATTGAAGGCACAGATTGAAGATGTGCAAGAGTGGTCTCGCCAAACCTACTCGACAATCCCTAAAAATGTATGGCGGAATACCATCAGGCCCTGACGATTTTTTCGGCTTAAGTTTCTTTAGGGCGCGTACAACGTCTTCCAGCTCCAATCTGTCAAGATGAACCCGCCCCGCTCCGTTCTGACTGCCCGCTTCCACTATCGCCGCATCCACATCTAATCTAGGTGTTTCTGCATTGTATACTGAGTAAAAATATTCAGCGAATTCTTGTGCCGCTTGTTCACACGTCAAGGGATGTCCGTTTTTTAAAATCTTTTGGCTACTAGCTTTACCTCTTTTAGAATTAACATAAGCCCAAAAAGACTTAGGATCCCTCAACATTTGGTTTTGTGTACGTTGCTGATACTGTTCCTGTGCTATTAAAATCTTCTCTTTTACTAGGGTTCTACACTGAGCAAACGCTTCGTAATCATTCCCTAAACCACTACTTTCTACTTTAACATGTGAACATCTCCAAGGAAAACATTAAATGTGTAGCGTGGAGCTCAGGCAGTGGTCCGACCGCTGACGATGAACGAGTAACGAGTAGAACTGAGTAGGCGATCGGCGGGAAACGAGTGTAGTTTCGACAGTTTTGTCGCCGGGCGACAGCGAGTGTTCAAGTGCGACTAGCGATTACTCGCGCTACTCGCCCGCGGTCGCTCTATGTGACATTTCATTCACTGTACCGAACGCGAGCATCGTTGAACGAGTATCGCTGAGCGAGCTAATTTTTGAAAGCTCGTCGCTCAGCGACAGAACGAGTAAAACGAGTCGTCGCCGGCGTGTGAACAGTCAGAGAGCAACTACTAATATTATATGCATCTCTTTCGTTTACACGGAATGTACATTTATTGTGCGTTTCTTGAGAGAGAAAATCGCCGAGAGTTACTGTTCTCTCGCTGTTGGTCGGACCACTGCCTCACTCATATGTTAAAAAGTGGATTTACTAAAAACGTAACGTTGTTTCACAACAACATTTCACGTTGAAATAAGTGTCGTTTTGCAGTTACACTTTTTTAAGATAAGCGTTCAACAGATATTGACCTTTTTGAAGTAAGACGGTTTTAATCTAAGGTTAGTCTTAAGACCTCCTTCAGCGTGATATTAATTGAATTCTGTCTCTTTTTAGAGAACTGCACGTTGCGAGCAGGTAGTACCTGCATATTAGGAGTGTACGGCCTCCTCCGTCACCCCATGTGGGGCCCGGACGCGGAGCAATTCAGACCGGAGCGATGGCTCGACCCCGCTGGCTTGCCGGATCACCCGGGTGTTCATGCCGCCTTCGGTATTGGCAAGCGAAACTGCATAGGTAAAACACTCTACTTATGGTACATTAACAGAAGGATTTGAACTTTCTTAAAAAAAAAAAGTGTGAGTAGTGACTATCTACTTTAGGGCCTTTTAGCGCGATTCGTTCCGGTGATCCTATCTGGCGATACGATATAAACCCATTCAATCTCTGTAACCTATAGATTTAGTGATGTTGCGAATGTCTGATTTTTGACATTCGCGAATGCGAATGCGGATGCGAATATTCAATTTCAATATTCGCGAATGCGAATGCGAATGCGAATATTGACTTTTAAATAAAACGCACGCAAAATGATAGATGGGTTTGACATTTCATGTCAGACATATTATTTAAGCCAAACATTGGCCAAGTCGATTTATTTGAATGAATGTAACTTCATTCATTCAACACATAAAATTTATTTAAGAAGTTTAGACTGGAGCTGGATTTTTTATACACTTCACCGGAAATGCCTGTTCCGGTGAAGTGTATAAAAAATCCAGCAGCAGGACAAAGAACTTATAAAAATATTTTAAAATAAGTTTTTTTTTTTCTCATAATTATATGCAAAATTATGTGGTAGATTTTTTAATATAACTGGGTGGTAGGACTCATTTGATGATTTTATCACGATAAAAAGGAATTTTGTCATTTTTGTTGCGATTCTGTTATTTTAATACAATTGGACTAACAGAACTATTTCAATTTAGTTGATTACTTCAAGACTATTCCGTTACATATAGTTTCCATATTCAAATCATAGTAGTAAATTAAAAAATAGTTTTTCAGAAATATTCGCAAACATTCGCATCAATTTATGCGGATGCGAATGCGAATATTCGCAACATCACTAATAGATGTAAATATGTGCTTTCTCACTGGCCGTCGTCAGATCGCATCGCGTTGTGTCTTTACAAAGATCGCAGATGGGATCATCGGGACGGATCGCGCTCTGTCGCTAAAGGCCTTCAGTTAACAACCCTCAAAAAGTTGTGGAAACATTTTTACACACCAAAAATCCCAAAATTTTTAGACTTGCTTTCTTTATTGATTCTGCTCTATATAGGTAGTACCCTAAACGGCCTAACCCATGCATTTTTCATCTACTGTTCGGTCCAATAGTGTCTTTAGGTATTTTTCTACATTATAGAATACAAATACAGATACCCTTGATATTTTGCAGGTAAATTATACGGCATGATGGTGATGAAGGTGGCTTTGGCGCACATTTTACGTCGATACTGTATTACTGGTGATATCAACAGCACTGTGTGTGAATTCGATGTTGTTTTAAAACCAGTTGAAGGACAACATATTAGTTTAACACTAAGGACATCAACGTTTAGTAATGGCAGCCAGAATGTTGCCCAAGGACTGATTCGCGACTAAAAGTACTTACATATTATAACTAGCACTTCGCCCGCGACTTCCTCTTGTCTTCTGTGAATTTCTTCTCCGGCCACCCTCTTTATGGAATACTTTTAGAAAATCTAAATCAATATGCAACGTGTTAAATTTAAAAACTAATATTAATAGTAGAATATTTACAAAAATAACTGAATTAAAACTAAAATTAAAAATTTATAGGGCGTCAAAAAACTCATCCACATCGCTGTCAATGGGGAAAGTGCCCAGAACGCTGGCAGCATTGCCACGTTGGATGGCAATGCTGATATTTTGACCTAGAAATAGGCCAGCCCTCTGGTCACGCGAAGCGTCGACTATACGCTTGGCGATTTCTTTGAAAAGTTTGTGGGCACTCGAGCCCCATGGCCCTAGTGTTTCAACCCCAAACGGCTCAAACACATAGCTACTAGTCAAGCAATTGTATTTGCGCCGTTTGAGGTTTTTTGGCACTTGCAGCAGCCGCACCCGCACAGCATGCAGTACCAGGAAGGTGGGATGGCGCAAGGGTGTCGACACATGTTGCATCCCACACCAAAGGTCTACCCAACTTCCATGGCACTATAGTCATCCCATCTGGTCTCTTCCCATCGTCGCGTGCCAAGCCACTGGGTTCTAAAACGGCTGGCACCCCGGCGGTGACAAAAGCACGACGAATAATGTCATTTAAACTAGCGTGCCGTGCTAGCCGACCTGCACCCTTGCTGCAGGAAAGGCCATGGTGCCCGAGGCAACCGACGCCTTCGCCACACTGACAACGATGTGGAGCCCCGCAAGGAGCGCCCAGATGCAGGCATGTAGCGATCCGGAAAGTTTCGTCACCCAGCATGGTACGTACCTATGTTGGGTGACGGTAGTGCCTGAAGCCATAGACCCGACTCCCACTCGCCCAGAGCCAGCAGGCGGGCGCGCTCTACAGAATTGGTTGACGTATTAATAAGATTATACCGTACCAACTTGCAGAGCGGCTCATCCCACTGCCTCTGGGAAGATGGGTTCACGGGTCGATCTGAATTCGGGCAAGTCATTTTCCAGGCGTTCTCCGCATCGGTCAAGCACGGCACTTCAGACTCAACCAGGGAGAGACTTAAAATCTTCCTGGTTAAGGTTTCAGTGCTGTGGACAGAGGACAGGAACGGTAAACTCACACTAAAAATCTTTCCCCATTGACAGCGATGTGGATGAGTTTTTTGACGCCCTATAAATTTTTAATTTTAGTTTTAATTCAGTTGTTTTTGAAAATATTCTACTATTAATATTAGTTTTTAAACACGAATAATATTAAATAAAAAATAAAAGATGTTAACACATGAAAAAATTATGTAAAAAACAAAATATGCAACTAAAATTCTATCGACCACAAAACAAGCCTGTAGCAGTCGGTTTTCGCAACATCCCATCTTAATAAGCATCTACGTCCTAAAGATATACCCCAGGGAAAATTTGAGTCTCGTAGCACTTGTAGTAACGAAGTTTCATACAAACTATGAAGCTAAAACCTACCCCTTAGGTGGGAATTCCCGTCAAAATCCAATCTTAAGTAGCACCTACGTCCTAAAAGGGTTCACCCTTGTTTGGTAGAACAACTTTTGATATAATTTTACTAATTCGAACAACGTTTGAGAAAATAATCAGTTTGTATAATATCGGTTAACTTAATTTTCATTTCATCGAATATTTATTTGCGATAACAACATTTGCGCTATTGCTCAAAAGGTATAATATTCATTTGATATAATATTCAGGTGGTTATAACATTTAGTTTATCGAATATTCGATTGGTGTAATGTAATGCAGAAAAGAAAACATTGTAAATATTTGTTCCGTCGATCTACCTTGGTAGGTAGTAATCAGTAACTAAACTAAGGTTGCAAGAGCGAGCGAAGCGAGCTCGGGACTTGGGGCACCCCGACTCGGACAGGTTAGGTTCGAAGGGGATGGCGGGGTCTGAAAGACCCCGCCATCCTCTTCGTGTTAGGTTACTTTAAACCTTGCAGACAGAAATAGGAGCCCCGCGAAGCGGGGCTCCGTCAACCTACCTCGGTAGGTGGTTCATCAGTAATATACGCTCGCCCTGCGGGGCTCCTATTTCTGTTTGCAAAGTTTAAAGTAACCTAACACACCAAACAACCTAACCTACCCTGTCCGAGTCGGGGTGCCCCAAGTCCCGAGCTCGCTTCGCTCGCTCTTGCATCCTTGGTAAAATTGCTGATTATCACCTACCAAGGTAGCTCGGCGGAGCCCGATTTTTTTATAGACAATGAAAGAAAACGAATAATTAATTAACTGAATATTCGATTCGATATTTCGACTAAATCATTATTAGTCTAATGAAACATTAGTTTAAATAAAATTAGTGCATTTGAAAATTCGGTCAAATGAAATTATTTCAAAGAAATAAATAGGCTAAATGAAAACATAACAATTAATTATTCGGTGAAATGAATAATTCTACGAAACGACTTTATGGTAACCAAAATTAGCCGGAGTGATTTTCGACGAAACGTTGTTCTGCCAAACAAGGGTGAACCTCCTAAAAGAACCCTCCTGTGAAACATTTAAAACTCATAGTACTTGTACTTTGTAGTAATGAAGTTTCATACAAACTATTAACCCCAGAAACATCCCCTTTAGGGTCCAATTTCTCAAATTTCAAAACCCCGTCTTAATGAGCTTCTATATCCGAAAAATAGCTCCCGCGCTAAATTTGAGACTCCCAGCATTTGTCGTAACGAAGTTTCATACAAACTACCAACACCAAAAACAACCCTTTAGGTGTTGATTTATCCAAAACTCGTCTGTAGAACCTACGTCCTAAAAAAACCCATAAGCAACATTTTAAACTTCTAACTGTCAAGAACAAAGCCTAGCCTAGCCTAGCCCAAGATGGGAGTGTCAAAATGCATATTTTGACACTCCCATCAAGTAATAACGAAGTTTCATGAACCTAACAACCCCAAAAACATCCCCTTAGGGATAGAATTCCAGAAAATCCCGTCATAGGCAGGCAGTACCTACGAAATAAAAAAATGAAAAGTTTGAGACACCTAGCACTCTTAGTAACGAAGTTTCATTCTAACTCTAAAAACTCAGGTACTCCGAACAACTGGCCTAGCACTCTGTTTTTCCGTAGGTGAATATGCATGCCCTGTATGGCACCGCTCTGCCCACGCTTAGGAAGTAGATGTTGCTCTTAATGAAACTTGCAGAACGATTACTGGCTGCCTCAAACCGACCCCAGTCAGCGCACTATATCCCACAGCTGGCATTGCACCTCCATTAAGAAGAGAAGTCGCAAGTGCAGTGGAAAAATATAAACAGGAGTCGGACTCCAGACACCCAATATATGGCGCCCATCTGCCAAAACACCTGCTAAAAAGCAGGCAGGGTTTCCCAAAACTCAGTGTCTCTTTCAGGAGACCCAGCTAAAGCCCGATGTGAACTTTGGGAAAAACTGTGTCCCCCTCCCTCCTACTACTTACCACCAAGAGAACATCTTCCTGCGGGATCGAATATATCATGGTCCACCTGGAAATCCCTGAACCGCCTCCGGACCCAGGTGGGAAGGTGTAACTCCAACTTGATAAAGTGGGGCTATCGCACTGGAACGGCAGCGGGATGCGAATGTGGAGCTGAGTTACAAACCATGCTTCATCTCCTATCCTGCCCTCTTCGCCCAAAAGGATGCAGCCAAACAGACCTCTTCGCTGCTACCGACGACGCGGTGGAGTTGGCGGAGTTTTGGGCTAATAAAATTTAATTACCGTCGTGCCAACGACACGAAGAAGAAGAAGAACACTAAAAGCAACCCCTTAGGGGTAGAATTTCGCAAATTCCCGTCGTAAGTAGCACTACATCATAATAATTATGAACCCTTATGCAACATTTTAAACTCCTAGTACTTGTGGTAACATAGTTTCATACAAACTATCAACCCCAAAAACAACACTTTAGAGGTGAAATTTTCCAAAATCCTGTCTTACTTGAGCACTTACGTCCTTAAAAGAATCTCCATGCAAAATTTGAGACCTCTATCTATCAACACCTAAAACATCCCCTTAGGGGTTGAATTTCGAAACACCCCGTCTTAGGGGTGTCACGTCCTAAAAAGAACCCTTACGCTAAATTTGAAACTTCTAGTACTTGTAGTAACAAAGTTTCATACAACCTATCAACCCCAAAAACTACCCCTTAGGGGTGAAATTTCGCAAAATCCTGTCTTAGTGAGCATTTACGTCATTAAAAGAATCCCCATGCAAAATTTGAGACCACTATCTATCAAAACCTAAAACAACCCCTTAACGGTTGAATTTCCGTAAAACCCCGTCTTAGGTAGTGCTTACGTCCTAAAAACAACACCCATGCAGAATTTGAGACTCCTAGAACTTGTAGTAACGAAAGTTTCATACAAACTATCAACACCAAAAACAACCCCTTAGGGGGCGAATTTCGAAAAACCCCGTCTTAGGTAGCACCCGCATGCAAAATTTGAAACTTCTAGTACGTGTAGTAACAAAGTTTCATACAACCTATCAACCCCAAAAACAACCCCTTAGGGGTGGAATTTTACAAAATCCGTCTTAGCGAGTACCTGCGTCCTAAAAAGAAACCCTATGCAAAATTTTAAACCCCTAGCACTGGTAGTTTCCGAGATTTCGTGTCCTATGAGTGAGTGACCTTTTGCTTTTATTTATATAGATTATTATTATTATAATTGAATACCTACATCTAAAATTGGCAATCTGCGTTGTGTTATGGAAAATCTGTGTTTTAATATTAATCTATGATACATTTTGTAAAATAAAATATTTGTTAAAAAAAATATTACCTCGGTACCTTTTTTTTTGCGTGGTAAAATTGACGCTCTTTGAGGCGCGCGTGGAACACGACGCGCCGTCGACCAGGCCATGGTCCATGGTCGGACAGCGAGTTGCCCTTTACTCGCTGTCCGCATGCCCGCGCCTACGATGGCCGGAGATCGTCTGCCGACGTCCGACGCCGTGGGCGTCTACCACACTGTACCTAGGTACCTTACTACAAATATTCCACAAACTTACCTAATCATCCTATAAAAATACTTCGCAATCTCTGCATTGTGCCTGCACGCGTAGCATGGCGATTCTATCTCTTTTCTACCAAGAAAAGACAAAGCTCTTTCTATCCCACTTGATATTATGTCTTCTGCCGGAGCATAGCGCGACCTATAGACTAGGGTTGCCAACCGTACTATAATACCTATATAGTATTGTACTATATTTAGGGTCTCCGTACTATACAGGGTGGAATTTTGTTATGCCACCTGGAGGGAAAGTACTCTTAATACTGCAGATAGAAAATTTTATTCAAAGGAAACATTCCTTTATTTTTGAATAGAAAGCAAACTGCATTAAAAGATTTTCGAAAATTCTGTTCTCCCATACCCGGGAATCGCACCGGCTAAAATCTCAAAAAATTATACCCTGTACTTTTATTGCATCGATCGTTAGGGTCAATGGATGAAATCTAATAATTAGCACACTAGCCAATTAGCCCATTTCGAGCAACTAATTAGTTAGTTTACCATTTAAAATTAATTTAAGATTTCCTGGTTTTTCTTTCATTTAATTTATCGTCTTTGTTCGTTCTTCTTTGATCGTTAGGGTCAATTATAAGGATGAAATCTCTGAAGATTTCATCCTTATAATTGACCCTAACGATCGTAAGTACAGGGTATAATTATTTCAGATTTTAGCCGCTTCGATTCCCGGGTGTGGGAGAAGAGAATTTTCGAAAATCTTTGAATGCAGTTTGCTTTCTATTCAAAAATAAAGGAATGTTGCCTTTGAGTAAAATTTTCTATCTGCAGTATTAAGAGTAGGTACTTTCCCTCCAGGTGGCATTACAAAATTCCACCCTGTATAAACTTCCTGCAATTTTCGAACACAATCTTTAAAAATGGAAGAAGTGCAAAAAAAGAATAGTTTTTATAAAAAATAAATAAGTAAAAATATAACTTTAGTCAATTTTTTATTCTTCCCTACTAAAATACTATATTTTTTTGAAGCGTTCTATATTTTTTATGGCTTTTTCAAAAAAATACTATATTCAGACAAAAAAATGTTGGCAACCCTACTATAGACTCGCGTTTCTATGAAGACAAGACATAAGTTTTCTTTCCATAGCAACGGCGAATGACTGAACTGTGAATGAACTAAAACGTTTAGTTAACCAAAAAAACGTGTGAAATTCTCAAGTTTTCAATACAATTAAAATGATTTATTGGAATCAGACAGACAGAATTACCCATAATTCTAGTAATATGTGCATTCACTTGCAATAAAAAAAAACTTTTTGCACATAACTTGTCCACTTTCCGGTCGGTGTTCACACGTTGTTTTTTACTTATTTTTTGTGTAAATCGGCCTTAACTGTGGGCACACTCTCCACAGGAGCCGTACATTGGCCATTAAACTATGAGCGCACGTTGCGCGACACGTTGATAATGCCTTTGTCTGTAGGCGTGACACTTTATGTATACGTACACCCCGGTTATACGAGTAGTAATTCCCTGCTGAATGAGTCCCCCAGTTACCTGAATACAGTTCGGCAGGATACCACAATTTCTTTCAACGTTTTTTGATATTCCTCATAGTTTCGGATATAGCCATCCACGCCCAGTTGAAAAATTCACCCTGTATACAGACATTTCTTTCGCAGTGTCGTAGCTAGGAGGGGGCTAAGCACACCCTAAGTGCCCCTGGCCTCGCACTTGAAGGGGCCTCGCGCTCAGAGGAAAAAAAACTTGACAACGGCGATAACCAGTCAGTAAAGCAGAGCAACTTAATTTTTCTACTAAGAAATTAATATGACCTACAATGGGGATGGCAACTGGGGAACTAATGGCGCTAGTATAGCTTGTTCCAAGCATCGTCATTGGTTCAAATCTTATAGGTACTTCAAAATAGTACTACCTCATTGGTCGGATTAGGACTTAGCTATGGTGGCGCAATCTACAATTTATTAGCTTTGACCGGCCTTCCCCATTACATACTTGTGGTGTTTGATGAGTGGAAATTGAAAGAATTTAAGAGGCCTTGCAATGTTGATGTCGCTGACGATCACGTTTAGGTCAAGCGCCTAGCTTCAGGCCTGTTGCAAAATAACATGTTACCTAACGTTTTATTTTGTTACTGGGAAGTGAAAGAGTCCGAGAGGCCTACCAAAACTGATGTCGCTGTAACATCACAATCACATTTGGTATTGGGGCCTCGCGCGAGCAGCGGAGACATGTTTATATTGTAGGTTCTTTGCTTTTTCCCATCCAAGATTCGGTCTATGTATTTCTGTTCGATTGGAGATTGATCAATCATGTAAAAACAATTTTAAAAAACTCAATGAAATTGTAGCGGAGATATTTTTTATTTAGTATTCAAAACAATTAGAGATCAATAGAAATAGAAATTATAAAATGTGATCAATAAAGTGATCGATTAAAGTAACTCACAGATAATAGATAATAATCAGATCGATTAATTTATTGTAGGTATTTTATACGAACAGAAGACTAAAAATCTAGGATTCTGAAAGGCATGTCTAAAGTATTATTTCGTGGGAATGAAAGTCAAGTTTAGGTAGGTATTATATTAGCGCCTGATTATCCGATCAATGCTTATAACGCACCTATAGAAGCTAAATAGCTCCTGTAGCCGTCCTGTATGAGTTACATGTAGCCGTGTGTACGCGGGGCGTGTCCTGCCGCCGAATCCAGAACAGCAATCTCCCGAATCAGCCGTGTCCGGTGGGGACTTCTGTTAAGCGGAAAGTGAGGGCACCTTGTCGTCACTCCAGTTATTCCTCATAGTGGGGATTTTCGCCGCGATTGCAGCGTGCTGCGTGCACAACCTTGTTTCAATTAGGCCTACAGTGGCGTAGCTAGGCGGGGGCGAAGCGGACCCTAGCCCCCGGCCTCGCAACTAAAGGGGCCTCGGGCTCAGAGAAAAAAAATGAAAAAATCTCGATAACAGCGATGACAAGTTTGCAATCAGTCAATAAAGCAGTACAACTTAACTTCTACTAAAAAACAGAGAACTCGCAATTCTAGTCGCGGCGAACTCGTTTAGGTTTAGCGCCTCCACTGCTCGTGCGAGGCCCCATGTTGCAAGAAAACTTGTGTATGTTTTACTTGTAACTGGGATCTGAAAGAGTCAAGAAGGGCTCGCAACAACAAGGGGGCCTCGCGCGAGCAGCGGCGGCAAGTCATATTTTTCGTCCTGAAAATAAAGCGGGGCGTCGCAGATACGTCTTGCCCACACCTAATTTGGTCTTGCTACGCCACTGTTGGCCTAATTGAAATAAGATTTTTCAATTGAATAGGTAAGGAAATATTGACACCATTTACAGCAAAAATATGATCAATGTCAACCAAATGTATGTGTTTCAAGATAAAATCTAACAGAGGAAATGACGTAGATATAGATGTTATCTCTAGCAGGATATCCATGACAGATGTGGAAACTTGTAACTTAGCTACAAAAACTACTTCCAATTTTTTTTTGTACTATATTATTGACGTAATTATTCCGTCTGAACTGGAAGGAGGACGCACAGTTTCGCGAAAGATGGAAAGAGTGGAGGGAGACCTTTGCCCAGGAGTAGGACAGAGCAGGATAGGAAAAAAAAATTGTAGGTACCTATTTGTGGATCCGCAACTGAAAAATGGGAACCCCTGTTAGGGTATCGAACCGGGAAATCCCGGTCCCGAAAATCCCGGGATTTCCCGGTTCTTGAAGTATATTTTAAAACCCGGGACATGCGACTGAGAACCGGGAAATTCGGGATTTTCGGGACTCAGAAAAACAGTATAAATAATTTGTTTAAACTTGTTAATTCTTTTATAGAACAAAAGAATCAAATTGAATGTAAGGTATTTATTCACTTCGCCGTTATATACGGAATAACATGTTCAGATACAAGTGTGGTTGACAGAGAAGAAAAGTTGATAATGTAGTACTGGTTATATCTGGAAAGCCTTTGACAGGGTCTCGAGACAAAAAGTTTCCTTGCTTTTGGTATCTCAATTTTTGTAGCTGGATTTCAGACTTTCTTAATGAACGATCAATCAGAGTTGTCGTTGATGACTGAGATCCTTTGAGCTTTTGATTATTGACTCTGGAGTTCAACAGTTATCTGTTTTCTTTGCAACTCTTATTTTGCTGCACATTTCTTACCCACTTCAGCCTGGTATTGTTGGGTAGGTAGATAACAGTACTGTTTCAGTGACATACTTGCCCACTGCAAAATCCAGTGGGGATGAAGTTCATTGCTTCAGAGAGACCATGGTAGAGCAAACAGATTTGATACTTAGTATCCCATAAAAGAGAGAAGTTTCTTGTTCGCTCACACAAGAAACTTCTCTCTTTTAACGCCACCAACTTAAAGGCGTATATTTCCTTAGTGAAGTAGGAGTAAATCAAAACTACATCTTTTATAGAGTAATTTGGACCAACTCCTATTTTTCCTGTTTCTGTAACTGATGACCTTGAGCTTTTGGGCATGGAGCTGACATCCAGTGTCAACTTTGACGTGGGCATCCTAAATAGTGAAGCGATACCTTACACCTGGATATGTGCAAGCCCATTTCTGCATTGATTGCGTCGTAGTAGCCCGCGAAATTCAAAGTTTCTTATGTTTTTTCTAACGGAGTATTGCAGCAACCTTACTCAACTTAATCATTGGGATGGCTCAGATAAATACAACTTACTGCACTAGACCCAGTGGAACGCAGAGCTCCTTAGACTAATAAATTGGCAACGTGAAACTGGTGGATGGTTACTCTACAGCTTAGCTCATCTCATCGACGCAAGCTTAAGGACTTCACACACAGCAGCTATAATGTAAAGATGTACATTATAGCATGATACATCTCATTACATCTTTCCATAGAAATCGTCAGGAGACCACACACTGCAGCAATAATGTATATTTTTACATCTTCGAATCTAAGGTACTGAGCGATACAAAAATATACATTTATATTTCGATACACCTATACATCTCAATACATTTCCGTATATCTCTCTTCGAAAAGGATGTTATGAAATGTAGGGAAATATACATTACATTACCTGTTGTGTGTGTGATACATTAAGATAATTTAAAGCTATACATCCCGGGATGTCATGTACATTAGTATACATTATAGCTGCTGTGTGTGAAGCCCTCCCTCTTTTCGTTTTTTTTATTGGGTTCGCTCGTGGCTAAGATGAGACCTAAAATAGGTCGAACTCATGAATTCTACAACCTCTTTCCACCGGCCTACTTGCATTAGGTACATCTGATGTCCAGTATTGGACATCTAGATGAACTGCAAGTTTCCATAGTTAGTACAGTTAGAGTGAATAGATTTGCCACCTCTGAATAGAAAAGAGGCTAGAGCAAACCCATGTCCATGAGGCCGTCGAATAAGTTGGTTGTATGATTTTAATCAGAATAAATACTGTACCATAAAGTCATCTTATTATTTTCATTGTTTTCTAATGCCATGGAAAAAATGCATTTTTGTCCCGAAAGTCCCGAAAATCCCGGGATTTCCCGGTTCCTTGGACGCCCGTCCCGAAAATCCCGGGACTTCCAACAAGGACCGGTTCTCGATTCCCTAACCCCTGTACTCCTAAGGATCACTTGATTGTCCGTCTGTCCGATTAGACGGACAGTCAGACATGTTCCTGAGAGATAGGATGCCCTATGATGACTTTTTTGTGACGTAAACTGTAACCCTGAAGTTAATTTAAAGGAAAAAATAGTTCCTAGTTCGTACACTAGAGGTGCTCTTTCATATTTCCATAACAGTAAACGCAGTAAATACTTCAAGTATGTTGTGAATAATAAATACATTATCAGAAATCTTGTGAAAGCGGGTCAGGAGTAGGGGAACAGTGTATAAGAAGGGAACGCGAGGTATAATGGGGACATACACACTTATGGCAAACTTAACACAACACAAACGTAGCGTCAACGTCAACGACGTCATTAACAAATGACGTACTAGCGACGAAACTAACGTAGCGCTACGTTAGTTACTTTGTCTTAAGGTCAAACAAGTCAACATTTTTTCCATAGAAACTTCGTTGGGGTTTTACTCCACTATTTGACAAGGTACATCCAAAATTAAACATGGTATCGTTTTGTCTCATTATTAATTTTGTCTGTACGGAAGCAGAATTGTAAAATATGAAGCTATTAAAAAGTTACGAGCTTCTAAAGATTCGTTTTTTTGCTAATTTTAACACAACTTTAGGTGTAAATTAGAAGCTAAAGAAGCATCAAATTTCCAAAACGAAGTCCGTACCGACACAGCAAATTTATCGAAGAATTTAATAAATTTTATTTGAAATTAATTGGTGCAGTGGTTTTTTCATAAAACCCCAACTTCCAAAGGCTTTTTCGTATTTTTTTACGCGCGCCTTTTACTCTGAATGATCGTGCATCTTACTGAAAAAGTTTTCCCGTTTTCTCCACGGGGGGATGACCCTCGCAGACACATGAACAATATGGCTCGATTTCCGGTGAAATATCATGGTTTTTGACCATGCCTGCCAGTGAGTTCGAGCTCGCGACTAGCGCCGCCTTAAGAGTGTGTTTTCCCATTATACATTACGTCTATGCGTAAATAGATATATTTCTGTGTCTTTACGTCTTACACACTGTTCCACTGTTCCCTTATTTGACATGGGGCTGTCAAGACCCTTTTTAGGATCGCGTGAAGTATCACGCTGAAATTAATATCAAATAATCAGGTCTGCAATACCTTGGAGCTGAAAAGAAATAAAACTTCGAAGTCAACGCAATCAAATCGATACGATCATATTTTATGCTCCCTTTTAGCATGTATGTAGGTAGGTATACTAAATTTCATACTTAATCCTACTAATCCTAGGTACTAATATTATAAATGCGAAAATTTGTGAGTATGTATGTATGTGTATGTAGGTATTTTTGTAACTCTTTCACGCAAAAACCACTCAACGGGTTGGCTAAAATTTGGTACACAGATAGTTTATAGCCTGGATTAACACATAGGATAGTTTTTATCCCGATTTTGTGTTCCCGTTGTCGATCAAATTTCCCTCTAATATTCCTACTATTATGCTTCTTATAGGCTATGTAGGTATTATTAATTTATTACGCTATTTTCCCTGGGAGATAAGCAATTTTGAATTTTGTTGTTTTTAAATGTAGGTATGTTTAGAGTTGGAAGCTATACCACTGGATATTATTTATTTAATTTTTCCTCAAATATTCCTTACTGCGCTTCAATTAATAGGGTATGTACCCGCTAAGCAAGCAGAAATCGCAGCAATATTGCTGAACGTCACAAACGGGAGCACGCAAAGCCCCTGCAATGTGTGAGCAATGTTGACGCAAAGCCCTAACGGCCACCCATTATATATACCCCGTAACTTACCCAGCCCTAATCTATAAAACTTTCAGTAACGTTCAAACGCAATGTCACGGTAATATTACAGCTGAAATTTTCAATAAGTATCTAGGTAAAGTTTCAAAAACTTTTGAGTGTTACATTGTCACAACTTAACATTTATAATTTTTATGTAAGTAATGTCATTAACGTTGCATTGATGTTGCAAATGTAAGTTACATGGATGCTTCAGATCTAACATTGCGTTTATATTTCGTAAATTACTTTAAAGTAACTTCCAAATAGTACGTTGCATTAATGTTGCAAATGTAACTTACATGGACGTCGCAAATTTAACATTGCATTAATATTTTCTAAATAACTTTCAAGTAACTTGCAAATAGTAAGTTGCATTAATGTTGCAAATGTAAGTTTCCAGTTATATGCGTACAGTAAGTTGCTGCAAAGTTGTATTTAAAAGTTGTGTGTAAGTTTATCTAGATATATTGCATCAAAGTTTCAGTTGTAAGGTTCCAGTAACTTGAATTTTTGTTGTTTCGGCAATGTTGCAAATAAAAGTTTCATGAAGTTTCCATAGCAAGCTACCAATAATGTTACGATTATAACATGCCATGAATTGCAGTTTGCTGCAGCAGAAAGAATACAAGGATACATACAACACGAAGATCAATTGTAAAAATCCAGGAACTACCTGATTACGAGAATTATTTTATCTTTTGATAATATTATTTATATATTTTCGAAAGACAAAATAATGCTCTAATTCCAGATAGTTCCTGGATTTTTACAATGGACCTTCGTGTTGTATGTATATCCTTGTATTCTTTCAGCTGCAACAAGCTGCAATTCATGGCATGTTATAATCGTAACATTATTGGTAGCTTGCTAAGGAAACTTCCATGGAACTTATTATTAATAATCATACTAGGAAATCAAACACTTATAAAACAGAACTAAAAAATAAACATTTAAAAACGAATAGTAAATACAAAAATTCAAATTATTATATAATTATAGGAATTAAATAATAAGAGGTAATACAGTGCCCATACATTTATTAAAAAAAAACAATTTATAATAATTATCTTTATCATTATCCTTATATTTATTATTACAATAGAATTATTGATATTTATCCTATTTTTGTAACCTACGTTGTAATTTGGCTTGACAGAATGGTCACAAATGCACAACTTCAGATCCAAATAGTTAGAAACAAAGTGAGTGGCTAGCCTGATATCAGGCTTGCAGGTGCATTTTAAATCTGAACCAATAGGAACTTCTACAAGTGGATTATGCTACCAAAGCATTTACTTTGGTTTAAAAAAAATATACATGTATTCACTATTAAACTATGTCATTTGTATTCAATAGGGAAACTATGTCAAATTCTAATGTTTCCATTCAGACAATATTTGACATCGAAAATAGATATAGTGAGATTGGTGAGTACAATGATAGATGGGTATACACTTTCATTGGAAACAGCAAAAAAGATACACCATTGAGAATGAGGGCTTATATCGTTTATCCACCCTGAGACAGCCACCCTAAGCTGGATACTCGGAAAACGCGTGTCTATCCACCCCATCGTACTTGATTCGATAGTATGATGGGGTGGATAGATGGACAAGCGTTTTCCGAGTATCCAGCTTAGGGTGGCGATTAGTCCAATTCGCAATTGGTCCAAAATAAAAGGATATCCAAAATTAAACAAAGGAGGTGATTTATTTGGATGCATTATAATTATACCTACATAATTATAAACGATAAACAATACGAAACTAGTTTTTAATTAATGGCTTCAAGATACTTATAATTATGTACAATTAAAATGCATACAATTATATGACCTCCTTTGTTTAATTTTGGATAAATCCTTTTATTTTGGAACAATTGCAAATTGGACTAATCGCGAATTTGTTATTTTTCACCATTGGAGCAATCACGCTTAGACGGTGGCAGCGTTTGATCAAAAGACTTATGAATAACATCATATTCAAACATATACCTATACCACAGAATATATAACCTATACATAGTAAAAATCCTTAAAAAATACAATCTTATTTGGAATATAAAACAGCGACTAATTTTCACGCTTCAGTCTCTTACCGGCGTGCTGGAACCACCCCATAACGTGACGCTCGAAGCTATTGTCGGTAATATTAGGGAATGTCTCCCTAACGGCAACTGTTAGAAAAGAGAAATGCCATAAGAATTTTATTTAAGCAACAAAAGCATTTAAGGTGATTGCTTCGATGTAGCCCGCGAAATTCAATTTTTTTTACGTTTTTTGCAATTTGCAGGCCAGTGACATGTTGTAACTTTATAAATATATGTGTTGCGCTAATAACAAGTATAATTTTAAATATAAAAATTATCAAAAAATTCGCTCCATCAGCTCTCACATAGAAAAGGTGCATCGTAGTTAGATTTCGGAGATTTTAACATGATGCACCTTTTCTATGTGAGAGCTGATGGAGCGAGTTTTTTGATAATTTTTATATTTAAAATTATACTTGTTATTAGCGCAACTCATATATTTATAAAGCTACAACATGTCACTGGCCTGCAAATTGCAAAAAACGTAAAAAAATTTGAATTTCGCGGGCTGGTTGGAGCATCCCCCTTAAATTAAAACAATAATAACATTAATTTTTAAACTTGTATACATCGGGCACGCCGCAATTGCGGCGGTAAGACCCCTCTTTGAGGAGTGGCTGGAGAGAAGTCATGGCGTCCTGACCTACCGCTTGACGCAGGTCCTCACCGGACACGGAAGTTTCGGGAGGTACCTGTGTCTGATGCGAAAGGAGGAGACGCCTGGGTGTCACCACTGCGAAGATCGCCCGGAGGACACGGTGGAGCATACGGTGCAAGACTGCCCAGCTTGGGCGGAGCACCGACGTGTCCTCACGGCTGCGATAGGCGGAGACCTCTCGCGCCCAGCATTGGTCGCGGCCATGCTGCGGGGCGAGACGGAGTGGGAAGCGGTCGCCTCCTTCTGCGAAGCAGTAATGCTCGCGAAGGAGGAGGCGGGCCGCGAGCGAGAGAGGACAGAGTCCTCCCTCCGCCCCATCCGCGGTAGTAGACGCCCACGGCGACGGACGTCGCTAGATGATCTCCGGCCACCGTAGGCGCGGTAACTAATACCAGTATAATATTATTATGATAATGCTTAAAAATAACGTTATAAATACTTACGTTTTAATGTAGTCATCAAATTCATTGATGACAGTTTGTAATTGTTCTTTTTTCCAGTCCATGAGCAGTATTGCCCTAGGTAATTAGAAAATAATTTTTCTAAGCATCGAGTGACACAGTCACGTTCTTTTGCTCCTCCGGTGTGTCTCAGCATGTCAAACTAAAATTAAAAAACAATATTTATTCAATTATTATATGATAAATATTATTATCAGTGTCTACTGTTTTGTGTCACATTCCTTTGTCTCTTTTGTGTAATTATTAGTAGGTAGGCTATACTATAAATCACGTACCAATTCTCTCCGAATGCTCTCATTTTCGAGATTGTCTTCTAGGGTACGAAGCTGCGCAATTTCCATTAATGGGAGTTTTGGTAAGAGAGATTTTTGTGGCTCAAGTGACGGAACTGGTTTGTACTTGGCCAGAGTTATTTCCAATGATTCAACTTTGCGCATAGTATACATTACAAAATGTTTTATCTGTTTCATCTCCGATACAAGTTCATCTGCATTAATAAGAAATAAAAACACTTAGTACCTACTTAAGCACATAAATTGACGGAGTATTCCTGTTTGAGTACCTATTTTTTGAGCACCTATGCATTTAGCACCAAAGTATTCCCATAGGTTAATGCATAGGTGCTCAATAAATAGTTGTTCAAACGGGAATACTCCAAGTTGACTATAAGTAAACAATCTAGAATTAAAGAAGAATACAGTTAAATAACAATACCTATAGAGCTGTTTCCAGAAAAACTTGAACCGCCTTTTGCAGAATCGCTTTGAAGACTTTCTGTGTCACTCGGTGTTTTTTTTAAATTGTTAATTGATGGAGATTGTTGCATTACGTCGACAGATGAGCTCGCCATATTATTATCATTTCCAAAAAAGTTTGAACCGCTTGCTTCAGAAATGACAATGCAATCTTCTGATTTTTTTGTATTTTCTTCATGTCCTTCAATTTCCAAGACGACTGCTGGAGGGGGCTCCAGTAAAATTTTCGCGTTGATTATGTCTTTTACAGTAGGAAAATCTGTTTCTGCAAAAACATAAATAATAATCATTATAAGCAGGTATTATGAATATAGGTTAATATACTAATCAGACAGACAGACGGACAGGTGAGTGATCCCATAAGGGTTCCATTTTAACCGACTTCAAAAAAAAGGAGGTTATCAATTCGCCCAGTTTTCATATATGTTAGTCTATATCAGCGTCCGAACAAATGTGCCAAATTTCGATTTAAGTAATTCTTTTTTGTTGTACTAGGTATTGTTCAACTTAGGGTACACTGCAAGTTTCATCAAAATCGGTTCAGTAGTTTTAGAGATATGGATTTTTTTATGTTGTGACGGATTACAAGATTAGTGCATAGTAAGAAAATTTTGTATTTTACAAGAATTTGGGTTGAATATTTAATAAATAAACTAAAAAGGGTAAAATAAAATATTTTCAAAAAAGTAACCTTAAAAGTAAACTTCTTTCGGAAGTCGGTGGCTAAAAATCTGTGAAATAAAAAATAAAGCCATCGACATCCGAAAGAAGTTATTAATTAGGTTATTTCACCCTTTTTTGTTTTGTTGTTGTTTTTGAAGTCGGTTACTTTTTTGAAAAAGTTTTTATTCCTCTTGAGGTAAGGAACCCTAAAAACATGTAGGTACAGTACAGTATGATGTAATTTATACAAGAACATATTAATATTTACAGGAGGTTCAACGGAGATTTTTTTTAAACAACTACAGCTTTTTCATTGTCAGACTTAGAAAAATTAAAAAATACACAACCGCCTAGGTAAATGAGAGAAATCTTTGAACCGTTTCTTTTCAATTCACATAACTGTCTCAACTTGCAAATGACAAATTCTCATGTGCTACATGAGATGTATATCATGTGTACCTAGATACTTCGCACGTGAACCGAATACAAACAA
Organism: Agrotis clavis; assembly: GCA_954870645.1. Lineage (NCBI taxonomy): Eukaryota > Metazoa > Arthropoda > Insecta > Lepidoptera > Noctuidae > Agrotis > Agrotis clavis. The sequence goes on from OX940940.1 coordinate 8,655,165, forward strand.
CTAAAAATTGGCCAAAATATGAAATCTTTGCACTCCGCACTACAGCCTAAACGTGTGACAATAATACTTACCGTCAACTGCAGGTGGAGGATTATTTTTCTTTTTTCTTTTCCTCTGACTTCTGATTCTCTGACTTCTGCCTCGCTGCAAGTGGTACTGTTTTGTTTGTCTTTTTCCACATTGGCTTCTGTTAACGTTGCTGTAAATATTCAACTTTATCACTACAATATTATAAAACAAAGTTACTTCCTGCCGTATCTGTCCCTATGTATGCTTAGATCTTTCAAGCTCCGCAACGGATTTAAATGAGGTTTTCAACTTTTCATCAATACATTAGAGTGAAGAGGAAGGTTTACACATCTATATTGCACCCGTGCGGAGCCGGGGCGGGTCGCTAGTTTAATAATAATTAAAAGTTAATGTTATTATTATACTTTTATAAGTCTCTGCCTCTTCCTCTGGAAATGAAACGTGAATCATACTTACCATAATATCCCACTACTCGAACGTCATTGTAACATATCCAATCATTTCAGGCTTTTCTCTCCATATTTTTTGCAGGTGGCCACATCAGTTTTGTGTCTTCAAGAAGCCATTTTGATGGTGCAGCTGACACAAATTCTTCCCCTTGGGCGGTAAAAATTACCACCATATAATTGCGCTGAAAATATAATGCCATATAATGCAATGGTTGTAACTGACTGACTTTTTTATTCTTGAGACAATATTTAGCAAAATGACCAAAAGATTTACATGACCTGCATTGGAAGCTCGCTGTCGACTGTCTCTTCGACCACGGCTCCTCCGACTGCATGACATTTTCACCAGGGACACTGCTGTCTTTGATGATTCTTTCAGCATCCTGCTGAGCGACTATGAGCGTTTTTGTTAGCTCTTACATCCTCTGATATGTCAGATCAGGTTCTTGCAGCAATCTTTGACGAACATGTGACAAGTCATGTATTTAAATTTGCAATAAAAATATATTTGATGAGCCCTTCTCTGACTGTGCCAAACTCACAATTTTTACTTTTGATCTCCACTACTTCCCTGCCGACGTGTGAAGAATGTATATCTGCACATGGTCACATTTCTTCGCGACTCGAAGTAATTGTCGAATTTGGATTTGACTTCGTTGAGCGTGCTCCCATCGAGTTTTAAATTGATCTTAATAAATATATATAATCCACGTTCACCAATTAAAATGGAGTAAAATTGCGATTTCCCGTTTCTCGCTAGACTTGTCCAGGCCTGTAGCTAGCAAATAAAGTTCTAGCTGCTGCCACCAGCGTTTCCACGACTCGGCATTGTTTTTAGCTGGATCTGACGAAATATTCAGTTGCTTTATTTGAGAATTTAAACTTTTTTCTCCTTCGCCATCTTGATTAAGGACGACGTCACCTTGATTTAGCATTTTTTCGACAATCTTCAGACTTTCTTCGATTTCTTTTAATGGACTTCTGACAGCTTATGTGGGGAATTATTATGGAGATGATTCTTGATCTTCAATGTTTAATTGTAGCCAGACATTATAGATACAGGACAGTAATATGTAATTAACAGTCGACGCCCGACGGGGTTATACAACGCAGTGACCAGTGTTGCCAGTATGATTTCCCAAAAAAGTACGGTTGGCTTTCGGTACGGTTTTTAACTTCAAGGTACGGTTGGCTCGAGAATTCGGGATACTCAGTTTTTTACTTCTTCGAGTTGGGTGTGCAAAATTCTGCTGTTTACATACCTATCAGAAACTTGAATCCTTATCGAGTATGTGCTTGAAAAGAAATTACAATAATAATGTTGTTTAATTGAATTAAAATACCGGAAAAACAAAGTTAGATTTAGGTAATTTGATATTTTTAGGTCTAAAAACATCAAATTACATCTATTTTTTTTAGTCGAAGTTTGAATCAATCGCAACTCGAAGAAGAAAAAACTGATCTAATTCTTGCAAAAGTATTCCGACCCGTACGGTTTTGCTAGAATTTTGGCAAATGCTATGGTCGACTCCGTCCACTCAAATTCTACAGCGGAAACAAGTTGTTTTTCATAAAAATATGAAAATAATGTTCAAGGAACTAAAAAAAAACATTTAAGTAATTTGTGTATAAATTTCAGTGTCAAATGAAAGGGAACCCAAACAGCCAAGTCTTATTTGGTTGGAAGAAAAAAGTTTTTTAAACGCAAATTCAAAATGCTGATAAAAACAGGAAAAAGCGTTTTTTTTTTTCCCCTGTGTAGTGAAAAATAAATAACTAGTATAGAAAAGGTACGAAAAAGGTACGGTCTACTCTGAGGTACGGTTGTGGTACGATTGTGTGATGAATAGTACGGAAAACCGTACTACGGTCTGGCAACGCTGGCAGTGACGGACTGAACTCGCACCACAGATTTAATCACTACCTACGCTTGGACATTCGATTTGGAGGTTATTCAAGAGACAAGAAGAAGAACATAATTAAAAAGTTCTACTTGCTATGGATACTTACAACTACTTACTACATAATTTTACTTTCAATTTAGTACTTACCTCCATAGTTTTCTAGCGTTTTGTCTTTTCTTGTTGCTTTCTTTTCGACTCTTCTCGACACTTAAAGGTCGCAAAAATTTAGGCCGGAAACACATTATTTAACACGCCAGGCGACGCAACGTGTCGACACCCGATGTGCAGTGAGCGCGTGTCGTCCTGTCGTCGCGTCGGGTGTTCATAGTGTGACTCTGGTCATAGAAAACAATACATTTGATTTGACCCAACACGCATCACGTTTCATCGGGTGGCGTCGGTGTTAATAATGTGTTTCCAGCTTAATTCCTTTCACCAAAAACTTAACCAGCGGACGACCGTAAAGGGGGCAGATTAAATTTTGGTTAGTTTTATTTTTCACCTCTCGGTGTGCTTGAACGGGGTGTTTGACATTTAGTCAGTATAAAAGACTGGATAATTGATTTGAACGCAGCCCTGTGAGTTATTAGGTCCCTTTGGTAGATGAAGTGAGGAAGGGTCGGGGAAAGCAATGATATATTATATATAATCTGAGGTAGATACGTCTTACTGACGTCTGCGTGGCGATAAAAATACAAGCTAATTATCTCGAGTCAACTCAGTCCGTCCTGCGTCTGGCTGCGATGCCAATTTATGTCAGCGGGTTTGATAGGTAAAAAATAAACAAAGATGCCTACTTGTGTTTTTCGAAACTGCAATACTTATACTGGGCCGGCTGTAAAAAGCAAGAAGGATGTGTCTTTTCATTTGTTAAGTATCGTCTAATCTATTTAGAACGGAAAATCAAAAATTTTATTTTACTCAAAAATCACTACTGTCGCGCTGTTGCCGTTTTGCCACCTACACGAACGAGACAAATAGTGCGTTGCATGTATGAGTGACAGAGAGAACGAGAAAATGGCGCGCGGTGTTGTCAGTTTGAACGATGCTAGAGGATGTTGGGGTCGTACGGCCATAATTATGGCCCCATATGGCCGTACGACTCCAATATTATTTTTCACTACTGGTATTTCCATTGTAGGTAAACACAACAACAACAACACAACAATCAACAACAGAATCAACAACATTAATTGACTTTCCAAATTAATTTCTATTTTGATTTAGATTTCCTAAAGACGGTTTAATAAAAGAAAAATGGACACAAGTGGTAAGAAAACAACGACGAGAAGATTAATGGATGCCAACGACATACCTACTCAACTATTTGTTCTCAACACTTTGTGGAAAGAGACAAGTAGGTACGTTACAAAAAAAAAAACTTTTTCAAAAAAAAATGTAACCGACTTCAAAACAACCACAAAAAAAAAAACTTCAAAATATATAAATAATACCTATAAAAAAACTTTTGTTTCGAAAGTCGGTGACTTTATTTTTTGTTTCATTGACTTTTTGTCACCGACTTTTATATTAGAGAATAATAAAATTTTAAGAAAATAAGCTATTATACAAAGGGGATAGCAGATTTTATTATGGAGGGTGAGCCTATCGGTCACTCGCCATTTTGTTTTTTTTTTTCAGAATCGTGGTGCACAACCAAAGTAGAGTGTGCCCATGAAGTTTCTTGCCCGTTCTTCTCCATAGAGATCTACTTCTTGGAATAGGCATCTACTGTACTTTCACAGTTTTTATGTCTTGTGACTGGGACTGTAGCACCATAACTTTGTAATGATTAATTATATTTTTTATGTCTTTGACAATTCAAAAGTGCCTGTAACTGGTCTACTCGAATTAAATGCTTTTGATTTGATTTTGAATAAAATTTGTAAATAAACATTTTTATTTAAAAAAAAACTGTTTATTTTCTTCATTCTGCCTTCTATGCCTATTTTTCCCCATTTCACTCTAGCTGGGAGCCGATGAAACGTCATTGTCTGTCGTTGACAATTGCCATGTCAACAATATGTTTCTAAAATATCGCCATGTTTTTATTTCTTTACAATGTGTATGACGTCTCTATTGGTAAAACCTCATTGGGGGAAAGTGTAGTGATTGGCCCATTGGCATCGCGTCATAGCCGCCACTCGGGATTCGTTGTTTTGTGCGCAATGTTTGTGCCTTTTATTGTGCGTTTCATTTGTCGAACGATGCGCAAAGCGATCCCCACTCCAAATTAAAATATTCGCGTTTGATCAGTTTGATCGCGAACGGTAGTAGCACGGTAATATTATACTGTGGTAGTAGACAACCGTGGGTGCGGCCAACGGAAAAATATGCAACGGCAGTCAGCTCCCGTATTTGCTGGCTTGCGGATAAATTATCTTAGCTATTTATCTACTATTTTCGAACGCAATCGTGTTTACTTATACTACATAAAAAGGTGCAGGAACTTGAAAAAGTCATTTTTACACCTCTATGAACTTGGAAGCTTGTATTGATGATTCTAATTCTGTAACTACATACGTCTTACAGCCGCAATTAACATTATAATCAACATACAAACTAGCACTGGCCTGCAAATTGCAAAAAACGTACGAAATTTTGAATATCGCGGTCTGGTTGGAGCCTAGCCTTCACCTTAATTTGTTTCTGTACACCAATATAAAAGTAGAGGCATTTGGCACGGTTGGCGCATTAAAAAAAAACTGGGGGAAAAAGTATGAAGCAGAGCAAAATTAGGTACTCGACATAATTATTGCTATGAAAAAATTGGTAGGCGTCAAAAGTTTTCATAGGTAGGTATAGTACTCGTCGCATTATATTTTCTGATTATTATTTCAAGTTCTTATTCTTCTCTTGTTATAAAGTTAGAGACTTTACACACGGGCCAGTGTGTAAAGGGAAGTTTAATATATTGAGAAGTTAGTGATATTGTCGAAGAAGTCAGAAACTTCCGGGTGATACGACAGGTGTTAAGTTTGGTGGGTTTTTTAAAGCATGTGATAGCGTATGTGAGGGCATGTGTAGTGTGTTAAGGCTCTGTATGAGGTACTTAAGATAATACTTCTTTCCTCTTGCGATCTCCACCTCAAACCAGCCAAAAAAATAATTACCTATTATTGTTATTATAATATTTTTGGGAGGTTAAATTAGGTTGGTACTTAGGTGTATAAGCCTATAGGTACATTTGAAGGCATGCACATTTCTGTGGTAAAAATATAAGGTAGATATTATAATTAACATTAATTATGACATCTACTATTAAGTAAGTAGGTACAAGTTCCTCATACACTTCTTATCCATCGTATATGTACACCCGTCGTTCTGACCGTCATTCAGGTCCGCGGAGTCACTTAATTGACTTATTATTAAAATTGTTCTTGTACTTAATACATTTAATTTAGGACAGCCATCATAATATCATTTTTATAAGTACAAACTCGGGTGCTAGTATATGTACTTAGGTACCAATCTAACCAATGTTAGGTACCGTACCAAAAAACTTTTCCAGCAATTACAAATATATGATTCCAGCAAAATTTTTAAGCTAACTTTACAGAACGATCACTTGTACGTTGTCAATAAATGAAAAAAGTTATATTACAAAAGACGTTTTGATGCAATTTCACTAATTAACATTTCAGTAGCTTTCACCAGCAAGGTAGAGGCAAATATTAAATAATGATGTTAAAAGAGTAACGTTGTTGCAACACGTATTTAGGAACGTTATAATTAAATGGTTGTAGCGATGTTATAATTTAACGTTTCACAAAGTTAAGTGACTTAGGTTGTTGCAAAATGAAAATTAAAACTTTCAATTGTAATTTAATAGTTACATTATAAATATAAATTTCAATAAGTTTCGAAAATAAGGTCTTAGCTAATATTTGACAATTACCACAATATTATCGGTACATTTGTTTTGTAACTTCCAAATGCGTGATAAACAAACTTACTGAAACTTCTTGTAAGTTTCATGTTTAGTGGGTATGATTACGCTATTCCCCTTGGGGGATTAGCAATGTTATAATATGTTGATTTTCAGTCATTGTTGACATTTGTATAAGAACCGCTATTTGAAACTTAATGTCAACGAACCACCCAGTCTGTACCCTTAGCACGAGTTTTCACTCTTTTACTTTGCAGCGTCTTTCCAGTATTTACAGCGTTTCTTGTATGAAAAAATGGAACAGCGCCTCTGGTGTGCGAAGAAGGAACTAATTTTTTCCTTGAAAATTGTCAATTTGAAATTGTCAAAGTTCCAGTTTACTTTACGTCTCAAATACTGAAATCTCGTGCTAAGGGTACTGGTTAGGCGATTCTCACACTGCCCCGCATGATGCAGCGTAGCGCGTGGATGTCAACACAGTCTAACACACAGAAAATGCATCGACGCGCGTTCATGCGGATGCGGTGCGTGTTTTCCATACAAACGGAGACACGCATCCACGCGCTACGCTGCATCATGCGGGGCAGTGTGAGAATCGCCTTAATAACCTGCTTGCCTCTCGTGCAATGGGTCTCAGGATCAAGTCTTAGTTTTTTTCTTTTTCACTTTTTGTGGTTCTTTTTTTTGTTTTTATTTATCCCGTGAGGGTTTTAAATAATTAAAAATAATTTAATGCATACTTTTATTTGCAATTTTATTTTTTTCTAATATTTTTCAGTAGTTTTCTAGGATAAATCTGCGCTGATTGAAGTTGGATATTATTAAACCCTTAACTACCTAGCACATTAATATTGTCACACAACCACCTAACATACGTCTGTAGGATCCCAGAGTTAAATAATTCATTATTGTTATAAATAATAAGGAAGGGTATTGTTTTTATTAAAAAATCTGTTTTAAACATTATCAAACTCGAATATTATAAACAAAAGGCAAATTAAAATCAACTTTTAACCCCCAATCATTGGTGCAGTCTCTTATTTTAGGCTTACTTACTAATACGTTTGAAAATAGAGATATACAAAAAAAAATTTGAGCAATAGAAAATTCTTCTTAATTTTTTTGTAATATTAAATCAACAAGAAACAAAAATTCTCATTAAAATAATAAATTAAACAAAATTGCAGACTCTAAACTTATATCTTTTCACGACATCAAAAACACATCTCACTTGAGCCTTCAAGGCAAATTAGCGCTTTTCATTCGAATTCGTGTTTTGCGTTCCTTAGTACACTGATAAGTAATACAGTTTTTACGAATTATCAATCGCCCTTCAGCACTGCTGCTGGAGGGGTCGCGTTGTTCTGGAGGATACGTTGTATACCGACACATATATCACAGTGCAATTTCACATCATTACTTTCATGACTTTTATGTATTCAGTTTTTTATGCCATTTATGTATTCAGTTTATTCCGGTATGCTGTATTTATACCTTATCTTTCTTCTACTATATTATGTTGTAGATTTGCGATCGCGAAGAGGTTGGGGTTGATGACCAACGAAAGCGACTATAAAATATTTTTTCTTCTTCTCGGTCGAACTTCCGCCAACGGCACATCATCCTCAGTTAAAAACACTTGACCACCACTCTAAAGGAATATCACTGTGTGATACAGTGTTTAGTTGAACTGTATCTGGCCGCTCGCATTCGGAATAAGACGCACAACTTTCTTCCAGAACATGAATTGTGTCAACATTCTCCGCATCACTATATTGGTCGTTTGTTATATTATCGTCGTCTGATAATTCTTTTTCCAACCAGCTCTTAATAGCGGACTGTCTATGTGCTATTTCAACTAAAATAATAAAGAAATACACAATTTAAAATAATCACATAACCACCTAGCATACGTCTCTCAGACCCCAGCATGTATTTTTTTACTCACCTGAGGCAAACGCGAAACCGTCCAACCCCGACGGGTCCACAGACTACTTAGAGATACGACGGGTCGTTGCACGGTATTGAGGGACGTGGTGAAAAGGTATGGGAAGGAAGAACATGATACGACACTCCCGCGCAAAAATATTCAGGACTTTAAACTTAACAGGGTCTGTGAGACGTATGCTAGGTGGTTAAAGGTTAAACCGTAATTTATTGTTTCGAGGAGTAGGAATTTTTATAACACATTTGCTCGTAAATAGTTATTTTCAACACATTTGCTCGAAAAATGCATTTACGAAGCCTGTATGCATTGTTCGAAAGTTAAAAATTACGCACCATACCACGGAGCGTGCGGTAAAATAGGTACTCTCACCTAAGTACCTACTTTACCGCACGCTCCGTTGTTTAACACCGTGCGTTTTCTTTACGGTTTTTTTTTTATTTCCATTAAAAAAAAAAAGAATTCCACCAAAGAGTTTATTCTCATAATGGTGTATGAGAATAAACAGCCTGACTGATCGAACCTCCTTGGAAGCGCTTTTGATCAATACGTTGTCTCACTTTAATACTTATGAGTAAATGAGACGAAAGATGTAGTTCTAATTTCCACCACGTGCATGTGGCGCCATTTGCAAATTCACGCCATTTTCATATTAGGAACTTCAAAAATTGTTGCGACTTTTCTACTGATAAATAAAGTTTGTTTAATTACATATTGTACTGTTTTCTCGCAAATGTGTTGAAAAACATTGTATGACACACGTGCAGAAATTGGTGTTTACAAACTCGTGACTATGGTAAGCCCTCGGCCTCGCCTCGGGCTTACATTCGTCTACTCGTTTGTAAAAACCAACTTACCGCACTAGTATCATAAATAACTATTATGATACTAGTGCGGTAAGTAAAGAAGAGACACACGGATCTTTGAAATTAATGTCGCTCAAACAAGGACGTTTCCTATGCAAAATGTAGGTACCTACGTATAACATATTGATCTAAACTAATATTATAAAATAATGCAAGTAGGTATGTTTGTTTTTTACCTTTTCAAGCAAACTACCTACTGAATCGATCGTCCCAATATTTTGCATTAGGTACGTTGTCAGGAGAATAGACACGGATATAATGTAGGGTATCTTTCATCCCGAAAAATAGAAGAGATCTGTTGCCGACAATTACGTTCATATTCCAGATGGCGCAACTTACACGATCCGTATTGTTTCTCAAATTCTAAATTAACGCAAACTGAAGCCGCGGGCAAACACTAGTTCTATACTAATATTTTAAAGCTGAAGACGTGGTTTGATTGAACGCGTTAATATCAGGAACTACTGATTCGCATACTGCTTAACATCACGCTACGACTAGGTAATAAAGGCCGAGCAGACGGACTGAAACCTCAGAGCCAACGACGATATAATATGTACTAGACTCCTCATAACAGGCGACCGATGTCTGTCAACACATTAGGCAAAAAAGTCTTATATTCGTCTCATTTCGACCAATCCTGTGAGCCGTAAACATACGTTGAGACAGAACTGCAGCCTTCCTCTCGACACTCGATCTCAATTGAAATTGGAAATTGGGATCGAGATCTTGTCATTTGGCACTCTTGAATGTTACACTAGCTCACGATTGGAACAGTATCGGGCGGATTTTTTTGGAACTAAATGAAATCGACTTTACTCAAACGAAAATAAATATCAGCACACATTTATTTATTGATTAATGAGTAATTCAATATTTTTAAATTTAGTAATTAACGTTTTCATTTGTAAGGCCACCCCATGACAATCAGTGTAGGTGTAGTCAAACATGCAGTCGATTCAAATCTCAATCTCGACTTCGTTCAAGAGTGCCAATTTTCTGAATATTGGAATTGAAACTGAAGCGAATTGGAATACGATCCAGATTGGGATTGATTTCAAGAGTAAGGCCCCAGACCTTGAGTTAGCCAATCACAACGCAGTACCCCGTCCCCCTCGCTTACGTAGTACCTCAGCGAGTTGACACAATAATTTTTGTTCCTTAGATCGTGCATGCGGAGTCTAGTATTATATCGTCGTTGCACAGAGCACAGCTAGTAGAATATTATAGTCCATTTTTTAAATTTTCTAAAGTGGCTCGCACTGTGGGCTTTTTTTTTATCCTGGTAAAATCATCAAATGAGTCCTCCTACCCAGGGCAGGGCGGGAGGGACTGTCAGACTTGTACTGACTGAAATCCACGGTGCCCTTAAGTAACCCTTTTGTGTACCGGAGTCGCGGTATACGTGTGTCCCGGGACCCCGGCAGGCATTGGCCCTCTAAAAGGGAGGCCCCGTCATTGTGCTGACACTCTTTGAGGCGCGCGTGGAACACAACGCGCCGTCGACCCGGGCATGGTCCATGGTCAAACAGCGAGTCGCCCATTACTCGCCGCCCGCATGCCCCGCACTGTGGGCCTACAGTGTGAGCTAAACAATGGATTGATTTAGCTAACTATAATTATATGCACTTGAAACAATTAACTTAATTACGTGCTCCGGTCTTAGGTCTAAGAGCATTTATGAATAGAATACCATTTAATGTCCAGTTGTTGCGTCTTCAGGATAATAAATATAATTAAATTATGTACTTTGTAACTAGTACATATACTCTTTGACTTAACCTAACCCCCTTTTTGCCTCACCCGTTGGCCTCGTGATCGCAAGCGCGAATGCTGGAACGTGGCGTTCTGGGTTCGATTCTGGTTAGCGGTATAGTAGCCACCGTGTCTCTCCGGTAGGGTAACCATGCGTCCGGGTTTCCCCGGATTTGTCCGATGATTCATTTGTAGGCCGGGTTTAAAAATTTAAAGTCTTAGGGCGCCCGCGACACCCCACCCCTCCCGACGCAGGAGCCACGGTGCGCACTTCGACTCATTTCCGGGTTCTGGACTCTAAAATCCGGGGTTTTCACGTGTCTTGTCCTGGATTCCAAATTTTAGAGATGGCAACCCACTTTCCTGTTGTCTTGTTGGATTGCCGTCCTATTGAAAACCCCGAAAAGAGAGTAATAGAAGGAACAGGTGGCTTACCATGGCAATGACGACGTCTTAGAGCGTGAGTCTTTAGGCTGTGGGAAAGAGACAGAGCTATACAAGTCGTCTAGCGCCATCTCGTTCCGTGAACGGAACTACTTCATGGTAGACCACAGAGTGCACCCGTGCCTGCGCACACACTTGTGCACTATAAATGTCCTGCGCAGATGGCTAATCTCCGTTGATATTGGAAGCTGTGGCCGAAGTCTGTCAGGAGGGCTTTATTATTAACTCTCTCCAAAATATAAATGATAAATGTATCTTCTTAGGTATTATCAATTTTGTTAATTGTGTGTTTTAATAATTTCAAGTAGGTACCTAACAATATACCTAATAATAATTCTTCAAAATAGAGAAGACGTACGAGGAGTTTTTGAGAAACATTCAGTTAGCAGGGTCACATTATTTTACGTACAATCGCGAACAAACGTACGACAGTGTCCCATTTTTGTCGATTAGTGAAAGAACATGGATAAAGTACACATTGCATACCACAAAAATTCGACGACAAGATCCGGTTTTTGACGGACATAAAAAAATATTAAACGTTGAATCGAATGAATTAGCTCTAAGCAGCATTTAGAAGTAAACACACATGATAACATCATTTAATGTTCCAACTGCTGCGTCATTTTGGGTTTCACCGCTGCGAGGATAGCCCGGAGGACACGGTGGAGCATAATGGTGCAGGACTGCCCCGCTTGGACAGAGCACCACCGAGTCCTCATGGCGGCGGCGGCGCGGGCGCAGCGGCGATAGGCGGCGACCTTTCATCCATGCTGCGGGGCGGAACTTGGGAAGCGGTCACCTCCATCTGTGAATCAGTCATGCTAGCAAAGGAGGAGGCGAGACGCATGAGGGAGAAGACAGCGTCCACCTCACGTCCCAGCCGCAGTAGGTGCGGGCATGAGAACGGCGAGTAATGTACTGGGTGACTCGCTGTTCGATCCCGGGCCATGCCCGGGTCGAAGGACGGCGCGTCTTGTTCCACGCGCGCGTCAAAGAGCTGTCAGCACAATGACGCGGGGCCTCATTAGAGGACCAAAGCCAGCCGGGGTCGCGGGCGGGACTACCGAACTACCGTGACCGCGGAACGTAAAGGGCTATTGAAGGACACCGTGGATTTTAGGCAGTACAAGTCTGACAGTCCCTCTTCTTCTCCCCAGGACTCATTTGATGATTTTATCACGCTAAAAAAAAAGTGATTACGATATCATGTTGCTAGAAAGGGCGAGAAAATTGTGAAAGAGACAAAAAAGAACTCATGTAATTTGATGATTGTTTCTTATCATAAAAGAAACCAAAAAATTACTCAACCCGAATGGAATCATTATATTGCTAAGTTTATAAGGTGTTCGTGACTGTACTACAAAATGAACGCACACGGTTTTTTTAACATTTTGCAGGCTATTAAATTATGAGATTTAATTTGCTGAAAATCACTTACATCAACGCTTTGTTTCAATCACTACGTTCTTGCTTCTTGTTGTGACAACTTTATTTATTTATTTTTTAGGATTCTGCATTATGTCTTTGTTTGCAGTCCTTTTTGTTTGGACTTTTGTAATTGGAACTTGGGCATGGATGACGGTGAATTACGTACTGTTTCAAAAGGATGAACGTTGCCAAGAGGAAAATCAATCTGTTTGTTCTTCTAAAGCGGGTGGAAGGTTCATATTGGGTAAGCCCCCTTTTTTGTTTTTTCTTCTTTAAAAATGGCCTTCTCAATTAAGCCTTCCGAGAACTTGAAGACATGGTTGGTGTGGTTCGATTCCCCCATGGAACAATTTGCGCTGGGTCTGGGTGTAGGTATGTGTATGTGAGTTAAAATATTTGTAAACACACCCGAAACGGGAGAAATTTCTCAATGCTTTCAAAAAGTTCACGGTCAGGTGGCCTACCACGACGTCTTAACGCGATCCAGTTTATGCTGTGGGAAAGAGACAGAGCTATACAAGTCGTCTAGCGCCATCTCTTTCCCACAGCCTAAACTGGATCGCGTTAAGAGTTCATGGTAGGCCACCAGGTGGCCTACCATGAACTCTTAAAGCCAAAGTAGTTCCAGTGAGGGAACGAGATGGCGCTAGACGACTTGTATAGCTCTGTCTCATTCTCACACTGGAACTACTCCGCTTTAAGACGTCGTGGTAGGCCACCAGTTCTTTTAATGAACAACTGATAGGCCACACAGGACACGATATGTAATTGTGTAGCGTCACTACATTATCCCACGTTTTTATACACTTACTTTTCTTGTTTGTTTGTTTGTCGATCCGGTTGGATTTTTGCAACTCAATTTTGAGGCACTTCCCGTTATCCCCTCGACCGTACAACCGACTGATTCAGTCTAGTCAGCTAGCAAGCTGAAATTTTGATGACAATAGATGACTAGATAAGGAACGTCATAACAAATCCAATATGGCGGCCTTCCCAAGATGGCGGTCTGGCTATTTGAAATTCACCCCCATGATATGGGTATCAAATGAAAGGGTTTGCCGTCGGGAATACGAAAAAAATAGTCACAAAACAAGAATTACCCAAATACGTTTTTCCGTGTTTTCCCACGTTTTATACACTCTTTTTTCTTGTTTGTTTGTTTGTCATTAAAAAAAATGTATGGCTTCGCCGTTTCGCTACCGTCGTGGAGGTGATGCGAATATTTCGTTTCTGAAATAGGTAACGAAACAGTCAAGAGCCATACATATTTTACTGATATACAACGTGTTGCGTTAAGGCGCTGTACATAGCGAACACTGTAAACGACTAGTTTTACGTCGCAAAGTTAGCCGTATCTGTACATGCCACAAGCCAGAACAAAATACAGTATAAAGTCAAATGTATAAAATAAAGACTTTAACAAAAACAATTTACAAAAGTGGTCCAGAACTACGAAAAAAAATTTGTCAATATGACCACGAAAAAAAATTTTTCGTCTCGAAATTCTCAATTTTTTCAGCGGCATTATAATAATATATTTTTTGTAACTATAACGGAGGCATATTTATACCAAAGACATATTTTTGAAATTGTTTGTTTCAGACCAATCACAAGTACAAGTCCAAATTTTAAAATTATTATTTTTACGGAGTACGGACATGCAGAGCGACAAATGCCTCAGGAATTGGCTGTCCACTCTGCCCGACACCACGCTCAGAAGCGTGTTGGTGCTACCGGCATAAGTATCTAATTTTTTTTGAACTCAGACCTGTAATTTTTTAAATATTAAGTTAAAATTGCAAAATTTCTTACAATTTGCCCCCGCGCGCAGCTGCTTCACCCCCGCGACTACCTTTGCTACATAGAGCTTGGGTACAGCCACAGCGCCTTAATAGCGCAAAACGTCTTGTGGGGTAACTCAGCCCATGTTACTGAACAATGTTTGTTCTAAGACTTCTAGGCAAAAAAAAAATGATTTTTCATACTGATGATGAGCCCGATCAATTTCTCATTTTGTATGAAAAAGCAAATTTTTTTTTTGCGAATTTCCAAAAGTCTTGGGACAAACATTGTTCAGTAACATGGGCCGAGTTACCCCACGAGAGGTTTTGCGCTATGAACGTTACACGTTGTTGAGAATTTGTGAAGTTTGGGGTCGGTAGAGTTAGGCCGTGTAGATTCAGAAGCTCGGCTCTACATGAGATCATCTTAGTAACATTTTACACGAAATGTTTTTGGTGGGATTTCAGTTCTTTTTGTAAGTTGCTAGGCAGTCAAATGGCGTAAATAACTGAGACCTACCATGAGAATCTTGATTAAGGCGGAGTTTCTTATAAGTACTTATTAATAGGTTTTTAGTTACTGTATACAGTCCCGTGTAAACTTTTATGTCCTAATTCATAAAATTGGTGAAAATCTTATTCAAACTTCCATCCCCCCATTTTAGGGGATGGGGGGCGAAAGTTATAAGTTTATGATTTTTTTGTTGGTTCTATACTAAACTTAGATTGCATACCTCAGCTTTCTAGCACTTCAGGAAGTAGCCAAACATTTTGATGATCATCAGTGAGTGTGTCAGTGACGAAATCGGTGTATTTTAGATATCAATAAAATCTAAAGTTCAATTGAGACTTTGCATGTCTGAGTCTAAGTATTATTGTCAGGGTTGGCCAATGAGGTTTTACCAATAGAGACGTCATACACATTGTAAAGAAATAAAAACATGGCGATATTTTAGAAACATATTGTTGACATGGCAATTGTCAACGACAGACAATGACGTTTCATCGGCTCCCAGCTAGAGTGAAATGGGGAAAAATAGGCATAGAAGGCAGAATGAAGAAAATAAACAGTTTTTTTTAAATAAAAATGTTTATTTACAAATTTTATTCAAAATCAAATCAAAAGCATTTAATTCGAGTAGACCAGTTACAGGCACTTTTGAATTGTCAAAGACATAAAAAATATAATTAATCATTACAAAGTTATGGTGCTACAGTCCCAGTCACAAGACATAAAAACTGTGAAAGTACAGTAAATGCCTATTCCAAGAAGTAGATCTCTATGGAGAAGAACGGGCAAGAAACTTCATGGGCACACTCAACTTTGGTTGTGCACCACGATTCTGAAAAAAAAAAACAAAATGGCGAGTGACCGATAGGCTCACCCTCCATAATAAAATCTGCTATCCCCTTTGTATAATAGCTTATTTTCTTAAAATTTTATTATTCTCTAATATAAGTCGGTGACAAAAAGTCAATGAAACAAAAAATAAAGTCACCGACTTTCGAAACAAAAGTTTTTTTATAGGTATTATTTATATATTTTGAAGTTTTTTTGTGGTTGTTTTGAAGTCGGTTACATTTTTTTTTGAAAAAGTTTTTTTTTTGTAACGTACCTACTTGTCTCTTTCCACAAAGTGTTGAGAACAAATAGTTTAGTAGGTATGTCGTTGGCATCCATTAATCTTCTCGTCGTTGTTTTCTTACCACTTGTGTCCATTTTTCTTTTATTAAACCGTCTTTAGGAAATCTAAATCAAAATAGAAATTAATTTGGAAAGTCAATTAATGTTGTTGATTCTGTTGTTGATTGTTGTGTTGTTGTTGTTGTGTTTACCTACAATGGAAATACCAGTGGTGAAAAATAATATTGGAGTCGTACGGCCATATGGGGCCATAATTATGGCCGTACGACCCCAACATCCTCTAGCATCGTTCAAACTGACAACACCGCGCGCCATTTTCTCGTTCTCTCTGTCACTCATACATGCAACGCACTATTTGTCTCGTTCGTGTAGGTGGCAAAACGGCAACAGCGCGACAGTGATTTTTGAGTAAAATAAAATTTTTGATTTTCCGTTCTAAATAGATTAGACGATACTTACAAATGAAAAGACACATCCTTCTTGCTTTTTACAGCCGGCCCACTATAAGTATTGCAGTTTCGAAAAACACAAGTAGGCATCTTTGTTTATTTTTTACCTATCAAACTCCCGCTGACATAAATTGGCATCGTAGCCAGACGCAGGACGGACTGAGTTGACTCGAGATAATTAGCTTGTATTTGTATCGCCACGCAGACGTCAGTAAGACGTATCTACCTCAGATTATACAGGGTGTTGATCCGCATCCTAGACAAATTCAAGGACGTCATTATACTAATGATTCTCGACCCAAAACAGCAATAAAATAGGTAGGTATTTTTTTATTTTATTTTTCCTTTTTACTGAAATCCGTAAGTGTGAACCAGCCGTATTTAAAAGCGGCGCGTCTGATACTAGCCCTATCACACACAAACAAACGCAAACATTCATGTACACAACGCATACGCAACGGTCATTCAACAAATTCGTAGGCAATCAATCGCACCGCAACCAATCCAAAGCAAGGGCGCTGCACTGCGCCCCGCGCCCCGCGCCCGGCACCCCGCGCCCCGCGCCCCGCGCCGCGGTTCGCAGGCGGTCGGCACCCGAACCGACAGTCATGTGTTTGATGTCACAGCAGTGCATGCGTTTTGCAAATTCCGCTTCTAGGTAGGTGCATTGTTGAGACGGCATTCGATACAAAGTACAAGACGACGGACAATTACTCTAATGTCGAGTTGGAGAAGATGGTTCGCCTGTATGCCATCAGTGGAGACAGTTCCCGTTCACTATGGTCGAAAAGTTTGATGAACATTGGATTGGGTCGCCGAGACCCTGTGGTGTGACAAGTGTAACAGAATCACGTGCCAGGATCATTAGTGCTTTCGACACTAAAAACGAATGTGTTAGTTTTACGTAAGCTGAAGGAAAACCAGCTACCTACGTCGTGCTCGATTGTGCCAAGAGTGTGATGGTGGCAACATTTAACAATAAGTACCTCCGGCCCCTCCGGGTAACCTAAGTAGGTAGGTACATTTTGTAAATACGTTGTTAACTAATCGCTTTTATTTGTGTAAATAAGTTGATGGTCAGTGGGTAGCCTTATCTTTAAAAAACATTTTTTATACTACGTAGATCGGGGTAGGTATTATTGACGGTCTAAGCCCGAGGAAAACTTCAAATCAACCAATTTTATCCACAAATAAAAACAAAATCACTACGAAAAGTTTAGGGTGAACGATAGCAATCAAGCAAAACTTAAATTTTATTATTCATCTGATAGCAGGTCAGTGAACTTTTTATGGCGGTCTAGTATTACTGTCATTATTAAGATTTCGTATTATGCTGATGCTTCGAATAAGTTAACATCAAACGAAATGACAATGTGGGTGATTTTCGAAATAAAATTACGTAAAATTATTGCTTAGGGTCGCCAAGGTCACTTCTCGGCGCACGATAGGTACTCGCGCGTCATTGAATTCACGCACATCTCGACGGTCCCTACGTACAAACGGACATGTCGAAAATGTCATTTTTTTTTTATTGCACAGTTCGCTTTAGATTTTTAAGATGCACATATCTGTATATTTATTTTTTTCTTATGTTACGTATTTAACGAGATTTACCAATCGTATATGAGGACAAGTATTATATTTACAACGAATAAGTAACGTAGATGCGGACATCTATACATAACGCTTTGTACGGTGTTTTAAATTGCGCGCAAACGCGGTCATGTCTGACATAACGTCATTTACGGCGGGAGTTTCTCAATAGGGCGTGTACATGTCCTTATTGTATGTTTAGATGCTAAGAAGATTGTTAATTAACAATAAACAATTTCGCTTCGGTAACCTATTTGGGAATTTGTCTTTGCAATTGTACGATGTTATGATGACGAATAACTACCGAAAATAAATGTTTGACATATATGTCATGCATGCCACCGTCCGAGAGAATCGATCCGACACAATCATTATCTCTAGGTGTTCTTGTCTGGCTAATTCAAATTCAATTTCATTCATTTCAATCAATTTCAGATCATACACCAATATCAAAATTCAATTAATGGCGAATATTTGCATAGACTCAACCTCGTTTTCAGGATTATCCACGAGCAACTTGCTTTGAAGTACAACCTTGAGATATCAGAAGTGCCGTAATATAAGTATGCGCCTGACCCTGCCGGTCGCGGCACTAACGAGCTACCGTGACCCCGGAACGCAAAAGGCTTTTGAAGGACACCGTGGATATTAGTCAGTACAAGTCTGACAGTTCCTCCTGCCCTGCCCTGGGTGGGAGGACTTGTATTGGGATCGACCTATCATCACTGACAGAACTATTGTTGCCAAAAAGCATGACATTGTGGTGATAGATCGATCGGAACGTCCGTCACGCATGTTTTGTTGTTTATATAACGTATCCGTATGACTAGAACCTCGTGAAGGCAGAAAAAGATAAATATTCAAGTATCTTGATCTGGCTCGCGAGGTTGTTGGCATATGGAAAGTGAACAGCAGTCATTGTGCCGATAGTCGTGTCGGCTAATGGCTTAATTGCCTAGAGCCTTGACCAACGTCTAAGGAGGCTCTCGCTTGGCCAAGCGTTTGATTCAGAAGGCAGTACTTCTGGACACGGCGCGCATCTTTAGGAAGTTCGTCTCTCAAGAGCCCTGACCACCGGTAGCCCGGACCTTATTCCCAGTGCTTGTGGACTACTATCTTTGAGGAGTGACTGAAGACGCGCCACGGCGGCAGCGTCCGCCTGACGCAGGTCCTAACCAGACTGAAGTTTCGGGAGGTACGTTCCTGTGTCGGACTGAGAGGGTCCATTGTGCGGAACGCCCGGAGAACACGGTCGAGCATACGGTGGATCTGCCCCGCTTAGGCAGAGACCGCCGTGTCTTCACGGAGCCGATAGGCGGCGGCAACCTCTCGCGCCCGGCATTCAACCTCACAATCCCAGCCGCCGCGGGAGAAGCCCATGGCAACGGTTATCACAAGGCGATTTCCGGCCACCGTAGGCACGTGCGGATGGCGAGTAATGGGTGACTCGCCGTTCGATCATGGGCCATGCCTGGATCGACGGAGCGTCGTGTTTCATGCGCGTCTCAAAGAGCTGTCAGTAATCTGACGGAACCCCCATAGAGGGCCATAGCCTGCCGGGGTTGTGGGACTATTTTATCAGGTAATCATGACCCTGGAACGTTAAGGGCCATTGAAAGAACACCGTGGATTTTACTCAGTACAAGTCTGTCAATCCCTTTTGCTCCACCCAGTGGGTGGGAGGACTCATTTGAAGAATCTACCACGTTTAAAAAATTGACATGTCTTTATTTACATTGCAAGAACTATAGACACTTCGAATTAATTAAACCACGTATAAAGCGATATGTCTTCGTTGATGTATATTTTATAACCATGGGTGGTGATTTTAAGATGTTTAACATATCCGTTTGAAAACTATAGCATTGTTCGACGTTTTCATAAAACGTCTTATTTAAATTCTATGTTATAAACTGATTTCTTCTTTCCTACGTATAAAAAGTTATCTAAGATATATCCGACATTATTTTATTTTAATATCAGCGTAGAAACAGTCATCTATCAGTTTTTCTAAGAAAATGAACCAAAATTAAAACATGTATAAATACCATTATAAAGTTCCTAAAGCTAATAAAACATTATAGAAAAAAAAAATACAAAATTGTACATAGAATTATTTCTAGAGCGATTTGAACATTAAAATCGCTCTCCTGAAAACCTCGGTTTTTGACATGTCCGTTTGTACGTAGGGGCCGTCGATCTAATCATCGATGTGTGCGTACGCGCGTAAACTGCGGTCGGGTGATTCTCTTTCATTTGTATTGAATTAAGGGTTTAATTCTGAAATACGGTAAAATTTCAACAACAAAAAAAAAGCAGCCCTTATTAGTTTTGCCCGGTACTGTTCTTTCAATTGATTATTTATGGCTTTTGTGACAACCACCTGAAGTTTGACGTAAATGCAAAAAAACAGCCTGTATATAATATATCATTGGGGTTGGCATGATTAAAACAAGTTGTTTTAAAACACATGTTTAAAACAGTGTTTAAAACAGTTTGAAATTAAACAGTGTTTTTTATTACCCGTTTCAACTACTTTTCAAGGCAGATGAATGCATATAAAATGAAAATAAATTAATATTCAGGAGTCTAAATAGTTTGACATAAAACCTTTTGAAGTCTAATGCCATTGTTATGTCATATTTTTAACTTTTATTGGCATTGTAATGAAACAATGCATAAATAGGTATATTACAAAAAAAAATCACATGTTTTTTTTCCATTGATCTATTTTCGTAAAAAAATTATTACAAAGGGCGAATTTGAAAAGATGTAGTCTAGAAATGAAACATAATTGATTTATACGTTTAGACATCAACAAACAAGGTGGAATTAATTTGAAAAAAAAAACAGAAACTAAAAAAAAAACAAAAAAACACTTGTTTATAACATTTTGAACTGTTTGTTTTATAAATTTGAAAAAAAAACTGTTTTTTTTCCAACCCTGATTATTGGCATCATATCCTGAGAATATGAACTATCTGGTACATCGAAACAACTCTATGATGGTTCAAAAAAACGACGAAACACTTCGAGAAAAGGTAGGTAGTGCCCTTTTTTTTTTTTTTTTACGTGGCAAAATCATCAAATGAGTCCTCCCACCCCGGGCAGGGCGGGAGGGACTGTCAGACTTCTACTGACTAAAATCCACGGTGTCCTTCAATAGCCCTTTATGTACCGGGGTCACGGTAAGGAAATAATCCCGCGACCCCGGCAGGCTTTGGCCCTCTGAGAGGGGGGCCCCGTCATTATGCTGACGCTCTTTGAGGCGCGCGTGGGACACAACGCGCCGTCGACCCGGGCATGGTCCATGGTCGGGCAGCGAGTTGCCCTTTACTCGCTGCCCGCGTGCCCGCGCCTACGGTGGCCGGTGATCGTCTTGCGACGTCCGTCGCCGTGGGCGTTCACCACCGCGGGTAGGTAGTGCCCTTGCGCTTCGCTTGGCTCGTCTTGCCAATCATCATCATCATCATCAGCCGGAAGACGTCCACTGCTGAACATAGGCCTCCCCCTTAGACCGCCACGCCGAACGACAATTTGCCACTTGCATCCATCCGTTGCCCGCGACCCTCACGATGTCGTCGGTCCACCTAGTGGGAGGCCTGCCTACGCTGCGCCTTCCGGTCCGTGGTCGCCACTCGAGAACTTTTCTTCCCCATCGGTTGTCAGTTCTACGAGCGATGTGGCCTGCCCATTGCCACTTCAACTTGCAAATTTTATGAGCTATGTCGGTGACTCTGGTTCTTCGCCGAATATCCATGTTCCGGATTTTATCCCGCAAAGAAACTCGTTAGTCGTTACTCGTAGTGAAACGTCTTGCCAAGATATAGGTAAATTAAAAACTTTTTAAAATAAAAGGAACCAAAAAGGTACAAAATAACTTTTCTTTCGGAAGTCGGTGGCTTTTGACTTTTGCCATCGACAATACGGCTCCCCCGTTTTTTGATGTTTTTTGTTTTACCTGGATTGGTTCTTAAGATGCGTACAGACCATGTAACAATGTTATATAACATTGTTATATGTATAACAATGTTAACGTAAAACACTACCGTACACATTAGTGTAACAATGTTATATAACAATTGTCGTTTGTCGTTCTTCAGTGCTATCCACAATGTTATATAACATTCTGTGTCCACATCATCTGAAACATGTTATATAACATTTTGTGTCCACATCATCTGAAACATGTTATATAACATGTTATGTTATTATATAGTCTGTACGCACCTTTAGTTATAATTGGACCCGGTAGTTGGCGCTGTCAACATAATCTTGATCGGAGATTATGTGCAGAGACAAATAGCATGTTTATATTAAATGCAAATTTTCAGAATAAAAAATTTGTTGTAATTACAACAAATACATAATATTTTAAACTAGCTGTGCCCGCGACTTCGTTCGCGTGTATATATATTTAGAATTTATTTAGATTTTTCAAGAATATTTGACGTGTTTGTAATAAACGCCCTCTGTCGTTCAAAGGCAGTACTATTCAATTGCTACTGGATTAGAGCACCCATACCATCTCATTCCATCCCATTCCATCCCACTCCATCCCACTCCATACCACTCCATCCCACTCCATCCCACTCCATACCACTCCATCCCACTCCATCCCAGTCCATCCCACTCCATCCCACTCGATCTCATTCCATCCCACTCTATCCCATTCCATCCCACTCCATCCCATTCCTTCCCACTCCACCCCATTCCATCTCACTCCATCCGACTCCATACCACTCCATCCCACTCCATCCCACTCCATCCCATTCCATCCCACTCCATCCCACTCCATCCCTCTACATCCCACTCCATCCCACCCCATCCCACTCCATCTCACTCCATCCCACTCCATCCTGCTCTATTCCACTCCATCCCTCTCCATCCCATTCCATACCACTCCATCCCACTCCATCCTACTCCATCCCACTTCATCCACCTCCATCCCACTCCAACACACTCCATCCCACTCCATCCCATTCCATCCCACTCCATCATACTCCATCCGACTCCATACCATTCCATCCCACTCCATCCCACTACATCCCACTCCATCCTACTCCATCCCACCCCATCCCACTCCATCTCACTCCATCCCACTCCATCCCACTCCATCCCGCTCTATTCCACTCCATCCCACGCCATCCCTCTCCATCCCATTCCATACCACTCCATCCTACTCCATCCCACTCCATCCCGCTCCATCTCACTCCAACGCACTCCATCCCACTCCACCCCACTCCATCCCACTCCATCCCACTCCATCCTACTCCATCCCTCTCGATCCTACTCCATATCACTCCATCCCACTCCATCCTACTCCATCCCACTCCATCCTACTCCATCCTACTCCATCCCACTCCATCCCACTCCATCCCACTCCATCCCACTCCAACCCACTCCATCCCACTCCATCCCACTCCATCCCACTCCATCCGCTTCTCCATCCCTTTCTAGTGTGAGTCAAATAAAAACCTTTTCTTTCGTTCTTTCTTTCCATTCCATCCCATTCTATTCCATTCCACTTTACTCTACTCTACTCTACTCCACTCCACTCCACTCCAAACCAATCCACTCCAGTCCACACCATATTTGAATAGGTATGTTGTTTTTCTATTCCAAGCTAGATCGCGCTACTGAACTGCGAGCTGCGTGTCTCGATGTAAACTGACCGTAATGTTACTTCTGGAATAGTTTAAATTCAAATATCTTTTGATAGACTGATCCGATTTCAATGAAACAAAAACTAAATGTTACTTTAAGTTACGGTCAGTCGTTATGTATTAAAGTTATCTACATAGCTTTCGCACATTTTACGTGATGGCCGAACAAATAAACATACAAACAGACATACAGACAAACAGATAAAAATTCTAAAAATGCTAGAAATGAGTTTTATTGGTTGTCCTTAAACACGCTGGCTATATTTTTTGAGCTTTTTTTTAATGTACAAAAATTATTTTTCTAAAGTTTTATTATATGTATAGATTATTAAAGACTGAGGTCAAGGTCTTGAGAGCCTTTGTTTACTTTTTATAACTAATCTTTTATTACACAGCGTGTGTCGGTAATGTGTCCTGTTTGTGGTCTTTTTAAAAAAACCGGCCAAATGCGAGTCGGTAACAGACGGATAGACAGTAATAGGGGTCCCTTTAGTTATGGTACCCTAGAAACGGATAGACAATCACAATCAGAAAATGACCTATTGGATAAAATTTGAGCGGAGACGTGAGGAGATATGTTTTGAATAACCAATCAGATTTTAAAGAGATTTAGAAATGTGATTGGTTATTAAAAACACAATTCCTCTAGTCTCCGCTCAATGCTATATCACTCCGAAAAAATGTTAATCAAAACCATTACATGCATGTGTGACAAATTGTTTGATAAAAAAAACATGTTATAATGTCTTCACAAAAGGTTAGGTAAAATTGTATGAATCTTAAACAGGTTTAATTTTTGAGACAAAAAAAAAGATGTTTAAAGTTCACGCGGTGCAGCGGCAGCGACCCACCATTATACGAACTATAGTGATAATAATTAAACGCAATTAATTAATTATTCAACGATCGTCGGAGAATAACGACAAAAACAATACATAGATATAAAATAAAAAACAAAAATAACAACACATTTAAAGAAAAACAAAACAATGACAAGTACCACTTTTGTAAATGGCTTAATTATTACAAGAATACAAGCCAAATAAAATGAACAAAAAGTTTTAAGCTATTGCATAGCTTCTATCGCGGGCCTTGAGCGCGGGGACCGAATTCAGAAATTCCGTAACGAAAAAACCTCATGCTCATTTAATTTAATTAAATTATTAATTAAATTAAATTAATTAAATTATTAATATATTAAATTAATTATTAATTATTAAAATTAATTAATTATTAATTTATTAATATAATAATAATAAAATTAGAAAACCATAATAATAATGTCTAATTTGTTTTTTTTTTCTTTTTAAAGAAATATTTAAAAATGTAATAGTATGTATGAAAAATGAATAAACGACATAAAACCCACATGTATTGTAAAATAATAAAAATATTTTAAACAATATTAACTTTTTTTATTTATTTAATAATAGACGTTTTCTTATCGGTCACCACGCTAAAAAGTGTAACTTGAATTAATATCAAAGAAAAAGCAATACTGCATGAATAAAATGAATAAATAAAATTATAATTGCTTAAGTTGATACAAAATGCTATGCAATAGCTTTACCGCGGTAGTCCCCGAGTGCCACACGTCTTTTTTTTTTTAATTAATAATTAAGAAAGTTAGTATTAGAGACGTTTTGTTTTTTCAACTAAACAATTACTGTCTTACCACAAGAAAGATAAATATCTGTTGAACACTTGTCTAAAAAACTGTCAACGTCAAAACGACATCCTATCCACGTGGATTGAAGTGTCGTTTTGCAGAAACACTTTTTTTAGACAAGCGTCCAACAGATGTTTATCTTTTTGTCTTAAGGCGGGTTAATGCTCACGCTCTTTTCAAAATTAGAATGTTCGGGCATTTATTTGTACGGACGGACAGCGGAGTGTGAGTAAATAAATAGCTAGGGTTCCGTTTTACCCTTTGTACGCGGAACCCTTGGTAGGCCTTGAGCCAATGATCCACGCCCCCACTTGCAGTATGACGTACTATTTACTGAACACCCTGTATTATGTGAAACTAACCAGCAATAAAAATGTGTTTTCTTTTATTTCAGGAGGATTCAACAAATCCTAGAAGTAATCGCCATCATTTTAGTGTCGATAGACTACTATCATTTTACATGATCTCAAAACAAATGGCTGTCATTAATTGCAATAGGCATGCATATAATTTATGGAAGACAATAAAATTGGGGTCTAGGTGAAGGGCAATTTTGTTAAGTAAGTATTTATTTACACTAAGGCCGAGATAAATAGTCGTTGCTAATCATCTGTCAAAAGTATTACTTCAGGAAGTACTACTTTGGCTTCGCTATAGATATTTATACTGTGGCTAAGCCAAGTATCTGATTCGGGATAAATATGCGTATCTTTGGGCATGTACAAGCGAAAGTATTACTTTACTGACATATTTCAGAAGCGTTCACAATTATACTAGATAATTCGGATTTCAAAAACAACCAAATCCGCATTTTTTATTATTGATTTAATGTTACACTGAAACGCATTTATTAATTAGTAAAATTAAGATTAATCATAATGTGTAAACATTATGACATGACATGACATTTGACTGGCCTGTTGGTTTAGTGGTTAGTAACCCTAACTGCTATGCCGGAGGTCGTGGGTTCGATTCCCACCCAGGACAAATGTTTGTGTGATGAGCACGATCATTTGTTCTGTGTCTGGGTGTAATTTATCTATAATATTTATGTATTTAGAAATATGTAAGTATGTTTATCAGTTGTCTAGTACCCATAACACAAGCTCTGCTTAGCTTGGGACTAGATGGCGTTGTGTGATAGTTGTGGAATATTTATTTATTATTATTATTATTTATTCGAACATTAAAAAAAGTACTGTAGTTTTAGTCTAGAACAAGTCTAGAAATAAACAATTAAATATGAGTACATTGAATGCATTTTAAAATGCCACTGTCAATGTACGACGTTACCATGGAAATTACTGAAATTTGACAATAACAAACACTAATGTCAAATCCATACATAAAGCGTTCTAATTTCTTGAAAATATGGCTATGGCTGAGCGAAGTATTGGCTCAGTATTAGGTTGGGTTATTTCACCAGTTGAAAGCTGTTTTAGTCCTGAACTCCTGAGCAGAGTGACATAGGCAATAAGGGGGGGGGGGGGGGTAGGTGGGTACCATACAAAGAAATTAAACTATATAAGTACGAGCAATAGACGGGACATCACAAAGAAAGTTGTGATCCAAAACTTTTTACCACTAGGTAAAAAGTCGCTCAGTCTAGTAGTCGCGTTGCTATCCATGCAACGCTAGATAGTGCTACTGACGCACGGCATCAACAATTTTGTATGACAATTTTCCCAATGCCCGCTCTATAGGTTCGTTTTAAATCTCTTTGGTATACTTATCATTCGATTCAATAATTAAATTAGTTTGATTTATTAGTAGTATTAATTTGATTTGTTTATATATTATTTTGTTTCTTTTCCCTGCGCTTTTGTTTCAACAACATTAATTATTGCACAAATTGTTAAAAAAAAATAAGTGTACGATATGAAAGAGCGGCGCCTCCTGGCACAGGCATCTATATGCTTAAAAGGAGACGACACCAACTGTTACGTATAACATGTTTTGTGTAATAACGAAATAAAAAGAATTTTGATTTTTGTTTTTTTTTGAATTATCAATCAACACAGGTACAAATACACACTTTAATCATTTTAACTAGCTTTTCCCCGTGTTTTCACCCCCGCTGCTCATCTCCTATTGACCGTAGTGTGATGTTATATAGCCTCGATAAATAGGCTACGCAATACAATTTTTTTTTCAATTCGAACTACTTAGAAAGGGCAATTGAAGGACATCGTGGATTTAGGCTGCTCCCACAGTTGTCGACGCAAAAAATCCTTTATGTCAACGTAGCATCGGCTCGGCTCGGACGACGCGAGCCGATGCGAATGGTAGGTAGTATTAGTAACATTCTTATTAGGTTAACATAAAGGATTTTTTGGCCGATTCCGCGTCGATAAATGTGGGAGCACCCTTAGCGAGTCTGACAGTCCCTCTCGCTCGGCCCTGGGTGGGAGGACTAATTTGATGATTTTACCACGATAAAAAAAGTTCTCAGATCTCATCGATTGACGGTACGGTTGGCGCAGTGGCTGAGCAATCAGCTGTGCTTGTGTGTCGCGAGTTCGATTCTCGCACGAAACAAATATGTATGACCATACAAGTAGTAAGTTCTGTTGCTAATTTACTTATTTAGACATACCTACCAAATACCTACCTATTTTATTTTCAGATTGTAATGACTGCGTGCGGCCACGGCCAGGGGACACGGGACAGAAGCTTTTTATCTTTACCCTGCGTATACATAAATACGTAGCTAATGGTTACAATTACAAGGTACTTACCTATTCAAATAGTTAGAGATCAACCCCAAAGCATCAAGAAAAAACTCTTCACGGCATTGAGAGAATGCGATAGCATGCCACGGAAAGTGTTGGCATGTTGCAATAGCATGCTTAGGTTGCCTTTCCACCAGTGATGCGTTATGTGTAGCTGTGCTGTGAGAATGTAAAAGCTGAGCTGAGCAGCTACAACTACAACTGTGTGAACGTTTCCACTGATGCTACGCTATCAACGACGATATAATACTAGACTCGTAATAACAGGCGACCGATGTCTGCCAACACATTAGGCAAAAAAGTCTTATATCTGTCTCATTTCGACCAATCCTGTGAGCCGTAAACATACGTTGAGACAGAACAGACCTTGAGTTAGCCAATCACAACGGAGTACCCCGTCCCCCTCGCTTACGTAGTACCTCAGCGAGTTGGCAGAATAATTTTGTTCGTTAGATCGTGCAATGCGTAGTCTAGTATTATATCGTCGTTGTACGCTATGTAGCGGTGCGAGTAAGGTGATGCTATGAAGATGCGCCGCCGCGAAATAGCTGCACTAGGAAGATGCGCAGCTCGAACTATGCGATGTATCGATAGTAAGGAAGACGACCCATAGCACGCATCCATAGCACGGCTCCATAGCACGCAGCCATAGCACGTATCCTAAGCTTCCATATAAAAACACATCTTAGCTGAATCCGTTTCCACCAGTGCTGTGCTATGTAAACCAATGAATATTTTGCGTTGCAACAATGCGTTTTTATTACCTGGGTGAACAAAGTGGAATAAACCTTGCGTCGTGCGTGGATACCAAAACGCATCTACAGCAACGTAGCATAGCCGCAAAGACATGCGACGACGCCGATGGCTTGCTGACGGACGCTGCGCTTGCGACATTATGCACTGAAGTCTACTAAGATACGTAGGTTGGTGTACGACGGCATGCCGATGCCGCCTGGCAAAATTCCCTGTCTTCATGTCGTCGTGGGGTGGCCTTCGGCATGCCGCGGGATGTATCGTGGCATCTAATAGGCCGCTGATAACATCAGCGTGCCTTTAGGATCACCATCAGTATTGTTAAAAAATATATTTTATGTAGTATTTAAGCAAATAAACTTCATTTAGGACTGACGTTTGATTTCAATCTTGCCTCCTAATTAGCATTAAAAAAAACACAATAATCGAGCTACTTCCCAATTTTCTAGAAAAGGTAAGTTAGGGAAAAAACAACAGAGCAGATGAATTTTTACTTTTTCTACCTAGAATACCATACCTACCATAGGAAAAAAGGGGGTGAGTTGTATGAACGTCAAATAATTTGACGGCCCAGTAGTGGAAACCCTTTTTATATGGTCGAAAATCATCATTACCTATATCCCGCCCGGCCGCCCGGATTGGAGCGGAAAGCCCTTCGTACGAGTACATAACGCGATGCAAATCCAATACCATTATGACTTTGGTATCCATTGACGTGTACCTACCTAGTGTATGAATTTCTATGGATTTGTATTGCGATAGTCACCTGGATACCGAAGTCGTAAGGTATCGGAGAATTGCGTCGTCTTGTGTACTAAGGGGCGAAAGGGTTTGCATTCCAGAGTTGCAGTCTTTAGAAAGACCCAAGCCCCGTGGAAGACCTACCTCAGATAAAACAGTTTGACCCACATCACATACCTATTGGGTTTTTACATCAAGAATTTATCAGTAAGTACCTAGCTTAAACTTTCATCTAATTCATGGTAAGTAATCGAAAATTGTTGGCGAAGATTGTAAGTCTGCAGCTGGTCCTCCATCATCAGTGACTATGCTGAGCAGACCGGCTAAAGTCGGCTGAACGTTTGAACAATAGAGTAGGGTAGGTAGTATACAGATGACGATTTGAAAAGTGGGGCGAACACACTTTTTTATCGTGTTGACATCAAATGAGTCTTTGCACCCAGGGCGAGACGGGAGCAGGGTTGGAGAAAAAACAGTTTTTTTTTTCAAAATTATAAAAAAACAGTTCAAATTGTTTTAAAGAAGTGTTTTTTTTTTAAGTTTCTGGTTTTTTTTTTTCAAATTAATTCCACTATATTTGTTGATGTCTAAACGTATAAATCAATAATGTTTCATTTCTAGAGTAGGTACTTAAATTTTTTCAAATTCGCCCTTTGTAATGAAATTTTTACGAAAAATGATCGATGGAAAAAAAACATGTGATGTTTTTTTTTCTAATAGGTACTTATTTTAAGTATTATTTCATTACAATGCCAATAAAAGTTAAAAATATGACATAGCAATGGCATTAAGACTCAAATGGCTTTATGTCAAACTATTTAGACTCCTGAAAAGTAGTTGAAACGGGTAATAAAAAGCACTGTTTAATTTCAAACTGTTCAAAACACTGTTTTAAACAGGTGTTTTAAAACAACTTGTTTTAATCATACCAATACCCTGGACGGGAGGGACTGTCACAGGGTTGGAAAAAAAACAGTTTTTTTTAAATTATATAAAACAAACAGTTCAAAATGTTTTAAACAAGTGTTTTTTTTGTTTTTTTAGTTTAGGGCATTATTTCAAATTAATTCGACTATGTTTCTTTTCTAGGCTAGATCTTTATAAACTCGCCATAATAAATTAAATAATAACAAAAAAACGATCAATAGACAATAGATACCTAACATTTATTTGTATGTTGCGTAATCAAACTCTTCACATTCACCCGGTAGGTATGTTCTAATGTTGATTTTATATTGAGCGACTCCTATTCGTAGAAATAGTTCATTGTTCATGAGGTGATTCCCCGCGCGCGGGGAATCACCTTATGAACAATGAACCACCGAAGAAACACCGACCTACTCTAAAAAATAGGGGAATAACCAATAATCCTTTAAATTACTTTCTTTCGTTAGCTGACATTAGGGATCGAAGTTTACGTTTTTTATATGACTAGGTACTTAATGTTATTTTTTAATACAAATTGTTACAATTTTAATTGTTTTGAAATTATTATGAATTATGATAATGTTTCAAAAATAGGTGCTATCTTGTCCCATACAAATCCTGGTAGGTACTTACATATCTACTTATTTGTTTGATTGAATGAAATACACAACATAAAAATAATGTTGTCGGGGCTGGGAGTTTTTGCGTGTGAGTTAATATGTTTGTAAACGCACCCAAGACACAGTAAAATTTCCTAGTGTGGGGCAACGTTTTATTAAAAAAATGATTAAGTTAATTACAATTCCAATGAAAGTTCAAAAATGTAACAGTAATAGAGACTCGATTGGTTTTATGTTGAACTATTCACTCAAATATTATTTTATTTTCATTTTATATTCAGTTAAGCGCCATGAAAAGTAGTTTTAATACATGTTTTTTTTCGTATTGTTTTATACAATGTTTAAAACTTGTTTTAATCTTTGTTTTTAAACATGTAATAAAAAACACTGTTTAATTTCAAACTGTTTTAAACACTGTTTTAAACATGTGTTTTAAAACAACTTGTTTTAATCATGCCAACCCTGGACTGTCAGACTTGGGCTGGCTAAAATCCACGGGTGGTACGTTCTTCCAGGGTCACGGTTACCTGAGGAGACGGGCCGCCGTCGTCCCAGGCATGGTCCATGATCAGATGGCGAGTCACCCATTACTCGCCGTCATGCCCGCGACTTTTTGAACACACTACAGGCTCAAATGGCGAGACCATTCAAGAAAAATTAATTTAAATCATGTATAAATCCATTTACAAGCACTATAACTCACATACATGATACAGTGGTGGTCCAGGTGGTATCGGTTCCGACTTACGAGTTGTAGGTCGTGGGTTCGAACCCCGCCAGGCGCATTACTTTGTGTAATTTATTTCATAACACTGCTCTCAAAACGGTGAAGAAAAACATAGTGAGGAAACCGGCCTGTCATAAAACCAAAAATACCAACCCCCACTGGGCCCGCGTGTTGGATTATGGCCCTTTTCCCTCTCACAGAGAGGAGGCCTGTGTCCCAGAAGTGGAAACATTAAGACCAAGTACACGCCGAGAGTGCAGTTATTGGAATCGCGCCGCAACGTCAACTTCAAGGCGTTCGTGGTGCGTGTACCAACGTGTTTTCTGCACCTCGTCATGGAGGAGGACTTCTGGCCGAAGGATGTGGTGTTCCGACGCTTCCGCGTACAAGTGCCAGCAGAACGCACAATGACTAGTGCACAGTGAAGTGAAGTGTTTACTAACATAGGCTTAAGTTTCTATATACTAACACAAGTTGTTTTTATAAAATTATGTATGTTAGTTTGTAAGGTATATGTCTATGGGCCAATGTAGCCTGAATATAAATAAATAAATAAAATAAAACTCACAAAGGTACACAAGCCAGACAGACAACTACCTGTAGGTCTTAAAAAAAATATATTGTTATGTGCGGGAATAGAACCTGCGGCACGCAGTACCTACAGCAGTTCCAGAACCAACTACGCAGCCATTAGTTACGACATTGAAACATAGACGTAGAAGTTCCTACAGTAAAGTTCCACACCTTTTAAGATTTTAATAGAGAGTAGCAAATGCAGGATCTGTGACACATTGCTATAAGTAAATGATTAGGATTTTTGTTCTAGCATTGCTGGTCGTACTTGTTAACTTGTATGATGCGATTTTTTTGTGATTCTAAAAGCAATTTTTGAGTAAATAGCTGGAAAAATTTAACTCACACCAGCCAGAAAGGGAGCGCAGCCAAGGGTAGGATTTTGGAGGCTCACCCCCGGGAAAAGTTAAATATTAACATTCTTATTGCTAAAACAAGGTTTACGAAACACTATAAAGTAGTATCCCATTATCTGGTGTGTTAACAATCTACCTCCACTTGTTCCTAAGAAAAAGGGTCTTAACACGACGTCGACAGACGGACCACAAAGTGATCCTGCACGCGTAGCATGGCGCCGTAGAAACGGGTTTTGTCGACGCGAGAATAGACAAAATGACAGAACGTAAAAGATTTTTAGCGATTTAAGCATAGCAATGTTTTAAATATAGAAGAAATATTATGTATCTATGATTTAATGGTGTACGAATCGTGTCATACTTGTGCAAAAAACAGTCGATTTGTATAGGAATAACGATGAAATAAATATGTCTTTTCTTGGTAGAATAGAGATAGAATCGCCATGCTACGCGTGCTGTAAGGGTTCCGTTTTTCATTTCGTAATGCGTATGTCATCAAATTAATCTTCAGCTTTTTATATCTTTCATTTACCTATATAAAACACATTATAATATTAATTTGATCCTTATTTCGTATTGTTTCAATGATTATTTCCTTTAATGAAGCCCGGTTTCCAACGCGAGCAAACTCGCAGCTCATTTTTAGGGTTCCGTAGTCAACAAGGAACCCTTATAGTTTCGCCATGTCCGTCCGTCCGTCTGTCCGCAGCTTAGCTCAGAGACGCCCAGTACTAGAAAGCTGTAATTTGGTGTAAATATACGGATTTGTTGCGCCGAAAAAGTGGTAAAATAAAATATATTTTTTTAGGTTACCTCCTGTACACGTAAAGTGGGGATGTTTTTTTTTCTCGCGTACCCCTTCGTGTGGGGTATCATTAAATAGGCCTTTAAATTAAAAATATCCCCCTGTGAGTGTCCCCCCCTCTACCAGCTAAACGGTTATGTTTGGGGGTGTGAAAAAATTCACAATAGTAGTATATATTACGAAGTTTAAAAGAAAATTATCATGACTAAGTACTTAAGTAGGCTTTACAAGTGTACGAGTAATAGTCGACCAACTTATAAAACGTACTTGGATAACATATTTTCCTAAACAAAATGTATCGGAGAACATGTTCATCAACTGCAAATGTAAGTTTGTCAACTTTATTTTTACAGCTATAATAGGTGGGTATGTTTTGGGGATAGGTAGGTTTTTATTGTCAACTATTTTTAACTAAGTTAAAAAAAGGAGGAGGTTCTCAATTCGTCGTAATCTTTTTTTTTATGTAGGTATTTTCCCCGATTTCTCAAAGACGCCTGGACCGATTTTGAAAATTTTTCTTTTGATTGAAAGAGTACACCTTTCAATTTTATTGGTCCCATGATCATTAAGTCAGGATCTGATGATGGAATCCTGGAGAAATCGTGGGAACTCTTTAAATTTTAAATCATTCTTGAAGCGATTTGATAACAACTCAATCCCGTCGAGTTTCGGCTCGTTAGAGTCGTCTTTATTACACAGACATTGATGCTGGATGATGTCCATGGTCTGATGATAGAGCTGGAAGGTAACCATGAGTTCTTTCTTATACAACAACTCAATCCTACTGAGCTTAGGGTCATTTGATTCGTCTTTACATGGGCTTTTGTACTGGATGTTTTCCAGGCTCTTATGATGAAGCTGGAAGGTAGCCATGGGTTCTTCTCTCAGTTTGGGCTCATTTGATTCGTCTTTACATAGACTTTGATGCTGGTTAGACGTTATGAGTTGGCTACTGAATCACTTAGGTACCTAATACATGTTAATGTACGTAAATTAAATTAAAATTAAATTCAGCGAATCAGTTTAGTTAGTTCGCATAAGTATTTTGATGGGCAACTACGGAACCCTACACTGTGCGACTGTGCGTGGCCCGACACGCACTTGGCCGGTTTTTTTTTACTCTTTTCACCGGCTGAGTCATTAATGTGTCTGCTCCGCTTGCAGTGGAAACCAAAAATCGAAATCAACTCATTTATTTCAAGTAGGCCACTTACAGGCACTTTTGAATTGTGAAAAGACAAATGTAAAATGAAATATTTTAAAAATAGTTACGGTGCTACAGTCCCAGTCACAAGACACAAAAACTGTGAAAGTACTGTTACAAAGCGTAGATCTCTATGGAGAAGAACGGGCAAGAAACTCCATAGACACTCTTTTTCAATCGCCAAAATTATAACAGAACCTTTGTTACATCATTCAACTTGAGGTGGTACCTACATTACCTATGTGAGAACGATGTAACAAGTAAAAAGTGTCAAAAAGACAAATTCAATAAAAGTATAAATAATTAAAATAAACCGTGGCTGCTAAGAGATGATCAGTCACGACAGCGCCCGTTCACGAACATGCAAGACACAATCATGCATCAGCATCACTCAGCTCAACCATTTTGAAGGGAACTACTTTGAAGGAAACCGGGCTTGAAACATTTTATTTTCACAGAAACACATAATTTCGATCAACATTTTTATTGAATCAGAAGAAGAAGAAGTCAACTAGTATCTGGGGGCACGGCAAGACGTTAAGTTTAAAAAAAAGAGTTAAAATGGCCCCAATTTAGTAACTTTAAATAAGATTGTGATGGTATTAATAGTAGTCGGTGAGAAATCAATGAAATAAAACCAAGTCTTACTAAAATATTATTAATTTTTGAAAGTAGTTATTTTTTTGTTTTTTTTTTTTTTTATTGTTGTTTTAGAAATTAGAAGTCGGATGTTTATACAACGCCGTAAGAAAAATAGTTGCTTGCAATTTTTTTTTCAACTTATCTAGGTACCTATCGCGTCACCACAATGGGGATGGCAACTCAAAGCTAATCATAGATGGCGCTGCGATAGTTGGTCCCTACGTCAACCTTGTACAAAAAACAAACAAGATTTATTGTTATAAAAATTGAGTATAAATACAAAACAAATATGGAAAATTATTCGCCAATGCAAGTGCATATACTAAAAAAAGAATTAAGACGCCGCGGTGCATCTACAAGAGGAAAAAAAGTGATTTAATTGAGTGGTAATCAATTGATTTTACCGTAATAAATCCACAATTACTTGTAGTTGAGGTTTCAATTTTTGAGTTTAGGTATGTTTTACCTGTCCTCTCCTATAACAAGAATATAATGCTGCTTCTGACTTTCTATTTTGATAAAATATCATAATGTTTTAAGTCAGTGATTTTACCCGTTTTTCTATTTAGATTCGAGAAATATCACAATATATTTAATTTCTTAACACCACAACTATCACAAAACTCGCTCCAGGTGATAATTTTTCCGCCAGACGAACCATTTCATGATTTATGGATCAATGCAATACTGGTACTTAACCTCCAATAGAAAAGTAGATATTATTTTGAAAAGTGTATTCGATTGTTTAGTTAAAGTATAATCATAGAATTTCATTAATAAACTCAACTAACGGCCTGTCTCGGCTTCGCAAGGCTGGATATTTGTTTATTATATAGCTTTTCCTTAGTTATAATTCAATTTTTGTTCTCAAGGCAGTCACAGCAGCTACCCATTATTTCTTGATAGTGTGAATTGTCGGAAATTTGTATGTTCCATCATTTTTACAGCTTATTACACAACATCTAGTAATTTTACATCAATAAATCGATTTTTTTCAGAAAATTCCTTTGATTTGACAGTTTTTTTGGGACCAAACTGTCACTTGTCACTTTGACACTTGCCTTCCCCATTTGTGTCGGCGACAAACTGTTAATTTTACATGGAACTAGCTTTTCACCCGCGACTTCGTCCGCGATTTCGTATTTTCTCCTAAAATTTTCAATTAACCCTTGGGGGGTGGAATTTCCAAAAAAACATAAAACTTAAGTTTTATCAATTTTTTTAACTAAGTCTGCATTCATCAAGTGAAGCGGACTTAATTTAGATCATGTTTTTTTCCATTAGTAGGTAACCCCCTTAAGGGATGAATTTCATATACCTAATAGGTTTAAGAACCGATTTCAGGATTTCATGCTTTTAAACCAGACTACGCAGTGGTTTCAGTTGTGCGTCTTTCGATCAATCAGTCAGTCAGATTCTACTACAAATATCGAAGACGATAGATACAAATCGCCGAAGTGTATGATTGTATGTAGGTACCTCATAAGTATAAAATTTAAGCGTCACAACGCTTCTTCGTCAATCCGTTACAAGCAGTCATTCAAAGATGATCGGTGTGATATTATTTTGTGTTTTATCATGCCTGTGCGCAATTTGGGCATGGATGGTGTACGTAAGGGGTGGGAAGCACAAACTGCCTCCTATGTATCCGGGAATTTTGCCCATTGTTGGACATGTGCATTTGTTGATCGGTGACGGTGTAAGTAAGTACTACATTTTCTTTTTTTTTTAGTTTTTGGGCATGTTTATTGTACCAACTGTGACTAGGGACCATTGCTGCGAGTCTGAAATATAGGCCTTTCTTTGAAAGATATCGTGAAAGTTATGGAGTCCTCTCCAATTCACTAGCCGGGATTGGGGGTTGGGTCCAGCAGTGGTTTCTATTTTCTTGTAAATTTGAAATTTTAACACTTTCTCATTTAGCCTTACACAAAATGTTCAGATTTCAAATTCTTTTTGTCTCTTGAAGACTTGATAACAGGGTTGGCATGATTAAAACTAGTTGTTTTAAAACACCTGTTTAAAACAGTGCTTAAAACAGTTTGAAATTAAACAGTGTTTTTTATTACCCGTTTCAACTACTTTTCAAGGCAGATGAATGCATATAAAATGAAAATATATTAATATTCAGGAGTCTAAATAGTTTGACATAAAACTTTTTGAGTCTAATGCCATTGTTATGTGTTATTTTTAACTTTTATTGGCATTGTAATGAAGCAATGCATAAAATTATTAGAAAAAACATCACATGTTTTTTTCCATTGATCATTTTTCGTAAAAATTTCATTACCAAGGGCGAATTTGAAAAGATGTAGTCACTTGAACACTTGTTTAAAACATTTTGGGCTGTTTGTTTTATAAATTTGAAAAAAAAACTGTTTTTTTCCAACTCTGCTTGATAATAATTTACCTTCATTTTTCACGCTTAATTTGTTGAATATTTACAACACCTCAATTTATAATTTTATTATTTCACACATAGTTATTTTTCTGTTCTATTCTTCTAAGTCTTAAACTAGTAATCTGTGCCTATGGTCACGGGACTTACCGAATTACCGTGAGCCTGGAACGTAAAGGGCTATTGAAAGACACCGTGGATTTTAGTCAGTACGAGTCTGACAGTCCCTCCCGCTCTGCCCTTTGTGGGAGGACTCATTTGATGATTCCCTACTAAGTTGTGATTTTGAATGTCAGAGCCGATATTTAGACTGTAAGTTATTTTATCTACTCTCATATCGTAAAATTCGAAATACAAAACTCAAAACGATTTTATAATGACATACTTTATACCATAGAGTATCGTAATGAAATTAAAAAATTAAATTATAACACTACTTCTCTAACAAAATAATGTTATAATAAAATTTTTTTTCATTATGATACAGTTTACAGATCATAGATACATCTATTTCATTTTTTATCTGTGGCTGCGCGCGCTCTAGATGGGAATGTTGGAATTTTGACGTTTGTGTTTCGGTGGATGACATGGTGGATGTTTATTAGTGTTTATTAATTTTTATCTTTTATTTGATATGTTCATGTTCAATGAGAGTAGATAAAGTAGTGTATGTAACTGTACATAATTAGGTATTATACCACTCGTGTGATACTATTAAAAAACTCGCTTCGCTCGTTTTTTAAACTCACACTCGTGTATAATACCCCTCATTATGTACCAGTTACATAAACTACTATTATACCATTCCCACTTTAAAAAGTTACTTTTTCTCACTGAAAACAGTGAGTAAAAAGCTCTTTTTCTCACTGTTTTGGTGTTTGAATTTAGAACACATTGCTGCGGCCCACCCCCGTCAGCCCCCGTGTTGTTAGGATAATGTTACTCTTAATTTAAATCATTGTTCCGAGTTTAATGTCAATTTGTTGGCGCTGTGACCGAGCGCTTGGACTACTTCGTCGCGTGCAGTGGGTTCGATTCCCGCACGGAGCAAATTTTCGTATGATCTACAGTTATTTGTTTCGGATCTGGGTGTTTGTGTATGTGAATTTAGATGTTTGTAAACGCACCTTTGTCTTTTTTTCTTCGTTAAATACCTATCTATTATCGCTAAATTATTATTTTTCTTGTGGTCATGGTATACAGTATCGTATACAATGTAACTCGTGAATAAAACGGATTTAAATCGAGGGCCTGAATCACTCGCGTCGCTCAGGATTTAAATACTTGAATCACTCGCTTCGCTCGTGATTCAATCATCATGAATCACTCCCTGCGGTCGTGATTCAGTCATTAAAATCCTTCGCTTGCTCTTGATTCATACATAAGGCCCTCGCTTTAAATCCGCTCTTTATTCACTCGTTGCATAATGTACTATTATCTACTTAACTCTCATATCGTAAAATTCGAAATACATAACTCAAAACGAGTTTATAATGACATACTTTATACCATAGAGTATCGTAATGAAATTAAAAAATTAAATTATAACACTGTTTCTCTAACAAAACAATGTTATAATTTATTTATTTTTTCATGATCAAATCAAATCAAATCAAATCAAATCAAATCGTTTATTTCAACTAGGCCAATTACAGGCACTTTTGAATTGTCAAAAGACATAAAATAAAACTAGTACAAAAATAGTTATGGTGCTACAGTCCCAGTCACAAGACATAAAAACTGTGAAAGTACCGTAGGTGCTCATTCCAAATAGTAGATCTCTATGGAGAAGAACGAGCAAGAAACTCCATGGACACTCTTTTTCAATCGCCAAAATGTTACAGAACTTTGTTACATTGTTCATCATCAGATGGTACATTATGTGAGGACGATGTGGCTAGTTAATAGTGTCCATAGTTAAATAAAAAGACAATTCAGAAATAAAGATATTACAAGTAATAATTAAAATAGACCGTGGCAGATAAGAGATGACCAGTCCCAACTGACAGCGCCCGTTCACGAACATGACACATACATCAGCACCATTCAGCTCAACCATTTTGAAGGGAACTAAATGATCCGACATACACGCCACCATCAGCGAGACCTTTGAGTGAGCATGACATACTCTCAACCGCCAGAGACATTCAAGTCAATGAAAGACGTAGGTTTCTAGTTAAATATAGCTCAGAAGTACATGGTACTCACACAATGCTGGCTATGACGCTATATAATACTAGACAGATTAACTCTATACAATGCAAATTCTTCATCTAAATTCAAAATATTAATATAGCGATAACCTACAAATGTCGATAAAAAAAAAACACAAACACAATAAAAAAAGGAAATATAAACTGAAGTAGGACAATAACGCCCGTTAATCAATATAAAATAGAACAAATACAAACGCATAAAAATAAAACTAAATGACTTAAAAAAGTCAAATAAAAATAAATAAACAATTATATGAACCCATATAACTAGTCGGGAAGATAAAACTAATAAATCGAATCTATACAATGCAAAAATGATACTGATGACTGATCATAGATACATCTATTTCATTTTTTATCTGTGGCTGCGCGCGCTTTAAATGGGAATGTTGGAATTTTGACGTTTGTATTTCGGTGGATGAATATTAGTGTTTATTAATTTTTATCTTTTGTTTGATATGTTCGTGTTCAATGAGAGTAGATAAAGTAGTGTATGAAACTGTACATAACTAGGTATTATACCACTCGTGTGATACTATTAAAAAACTCGCTTCGCTCGTTTTTAAAACTCACACTCGTGTATAATACCCCTCATTATGTACCAGTTACATAAACTACTATTGTTCATTTATGCCATAGACAACAAAAAATCTCGTGAATAATAACAAAAATTATCAGTAAATAAGCCAGTAAAATTGACTTACTACTATTTTTTTATGGAATTTTAATTAGGTACCTAAGTATAAAATTTTAACATTTTCAATCATTTATAATTTACTAAGTTTTTAATGTTATGAAAATACCTATCTGTATTTATTTAAAAACTATTAATTATCCCAAAATTAACGATTATGGAAATATTTATTATGATGATAATAAATTAGGTGCATAGGCATACATACGTATTTACAGTAATTTCTTACAACAAAAACATGACATGTAATGAGGGACACTATTTACTTTACCTATAATGCTACTTGAGAAGTTAGATACCTATCCTACTTTTAAGCCCGCCATAGGCCATAGATATTGTTAGGTTGCCGTCATTAGGGTCAACAACGAGACGCGACGCTGTGCGTACATTTTCATTCATCATCATCAGCCTATAATGTTCCCACTGCTGGGACACAGGCCTTCTCTCTCTGAGAGGGAGTGGGCCACAATCCACCACGCGGGCCTAGTGGGGATTGGTACATTTTCATTATGCAACTCAAAATGTTTTGTTAACTACTTAGGGTCAGCTCACACCGAGACGCGACGCGACGTGACGTGACGTGACGAGTCGCCATTAAAACGAGCGCACGGCGCCCGGCACCGCGCAGCGTTGTGTCATCGGTGAAATGTGTATCTTTTCGTGTAGTACTTAAATAAAGTTACATTTTGAGTCGCTCTATTGAAATGTGTGTGCAGCGTCACGTCTCGGTTTGAATTGACTCTTAATAGAAAAGAAACACATTTTCAGTAAGTAAGTAAGTTTGATGTATACTGCAAAACTTAGGTCCAAGGCAGGGATACCTAAGGACTGCAAGTAATGGGAGCTACCCATTACTTGCACCGCGTCCGATTAAGGGACACAATGCGAGCGCTCGAGTCCTTAATGATATTTCTGATGTAACCCAAAAAGCCGCTCGAGGGACTGTCTATTAGTGTCTAAGCAGGTTGTGGTGGCACTCACAAACCATAAAGAGCCATTGAAGAAACACGATGCATTTTAGACACCACGAGTCAAAAATGGACTGTTTGACTCGTGGTGTCTGCGTTGCGCTGTAGTCCGCTCCATCCAGGGCAGTTGCACTCATTTGATGTTTTACCACCAAAAAAATGGCGGACTTTTTCCTTTTCTATTTTTAATTAACACAGCTTTGTGACCGCGCGACCGCAGCACTCGCGTCACCTGACCTAACCAATCGTGCAGCGCGGACGGTGAGCGCTC
This sequence comes from Agrotis clavis, assembly GCA_954870645.1. Lineage (NCBI taxonomy): Eukaryota > Metazoa > Arthropoda > Insecta > Lepidoptera > Noctuidae > Agrotis > Agrotis clavis. Next base: position 8,697,308 of record OX940940.1, read on the forward strand.
GCGCTTCGCGATTACACGATCTCAAAGTCGAAGAGTCCAGCGATGTGATTTCTTATTGAGAATAGCATATCAGGAAACTGATATTTTTTTTTATTTAGTTAGCCATTTGTTTTTTTTTGACAGGTTTATGGAGCACTGCCAAGAACATTGCCGTTGAGGCTATGAAACAAGGTGGAGTTATCACTATGATATTTGGATACCGGGTTTACTACAGTAAGTGTTCAATGAATCCCCACTATCTATAGTATAAATAATATTTGTATTTGTATTTGTATAAAAAAAAATACAACCGACTGCTAGGTAATAAACAGAGTAATTTGATATTATCTTTCATCTACTTTTTTTTCGTTTTAGTGATATCAGATCCTGAGGACGCTCTAACAGCAGCGAATGCCTGTCTGAAAAAACATTTTGCATACGACTACGCTAAGTCCTGGCTGGGAGAAGGACTGATCACATCTTCAGGTAAGTACAGTAAAGGTCAATTCATACCGCGACGCGACGACGCTTCGCGCACCTTTCAATAGAGCGACTTAAAAAGTTGCACCTTATCTTTCTGATTAGGGGTCTGTCCCTGGCCTCTGTTTCCAAGTGGATGAGTTGCCCCTAACTCCGTGTAAAAGCGTTTTATAAGCTACTAGCGACCCGCCCCGGCTTCGCACGGGTGCAATGCTGATACTAAATACACTACAGAAAAACTGCGCAAACGCTACGTCCCGCAATTTTTAAATCTGTAATATCTTCGAAAATATTCACTTAAATCATACGGTGTAAAGGGCCATATAGATCTATATTAAATGAACAATGTATTCAAGGTATTTAATTGGTTAAGGATTAATGCTGTATTGGTTAAAATCGCTTCGAAAATTAGCCATTATTTGTCGTAAAAAGTAAATGACAAAAAAAAGTTATTGTGGGTTATCCATAAGAGATAGACATATACCATCATGGACTTTTCTGTAGACCTTTTCAATGTGTACAATACTTAGTACATTATTGTGATAAAACTCGTAGGGTTCAGCCTGCGTTTGCAATGTAAGCGGAAAAAATTAAATTATTTACGACATCACATTAGAAACCTCAAAAATAACAGTACTTCTCCACTATTTAATGGATGTTATTATACATATAAACCTTCCTTTTGAATCACTCTATCTATTAATAAAAACCGCATCAAAATCCGTTGCGTGGTTTCAAAGATTTAAGCATACAAAGGGACATAGGGACAGAGAAAGCGACTTTGTTTTATACTATGTAGTGATAGTGATAGTGAAGTGATAGTGATTTGCATTAAATATCATTAATTTCATTTAAAAATTTCAATATTATTTTGACGGCAAAATAAAGCCTATAATGTTATGTTAATATTCTGATGAATTATGGGCAAAAATAATTTCCCGTGCCACACGTGAACTAGGCGGGTAGAGCATGGGCAACAAACGAATCTAACTAATTTTACTAGGTACACGAAAAGATACACATTTTCAGTATCGTATCGTCACGTCGCGTCACATCACGTCGCATCTCAGTGTGCACTGACCCTTAAGCAACAATAATGATGATCAAGCATCGAACTGATTCCAGATAGATTAGGCTTAGACCTTAGCTTAGAATTTTCGAGCTTATTCGAAAATGTAGGTATTTTGTGGAAATCTTCAAGAGATCTTTTTCACTTAAAGGTAATGTTTCAATTTGTAAGATGCTCTGGATCACAGTCGCTTATAAAATTATGCACATAACTTTTAAATAAAAACAATTATTTTCAGAAAGTCTAAATTCGTTCTAAAAAATGTTAGCCTCTGTGATAATACTTGGGGAGTAGGTACCCGATATATACCTAGCTGTTCCATATGAAAGAAGAAACTTCAAAAACATCTCAATTTATTATTTTTTCAGGTGTAGTGTGGAGACGTCACCGCAAGTTACTAACTCCTGCATTCAGTTTGCCAGTCATGCTCAACTTTTTGGAGGTCTTCAACAGTCAGTCTAGGAAATTGGTTGAAAGATTGAAAGTTGAAGTAACCAAAGGACCCTTTGATCACACGGAATATTTGAGGAACAATGCTTTGGAGGCGTTTTGCTGTAAGTGTTTATCGTAGAAAATTATCTTCTGTATGGTTGGCTAATCTCCATTCAGAATTGCAGGCATGACCAGAGTTACATGAGGAAAATATCTATATACTTCATAATGTTTTTCGGGTAGAGTGAGGTGAATTTCCGATTAAAAAAAATCTTATGGAATCCTACGTTTTTCTACGCTATGCATATTAGATATGAGCGCCGCGCCGGCGCGCCGCCGCCGCCGTGATTCCCACCTCGCCGCCGCCGCCGTTCCCAGGCGCCGGCGCGCCGAACCCGATTGGACGGCGGCGTTCAGTTTAATCTAACACGCTGACCAAACCGAACGCACGATAATAAATGCTGGCAAAATGGCGGCACTAGACGTAGACGTTTATAAAACACCCTTTTTGAAGAACTACAGGCCAATCGCACTTCTGAGCCAAGATGTTCCCAAGAGTCATTACGAACTGTCTCGAACGCAGGTTTGATGACTTCCAGCCTCCCGAACAAGCCGGTTTTCGAAAAGGTTTTAGTACTATAGACCACATACACACGCGCCGCCAGATTATACAGAAGACAGACGAGTATAATCGGCCATTATGTTTAGCGTTTGTGGACTATGAAAAAGCCTTCGATTCAATCGAAACCTGGGCCATCACCACGAGCTCTTAACGCGATCCAGTTTAAGCTCTGAGAAAGTGACAGAGCTATACAAGTCGTCTAGCGCCATCTCTTTCTCACAGCCTAAAGACTCACGCTTTAAGAGTTCATGGTAGACCACCTGGGCAGTATTGCAGTCCCTCCAGCAATGTCATATCGACTATAGGTATATCGAAGTATTGAAGTGTTTGTATAGAAACGCCACCATGTCCATCTGACTTCAAGAAGAGAGCACGAAACCAATCCAGTTGCAGAAAGGCGTGAGACAGGCAGACTTTATTTCTCCGAAACTGTTCACGAACGCGAGCGTTTGGGAAGCTACGCGATATCTTCTCATCGAGGATCCCACAGTGTCTCAAGACAAGGGTGTTTAACCAGTGTATGTTACCAATGATGACATCGGGCTCTGAAACGTGGTCTTTGACTGCTGGCCTTTTAGAGAGACTAAGAGTCACTCAACGAGCAATGGAAAGAGCTATGCTCGGAGTTTCGTTGCGGGATAAAATCCGGAACATGAATGTTCGGCGAAGAACCAGAATCACCGACATCATCATTTGCCTAGCCTTTTGCCAACTATATTGGGGTTGGCTTCCAGTCAAACCAGATTCAGCTAGATATCAGTATTTCACATGGAGCGACTGCCTGTCGGACTTCCACAACCCAGTAACTGGGCAATATCATACCCCATGGTAAGACCGGTTGTCAGACTTTAGAGCTTCTCACTAACAGTAACGACACTGTCAAAGATCTACAAATGACAGCGCAGACCAACGGCTTTACGTGCTTTCCGTGGCACGGAGGAAACTCGCTATGACAGATGGTCACCCATTCACAGACCAACCTCGGCAAGCGCAGCTTAACCGGGTAGATCGGCCTGTGCGGCTGTATTTATTTAGCTATGAGCTCTTCACCAACCAGAGTCACCGACATAGTTCATAAAATTTGCAAGTTGAAGTGGCAATGGGCAGGCCACATCGCTCGTAGAACTGACTACCGATGGGGAAGAAAAGTTCTCGCGTGGCGACTACGGACAGGAAGACGCAGCGTAGGCAGGCCTCCCACTAAGTGGACCGACGACATCGTGAGGGTCGCGGGCACCGATGGATGCAAGTGGCGAATTGTCGTTCGGCATGGCGGTCTAAGAGGGAGGCCTATGTTCAGCAGTGGACGTCTTCCGGACCTTGAATTTCAGATGTAAAGATACCTACTGTCCTTTTTGATTATTTAATAGTTTTTTTTTTATCATAACGTTATTAATGCAGTTTCATGTTTCCTAATTTCCTGTTGGTTTACAGATAACTTACTAAATAACACACAATTTTAATGTTAATTTGGTTTTCTCTTTTTTTAGTTTATCTTGCCAATTAAAGGGCTTTGTATCTTTTGTACCAGGTGCCATCCGCCATTTTGTTTTTTTTTCAAAACGGCGTACACGAATGAAACTTTCATAAATCGATAGATCACATCAATACAAACATAAAATGTAGCGGGCAAAATCTCGTAAAGCGTCACGTTTCCGAGTTATGAGCTGTCAAAGATGTACAAGAGGTGCCATAGTTTTTAATTTAGTTTTTAATTTTTTGATGTTTCTAGATGAATGATGAAAGATATATGGGTAATTAATTGGATGTAAGTTTTTGTCCGCTCATTAACCCAATGTTATTCCAACGGGAATAATCACTAAGTAAGATATTACAAACATTTTCTAAACAAACTGAATGCTTTTCAGGTAGGTACAGGCAGGAAAGCTTTCAACCCCGAAAGCTTTCAACTCGAGCTCTCTAATCGCTTTGCTCGCCTTGAGAACTTAGTGTCAGTGGACGAGATCAACGACGGGCTGGTGGAAACTGTCCGCACGGTAGGGTCTAAGTTTTTTAGACCCTGCTGTAAAGATAGACCTCAGAAACTGACCGAGCAAACCTTAAACCTCATGGCTGAACGACGTTTGCTACAGTTACAGTCTTCCGATGACGCGAAGTCATATAGGCAGCTCAATAAACGTATATCTAAGTCCTTGCGACACGATCTGCGTCTCTTTAATACGAATCGTGTTAAAGAGATCATACAGCGAAACCAAGGCTCTAAAGTGTTCGCAAAGGACAAGTCTATTGGGCAAAGCCAGATGACAAAGCTGAAACGGGAGGATGGCAGCATAGCGTCGACCAAAGCAGAGGTTTTAGGCGAGATCGAGAGGTTCTATGGACAGCTATACACTTCTGTCGCAAAGCCCGTTGACAGCTTGGTAGGAGATCCAAGAGCCAAGCTGTCCCGACATTATACCGAAGATATCCCGGACATCAGTTTGTACGAGATTAGGATGGCCCTGAAGCAGCTTAAGAACAACAATTCGGAGCTTCTGAGAGCGGGTGGAACACCGGTACTTAAAGTCCTCCAGAAACTCTTTAATTCCGTCCTCTTCGAGGGCAAAACGCCTGAAACATGGAGTACAGGTGAGGTGGTGCTGTTCTTCAAAACAGGTGATAACAGCCTATTGAAGAACTACAGACCCATCACGCTTTTAAGTCATGTTTATAAGCTGTTTTCAAGGGTAATCACCGTCCACCAACCGTCTCGAACACAGACTTGATGACTTCCAGCCTCCCGAACAAGCCGGTTTCCGAAGAGGCTATAGTACCATAGACCACATCCATACGCTGCGGCAAGTTATACAGAAGACCGAAGAGTATAACTTGCCATTATGCTTAGCGTTTGTGGACTATGAGAAAGCCTTCGATTCGGTGGAAACATGGGCGGTAGTTGAGTCACTCCAGCGATGCCGTATTGACTATCGGTACATCGAGGTGTTGAAGTGCTTGTATAGTAACGCCACCATGTCGGTCCGAGTACAGGAGCAGAGCACGAAAGCAATTCCATTGAGAAGAGGCGTAAGACAGGGGGACGTTATCTCCCCGAAACTGTTTAGTGCCGCAATGGAAGACGCCTTCAAGCTCCTGGAATGGCAAGGACTTGGCATCAACATCAACGGCGAATGCATCACTCACCTTCGGTTTGCCGACGACATCGTAGTCATGGCAAAGTCAATGGAGGAACTCAGCATGATGCTCGATGGCCTCGACCGAGTTTCACAACGGGTAGGCTTGAAAATGAACAGGGACAAGACGAAAATTGTGTCAAATGCCAATGTTGTGCCCACCCCAGTCTCTGTTGGAAACTCGGTACCCGAAGTTGTGGACTCATATATCTACTTAGTACAAGTAGTCCAGTTAGGTAGGTCCAACTTCGAGAAAGAGGTCAACCACCGAATCCAACTCGGTTGGGCAGCGTTCGGGAAACTACGCAATGTCTTTTCGTCCGACATACCTCAGTGCCTCAAGACGAAAGTCTTCAACCAATGTGTGTTACCAGTGATGAGTTACGGCACCGAAACGTGGTCTTTCACTATCGGCCTCATCTCAAAGCTCAAAGTCGCTCAACGAGCTATGGAGAGGGCTATGCTCGGTGTTTCTCTACGTGATCGAATCCGAAATGAGGAGATCCGTAGACGAACTAAAGTCACCGATATAGCCCACCGGATTAGCAAGCTGAAGTCGAAATGGGCAGGCCATATTGCTCGCAGAGTAGATGGCCGATGGGGTCGAAAAGTCCTAGAGTGGAGACCACGGACTAGCAAGCGCAGCGTAGGACGTCCACCAGCAAGGTGGACAGACGACTTTATAAAGGTCGCCGGAAGACGCTGGATGCAGGTCGCTTCCAACCGGTTTGTGTGGAGATCAAAAGGGGAGGCCTATGTTCAGCAGTGGACGTCCTACGGCTGAGATGATGATGATGACAGGCAGGAAAAGAGTTAAGTATACAGGCAGCGAGTTTTTAACAGTTTTCCAATAAACTATATTATGCATGCCATATGTTTAATGCAATTTTTGCTAGGTACCGCATGACGCAGGTCCTCACCGGACACGTTTCGGGAGGTACCTGTGTCGGATAGGGAGGGAAGAAACGCCTGGGTGTCACCACTGCGAGGATCACCCGGAGCTTACGGTACACTTGAAACACAAAAACCTCAACAGTAATTGGTCTGTGTTGCCAGTTTATGTGGTAAAAATGCATACCTAAATAAAAAGTGGCTTCACCTTATTTGTCGCGCACGTTCTATCTGTCTGTTTCTTTGATCAGAAAGCCTACCATGCCTACGGACATACACAAGCCTACCATGCCATGACCTGATTAAAAACGATTCAAAAGCAAGACATTTAAGTTTAGGTTCCTAAACTGCATCTCTTAAAGTCGTACCATGACGTCCAATTCGCTTAGTGTCATTTGGATTGTTAAAAGTTAATGAAAGATCGCGATTTTTGGCTGAAACATTTTTGATGAAAAAGAGACAACGCTAATATTAAATAGCTTCGTCTCTTTTTCATCAAAAACGTTACAAATGACTTTGATTCTTAGGATAGTCTGTAGCGCCCTTCGTTACGCCTAATGGCATGGCCTACTAGATTGAATAATTAAACTGACAATAGGGTAAGAATTAGAAGGTTTGACTGTCAGATGCCATGGCCTACTAGATTTAATCGTAATGTATCAATCTAGTGGGCTTTGACTAACGTCATGTAAGTCCTAAACTGGATGACGTTAGAGCTCGTGGCTTGCCTCCCGAGTGTTTATTATTAAGTTCTTGTTGTGATATTAATTGCTATACTGTTAATTAATGAGTGACACTACCGAGCGCGGTGGCTCAGGCCACAGACAGTGTTATTTTTGTGGCGTGAGTACTTTACGTGGTCCACGGAGAAGAGGTCGCGCTTCTATACGGTCCTACCAAATGACCAATGAATACCTAACTACCAATCCGTACATTGCTGAGTACTCCCATCATCTGTTCTCGGATACACGAAATGAATTAAGTTCAAACACAAGATAGCTGTTGTGAATCATTGAGGAGTTCCTTCGACTGTCTCTTGGTCCCATCATCAGATCAACTCCAAACCTTTATTAAATTGTACATAGTGCTTTAAAATTCTTAAGACAATAAAACTGACAAACGCCGCCGCCGCAGTAGCAGAGGCGACTTTCAGTTTTATTGTCTGTTTACGATTTTTGAAAGGTCCGTTCGATTTCTCTGGTCTTCCATCATCAGACCTTGATTTGCTTATCATGGGACCACCCCTGAAATATCTTCTTTCCAACAAAAAAAGATTCATCGAAATCTAAATAAAAAAGCATAAACGGTCGAATTGAGTAACCTCCTTTTTTAGGAGTCGATTACAAAAGTGGGGACGTTTCACATAGATTCTTGTCATTATATATGTTTATTGTTGTTCAATACGCATTGGAATTTGATCAAGATTTTGATTCAATTCTAGTGCGCATTGCGTACACTTTGTGCCACGCTGTACATCATAAGTAACGTTTTTAAATGTAAAAATAATCTTAATATTATTCTTAATTTTTACTGTACTCGTATGACAACTAAACTTTCTCATGTCATTGTAATTCTTACTTTTTTAAAAATAAATAAAATATATATTATAATGTAATTCTTGAGTTCATGTTATGTGTGTACGTATGTCCTGTTTGTCAATAAATCCCTTTTCTTTCTTTCAAATCACCTGAAGGTTGACTGAAAGTATGCACTCAGATGTTTAATCCACGTCAACTTTATTATTCCTTTTGGAATTTGAGTAAGTATACAGGGTGAATTTTTCAACTGGGCGTGGATGGCTATCTTGGAAACTATGAGGAATTTTGAAAAACGTTGAAAGGAGTCTCGAGGCCGATTTTGACGAAAACTTAAACTGCATCGTTAGATTTTAGAAAATTCAATAATCCTGGCCAGGAATCGAACCCGCTGATTTTGGAAAAAAAAATCACGCCCTGTATTATTACTCCATTCGATAGTGTTGCTAATAAGGATCAATTTCTGGGAAGTAACCATATACGGCAAACATAAGGAAACAGCATATTTTTATAAAACTGCTATTTTTCTATGTCACTTTACTTCAAGTGAGCCATAAATCTATTCGAAATTACAAAATTTCGTTGTTTTCAATGTTTCACTGGATTTGACGCCTCAACAACTGCACTTTATTCAGAAATACGCAATTATTGAATTGAACAAAAAATATCATTATTTCCAAGAAGAAACGATAAACCTATGTTTCGAATACAGTTATTGCCTTGAGATTGATCAGTTTTTTTCATAATTAGACATTTTCCTTAAGTTTGCCGTATATGGTTACTTCCCAGAAATTGATCCTTATTAGCAACACTATCGAATGGTGTAATAATACAGGGTGTGATTTTTTTTCCAAAATCAGCGGGTTCGATTCCTGGCTAGAATAACTGAATTTTCTAAAATCCAACGATGCAATTTTAGTTTTCGTCAAAATCGGTCTCGAGACTCCTTTCAACGTTTTTCGATATTCCTCATAGTTTCAAAGATAGCCATCCACGCCCAGTTGAAAAATTCACCCTGTATAAGAAGCGCAATATTCAGGCAATTATATTTAATTTTAATTGTCTATGTATATAAAAATCAATGTTCCGGTTATTTAAAAACGAAACAAAACATTAAACAAAAAAAAAACGATGGCACCTCTTGTACATCTTTGACAGCTCATAACTCGGAAACTTGACGCTTTACGAGATTTTGCCTCTCTACATTTTATGTTTGTATTGATGTGATCTATCGATTTATGAAAGCTTCATTGGTGTACGCCGTTTTGAAAAAAAAATCAAAATGGCGGATGGCACCTGGTACACGGCCCATACAAAAATGTTCAAACCCCTTTGTCTCGTCAAAATTATAATAAATCTTAATTAAACGTAAAATATTGTTTTCTATGTTCTATTAAATTAAAAAAGTTAAATAAAGCCCCGCGCCGCCGACGCCGCCGCCGCCGACTTCGAAAAGTCGGCGCGCCGCCGCCGACAGATTGACCATCGGCGCTCATATCTAATGCATATTAGATGATCTCTATCAACTTTCTAGAGACAACGTCTAGTAATACGGAAAAAATAGGCGATTTACATAATCTCATATGCCTCTTGCACGGGAGTGCGATTATAGCGGAAGCTAGTGAAATTGTAGATTAGTTTGAAATTGGAAATTGTAACTGATTTCTTTCAGTGACTGCATTTGGAATAACTGGTTTCGAAGACTCGCATTTCATTCAGAAGTATATGCACGCTGTTGATGAGATTCTAGATATTGTTACTCGAAGGTTCCAGAAGTTTTGGCTGCAAAGTGACACGATATTTAAATTGTGCGGCCTTCAGAAAAGGCACGATGAACTTGCAAAGATTCTCAATGATATGTCTGACAAGGTAAGTAAATTATTTTCTTCATTTATCTGAAAATATTTATAAGTATGCTCTAAAAAAAAAAGCAAGGCTGCAAATATTTTTGGGCGCGAGTACTTGGTGTTCGATACGAGACGCAGAATAACTGTGCTGCAGAGCTCAACACACAACTTTTCACCTCACTACTGCGAGGAAAATTTTTGGTTTAAGTTAATATTTTAAATGAGGAGGATATGAGGAGATTCTCAAATTGATAATATTCTTCAATGATTTCTCACAGTTTCAGGTTGGTTTGCTAGAAACAGCAAGCTTTACTACATTCTTTGTATTATGTACTTTTTTTTCTTCTGTTCAAGGTAATACAAAAGAAGAAACAGGCTAGATTGAACGGTGGATATACTTCAGGTAAGTTACTGCGGTGACCGCTGACCATCGCACGAGCGAAAAGAATTCCGTGATCCGTCCCTTCAAACGTTTTCTTCGTAGAATAATTTATATTTTTCTAATTCCTCATAGGCACGAAATACAAGCCTTTCCTGGATCTACTTCTGGAGTTATCAGATGATAACGCGTTGAGTGATAAGGAGATAAGGGAGGAGGTAGATACTGCTATCGTGACCGGCTTCGATACGTCTTCGAGCTTGCTGAGCTATATCATGATACTGTTGGGGACACATCCCGGAGTACAGGAGAAGATATACCGAGAGTAAGTACAACTTCGGAGAGCAGTGTTGGCCTAGTAACTCCCACTTACGGGTTGGAAACTTCGAACTCAGCCAGGCGCATCACCGAAAATATCGAGAGAAAACTGGCATCAGCTAGAACCAAAAATTCGAAGACATGTGACAGGCCCGCGAGATGCAGTACCTACAGCTTACAGATCACTCCTGTTCACAGAGAGGTCTGTATACCAGCTGTGGGGACATTATAGGTCCATGCTAAGTTGAACTTAGTGCTATCTAGCTTAGTGCGTGCTATTAGTGTAATTATAAAGCTGATTTACATCCGTTACATCACAAACACAGGCCCAGTTGAAAACCAGCGTCGAGCACTAGTTGCTCGACATTATGCTGAACTGGGGCCTATTTGGCGCAGCCATGGGACACACATCAAATATTTTGTTTTTCAATTGAACTCCCTTTTATTTAATTTTTTGTCTTTAGTTTAAGTTTCCATTTTTCTGTTTCTTTTTTTATTTTGTTGTGTGTCTGTCGTGGTTTTTGTGCCAAATAAACGTTTTTTCTTTCTTTCTTTCTTTCTATCAGGGTATCTCAAACTGCGCGCTTAGACGGCACTTTGGTGCACCGTAAATAATCAGACGGACGGTCGCAAAATGCTTCTCTCGGCTCAAATTTACGTAGATCAATGGATCTTTCTTTACACAAGAACAAAATCCACCAGAAAGAAAGATTATCAACATCATTAACCCCGCTCGTGCGGGAGGGCCTCGTAGGCCTCGTTCGAGGATACGTGACGAGTCCGAGGTCGCATTTCCTGGGTCCACCGCGCGCCGCCGGAAAACCAAACATTACGGCGACGTATGGCTGCAATTGACGAAATATCGCATGCACCGCCTGATGCGACGCATGTTCTTGAACTAGGCCACAGGAGTTAGACACCACTTATGTCCATCTAGGGGTTTGCAGACAGCGAGTAATAGCTGACCGTCCAATACGTCAACAAACTGTCGGCGCCGCCATGGCACCGCGGCTCTCGAATCCAAAACACATGTGAAGAAACAGGGTGGATTTTAATGAGCAGAATACCGACAGTTCTTTCCGTTTAGTCCAAAGCTTTATTTAATTATTTTTCTACTCCCAAAAAAAGCAGTTATACAGGAATTCGGTCTTTTGAACAAAAACTAACTGAAATACCACTTTCAGGATCAAAGAACTCTTCCCAACAGACAGAGACGTTGAGAAGGAAGACCTGCAGAACCTGGTCTACACTGAGGCGGTGATCAAGGAGAGTCTGCGAGTCTTCACCACGGGACCTGTGACCCTGAGATATGTCGACAAGGACGTTGCATTAAGTGAGTTTACAAATAAGCAGTTGGTGAAACTGTAAATTCGGGGGATTTCACTGCTCGTTCCCAGTACCGGCGTTAGGGTAAGGCGCGGTTAGGCGACCGCCCAGGGGCGCCGAATACGAAGGGGCGCCGCAGGCCTACTTTCTCGTTAATTTCCCAATTTCTTTCATCCCATTTTTAGGGGATAAACCCAAAACCCGTCTAAACAAAACACAAAACTTACACAATAAATTCAAGGAACGTTTGTGCAAAATTGACAGAGAGTCACGTTAGTTGAACTTTTTCTGAACTTTTTTATTCTGTTTGATCGAACGGAAGTAAAAGTCTTCAGTTTTATTTTTCATCGAAATAACGTGATTTATGAGTGTAGATGGATAAAATAATAAGCTATGGAAAAGGAAGGATATTTTTAACTAAACTTACTTCAGCCAGGATCTCGTGGCTAAATACACTCGAGAGCAATGAATCCGGGTCACTTAAAGAATGTTAAAAATCTCGGAAACTAAAAATGATAGGTTAATGCAATAAATTGTATTCAATAGACAATGTAATACTCCTTAAATGAAAGTAAAAAAAAAATGAGTCACCATACATTTTATTAACACAAAATTACATAAAGAAAAAAACTGCTGATCTCTCCTTAAAACAAAAATAGGAAACATGAAATTTTTGAACTTTATTACGATTTTCTTGAATTTTAATACTTCGTATTGCCTCCTCGTCCTTCCATTACTGCGTTTACGCGGTTTGGCATGCTGTAAACCAAGTTCCTTATACGATTTTGGGGAATATTCTCCCATTCCTCTGTGAGAGCAATTTTGAGCGCACGAAGCGTGATTGGGGGAGGGTTTCGTTGTTTTACGCATCTGCCTAGCTCGTCCCAAGCATGCTCGATCGGGTTGATATCCGGGCTGCGCGCTGGCCACTCCATACGAGTAATGTTCATCTCTTGAAGGTAGTCATTCACAATCCTACCTGTATGAGGTCGGGCATTGTCATGCATAAATATAGCATCCTCACCTAAATTGACCATAAATGGACCAACGTGATCATTGAGGATTTCTTCCACATATCTTACGCTAGTTAAAGAGCCGTTTTCTATGATCACCAGCTCTGTGCGACTTTTAGAAGAAATTCCGGCCCACACAAGTACAGACCCACCACCGTAGGCTACTTTTTCTTCGATGCATGCTTGCTTGAATCTTTCCCCTGGTCTTCGATACACTCTGTGTCTTCCATCGTGCTTGTAGAGCATAAATTTTGATTCGTCGGAGAACATAACTTTTGACCAATCTTCAATACTCCAATTTACGTGGCTCTGGGCATATCTTAGTCTTGAAATACGATGCCCACGCTCCAGTTTAGGGCCGTTTGTAGGTCTAAGGGGTTTTAAGTTAGATTCAGCAAGCCGACGTCTTACTGTCCATGCACTTGGGTTACTTCCTCCGAGGCGTCGAAACTGATTGGTGAGTTCAGTTCCTGTGAGAAAGCGATTTCGAAGCATGGTGTTCACCAAGTATCGGTCTTCTCGTGCTGTGGTACACCTGGTTCTGCCCGTTCCTGGTCTGCGTAGGTTAGAACCAGTTTCTTCGTAACGTCGGAGAACTCTTTGTACTGTTGACAGCGACACACCGACAGTCCTGGCTGTATCGCGCTGACTCCGGCCGGTTTCCAGCATTGTAAGTATTCTGGTGCATTCTTCAGGCGTAAGCGACATAATTTCAGCTTGAATAATGAATAAAGAGCACTATCAACATGGTTTATGTACCCACATAACATAAATGACAGATTACAAACAAAAGCAAAACCAAATGCTGTAATTTCGTAGTTCCATCTTCGAAAGTGGCCCTTTTTCAAATTTGTTTTTTTTATGATATAACTTTACAATAACTAAGAAGTTTTAATACCTTCATTTAAGGAGTATTACATTGTCTATTAAATACAATTTATTGCATTAACCTAGCATTTTTAGTTTCCGAGATTTTTAGGATTCTTTAAGTGACCCGGATTCATTGCTCTCGAGTGTAATTACAGCCGCACAGACCGATCTTCCGGGTTAAGCCGTGCTTGCCGAGGTTGGTCCGTGGATGGGTGACCATCAGTCATAGCGAGTTTCCTCCGTGCCTCATAAAGCACGTAAAGCCGTTGGTCCCGGCTGTCATTTGTAGATCTTTGACAGTCGTTCGTCAGTTTGTTTACATTGTGAGCTGTTATTTTCAATATTCTGATCCTGTTGCTCCTCACATACATAACCTCCGTCACGTCTTGCGGTCACTCGCGGGCTGCAAAGTTATCGTAGGCGCAGACGTTAATGCGTCTTCGTCCTTGTGGTATGGCAAAGTCCGGTCCACGGACTACGAACGGCGTTGCGCTGTTGAAGACTTCATTGCTGAAATGAATCTAACAATTCATAACACCCCCGATGCACCACCTACTTTTTGCAGCCCAATGGGCGAATCTTGTATTGACGTCACACTTTCTAGTGCCGACGTACACCTGGATAGGTGGCGTGTCCTACCGGACGCGTCTTGTAGTGATCATCGCTTGATCGTGTACGAATTTGTTCCGGTTTTTATTCAGGGTTCCTCACATGTCATTGGTAACTTTAGGTACAAAAGTAAAGGCGCTAATTGGGAATTCTTTAGATCACTTTTTGCGTGTCATGCCAAAGAGTTCACTCGCGATGGGCTGTCAGCTGAAGAAAGTGCTGAAATTATGTCAGACACCTTCACGTACTGTGCTGACATTGCCATTGGTCGCGGATCTATGACCAATATACGTAGATGTGACTGGTGGTGTGACTACCTAACCGAACAGCGTAAAACTTATCGACGGGCGCGTAAACATCTTAACAAGCTTAAAAAACGTCAAGTCACCGGAGACTTGCTAACAACTGCTTCAAATACATTTAGAGTTGCCAAGTCCCGTTACAGAGCATCGGTTGAAAAAGCTAAGGGTAATCTGTTGCGTAAAGTAGTTGATAAATTGGAAGAAGAAGGTCCGTGGTCTCCTTTATATCATGAGTTTAAAGCCAATCGATCAGTCGACCTCGCGTTTGTTCAGAATATTAAAGTAAATAATATACACACGACTGGTATTGAAGAAACAACTGAGGTTCTGTTAAATACTCTTATCCCGGATGATTCATCTGTTAATGATAATGACTACCACAAACAAATTAGAGCATGGGCTGCAGTCGCACCTGAATCACCAGCGTCAGACCTTCCATCAACTGACGAATTCCTTAATGTTGTCAGGAGACTGCCCCTTAACAAGTCATCAGGTGAAGATAATATTTCTAATCGTATGATAAAGGAAGCGTGTAAATCGGCGGGTGACGCGATATTAATTGTTTACAACCGGTGTATTTCCGAAGGCGTTTTTCCTCGTATATGGAGACATGGCTTTATACGTATAATACCTAAAAGCGGCGACAAACCACCTGATGACCCTAAGTCTTACCGGCCCATAACATTATTACCATCTCTGGGTAAGCTCCTTGAGCGGCTTATTGTTCCGCGATTGTTACCGGACGGACCCAAATTCCATAAAAACCAATTTGGTTTTACTGTCGGGAAATCTACCGTGGACGCGGCACTCTCTGTTAGAAAAATAGTTAATACCTCCGAACACAAGTACGTACTTGGAATCTTTTTGGATATTTCCGGGGCTTTTGATAACGCATGGTGGCCAATGCTTCTGCTTAAAATAAAAGGCCGTGGTTGCTATAATAATATATATAATCTCCTTTGCTCATACTTTTCAAATGGTTCTGCAAAACTTAAACTCGGACATCATTCCGTATCGAAACCTCTCACCATGGGTTGTCCTCAGGGTTCGGTTATCGGTCCCCATTTATGGAATCTAGGCTTTGATGATTTCCTCGCGATTCCACTTCCTAGTGGCTGTTCTTTAACTGGTTACGCGGATGACGGTCTCCTACTCATTCAGTCGAGTACTCGTGCTGGCCTCGAGAATTTGGCTAACACATGCCTACGATTAATATCTCAGTGGGGCGATCGAAACCGTCTGACTTTTGCTCCACATAAAACCTATCAGCTCCTTTTAAAAGGAGACCTTAAATCGTGGCCTAGTATTAAATTCAACAATGTTCCCGTTAAAAAGAAGCAATCGGTGTGCTATCTCGGTTTAGTCTTAGAGAGAAATTTTACATTCATAGATCATATAAAAACGGTTGGGGAAAAAGCTAAAAATAACTTTTATGCCTTAACGAGAATATCAAAATCGACTTGGGGTTTGTCATTTTTAACCTTAAAAACTATTTACGGGGCCACTTACTTGGGCTGTATGTGCTACGGAGCACCGGTTTGGGCCGATAGGGCCACCATAGGGGCGGCACGGCGTAAATTGCTTCAGAGTCAGCGCTTGGCTTTGTTATTCTTAAGTAAAGCATACAGGACCGTCAGTACTGAAGCTTTACCGGTACTTGCTGGTGTTCTTCCAGTCGACCTTGAAGTGCAGCGACGTGCTGCAATGTACTATTCCGCACGGGAGACCACTGACGCTGATTTTTTACCGCAACGTGAACGTGCTAAAATATCTAGGTTATTCAAACCACAAAGTGACGTCTGGGAGGAACTTTTATCCGAATGGCAATGTAGGTGGGATAATTCCATCAAGGGGCGGCACCTCCATCAATTCTTTCCATCCGTTCGCGAGCGGTTGGCTAGGACGTGGCTGGAGGTGGATCACTGTGTTGCCCAATTTCTCACGGGACATGGTAACTTTAAAAGTAAATTATTTTCCTTCAAGCTTGTTCCCTCGCCTTTCTGTCAATGTTCAACATCAGATTGTGAATATGAACAATCAGCACATCATATTCTATGGGAGTGTATTCTTTGGCAGAACGAACGCAATATTATGTTGGATACTGTACAGGCTACATCTGGAGTCATTTACTATACGGACCTTGTGGAAACTCGAACAAACTTCCGTGCGTTCAAGCGTTTTTGCCATACCTATTATTGGAATCAAATATAACAGCTCACAATTTAGGACCCATTAATATTAGTCATTTTACCCGTGGTGCTAGGCAACTGGGCTTCTCCCAGTTGTAATGTCCCTTTGTGCCTATTGGCCTTGTTTTGTTCTGTCTCCTGCTTGCATGGAGGGAAGTGGGAACATAATTTTTTTTCCTACTCCTCCACTATTCTTTTCTGATTAATTTCGTGCAGGATCCAAGACAGGTAAATTCATTCTCCGGGACACGTCGAGCTTAATTGTCTCGGCGCTTTTCTGGTGGTTGCCACTGTTGATTCTGGCTTTCAGGAGTTGCAGTGGTTGGGAAGTGTGGTGGGTTTGTCCCAAAAAAAAAAAAGTCGTTCGTCAGAAGCTCTAAAGTCTGACAACCAGTCTTACCATGGGGTATGGTATTGCCCAGTTACTGGGTTTTGGAGGTCCGACAGGCAGTCGCTCCATGTGATTCGAAATACTGATATCCAGCTAAATCTGGTTTGACTGGAAGCCGACCCCAATATAGTTGGGAAAAGGCTAGGCAGATGATGACTTCAGCCGTTAAACGAGCACGTTGGGCAGAGCACCCCCGCGGCGAGCACCGCCGCGGGAGTGCTCTGCCCAACGTGCTCGTTTGTATGCTCTGCGCCGTATGCTCTGCGCCGTGTCGTCACGACGCGCGACGGTGATAGGTGGAGACCTCTCGTGCCCGGCATTGGTCGAGGCCAAGCTGCGGGGCGAGACGGAATGGGAAGCGGTCGCCTCCTTCTACCATGCAGTCATGCTCGCGAAGGAGGAGACGGGCCGCGTAAGGAAGAGGACAGCGTCCTCTCTCCACCCCAGACACAGTGGTAGACGCCCACGACGATGGACGTCGGCAGACGGTCTCTGGCCACTCTAGGCGCGGGCCTGTGGGCGTTGTTGACTCGCTGTCCGACCATGGACCATGCCAGTGTGTCAGCATAATGACGGGGCCACAGCCTGCCGGGTTCGCGGGACTCACGAATTACCGTGACCCCGGAACGTAAAGGGCTATTGAAGAACAGTCTCTCCCGCCCTGCCTTGAGTGGGTAAAATCATCAAATGAGTCCTTCATTTGATGATTTTACCACGATAAAAAAGTACAGCTAACACGACATGGTGACCCCTCCCCCCCCCCGGATGTAATCTGGATCCGCCCTTGCAGTAAGGGGGCGCCGTAGAAAATCTCGCCCAAGGGCGCTGGTAGTGCTAAAACCGGCACTGCTCGTTCCCCGTAGGTGATAGCGTGATAATAATTATGTACCTAGCCTATATGTTGACCCGACTTCTTAATAATATTCATGCCGAAGTAAATCCATGCAGGACTTTTTGAGTTTATGCTGGACACACATTCTTACAAACAGACAAAAACTCTCAAAACTATATTTTATATATATAAACTATTATTTATTATTATTATTATTATTATTATTATTATAGATATCTAACCTTAATATTTACAAAGTTTCAGTTGGGAGGAAGTGACCGAATGCACATTTTTTCTACGTGTTAGAAAGGCCACAAATCTGTATGAGACAACTCACTCATGAATTCTACTAACCATTTCTTGTAAATCTATCATTGGCCCCCGTAGCCCGGGGGCCAATGATAGATTTACAATATTTAATAATTAATAATTGCTATATTTTAGATGTCGCAACCTCGTACCGGCGAGGAAGCGAAACCCCTTCGTACACTAGGCGACCCAATTCTCCGATACCTTCAGACTTTGGTGACCAGGTGACTATTGCAATACAAATCCATAGAGGTTCATACACAGGCACCCATCAATGGGTAGCAAAGTCGTAGGGTATTGGATATCCTTCCAGTCCTAACCTGCGGAGCCGAAACGTGGAACATGTCAGTCAAGCTGGCCCACCGACTTCATGTCACGCAGCGTGCTATGGAAAGGTCTATGCTTGGGTTCTCGTGGTTCTCACTAAGGGATAGAATCCGGAATGAGGTCTTACGGCATAAGACCAAAGTTACAGATATTGTCCAAATCTAAAGTATGTAAGCTGAAGTGGCAGTGGGCTGGTCATGTCTGCCGCAGAACCGACGATGGGTGGAGTAGGAAGGTTCTCGAATGGAGACCACGTGTATGTAAGCGTGGGGTGGGACGCCCCCCGGCAAGATGGGCCGATGACTGGATGAAAAAAGTAGGAGATCGTGCTCTGTAATGCTCCCTGGGAGAGGCCTATGTCCAGCAGTCGACTGCAATAGGCTGAAATGATGATGATGATGATGAGGGTATCGGAGACTTGCATCGCCTAGTGTACGAAAGGGCCTACCCACTTGTTTCAAGTTTAAGAAACCTACAATAAGATAGGAACACACGTGTAAACAAAAGTGATGAATATTATTATACGGTATGTTTGCCCCCGGACGGGACGGTTCGGGCATGCGTAAGGCAATTTTCACCGTTTAAAAAAATGTTTGATGTTGACCTATGTAGGTAGGTACATCATGAATCGCAAATACCAATCCGTACTGATCAGTGATGTTCAGTGATCACTGAACGGCACTATCACTGATCAGTACGGATAGCGGCGTACAAAATGTATGGTACAATATCATATTTCACTGACACTGATCGATACGGTACTGATCGGCACGTGTCGGCACTGTGCCAGCACTGTGCCGGCACTGTAGTGTGCGGATAGGCCTTAAAACATCATTTTCTTTCTAGAAAATTACACAATGCGTGCGGGTAGTCAATGCGTGATCCTGCTGTTCGGGGCCCATAGACATGCCGTATGGGGCAAGGATGTGGAGCAGTTCAGGCCAGAGCGATGGCTAGACCCTGATATGCCTGCTAACCCTGCTGCCTTTGTAGGGTTTAGCCTGGGAAAACGATCGTGTTTGGGTGAGTTTCTTTATGTACTCGACTTAAAAGGTCACAAGGCCAGGGCAACTGAAGGAACAAGTTGCCTTTTAGGAAGTCAAGACTCAAGTCTGACAGTCCTTTCTGTTCCACCCAGGGCGGGAGTCAGTGGCGTAGCTAGGCCAGAAGGGGCCCCGTATCAAAACTTGTTTAGGGCCCTTCTAATTCAAGTGTAGAGTTTTGCAGAATAAAGACAGTAGCATCCTGACTCGTGTAGCTAACTAATGCTAAATACTGATGTCAGAAAGAGAATTTTGAAGTGAGCTAGAAAATTGAAAATGCTGATCGACTGATCGTACCTAACTCATTTAAAGACAACTGCCTTTTTGAAAATTGAGCTATGTTAGGAGTTTAATAATAAGAGCTTTGTGGCCGCGATAAGTTTTCATTTAAAAAAGAGCAACGTTTCATGTTTTTATTTTTATTCCAATCGTCGGGGGCCCTTGACACTTAGGGGCCCCGCTGATACGGCGGTAGCTACGCCTCTGGCGGGAGTACTCAAAAGAATCATACCTACCACCATAGAACATGGAAAAAACTCTAAAATCGCAAAAAAAAAACATTTGAACGGCCTACAATGTGTACAAGTAATTTATTTGCATGGAATGTTTGTGGCAAATAAGTGTTGTTGGCTTATCAAATAATTAACATCATGATACATGATGCTTATTTGATAAGCTAACAACACCAGAGTGTTGTGAAACTTACAATTAGTTAGGTAATATTGTCGGTCCCCTCACCTTCAGGTTGTTTCTACCTGTGCAGAGTATTTGCACAAAGCGCCCTTGCCATAAACTAAACAATGAAACTGCCAAAGCCTATGTATTTTGAAGCTGCGTCTGCGCAGCATCCTTGAGAATAGCTTTGCTGATGCCGATCTTCTATAGCGTGTAAACGCCATCCAATTTGAATGTTTTTACAAAAGTCACCTGTTTAGAGAGATGGTGCCACCTCTCACACTCACATTTACATTACCTAACAAAATTCTAACAAAGATGTATTTTACAGGTAAAACCTACGCCATGATATCAATGAAAACGACTCTAGTTCATTTCCTGAGGAGATACAAAGTGAAGGCTGATGACAGAAACCTAAAGCTAAGATTGGACTTCTTGTTGAAGCCGGTGTCTGGACACGAAATTACTATTGAAGAAAGAATGTAGACCTATTAGATACAGACATTATTATGTCATTCGTATGTTTGTTTCAATTCTTTTAAGTTTATTTTTACCCTCGGAAGGAATTTCCAGGGCTTCAAGCGTATTTTGTACGAATAACCATTTTAACAAAGATCCCAAATTGAATTTGTTTCGATCCGAATCTGAAATGTGACTGACAACATAACTAACTTTTTTGGTACGAGTATAATTAAATTAAGTGCTATGAATGGCCTGATTAATAATATAAACATTTATGAATAAAGAATTTCTACTAAAACTTGTATTATTTCTAACTACCTAGGTATCCTTCAAGAAATCACCCTCAAATACGTACCTATAATATGTAGATTCCAAACTGATACGAAACATACTTAGTTCCACAATCTTGCATTGTGTGAATGCCGCGAATATTTAGAGGTTAAGACCTCCAAAATTAAAATAAGGCTCTCCTGCTCGCAACTCTACGTCAGCCTCTTCTGCAGATTTAGAGAGCGGGTATTCCGTGATACAGTTGATGGAGTAGGTATGCAGCGAGTCAACGAGTACTAGTAGATTACTATCATAGGTAATTATTCTATCTATATTACTAGTAGTTAAATTACGAAAAGGCTTTTGATAGTGTAAAGCACCTGGCTGTGTTCGATTCTCTTCAACGCAGCCAGAACAGCACGGTATGTGGATGTGAATTGTCCATCGGTAATTGTACAGATCGCCGTCAATTTAAAACCAATACAACTCCACTATTTGACTGGCTCCACCCCAATTAAGAGGAGGTGTTCGACAAGGTGGTATCTTTTCACTGAAACTATTTGTTGACATTAAAATGATTATGAAGACTAGCCTAATTGTTGAGCCTAATTGTCGTCAGTGTACGAAGTTCATAAGTTCGCAGATAAAATTCGTTGAAAGTCGCTCATTCCAAGAAAGAACAAGGCTGAAAACCCTGCCAATCTTGTTGATAGATATTACGGAAGTTAAACCTGGTGTGTTTGTGAAGATATTTGCCATTATAATTATCATCATGTGTTTTCGCTGGGACACAAGCCTACTCTCTGTGAATGTGAGTGGGCTGTAATTCATTAGGTACACAGACCTTATGCCGTGTGCGCATTGGTAGCTGATGTCACATGCTATTATACCTCACGATGTTTACCTTCACCGTATTGAGTCAGTGGCTAAAATATTTGTACACGGATATTATTTTTTTGCGCGAATAGCTCCCTTATATCTGTTTTGTGGAGATTACCTACATAATAATAAATATAATAATTATGAAAAAATCCTTAAAAAATGCATAATATGGTCAAAAAAAAACATTAATAAAAAACTAATTAATCAAGCTAGTAACAAAGGCAAAGCTACTTGGAGCGTAATAAAAGATAAAAATGATAGTATTAGGACATTAAATAGTATAACTTCACTGCAAAACAATGGGGTAATTATTCAAGACCCTTATAAAATAGCATCAACATTTAATATTTTTTTCATAAATATTGCCAATGATCAAAATACAAGATTACCACGTACACAATGCCAAATTCAAACCCATAGTAATGATGAATCAATTTTCCTGACACCGACTACGGAACAAGAAATCATCAAGATAATAAAATCTTTAAATGATACCAAAGCAGTAGGGTATGACTCTATCTCCACACGTGTTATTAAGGCTAGTGCTGTCGTCATAGCCCCTGTTCTCAATCATTTAATAAACAATTCACTAGTACAAGGAATATTTCCAGAGAATTTAAAGCAGTCCATAGTTAAACCATTATATAAAAAAGGAGATCGAAAAGACCCAAATAATTATCGCCCCATTACCCTTGTTCCTGTACTGTCTAAGATATTTGAAAAAATATTTCACAATCGATTAATAGGAACAAAACAAAACGGATTCCAGCATAACAAATCCACTTCTTTAGCAGCATTCACTTTGATTAAAAAGATTACGGAATACATAGATGAAAAAAATCCAGTAGCAGTAGTATTCTTTGATATGAGTAAAGCCTTTGATTTTGTGGATCATAGGATATTACTAAATAAATGTGAAAAATATGGAATTCGGGGTATCGCCTTAGATTGGATAAGAAGTTTTTTAACAGACCGTCAACAATGTGTTGAAGTTACAAAATTAAGTGAAAATCTTGAATCCACTAATTTTAGATCGTCTACTTCATCAAATAAGTATGGTGTGCCACAAGGGAGCGTCTTGGGTCCCTTATTATTCTTGCTGTATATAAATGACTTACCCGATTCGATAGACTACGATTGTGTCTTATTCGCCGATGATATTTCTGTCATAGTACCCAATAAAGATAAAACTTCAACACATGAAATTAAAATAAGCGAAGCTGTAGAGTCTGTTATAAGTTGGCTTGAATCTAATAACCTTTGTGTAAACATAAACAAAACAAAATTTACAAAATTTAGTTCATACAAGAGTAAAAGCAGTGATATTATTAATATTAAAATAAAAGATAAAATTATAGAAGAAACAGATAGTATTAAGTTTTTAGGTATAACTTTAGACAATTTTTGTAATTGGAAACCACATATTTACAACGTATGCAGCAAACTAAATAGATTTGTGTATGCTTTAAGGAAACTTCGTATAGTGTCAGACGAAAAGACTGCTCGTATTGCATATAGTGGATACGTTGAATCAATTTTGAGATACGGTTTAATAATGTGGGGCAACTCAACTGACTACGATAAAGCATTTGTTGTACAAAAAAAGTGTGTTAGGGCTATTTGCGGTGTAGGTCCTCTTGAATCTTGCCGGCCTTTATTCAAAAAGCTTAAATTATTAACACTAACTGGAATGTATTTGTTTGAGGTATCGGTGTTTGTAAGGAAACATAGTGAATTTTTTAGATTCAAAGGTGACAATTATACTAAGCAAAGACCGAGAGATCCCACCAAGATTTTAGTACCATTTTGTAATACAACATTAAGCAAAAAAAATGTATTTCATATGTGCATCACTATCTTTAATAAGTTACCCAGAAACATTAGAGAACTACCATTTAAATATTTTAAAAATAAACTTCGTTTCTGGTTAATTGAGAATTGTTTCTACAGTTTACAGGAATTTTTACAACATAGATTTAAATGACTTTGTGTTGTACTTACTTTAAAAATCTCAACATTAGCATAAGAACACCTTATTGTAACTCTAAATTTTAAAACATTATGTACCTACCTTATTAAATGTGAAATTTGCATGCCCTAAACAGGCAAAATATGGTTTGTGCCTAAACCACCATTATAACAACTGGTAGTACCTGTATTTTATGCAAATAAATGATTCTTATAAATAGTTACATACAGGTACGACACGACGTTACGGTACGTTTACGTTGTACCAAGTCCAAAGTCTGATTATATTTTTGGACAAATGATTCGGATATAGGTACTGCAAACTGCAACTTTAATGTGGTCTAATCATGGATTTGTATAAATGAAAAATTTGCAAACAGTTGGAAGGACGACAAAATTTTCTAAATGCTGCCATTATAATTATATAGTCGATTAACATGTTTATGATCTAGTTTACACAAATTAGCCCCAATTAAATTACGTTGAAGTGATGGCCTGAAACACAGGTTTTTAGTAACTTAGTTCAGGCAGGTCGCTACATTTAATTTAATTCCTTAGTTATATGTCGAATCTTGTACCTATTTTCTTTACTGAGACACCTGTTTTTATTTATGAACTATTTAACTAGTAGGTATATAAGACTCAACTATATTACATTTCTGTGGCTACGTTTACACCCAAAAAACGTTTATGAATAAAATTTATTATTATTATATTATTATAAAACCAAACACTTGGTAAGCTTTACTATATTCCGGGGTTGCGGGACTCCAGGGTCGCGGGACTCCGGGGTCGCAGGACTAATTAATAACGTGACCCCGGAACGAAAAGGGCTATTGCAGGACACCGTGAATTTTAGTCAGTACAAGTCTGACAGTCCCTCCTGCCCTGCCCTGGGTGGGAGGATTCATTTGGTGATTTTGCCACGCTAAAAAAAAAGCCTCACTATCAATGATATGATATCATTGCTCACTATATTATAAGTATAAATGGTCATCTACGTAGATGGAGCTTCAAATCTAGCTGAACTCCAAGATCACGAATAGAATAAATAATTTACTTTACCTATATAAATGTATTAGCGAAGCAATTTTATTTTTCTTTTTGGCAGTTTTTCCTAGCGTGATATTTTAACGATATGTGCTACAATAAGTAAAATAACTAACGGTATTGGTTCATTAGGGAAAAGCGGGGCAAGGCCACTTTAAAAAAAAATCTTGTATTAACCACAAACCGTTACAATTTAAACTCCATTGAATGTAGCCATTAAAAAAATTACATCATCGAAGGAGTTTTATTTATCATTCACATAAACAGTTAAGCAAACAAGTACTTACGAACAAGTTCCACATAAAATTCTTTTGTATTCGACATAGTTTGTATACATCACGAGTACTTGACATTGCGATGAATCGACATAAGTGTCTATTGAAATTGAATGGCGGTAATAACTTTGCCATTGAAAATGGAAAACTTACTTAGTTGCTGACAGCGTCGGACTTGCCATATAGTCGTGGCGTCATTAACAATTTGGGCCTCGATAGCCTGCCCCGACCCCTAGGGCCCTGGCTTGTGGGGCCTATCTTAAGCCATGCGGAAGGTAGAATCGGGAGGCCGCGCAGGCTAAGTTCAAGCTTTTGAGATCGGAAAACAAAAACAAGGTTAGAAAACAAACTAATTTTAAAAAATTTTACCTGGTCTATTTGGGCCCCGGGCCCTTCCGGCCCAGTCCGACCCTGGTTGCGAATAAACCATAAGTACAAAGTATGAACTGATGAACAGCTTCAGTTAACAGGTGATTAATTGGATTAAGTACAAGTTACGGTTCGGTCGGTATGTGGGATGTTACAAACTATCAGAAGTAGGTGCTCCAACATTGGGATATTAAGGATAACCCAGACAATAATTGAACTATAGGCACTGGAGGTAACTGGGTCGTGGGAGGACGACGTGACCCCGGAGGTTTAGGTGTATAATTATTGTAGACAGGCCTGTTGGTCTAGTGGTTAGTGACCCGGACTGCTATGCCGGAGGTCGTGGGTTTGATTCCCACCCAGGACAAATGTTTGTGTGATGAGCACAATCATTTGTTCCGTATCTGGGTGGAATTTATCTATAACATGTATGTATTTAGAAATATACAAGTAAGTATGTTTATCAGTTGTCTAGTACCCATAACACAAGCTCTGCTTAGCTTGGGACTAGATGGCGTTGTGTGATAGTTGTGGAATATTATTATTATCCAAACTAATATTATAAATGCGAAAGTAACTCTGTCTTCTGTCTGTCTGTTACGCTTTCCCGCTTAAACCTCTCAACCGATTTTGATAGGTACGAAGATGGTTTGAGAGCTGAGAATGGACATAGGATAGTTTTTATCCCGAAATTCCCACGGGAACGATAAAAAAACATTATGCGCGTACGAAGTCGCGGGCACAGCTAGTTGTGATATATAAAGACGGAGAGCAGTGGTGGCCAGTGGTATCGGCCTCGACTTACGATTTGTAGGTCAGGGGTTCGAACTCAGCCAGGCTTCAGCCAGACTATGTGCAATTTATTTCATCACCACTGCTCTCAAAACGGTGAAGGAAAACATCGTGAGGAAACCGACATGTCCTAGAACCAAAAATTCGAAGACATGTGACATCCACCAACCTCCGTGATGGATTATGGCCCACTCCCCCTCCCTCTCACAGAGAGGAGGCCTGTGTCCCAGCAGTGGGAACATTATAGGCTGATAATGATGATGACATAGAGACGACTGTTGACTGCCCTTGGCTGGGGGCCTTAAATTCTTAAGGCATCCACAGAAAAGTAAGGTTTAGAAGCACACAACCTACTAGAGGATGACTTGTGATAAGCCATACAGAAAAAAAATTACCGTTCGTTGGCCCAAAATAGTAGATTATGCACCAAGGGAATAAAGCAATGCCTTACGTCACGGGCGTATTGAATCCCGAAGCGACACTAAGGATTCTGGGGGTGAACCTCCGGAGCGCAGCGAGGAGGTTCAAGTGTTAATTCCCGAGTGAAACGAGGGAATTAAGATAAGAATCCTTAGTGTAGCGAGGGATTTAAGTTAGCCCAAGACAAAGGCAGCTTCATTCCTGAGGTGAGTACTCTGCTTTTCACACCACCTGCGAGGAAATAAATTCGAATTTTGAAATTTGATGTGGTACGACAACCTTCGAACGTGAACATGCTGTGGTGCCCACCTCAGCAAGCGATCAGCTGTTGCAGTGGGGACTGCCGGGGGCAGCCGCCGCTGCTTCAATTCCTTCGTTCAAAGTTTTCATACTATGTTTTGTTTGAGGTTCCAAAATAAAAAAGAAAAAATATTTTTCACACCACTTGCTCGTAAATGTCACATTATATGTCATGCAAACCGGCCGTAAAGCAAGTCATTGTTCCCCACACTCAAACCGGGGAATAATATTGTACTGAATTTCATTATTCCCTGGGAATAATGTGATTTGAATTTGGAACCAACCTCAAACAAAACATAGTATGAAAACTTTGAACGAAGGAATTGAAGCAGCGGCGGCTGCCCCCCGGCAGTCCCCACTGCAACAGCTGATCGCTTGCTGAGGTGGGCACCACAGCATGCTCACGTTCGAAGGTTGTCGTAACACATCAAATTTCAAAATTCGAATTTATTTCCTCGCAGGTGGTGTGAAAAGCAGAGTACTCACCTCAGGAATAAAGCTGCCTCTGTCTTGGGCTAACTTAAATCCCTCTCTGCACTAAGGATTCTTATCTTAATTCCCTCGTTTCACTCGGGAATTAACACTTGAACCTCCTCGCTGCGCTCCGGAGGTTCACCCCCAGAATCCTTAGTGTCGCTTCGGGATTCAATACGCCCGTGACGTAAGGCACTGCTTTATTCCCTTGGTGCGTAATCTACTACACTCGGCGTCACAAAAATCGCACCACTTTAAGAATTCCCTTCAAAGTCATTTTAAACCTATTAATCAATGGTAGACATATGACTATAAGGTATCATTGGAAAGGCAATTTATTTAAATTTCAGTATAAATCAATAGATTTGGTTTTTTGTTTACCAGGGAATAAAAAAAAGCAAGCTAATGCAAATGATTAAAAAGTTAAATTTTATTTTATCAGCAAAAATTACAACAAAGTCCTTAAAAACAACTTAAAACCTAGTGTTACCCCCCCTAGCCCTGATGACTGCTTCCATGCGTTCTCTCATGGACCTAATTAATGTGACAACAGTCTCTTGAGGAATGTTGTCCCATTCTGCAACGACGGCATCTTGGAGGTCTTGGAGAGTGGTAGGGGCAGGATCACGTGCCCGTACTCGCCGTTTCAGTTCATCCCAAAGGTGCTCAATAGGGTTTAGGTCTGGACTTCGCGCCGGCCAGCGCATAACAGGGATTCCAACTTTTTGCAGGTAGTCTCTTACAATTAAAGCGGTGTAACAGCGGGCGTTATCGTGCATTAACGTGAACCCACTGCCAACAAAACCCGCATAAGGGACAACCTGCTCCTCTAAGATCTCTGTTATGTACCGAGCAGCAGTCAGCGACCCTTGCCCGCGAGCACTTCCAGTCCGAGAAACACACACAAGGTTCGTTTTACCGTCGATTGACATGCCGCCCCAGAACATGCACGAGCCACCCCCGTATTCCACTGTCTCTTGAATACAGGCTTGTGCGAATCGTTCACCTTGCCTCCTATACACTCTTCGACGCCTGTCGTTGCAGAAAAGACACACCCTCGTCTCATCCGAGAAGAGCACAGCCCTCCATTGGTCTATTGTCCAATCCACATGGTCACGGGCAAATTGCAACCGGTCTCTCCTATGCTGTGCAGTCAATTTTGGCCCTGTAGCAGCCCTATGAGCTGCAATTTTCTTCTCCCGCATTCTTCTTCTAATCGTGGAGACGCTTACAGAAGTTCTGCGAGCTGATAGCAGTTGTTGTTGCAGCTCAACAGCATTGGAGAACCGATTACGTAAAGACGTCGAAACAATGAAGCGATCGTCTCTTTCCGATGTGCACCGTTGTCTTCCAGATCCACGTCTTCGGATATAGCCACCAGTCTCTTGGAAGCGTTGGAACACTCGTCGAACGGCAAAACGACTCAAGTTCAGTTGCCGAGCAACATCACATTGCCGCATCCCTGATTGCAGTAGTGCAATGACTTGAGCGGCTTCATCTGCAGTGGTATCCATCTTCTGGGGTATTTTTCTTGCTGTAGCTGTTCACGTGTGTTCACTTCAAAGGTTGAATAGCGAATGACCCACATTTAACCTGGGTCGCCCGTTTTATACCCTTGTAGGGAGGTGCAATTAGTGGCCCTTGCAATGCGTATTTTGACAACATTTTTTTTAACGTTACGTGCTAATGAAACCTGTTGTGTTTAGGGATTCTAACTGTTGTTAATTTAAAGGTCGTTAAGCATACTTTCAATTGATACCAATATTAATTGGGTTTAATGTATTCGTTACTGGTGGGACATGTTTTAAACTTATTTTCGAAGAGGTGCGATTTTTGTGACGCCGAGTGTATTTGTACAGCGTATAGCCAATAGGTAATTCTTGTTCTGGCTGTTTGTGGGACTTCTCGGCCTCTGTCCTATCATGACGACGTAAACTGGAACTTTGGCGTTTATTTAAAGGAAAAATTCGTTCCTCATTCGCACACTAAAGGCGCTTTTTCGTCTTTCCATACAATAAACGCAGTAAATACTTCAAGTTAGCTGTAAATAAAATGTGAAGCAGAAATCTTGTGATAAGGCCTCAGGATTAATTTCTAGCACTTATCGATTAGTTAGACGAAATAAAAAAAGGAAAGAGAAACACCAAATCATATAAACTAAAAATACTTATATTCCTTAGCGCTACAGATTCTTATGCTCACAAAGTTATAATAAATTAGTTTGTATACAACAGAATATGCACATTACATATTTATTTCGACACCATTCTCCTAAAAAACTATGTATGATCAACCGCTACTACCCTCAAAAACAACCCATTTGGAATCAAAAGAAAAATATTTCCTTAGTTGTTCTACATTTGTATTATGCAAAATGTACTCTTAAATATAAATGCCATAAGATTTAAAGTTGATGAGGAAGGTTTTAGTTGGCCTTCTGGAAGTATTCCTTGCTTTCCCGCGGGTTGGGTTTAATTGTGTTCGCGTTGGTGTCTGGGTTCCAATTGGCTGGGCACACTGGAAAAGAACGATATTATAATGCGTTTGAATGGATATGGAAGTAAAGACCTTTCGCGATAACGTACTTCGCAGTAAAGAAGTTTCGCGATAACGTACAATCGACAAAGTGGAATTATGACCCACTATAAGCTTATTTTCTTACAGACATTCAAATACAATTAGGTCCACATTCGCGTAAACATACATAACGTCAACGACTTTGATCTGTATGGCTCATTTACATTAGGTCGGTTTGAGGTCGGTCACCGAAGGCGGCGGCCGCATTCCGTTTAACTGAAACGCTTACCTAAATTGAGTTGTTTACATTGGTCGGTTAACCGAATTCGGCGACTTGATTGATGCGGCGATCAAGCGAACTGAGCTGCGGGCTGCGGGCGGCGGGCGGGGCACGGCGCACTCGACACCGACAACGGGCTCGACCAAAGGACCGAATACGGCCAAACGAACACCTGTTTATATTAGTCGGTGACCGAATACGGCCTGCAGCCGAATACGGTCTAACCGACTTAATGTAAATGCGCCATTATCAATTTGACGGATTCAAACGATTTATTGTCAAAATGGGTCATGATTCCACTTTGTTGATTGTACATCGGAATAACAAATTTTCGCAGTAACGTCCATAGCGGTAATGAGCTTCGCAATAATGACGTACAACTCTACCGATTCACAAACTTTCTTTGGCATTCCCTTTCGCCAAAGCTGAATGGGTTCACATCGTTTCGGTAAAATACGAATAATAAAACTATAAGATAGACGTGTGATCTAGAAAACACTGTATAAGGAACTCTATTTAAGCTTTGTACAGTAGAATTTTATTCAAAAGTGAACCTTAAGTGCATTTTTCTGTAAATGCAAATGTTTCACACAAATATGACCATTAAGAGCCCAGTGAAGGGAGCTCGCAATTGCAATTCGAGGCGAGCACAAAAATCGGACGAAACATTGCTATCTCTGTCTGACTTTTTGCAGCGCAGCGCGCAGCTGTATGCGTGCGTGTGTGTGTTTGTAACGAATCATTCATATTGACAGAAAACCATTTCATTGTACTAATTTTGTTCAACATTTGCTTTATTTTTGTTAACTAATTTGGGGAATCGTTAGTGAACGCACAAACCAACAATGCGTTTTTTAGAAATAACTCTACAATGGCTACATTAGAAGATTTTAGGACATTATCTAAAATCTAATAAAATAAACGTCGAGTAGGTATAACGTAGGTATTTATCTTGAGATTTATCTGTTGTATTCTAACTATTAGTAGGAATGAAAAAATATATATTTGGATAGTCCATATTGAGGAAGGCTTTAGGCTATGTAACATCACGCTATCACCAATACGAGCAGAGCAGCAATGAGAAATTTTTCAAAATCGGGAACATAATTATTGTATTCCTTTTCGAAAGCTTCCGTTGCGTAAACCGTTAGAGTTACGTAAAAATTATGTACCTACTTACTACGGAATTATTCCTGATATAGATGAAAAGTTCTAAAATAAAGTCTGCGTGACCATAATGTTAGTTGATTTTCAGTCGTTGTTGACATTTGTCTATGAACCGCTATTTGATTAACACTGTTAGCGAACCAGCTAGTCTGGTGAATAAGCTGCTTGCCTCTCGTGCAATGGGTTTCAGGATCAAATCTTGGTAATTTGTTTCCCACTTTTTGTGATTTTTTATTTTGTTTTTATTATATCCTGTGAGAGTTTTCAATAATTCAAAATAATTTTATGCATACTTTTATTTCAATATAATTTGCAATTTTATTTTTTTCTAAAATTTTTCAGTAGTTTTCTAGGATAATTCTGCACTGATTTAAATTGTAGGTAAGTACCTAGGTAAGTTGGATATTGGATATTATTATTATTACTGCGATTTTTGCTTATGCTTATGCAAACAACTGAAACTTACTGACTAAAATCCACGGTGTCCTTTAATAGCCCTTTACCTTCCGGGGTCACGGTGATGAGATAAGTCCCGCGACCAAAATTAAATACAGAAAACCTACCTTGAATTCTACGTACCTACCTATTTGATCGTACAGGCCGTACAGCGTAGGTAGCTTTTACTTCGCAATAAACAAGTAAATACAGGTACCTGTATTTACTTGTTTATTACGAAGTAAAAGCCTATGACCAAAAATGTATGGAAACTGGTGGCTTTTGTATCAGACTTAAAAAAAAGTAAAGTAGGTTCTCAGTTCGACCTGTATTATGTATGTTTGTTTGTACAATTACGAGTATGTATGACTATGTATGTTTGTTTGTTCGCGATTATCTCACATTTGGCTGAAGCGATTTTGATGTGGTTGTGGCCACCAGTTTCCATACATTTTTGGTCATAGGCTTTTACTTCGTAATAAACAAGTAAATACAGGTATCTGTATTTACTTGTTCATTACGAAGTAAAAGCTACCTACGCTGTACGGCCTGTACGATCAAATAGGTAGGTACGTAGAATTCAAGGTAGGTTTTCTGTATTTAATTTTGGTCGCGGGACTTATCTCATCACCGTGACCCCGGAAGGTAAAGGGCTATTAAAGGACACCGTGGATTTTAGTCAGTAAGTTTCAGTTGTTTGCATAAGCATAAGCAAAAATCGCAGTAATAATAATAATATCCAATATCCAACTTACCTAGGTACCTACAATTTAAATCAGTGCAGAATTATCCTAGAAAACTACTGAAAAATTTTATAAAAAAAAAAATTGCAAATTATATTGAAATAAAAGTATGCATAAAATTATTTTGAATTATTATTGAAAACTCTCACAGGATTTAATAAAAACAAAATAAAGAATTGTCAAAAAGTGAGAAACAAATTACCAAGATTTGATCCTGAACCCCGTTGCACGAGAGGCAAGCAGCTTACTCACCAGACTAGCTGGTTCGCTAACAGTGATAATCAAATAGGGGTTCTTAAACAAATGTCAACAATGACTGAAAATCATATAACATTGCTAATCCCCCAAGGGGAATAGCGTAATTATGGATACCGTTTTTTTTTTTTTTTAGCGTGGTAAAATCATCAAATGAGTCCTCCCACCCCGGGCAGGGCGGGAGGGACTGTCAGACTTCTACTGACTAAAATCCACGGTGTCCTTCAATAGCCCTTTCTGTTCCGGGGTCACGGTAAGGAAATAATCCCGCGACGCCGGCAGGCTTTGGCCCTCTGAGAGGGGGGCCCTGTCATTATGCTGGCGCTCTTTGAGGCGCGCGTGGGACACAACGCGCCGTCGACCCGGGCATGGTCCATGGTCGGGCAGCGAGTTGCCCTTTACTCGCTGCCCGCATGCCCGGATTATAGATACCCTATTAATTGAAGCGCAGTAAGGAATATTTAAGGAAAAATTGAATGAATAATATCCAACTCAAAACATTATTATGTATAAAAAAAACTACAATATTCAAAATTGCTTATCTCCCAGGGACAATAGCGTAATAATACATAGCCTATTAACAGAAGCATATTATTAGGAATATTATAGGAAAATTTGATCGACAACTTTACAGTAGTTTCGGAGATAGATCAAAACAGGAAAACATTACAAAAATCGAAAAAAAAAGTTGATCTGGCATCAGAATTCAGAATCGATCCCGTATCTCGAAAAAAATACAAAAAGAAAAAAATATTCAATGTACAGGAATGACAGCTCTACGATTTTATTACAATGTTGTGAAAAGACAATTTCGCAAACAATAACGCACGCGTAGCACAGTCAAATACATAACTATGTAACATTGAAAACCCAAGACGTGCGCGCCACGAGCCACGAGTCTACGACACAACCTTACGAAAGTGTGAGTTTCTGCGATCACCAACTACAAGCGTACACGCACACAAACACAGTTATGATTGATGCGACAGAGCGTCTGTCGTTCAAGATTTGCGATAAATTTGTTTGTGTTCCGTAATACCAAAAATTATGAATGAAAAGTTGATGTTTTTCCATTTAAGTTTTGATAATCTACAACTAGACAATATAAGCTATGTTCCTATTAAAATAATATTAGGAACATTAATGTTTTTAATACAGAATAATTAAGCTGTAAACATGCTGTTAGCGGTGTTAAAATGTACGAAATGCAATTCGCTCGCATTTCGTAAATAGTAATTTTTTTTTTTTTAAAGTTTAATAGGAACCTAGATAAATACCGTCTGTATCCGAATAACATAACTTTAAGTCGGTAAAATGTTCGTATCGCGAATGATTTTGGTATTACGTTTGTATGGAGAAATTTCCCTTCACTGAACCCTTAATATCTACAACTAAAGTTAACTCACACTACAGTCTTTTGTCCTAATGATTTCATAGAAAGTCTACATACCTTCACCATGTTTGTCAGCGAACTGGAAGGCTTTGACAAGCCTGAGAGTCTCGTCCACTGATCTGCCCACAGGCAGGTCGTTCACCGACATGTGCCTTAGGATACCGTTTCTGTCAATTAAAAACAGTCCTGAAAAATAAGGAGTGGAAAGGTTAAAAAAAATAGGTTTTATTTAATGTAAGAATGTTATTGGTTTCATCATCATCATCATCTGCCTAGCCTTTTCCCATCTATATTGGGGTCGGCTTCCAGTCAAACCAGATTCAGCTGGATATGAGTATTTTACATGGAGCGACTGCCTATCGGACCTCCACAACCCAGTAACTGGGTAATACGATACCCCATGGTAAGACTGGTTGTCAGACTTTAGAGCTTCTGACTAACAGTAACGACTGACACAGATCTACAAATGACAGCCGGTACCAACGGCTTTACGTGCTTTCCGAGGCACGGAGGAAACTCGTTATGATAGATGGTCACCCATCCACAGACCAACCTCGGCAAGCGCGGCTTAACCCGAAAGATCGGCCTGTGCGGCTGTAATTATTTAGCCACGAGCTCCTCCTAAGAATGATATTGGTTTCATTAACAAAATGATACAGAATGAACGGTATTAGGTATGTCTATAGCTTCTGATGTTGCTAATTTTTTATCTAGGAGGACAAATCTTAAAAGCTGAACCAAATCCTCTGAAGAGAAGATCTAAGATGCTTAAAAAGTTTTGCAAAATTAGTTTGCATAGAAATATCGAATATTAAATCGTAAAATGGTCACAATTAAACTGGGCAATTTATTTATTCAACACCCGCATTTGTTTTGCCCAGTAATTGAAAAATGGCCTGCCGAACCCGTCGTAACAGGACTAAACGAAGAAGATACGATCAGTTGGACCACTTTATGATGAAGTGGTCACCATGTCCCACTTTCATAGCTGCCCATGGATGGCAATGGGAAGCTGTGAAAGTGGAACATGGTGACCTTTGCGCAAATTGGAGGCCTTTTTTTTTACGTGGTAAAGTCATCAAATGAGTCCTCCCACCCCGGGCAGGGCGGGAGGGACTGTCAGACTCGTACTGAATAAAATCCACGGTGTCCTTCAATAGCCCTTTATGTTCCGGAGTGGCCCTCTAAACCCGGGCCCCGTCATTATGCTGGCGCTCTTTGAGGCGCGCGTGGAACACAATGCGCCGTCGACCCGGGCATGGTCCATGGTCGGACAGCGAGTTGCCCTTTACTCGCCGTCCGCATGCCCGCGCCTACGGTGGCCGGAGATCGTCTTGCGACGTCCGTCGCCGTGGGCGTCCACCACCGCGGGTGGGGCGGTGGGACTCAGGTGGGAGGACATTGTCCTCTCCCTCACGCGGCCCGCCTCCTCCTTCGCGAGTAAAACTGCTTCGCAGAAGGAGGCGACAGCTTCCCACTCCGTCTCGCCCCGCAGCAAGGCCGCGACCAGAGAGGTCTCCGCCTATCGCCGCCGTGAGGACACGTCGGTGCTCTGCCCAAGCGGGGCAGTCTTGCACTGTATGCTCTACTGTGTCCTCCGGACGATCCTCGCAGTGGTGACACCCAGAAATTGGAAGCCTTAGGATATCATGGGCTGAAATACTAATCATACATAACATTACCTCTAAGTGCAAAACCGGCATCAAGAAGGACATCATAATCTCTTGAGATCTTCTTCTGGTAGTCAGCAAGAAGGGGAATATCTATTTTGCCAAGACCACCATCCTGGAAAAGATTTTATGTAGGTAAATATAGTATAAAATGTACCTAAATTGGCTCTAAATTATATATTAAGTATGACTGCTGCTCTGGGTGTCACAAATTCCATAAAACACATTCACAAATAAAATAAAATGGTTGTTTGAGATCTGGATGTTTGTGTGAGTTTACAAGAGAAAATGAGTGTGTAATGTTTATTTTAAAATAAACCTACTTTCAAAGAGAGTTCTCGCTAAGTTTAGTTCAAATGTTTAGCTTAGTGCGGTACTGCACAACTATTTCAGAACCCAATGGTTTCAAACAGTTGTGCAGTAGCTCACTAAACTTAAAATTTGTTGGAAATCCCCCCTTTTGAAAACATTATTGAAAACTTTACACCTGAGGAAAGTGTATAGCAGTGAGCCAAAGTCACATTTATTACGTGCTTCAATATTGTCTTTTGCATACCTTCCTAGGAGTGTTGGTCCATGCAAGATGGCTGAACTCGGAATCAGTTGAGACAGCAATAATTTGGCAATCAATACTGGCGAAGTCTTTCGCTCTGTCACTGAAGGCAATCAACTCCGTTGGGCAGACAAATGTACTGGAAAGTGCAAAAAATAGAAGATTATCATACTGGCTGATAATTAAGTACAGTCCAACAGGGTGAATAGGGACACAGGGGCTAAATTATGACGGTGTGTTGCCAACTAGGTCTCAAAATAATGTAGTATTATATGTATAATAAATAAAATTTAGTAATTGTTGGTAACCTATTATATTAAATCGATATTAAAATCTCTGTAGAAGTTTCGTCCCGATGCACCCCTGCATCCCTATTCACCCCATTTGACGGTAATTAATAAATAGTGAGGTTTGAAAAATCAAAGATTGAACAACAATGCCTAATGTCTCTTAAGTGACAAAGTTAAAAACTATTGCCAGACCTACATTTTTTGGTGTGTAAGAATCACCATTATATTCCTTTCCGGTCTGTGTGGAGCGGAACAGACTATCAGACTCCATAAACCCATCTCACATAAAAAGAGTCTTACGGACCAAAAACTCCCTGTTCCTCCATATTATGCCCATAATAAGATGACGGATGCATAAAAATGTATGTATTGTTTTAGCAATTTGACTCTCTAAAGTGTGAACATAGAAAAAAACTTTAAATAATGAACTTACAAATCTAACGGGTAGAACATAAGAATAACATATTTTCCATGGAAGTCGGACAACTTCAGGTTGTTGAACTCTCCGCTAACCACAGCAGTTGCTTCAAAATGAGGAGCTGGCTGCTGAACCCTTGGGGTAAATGCAGCACTGGCTGGAAAGAAAACTTTTTTTAGACTGTGGAATTTGGTGGTACAAATAAAAACTTTTTGGGTTTCTTCCTACTGTGGGAGTGAATTTACTGATGTAGTTATTTTTTTTTTAAAGTCATAAAGATTAATGTAGGTAACAAAAAAAAAATCTCTCAGCTAGAACTCATTGAGTCAATACTTATAGGTTATGTAATAAACCAAAGCTAAAAACAGGGTTACTTACTGGTGGAAAAATTCAGGTTTTTCACCGATGATACGACTGGCGCAAGGACCTTTGGAATCAGAAAATTATTGTTATTAGATCATGCGTGTGCAATCGATGAACGAGTTCTACGCATCATAACATTTATCAAACATGAGTATAGATGTAAAACTTACTCTGCGAGTCATTTGTTTTACCAAGAAAGACATCTTATTGGAAGTTTTGCAAAATGTTATAACAGCAATCAGGGAGGAATTTCTAGTATCTTCTTCTACGATCCGGTCGAATAAAATAATTAACTTCGAATTCGAACAGGTGAGTTGACAATTTGACAACAATTTTGCATTATCAATGACAGGCAGATGACACCAGTGAATGACACTGACAGTGATTTTCCGATTCACACTCACAGTAACAACTTGTATCAAAACGAAACAAAAGACTTGAAACTCCTGAATCATTTGTTTTAAAAGGTTATCACGGTAACTTAAACACATTTTTAGGCTGAAATTAAAGAGAGAGAGAGAAAAAGTTTTTTTTTTCTATTCCAGTTATTCCTTTCTATTCACATACGTAGAAATGAAGCGTTCTTGTCAAAAGTTTTCTGTATTCTGTGTACGTCAATGTCAAAATGTTATCAACGAGATGCGAGCTCGAGCAGTCACAGTGTATTTTGTATTTTTGTAAAGGTTCATTTGCATGCTCTTTTTAGACAACTTCTTCTACATAATTAATTACTCCAGATTGAATCGATTGAATCCACTTTTCCAGCTTATGTAGTTTCAGACTTCAACATCTAGTAAAATGTTGATATGGATGATTTTAATTTAGGACGTGGTCACCAGGGGGCTGACAGCTTTAGTTCCAAGTGTCCCGTTTTGGCGCTGGGGTGCGTTTAAATCTTCCGGCGATGTTTCGCCGGTAAAAAATTAAACTAGCGAGGGTTCGCTGAACGGAGTCATAAGTTTCTGTCAATGTTAGTTGTCAAATTCAATTGACAGCTCAGTTTATTGAACAAATAATCAATTTGCCGGTTTTTAATATAAATCCATAATCCACAAATAATATTTACTCTCTAAAATAAAAATAATATTCGTTTTTACGGCGCGAATCGAGCAAAACAACAAAACTTAATGTCAGTCTGACAGCAGGATAAAATTTTGCGTGGTAAAAAGGTCGCAAAAAGTTATTCCATTTAGTAAAAACTTATACCAGCGGACGACCGTAAACGGGGCAGATAAAATTTTAGTTAGCTTCATTTTTCACCTCGCGGTGTACTTAAACGGGGTGTTTGACATTTAGTCAGTATAAATTTAAACTGGATAAAGGATTTAAACGCAGCCCTGGTGTCGCCCAGTGTTGCCGTTTTAGCCACTTTGTGGCTAGGGCTGCGTTTAAATCCTTTATCCAGTTTAAATTTATGCTGACTAAATGTCAAACACCCCGTTTAAGTACACCGTGAGGTGAAAAATGATACCAATTAAAATTTACTCTGCCCCGTTTACGGTCGTCCGCTGGTCTATGTTTTTACTGAAAGGAATAAATTTTTGCGACCTTTTTACCACGCAAAATTTTATCCTGCTGTCAGATTGACATTAAGTTTTGTTGTTTTGCTCGATTCTTGCCGTAAAAACGAATATTATTTTTATTTTAGAGAGTGAATATTATTTTTGGATTATGTATTTTTATTACACCGGCAAATTGATTATTTGTTCAATAAACTGAGCTGTTAATTGAATTTGACAGCTAACATTGACAAAAAGATATGACTCCGTTCAGCGAACCCTCGCTAGTTTAATTTTTTTCCGGCGAAACATCGCTGGAAGATTTAAACGCACCCTAGATCTAGCGGATATTCAACGGTTCTAGCCAAATAGAAAACCATTTTAGCCACCAAAATAAATCTAGCCACTTCTGGCTGATTTTTCGATTGTTAAAGTTTTACTAAATTACTATTAGAAGTCTACCGATTAATTAAACCAAACTACAAAAAAAAAAACAATTAAAACATTAAAAAAAGCTTGCCACAATTATGTTTGGCCTACTGAAGTTTTAAACAAAGTCACAAAAACGGTCAAAGTGGTCAAACAAATTGAAATACCACCCACATCATCATCCATTGACGAAGAGTTTAATGAATCTCCAGATGTCACTGTAGACTTTGGAATTGATTTTCATTTAACTGAACGTTTATTTTAATCAGTTTTTATTAAATGTTAAATACTAAGTATTAAAATTGTTTTATTTAACCCATTTATCACCATGCTGAAATTGTAATATTTATCAATAGTAATTGGATAACAGTAAGTAAGTAAGTAAATAGTTTATTTTCTCGCCACAATACAAATATTTCACACATTTTACACCGTTATAGTCATTAAGCATATTGTGGGAGACTGGTGCCTAAGCTAGGCTTAATGCCTGTGTTTCAGGACACCAGGCCTCCTCCTTTTTGGGTTACAGTTTGTGCACAGGGTTTTACATAAGGTTGTGGTCAGAATTTTTAGTTAACAGATAAAAGAAAGAAAAATCAGAAATAGAAATATTAAAAATTGACAATAATACAGGATTTGTGTCCTATGTGTGTGAGTGAGTAACTGTGTGCGTGATGGAAGTGTGTGCGTATTGAGGTGTGAGCTTGATTGTGTGTGTGTGATTGATTCTGTAGGTGTGCGTGAAAATGTGTGTGCAAGTATTTAAGAGAGATACAGAGGCCTACACTATTACAACAAATAGTCCTTCGGTGTCGTCGTAGCTTAACTCCTGAAGCCAGGTGGTTAATTTCGCCTTGCATTCGGTCTTTCGAAGTTTATATATATCCAAAACCTTGTTAATTTTGTTATAAAGATTTGGACCGAGGTAGCAGAAGTAGTGTCTGGAGTACATAGTTGTCAGTTTTAATTGGCTTTTGCCCACGGGATCGAAGCGCCTTTTGCCACAAGATAAGGAAGGATTGTAGCTCAGAAGACCGTGCTGCATCAAGATGGTCTGCCGGACAAATAACTGGCGTACGGTCAGGACTTTTGCCTTTTTGTACAGAAGATTGGTGGGATATCTGAAGGGCAGGAAAAAGGACACCTTTAATATTGCTGTTTGCGCTCTCTCTAATTCTATAAGGGTGGTCTTTGGAGCACCACCCCATGACGTGATGCAGTAGTTAAGTAGGGATTGAGCTAGGGCAAAGTACACGGATCTCCATAAACTATCATCAGCCACATGTCTCAAGGTCTTGAAGACATACATCAACTTGCGCATCCTACCACTAAGTGTAGATATGTGTTCGTGGAAACGCAGGCCACTGTCCACTATTACGCCAAGGTATTTTACCGAGTTGGATCTTTGGAGATGTATGCAGGAGCAGGTGCCGTCGTGTGGCTTGGAACAAGAGTGGGCTACAATCGAATGCGGTAGTGTCAAGTTTGGTTCTGTCCTACGGGTGATTGTGAAAGTGAGATAGTGTGTTTTTGCCGC
The DNA here is from genome assembly GCA_954870645.1 of Agrotis clavis. Classification (NCBI taxonomy): domain Eukaryota; kingdom Metazoa; phylum Arthropoda; class Insecta; order Lepidoptera; family Noctuidae; genus Agrotis; species Agrotis clavis. The sequence continues at coordinate 8,738,688 of OX940940.1, forward strand.
ATTCAAAGTGAGTATGTTACTTTGCAACCAGTCCGACAGTAGACAGTATCTGGCCAAAACCACTTTAGCCACTTCTAGCCGAATTTTGAAAGAGATTTTTTTTCAAAACTGGCTACTTTTTTCTTACATGTGGCCACAAACTAGATTGTCCTAACGGCAACACTGGTGTCGCCGTCGCCGCCATCTTGAGACGCCATGTTATGTGAATATTTTATATACTACCATGAGTGACACTGTGACAGTGACATTGATGCCATCATTCCTATTTTCTTATTGTCAAAAAACTTCCGAGTCGACTGCCTGTTTCTTAAGTGTATTTCCTCGCATTTTGCTGAGTTGAGATCCTTAGGACTCAAATTTTCCTCTGTTGTTTGAGATAATATTGATTGTGCACGGCATTTAAGCAAATACTCGTCATGGGGACCCAAAAGTGTTGTGTTGGTGGTTGCAATGCAACACGCGAGACGAACCGGCTTTTTAGTTTTCCCAAGAAAGATAAACTAAGAAATTTGTGGTTGTCTTTCCTAGTGCCCACGAATTCCCTCCTCATAGGACTCTCTAAAGAGCAGTTGTTAAGAAAACGTGTCTGCGAAAAACATTTTGATAGACATCAGTTTGATCACGAAGGTCGAAGACTTCGGTACTCATACCCGTGCCTTTTTACTGACGATGAAATAGCTCACGGTGTTCCGCTTAGTGTAGCAGGTGAGTTTCGCTAATCTTTGTTATGATTCTATGTTTTAGAGAGACAATAGGGTTTTACTTTAGTTTACCATATAGTGGTTCCAGTTTTATGTTATTCTACTTGTCCACCATCTAACTACTGTTCCTACTAAGTTTCCATAGTTATGTAATATTATATAATTTATCCATAACACATTAAGAGCTCAACTTTTTCTATTGTTACCTGACTTATTGAACTTGCAGACGAGGAGCTCCCATGGAGAAAATCAGAAAAAGTCTAAAATGAACTTGCTATTTCATTTTAACTATTTAAAATGTCACTTACGGGATATCTTCCGTGATTATTTTTAATTGCGCCATGATCGAAAACATTTTAACTAGTTAAGCCATAAATACATATCTATACTTACCATATTTATTTATATTTATTACATTATAATCAGCCTATTTACACTTGTGGGACAAGCCCGAAATGGCCCCAACATAATAACTTTTCATGCTAATCAAGCTATCGGGTCAATTCGTACTTCGCCAATATCTAAGGAAGGCAAAGCCAAAGAAATTGCCAACATTGTGTCAGTACATCACTGACTGTATAAATTATGTTTCCAGGATGGGATGTTGCACAGGAACATAATTATTTCAAAAAGCAAGATGAGGAGGATGTTGCTGAACCATCAACTGTGACTAAAACTACTGGTGTGTATCTATCTATTTTTTTAAGTTCATATTCAAAAAGTAATCATCTTCATTTAGAAATGAGTAAAATTTATGTGTAGGTATTAAATAATTCCTGTTTTTTCAGGATGTCCTGATTTAATTGAACATAATTATTTCAAAAAGCAAGACGACAACAATTCCACAAAATCAGGAATGTCAGGTATAATTACATCTTTATTTTCTAAATCAATTTTGTCATCAGGCTTCCGCCAGTCTATGTACTTTTTTTTTTACACTGGTAAAATCATCAAATGAGGGTCCTCCCACCCCGGGCAGGGCGGGAGGGACTGTCAGACTTGTACTGACTAAAATCCATGGTGTCCTTCAATAGCCCTTTATGTTCCGGGGTCACGGTAAGGAAATAAATCCCGCGACCCCGGCAGGCTTTGGCCCTCTGAGAGGGGGCCCCGTCATTTTGCTGTCGCTCTTTGAAGCGCGCGTGGAACACGACGCGCCGTCGACCCGGGCATGGTACATGCTCGGACAGAGAGTTGCCCTTTACTCGCTGTCCACATGCCCCCAGTCTATGTACTTAATTTATAATAGCATTACATTCTTGCCCTCTTATTAATAAACATGGACTAAAGTTACGCTAAGGTTCATAGTTATATGGCAATTCTGATAGTCAATCAAATCAAATCTAAATCATTTATTTGCCTCAAATGTGGTACATTTAAGGATGGTAACTTAAATATTTTAGGACATGACACATTTAGCCTTACATTATGGCACGCAAATATTAAAATAAATCGGTATTTTGTTGAAATTCGTAATTATGAATTTCGGAATAAAGTTTTTCGTATTATCGTTGTGTACCCCTTAAAAAGTTAGTAGTAGTAATTTATTTTATTATAGTTATTAAGTATAATTAATAATACTAATCGTTAATTATTTTAAAATTTTCAGATAGGGGAAGATTTTATGAACAACCTTCGTGTTCCCATTTTCCGACAGTTGCTTCAGTCAAAGAAAACAAACCTACCTACCTATACTTTTATAAAAAATTATTACAAGAATCGTAGTACTATCTATTCCTTAATTCAACTGCTGGATATGAATTTAGTCCTTAGTGGAAAGATTACTAAGCTACTTTTATTAATTTGACATGTTATTATTTCTTGCAGATGTAATCTTTGAACAGCCATCATGTTCTAGTGTGGGTGATAATACTAAAGTATTGATGGAAACTATACCAGCAGTTCAAACACCAAAACAAAAAAGTATGTATAATAATGTCTTTGTCTTTACCTAAATGTTATTAATCTTGGCATAAGTATTAATGCAGCTCTATATTTCAGCTGATACTGTTTGGGAACAGCCATCATGCTCTTCTGCAACCACACAAAAACGTGACACAATTTCAGTAATAGAAAGAAAAGGTATATAAAATCAATATGGAATATTACCATGCCTAGTAATTACTTGTGATAATCACTCTGACTAATAAGGCACCACCCCACAGATGTGCACTCTAATTTCATTTGGATAGAATGTGACTGCCTTAGTTCTTAAAAATTACATCCCTTATTTTAATTTTTGAAGTGAAAACTTCTTTAGCGGCGTTGTACACTTTTTCTGTAATGGGTAAAAAATTTAAAACTCGCGTCAGGGTCACGTGACCGTCAGGGTCACGTGACCGTCAGGGTCACGTGACCCTGATCGAAAATGAGTAAGACGTCATTCAAATTAAAAATAAAACATAGTAACAAAAAAGTTTTCACTTCTACCGGCACTCCTGGAGTGCAACCTTTTTTTTTTTTTACATTGTTACGATGTTAACTAAAAATGTCTATATTTCATTACAGCTTTAAATAAAAGAAAGCCTTGTATGAAAAGAAAAATTGTAAAGCAGATAGTAACCATTTCAGGCAAGAATGTGGAAAATTCTGCTGTGCAAACATTGCATCAAGCTCAGCAAATGTTAGCGAATCCAGCCATTATAAAAAACTTTTATGCTTTGCCAAAACATGCTCGGGATTTTATAGAAATGCAATTAAAGCATCTAAATAAAAAGAAAATGGCGCGACGTTTCACATTAGATGAAAAATTAATGGCCTTGTCCCTACTGAAACAGAGCCCAAAGGGCTACAAATTACTAGAAAAAATGTTCACATTACCTAATAAGAGAACATTGAGTAGAGTCTCTGAAAACATAGACTTTGAACCAGGGCTGAATCCACACATTTTTGAGCATATAAAACAAACGGTGAATAAGTGGGATGAGAAGAAAAAGTTATGCTCCATCCTATACGATGAAGTAGCATTAACACCGCATATAACATTCGATGAAAATAAAGATGAGATTATTGGATTTGTGGATGTTAATGGTAAAAAAAAAATGGCATACTGTGACCATTAGTGATGGGCGGAGAGTAAATACTCAGATGATAAATACTCGAGTATTTATCCGAAATGAGTAAATACTCGTATTTTCTCGTTTTTATCGGATATTTACTCAAAATGATGGATATTTATATTTTTTGCGAATGGAATGGTTATTTTTTCAAATTCAATGGCAAGGATTGTTATTTGGGCTTTCCAAAAATTACATTACCGATTATTAGGTCTCAGAAGTCTCTCCAGTGAAGGAGAAGCAATGTGTTTCTCACTGCATTCTAACTCGGCCTCTATTTCTATGCCGTTTATCTCGTCTGCGTATCTTGGATCTGCGGATATCCTGTTTGGCTTCTGCAAAAAGTGTATGTGAGGGATTTGACTGACTGACAAGGCCCCCATAGAGGGACAAAGGCCTGTTGGGGTCGCGAGACTGTCAAAACAGGTAACCGTGACCCTGAAACGTAAATGGCTAGTAAAGAAACACCGTGAATTTTAGCCAGTACAAGTCTGGGCGACTGATTTGCCGGTTTATCCACGTTAAAAAAGGGCGAAGGAAGCAATCGGGGTGAGAACATCTTGGCAGTGTCTCTCGTCATGACGAACGTCTTCCAGGCTTTGCCCTAGAGTTAAATTAAGGAAGCGCTCCGCTATTACGAAGTTTCGAATTCCAACCATCTCCGGTGCACCGTCGCCATCGGAACCTGGCACACTGTTTCTGCTTGACCGAGCGCTTCGTGGTACAATCCTCCATGATATCGGCGTTGTCTACTACGCCGATGACATGTTATAACTGTAAAATAAATAGGTTTTCTTTCTTCTTAACGACGCGGAAGAGGACGTACCGTGCGTGACTAAGTCACTACTGATAACAAATGAACAGGGGTTGAACAAATTAACAGGTCCTGCCACAGATCCAGCAATTAGGCCTTGAGATGACGTCAATAAGGCCAAAGCCCTATGTTAGGTAAGGGTTGAAAACAAGTTTTGTTGTCATGTTTTATAAAGGAAACCGTTTACTCGTAACTTGAAACAAGTAGATTCAAATCAAATCTCGTAGTAAGACTCGGTGTCGAGTACGGTTAGGCTCAGTAAGACTCGATAAGACTTGGTTAGACACAGTCAGACTCGGTAAGACTTGGTAAGATTCTGACATACGGTAAGACTCAATCAGACTCGGAATCAGATTCAGTTAGTCTTGGTAGGACTCGGTCAGACTCGGAATCATACTCGTTAAGACTCCGTAAGACTCGGTAAGACACTGTCAGGCTCGGTAAGAATCAGTCAGACTCGGTCAGACTCAGAGTCAAACTCGATCAGACTTGGTAAGACTCGGTCAGACTTGGTAAGACTCGGTTAGACTTGGTAAGACTCGGTCAGACTTGGTAAGATTCGGTCAGTCTTGGTAAGACTCGGTCAGTCTTGGTAAGACTCGGTCAGACTCAGAATCATACTCGTTAAGACTCCGTAAGACTCGATAAGACACGGCAAGACTCTGTCAGACTCGGTAAGAATCAGTAAGAATCGGTCAGACTCATTCAGACTCGGAGTCAGACTTGGTAAGACTCGGTCAGACTGGGAATCATACTCGTTAAGACTCCGTAATACTCGATAAGACATGGTCTGACTCGGTAAGACTCGGTCAAACTCGGTAAGACTCAGTAAGAATCGGTCAGACTCGGAGTCAGACTTGGTAAGACTCGGTCAGACTCGGAATCATACTCGTTAAGACTCCGTAAGACTCGATAAGACATGGCCTGACTCGGTAAGAAACGGTCAGACTCGGTAAGACTCAGTAAGAATCGGTTAGACTCAGTCTGACTCGGAGTCAGACTCGGTCAGACTTGGTAAGAGTCGGTCAGACTTAGGAAAACTCGGTCAGACTCGATATCATACTCGTTAAGACTCCGTAAGACTCGGTCAGACTCAGTAAGAATCGATCAGACTCGGTCAGACTCGAAATCGTACTCGACACCGTAAGACTATAAGACTTGGTCGGACTCGAAGTCATGCTCGTTAAGACTCCGTAAGACTCGGTAAGACTCAGTCATACTCGGAATTAGGATCAGAATCGGAGTCAGTCTGACGGATACACTCAGATATACTCGGTTAGATTTGATCAGACAAAAATGTGCGGTCGCGCGTCCGCATCAGTTCTACTTTATAATTAATTAGAAAATGAAAATGTATGTATTATTCAAGGTTTTGATTGGAAAATTGAAAAAAAAAACAACGTATTTGGAAAAAACTGGAATATTTCCTACTTTTTCTAACGCTTTTAGTAATAGTTATTATTAAAGTGATTAAAAAAGTACTTTACGAATCGTATATTATCAGATTTTCATGTATTTCAATCATTTTTCTTGTAAAATAACAAAATTTACGATGAACAAATGTAACATAAACTGTAAGTAGTATTTATCCACTGTTTTGGATAAAAACTCGAGTAAAAATGGAAATTTATTGAGTATTTACTCATTTTGAGTATTTATCCGGATAAAAACCCATCACTAGTGACCATGCATTAGTATTTATGGTCAGAGGTATATGTGCATCCTGGAGACAATGCATAGCTTACCATTTCGTGCAAGGAACGGTCTCAGCTGCAGACCTTCAAGTTATACTGAATGATGTTGTTGTCCAAGTAGCACAAACTGGACTCATTCCTGTAGCACTTGTTTCGGATCAAGGATCGACGTTTCGGACAACAATTCGGAATTTACGCCTAGATTCGATCCGATCATGCGCTTTGAAAGGACTTAGAGATGGTAAGCAGCTGTATCCAAAATAATGGTTTTGAGTCCATAGGAACAAAAAATAAAAAAATAAAAATTTATTGTTAAATATGTCTGTAGGTACTCATTTATTTACTTTTTTATTTGTACTTACACTACTTTACACTTACTTTTTTTACCCTTGGAATACTTATATCATGTTGTAACCAAACCTAAATAACCTGTGGACTCAAAATAAATTAATTTACTCAGTGTTACGCATTTGAATAAATGTAATCTGACAGAATATGCTGAAAAGTCCTACTTAACACCAATTTTTTTTTTTTTTATAGATGGCACTATTAATGTTGCTGGACATACGTTAAGTGTGTTTTTTGACCCACCTCACTTACTGAAGAGCATAAGAAATAATTTTATAAATAAGGATGTACTGTGGGGGGACAAGACGGCCTCATGGCAAGATATTATATATGTTTATGACATAGACAGCAAATTAGGACACACCAGGGCGCTGCCAAAACTGACAGCATATCATGTGGCTAGCGATAAAATGAGAAAAATGAAAGTCAGTATTGCTGCTCAAGTACTGAGTGCACGTACTGCTGCTATGTTGAAATACACTAATGCTATACGTAAGTATTTTATTATGTTATGTATTAATTACATACATGTCCTTCATGATCTGTAAGTTTTAATTTATGAATGCTAAACAACAATAAATATTTTCTATTTTTAGGTCAAGATCCTCAGTCCACTATGGAAACAACAGCAGAGTTCGTCGAATTCGTCGACACCTTGTTCGACAGTGTTAACGGATATCCTGGAGGTGGTCAAAGGGGAAAGCTGAGAAAAGCTGTAAAGTGCAATTCGCCTCATGCAAAGTTTTGGAGCTCTGCAATACAACAATTAAAAATTATGAAATTTATAGACCGCAATAGCAAAGTTGCTGTAAAAAGTGGACAACCACGGTACATTAGAGTTCCATGCCTAGAAGGTTGGATTACAAGCCTGGAAAGTTTTATTAGGTTATCCAAATTGTTGTTTGAAAAATATCATGTAGACTTTTATTATCCTAGGTACATTAACCAAGACCCATTAGAAAATTTCTTTGGGCGATTGAGGGCTCTAAATTACAGAAATGTCAATCCCAATGCAAACACATTTAAATATAGTTTTAAATCTTTGATTCTGTCAAATGTGTTAAGCCCTCATTCTCGTTTTTCAAACTGTGAACATGATGAAGGGGAGACAATAATGGTCATTAGTCATATGTTTAAAAAGAAACGTAACGTAAGTGAAGTGACAAATGATAAGGAAAATGTACCCCCAAAATCTAGTTATGCCAACCTTGCAACATCCTGTTCACAGAACAGTCCAGGAGGTAATTTAATGGGTCAAGTGATTCTTGAAAAAATGAAAGTACACTGTTCGGCTTACACAGCTGGTTATATTTGTAGAAAGATAACTAAAACTACGAATTGTAGGCAGTGTATTAAAACTTATATAAGCCAAAATATAGAAAATATACACATGTACATCAAATACAGAGAGTATAAAACTCTGAAACACAACAACTTGGCATATCCGAATGAAAACTTCATCAGACTTTATAGAGATGCTGCTCAAATAATCCATACCTATCTAAATGTTTTTTGCCACAGAAAGCATGACTTAGGGTCGAAATTAAAAATCATTTTGCTAGGTGAATTACCTTTATTAAATAATATAGGGTGTAGTAAACACAAAGAGAAAGTTCAAGACTTGTTTTTGAGAATAGTGATTCGCTTGCAGGTGCACAATTGGTGCAAGATAATAAATAAAATTTTAAAAGGCGCCATTGATGAAAAATACGTGCTTAAAATGAATGAGCCACAAAAAATGGCTCTAAAGAAATATAAAAGTTTTCGTTTAAGAAAAAAATGTTTAGCAAAATGATAAAATTTATCATTTTGCTATACATTTTTTTCGAAAAATTTCATTTCATGCTCGGAAACTTGCTGGTCCAGCTCCATAGGACAGTCTTAACTACATCAAACTTGTTGCTTTTTTAATTGTAACTATTTTTATGACATTGATTTCAATTTTTATCACGGAATGTAACTTAACTCACACTTATTATTTAGTAAAATTTTACGAAAATCAAAATACAATGCTTGTAAATATGTGAGCACTATGATGTATCTATCATCTATTTAATTTATCTGTCATTGCTTAATTTTTTAATTCAATTTATTCTAGGTGCATGGTCCTCACATATAATTATCATAATTATTAATGTATACAAAATGATGTAACACAAAATATTTTAAAAGAGTAACAGTGTAGTTTCTTGCCTGTTCTTCTCTGTATAAAACTACATTTTGGAATGGGTTACTATAATCAATTTTTAAATGTAAATGTTGACGTTCAAAAGTGCCATGTGCCTATTTGAAATAAATGCTTTGACTTTGAATGTGGCTAGGAAGTTTAATAAAAAACGTATCCATTGGCATCTAAACAATCCACCTATTTTCTTGAGCCTTGTTGTAGCAACGACAAATTTTTCTTTATTCCTAATATTATAAAATATGGACAACGCTGTATTTTTCCAAACAGTGTAATATTATAATTTACATAGAAAAGATTTTCTTAATAATGTACTGAGAAGGCATAGTCATTATATTAATAGAGATTAATATAATTAACAATCTCTATATAGAGATATTTGTCTGAGGAAGAGTGTCTGGGACTTATTTACACGAATTGCAAATAACACTACTTGTAATGTTTTATTTTGTTCTGGTTACTATCAAAGTATTACTAAAAAGAATATGGATAATCTTTTCTGACTAATTATACGACTGAAATAAAAATATATAAAAGTAATAAAAGAACGGAACTTTTATTTTCCCATTTATATTCCGTATTTCATTCATCCTTTACTGGTAGGTACCCCAACCCAATTTATCGATATATTCTGTGCTGTACAACTCGATATCGATAGCCTATCACGATAACATCTCTAGTTCGCGCGACTTTAGACGTTTTATATACATTACCTATATACTTTACTGTCATGTCAAAGTGACTGCAGCGCCAAAACGGATCACTGGAAACTACGCAGAAAAGTCACTGTCGCATCTGTAGCTTGCTACTAATATAGTAATCTGTGGTGGTCACTAGACTGATGTTCGAAAACTGTCGGCTTCTGAACCACCAAGATTTGACAGCAGTAGAAACACAGATTACTATATTAGTAGCAAGCTACAGATGCGACAGTGACTTTTCTGCGTAGTTTCCAGTGATCCGTTTTGGCGCTGCAGTCACTTTGACATGACAGTAAAGTATATAGGTAATGTATATAAAACGTCTAAAGTCGCGCGAACTAGAGATGTTATCGTGATAGGCTATCGATATCGAGTTGTACAGCACAGAATATATCGATAAATTGGGTTGGGGTACCTACCAGTAAAGGATGAATGAAATACGGAATATAAATGGGAAAATAAAAGTTCCGTTCTTTTATTACTTTTATATATTTTTATTTCAGTCGTATAATTAGTCAGAAAAGATTATCCATATTCTTTTTAGTAATACTTTGATAGTAACCAGAACAAAATAAAACATTACAAGTAGTGTTATTTGCAATTCGTGTAAATAAGTCCCAGACACTCTTCCTCAGACAAATATCTCTATATAGAGATTGTTAATTATATTAATCTCTATTAATATAATGACTATGCCTTCTCAGTACATTATTAAGAAAATCTTTTCTATGTAAATTATAATATTACACTGTTTGGAAAAATACAGCGTTGTCCATATTTTATAATATTAGGAATAAAGAAAAATTTGTCGTTGCTACAACAAGGCTCAAGAAAATAGGTGGATTGTTTAGATGCCAATGGATACGTTTTTTATTAAACTTCCTAGCCACATTCAAAGTCAAAGCATTTATTTCAAATAGGCACATGGCACTTTTGAACGTCAACATTTACATTTAAAAATTGATTATAGTAACCCATTCCAAAATGTAGTTTTATACAGAGAAGAACAGGCAAGAAACTACACTGTTACTCTTTTAAAATATTTTGTGTTACATCATTTTGTATACATTAATAATTATGATAATTATATGTGAGGACCATGCACCTAGAATAAATTGAATTAAAAAATTAAGCAATGACAGATAAATTAAATAGATGATAGATACATCATAGTGCTCACATATTTACAAGCATTGTATTTTGATTTTCGTAAAATTTTACTAAATAATAAGTGTGAGTTAAGTTACATTCCGTGATAAAAATTGAAATCAATGTCATAAAAATAGTTACAATTAAAAAAGCAACAAGTTTGATGTAGTTAAGACTGTCCTATGGAGCTGGACCAGCAAGTTTCCGAGCATGAAATGAAATTTTTCGAAAAAAATGTATAGCAAAATGATAAATTTTATCATTTTGCTAAACATTTTTTTCTTAAACGAAAACTTTTATATTTCTTTAGAGCCATTTTTTGTGGCTCATTCATTTTAAGCACGTATTTTTCATCAATGGCGCCTTTTAAAATTTTATTTATTATCTTGCACCAATTGTGCACCTGCAAGCGAATCACTATTCTCAAAAACAAGTCTTGAACTTTCTCTTTGTGTTTACTACACCCTATATTATTTAATAAAGGTAATTCACCTAGCAAAATGATTTTTAATTTCGACCCTAAGTCATGCTTTCTGTGGCAAAAAACATTTAGATAGGTATGGATTATTTGAGCAGCATCTCTATAAAGTCTGATGAAGTTTTCATTCGGATATGCCAAGTTGTTGTGTTTCAGAGTTTTATACTCTCTGTATTTGATGTACATGTGTATATTTTCTATATTTTGGCTTATATAAGTTTTAATACACTGCCTACAATTCGTAGTTTTAGTTATCTTTCTACAAATATAACCAGCTGTGTAAGCCGAACAGTGTACTTTCATTTTTTCAAGAATCACTTGACCCATTAAATTACCTCCTGGACTGTTCTGTGAACAGGATGTTGCAAGGTTGGCATAACTAGATTTTGGGGGTACATTTTCCTTATCATTTGTCACTTCACTTACGTTACGTTTCTTTTTAAACATATGACTAATGACCATTATTGTCTCCCCTTCATCATGTTCACAGTTTGAAAAACGAGAATGAGGGCTTAACACATTTGACAGAATCAAAGATTTAAAACTATATTTAAATGTGTTTGCATTGGGATTGACATTTCTGTAATTTAGAGCCCTCAATCGCCCAAAGAAATTTTCTAATGGGTCTTGGTTAATGTACCTAGGATAATAAAAGTCTACATGATATTTTTCAAACAACAATTTGGATAACCTAATAAAACTTTCCAGGCTTGTAATCCAACCTTCTAGGCATGGAACTCTAATGTACCGTGGTTGTCCACTTTTTACAGCAACTTTGCTATTGCGGTCTATAAATTTCATAATTTTTAATTGTTGTATTGCAGAGCTCCAAAACTTTGCATGAGGCGAATTGCACTTTACAGCTTTTCTCAGCTTTCCCCTTTGACCACCTCCAGGATATCCGTTAACACTGTCGAACAAGGTGTCGACGAATTCGACGAACTCTGCTGTTGTTTCCATAGTGGACTGAGGATCTTGACCTAAAAATAGAAAATATTTATTGTTGTTTAGCATTCATAAATTAAAACTTACAGATCATGAAGGACATGTATGTAATTAATACATAACATAATAAAATACTTACGTATAGCATTAGTGTATTTCAACATAGCAGCAGTACGTGCACTCAGTACTTGAGCAGCAATACTGACTTTCATTTTTCTCATTTTATCGCTAGCCACATGATATGCTGTCAGTTTTGGCAGCGCCCTGGTGTGTCCTAATTTGCTGTCTATGTCATAAACATATATAATATCTTGCCATGAGGCCGTCTTGTCCCCCCACAGTACATCCTTATTTATAAAATTATTTCTTATGCTCTTCAGTAAGTGAGGTGGGTCAAAAAACACACTTAACGTATGTCCAGCAACATTAATAGTGCCATCTATAAAAAAAAAAAAAAATTGGTGTTAAGTAGGACTTTTCAGCATATTCTGTCAGATTACATTTATTCAAATGCGTAACACTGAGTAAATTAATTTATTTTGAGTCCACAGGTTATTTAGGTTTGGTTACAACATGATATAAGTATTCCAAGGGTAAAAAAAGTAAGTGTAAAGTAGTGTAAGTACAAATAAAAAAGTAAATAAATGAGTACCTACAGACATATTTAACAATAAATTTTTATTTTTTTATTTTTTGTTCCTATGGACTCAAAACCATTATTTTGGATACAGCTGCTTACCATCTCTAAGTCCTTTCAAAGCGCATGATCGGATCGAATCTAGGCGTAAATTCCGAATTGTTGTCCGAAACGTCGATCCTTGATCCGAAACAAGTGCTACAGGAATGAGTCCAGTTTGTGCTACTTGGACAACAACATCATTCAGTATAACTTGAAGGTCTGCAGCTGAGACCGTTCCTTGCACGAAATGGTAAGCTATGCATTGTCTCCAGGATGCACATATACCTCTGACCATAAATACTAATGCATGGTCACAGTATGCCATTTTTTTTTTACCATTAACATCCACAAATCCAATAATCTCATCTTTATTTTCATCGAATGTTATATGCGGTGTTAATGCTACTTCATCGTATAGGATGGAGCATAACTTTTTCTTCTCATCCCACTTATTCACCGTTTGTTTTATATGCTCAAAAATGTGTGGATTCAGCCCTGGTTCAAAGTCTATGTTTTCAGAGACTCTACTCAATGTTCTCTTATTAGGTAATGTGAACATTTTTTCTAGTAATTTGTAGCCCTTTGGGCTCTGTTTCAGTAGGGACAAGGCCATTAATTTTTCATCTAATGTGAAACGTCGCGCCATTTTCTTTTTATTTAGATGCTTTAATTGCATTTCTATAAAATCCCGAGCATGTTTTGGCAAAGCATAAAAGTTTTTTATAATGGCTGGATTCGCTAACATTTGCTGAGCTTGATGCAATGTTTGCACAGCAGAATTTTCCACATTCTTGCCTGAAATGGTTACTATCTGCTTTACAATTTTTCTTTTCATACAAGGCTTTCTTTTATTTAAAGCTGTAATGAAATATAGACATTTTTAGTTAACATCGTAACAATGTAAAAAAAAATTAAAATAAGGGATGTAATTTTTAAGAACTAAGGCAGTCACATTCTATCCAAATGAAATTAGAGTGCACATCTGTGGGGTGGTGCCTTATTAGTCAGAGTGATTATCACAAGTAATTACTAGGCATGGTAATATTCCATATTGATTTTATATACCTTTTCTTTCTATTACTGAAATTGTGTCACGTTTTTGTGTGGTTGCAGAAGAGCATGATGGCTGTTCCCAAACAGTATCAGCTGAAATATAGAGCTGCATTAATACTTATGCCAAGATTAATAACATTTAGGTAAAGACAAAGACATTATTATACATACTTTTTTGTTTTGGTGTTTGAACTGCTGGTATAGTTTCCATCAATACTTTAGTATTATCACCCACACTAGAACATGATGGCTGTTCAAAGATTACATCTGCAAGAAATAATAACATGTCAAATTAATAAAAGTAGCTTAGTAATCTTTCCACTAAGGACTAAATTCATATCCAGCAGTTGAATTAAGGAATAGATAGTACTACGATTCTTGTAATAATTTTTTATAAAAGTATAGGTAGGTAGGTTTGTTTTCTTTGACTGAAGCAACTGTCGGAAAATGGGAACACGAAGGTTGTTCATAAAATCTTCCCCTATCTGAAAATTTTAAAATAATTAACGATTAGTATTATTAATTATACTTAATAACTATAATAAAATAAATTACTACTACTAACTTTTTAAGGGGTACACAACGATAATACGAAAAACTTTATTCCGAAATTCATAATTACGAATTTCAACAAAATACCGATTTATTTTAATATTTGCGTGCCATAATGTAAGGCTAAATGTGTCATGTCCTAAAATATTTAAGTTACCATCCTTAAATGTACCACATTTGAGGCAAATAAATGATTTAGATTTGATTTGATTGACTATCAGAATTGCCATATAACTATGAACCTTAGCGTAACTTTAGTCCATGTTTATTAATAAGAGGGCAAGAATGTAATGCTATTATAAATTAAGTACATAGACTGGGGGCATGTGGACAGCGAGTAAAGGGCAACTCTCTGTCCGAGCATGTACCATGCCCGGGTCGACGGCGCGTCGTGTTCCACGCGCGCTTCAAAGAGCGACAGCAAAATGACGGGGCCCCCTCTCAGAGGGCCAAAGCCTGCCGGGGTCGCGGGATTTATTTCCTTACCGTGACCCCGGAACATAAAGGGCTATTGAAGGACACCATGGATTTTAGTCAGTACAAGTCTGACAGTCCCTCCCGCCCTGCCCGGGGTGGGAGGACCCTCATTTGATGATTTTACCAGTGTAAAAAAAAAAGTACATAGACTGGCGGAAGCCTGATGACAAAATTGATTTAGAAAATAAAGATGTAATTATACCTGACATTCCTGATTTTGTGGAATTGTTGTCGTCTTGCTTTTTGAAATAATTATGTTCAATTAAATCAGGACATCCTGAAAAAACAGGAATTATTTAATACCTACACATAAATTTTACTCATTTCTAAATGAAGATGATTACTTTTTGAATATGAACTTAAAAAAATAGATAGATACACACCAGTAGTTTTAGTCACAGTTGATGGTTCAGCAACATCCTCCTCATCTTGCTTTTTGAAATAATTATGTTCCTGTGCAACATCCCATCCTGGAAACATAATTTATACAGTCAGTGATGTACTGACACAATGTTGGCAATTTCTTTGGCTTTGCCTTCCTTAGATATTGGCGAAGTACGAATTGACCCGATAGCTTGATTAGCATGAAAAGTTATTATGTTGGGGCCATTTCGGGCTTGTCCCACAAGTGTAAATAGGCTGATTATAATGTAATAAATATAAATAAATATGGTAAGTATAGATATGTATTTATGGCTTAACTAGTTAAAATGTTTTCGATCATGGCGCAATTAAAAATAATCACGGAAGATATCCCGTAAGTGACATTTTAAATAGTTAAAATGAAATAGCAAGTTCATTTTAGACTTTTTCTGATTTTCTCCATGGGAGCTCCTCGTCTGCAAGTTCAATAAGTCAGGTAACAATAGAAAAAGTTGAGCTCTTAATGTGTTATGGATAAATTATATAATATTACATAACTATGGAAACTTAGTAGGAACAGTAGTTAGATGGTGGACAAGTAGAATAACATAAAACTGGAACCACTATATGGTAAACTAAAGTAAAACCCTATTGTCTCTCTAAAACATAGAATCATAACAAAGATTAGCGAAACTCACCTGCTACACTAAGCGGAACACCGTGAGCTATTTCATCGTCAGTAAAAAGGCACGGGTATGAGTACCGAAGTCTTCGACCTTCGTGATCAAACTGATGTCTATCAAAATGTTTTTCGCAGACACGTTTTCTTAACAACTGCTCTTTAGAGAGTCCTATGAGGAGGGAATTCGTGGGCACTAGGAAAGACAACCACAAATTTCTTAGTTTATCTTTCTTGGGAAAACTAAAAAGCCGGTTCGTCTCGCGTGTTGCATTGCAACCACCAACACAACACTTTTGGGTCCCCATGACGAGTATTTGCTTAAATGCCGTGCACAATCAATATTATCTCAAACAACAGAGGAAAATTTGAGTCCTAAGGATCTCAACTCAGCAAAATGCGAGGAAATACACTTAAGAAACAGGCAGTCGACTCGGAAGTTTTTTGACAATAAGAAAATAGGAATGATGGCATCAATGTCACTGTCACAGTGTCACTCATGGTAGTATATAAAATATTCACATAACATGGCGTCTCAAGATGGCGGCGACGGCGACACCAGGGCTGCGTTTAAATCCTTTATCCAGTTTAAATTTATACTGACTAAATGTCAAACACCCCGTTTAAGTACACCGCGAGGTGAAAAATGAAGCTAACTAAAATTTTATCTGCCCCGTTTACGGTCGTCCGCTGGTATAAGTTTTTACTAAATGGAATAACTTTTTGCGACCTTTTTACCACGCAAAATTTTATCCTGCTGTCAGACTGACATTAAGTTTTGTTGTTTTGCTCGATTCGCGCCGTAAAAACGAATATTATTTTTATTTTAGAGAGTAAATATTATTTGTGGATTATGGATTTATATTAAAAACCGGCAAATTGATTATTTGTTCAATAAACTGAGCTGTCAATTGAATGGGGATGGCAACTCAAAGCTAATCGTAGATGGCGCTGCGATAGTTGGTCCCCACGTCTACCTTGTACAAAAAAACAAACAAGATTATTTGTTATAAAAATTGAGTATAAATACAAAACAAATATGGAAAATTATTCGTCCATGCAAGTACTATATACTAAAAGAAGAATTAAGACGCCGCGGCGCATCTACAAGAGAAAAAAAGTGATTTAATTGAGTGGTTATACATTTGATTTTACCGTAATAAATCCACAATTACTTGTAGTTGAGGTTTCAATTTTTGAGTTTAGGTATGTTTTACCTGTCCTCTCCTTTATCAAGAATATAATGCTGCTTTTGACTTTCTATTTTGATAAAATATCATAATGTTTTAAGTCAGTAATTTTAACCTTTTTTTCTATTTAGATTCGAGAAATATCACAATATATTTAATTTCTTAACACCACAACTATTACAAAACTCGTTCCAGGTGATAATTCTTCGATTTTCGAGCGATGCAATACTGGTACATAACCTCCAAAAGAAAAGTAGATATTATTTTGAAAAGTGTATTCCATCATTTTTACAGCTTATTACAGAACATCTAGTCATTTTACATCAATAAATGTTTTTTTTTTCTGAAAATTCCTTTGATTTTACAGTTCTTTGGGGACCAAACTGTCATTTTCACTTTGACACTTGCCTTCCCCATTTGACAACTAACATTGACAGAAACTTATGACTCCGTTCAGCGAACCCTCGCTAGTTTAATTTTTTACCGGCGAAACATCGCCGGAAGATTTAAACGCACCCCAGCGCCAAAACGGGACACTTGGAACTAAAGCTGTCAGCCCCCTGAGTAGAAACTAGAACCAGTATGGAGAAGTCCTAACAATCGAAATTACATCACAACCTTGAAATCGTGTAAACACTTCAACACTAAAATTATATAACATCCACCGGTCTCTAATCAAATACCGACAATCATGAGTGCCATACGGTTTACCGCTCGCGCGCTTCAAACTACGCATTTGCTGTCAAGCAGTTGTAGAAGTAGCATTTTGTTGAGTAAAAGAAGTTTTACAGTAACAAAAAGTAAAAATATGAAGTTTTTACAGTATACTTCGCCTTCTAGTCAAAGTACCCGCGTAGGATATTTGGATGGTGATAAAGTTGTTGATATAAACAGTGCTGACCCCAAACTGCCTTCAAATTTGTTGGATCTTTTGAAGACTGAGGGTGCCATTGATAAAGTTCAGAAGTAAGTTTTAATTGTTCTAATTATCTACTGTTTATTTGCTGGTAAATAATGTGAGCACTTCTAATGGGTTCATGTTGTTTACTACATAATTAGGTAATTTACTTGATGAATGATTATTCAGTCTTCTATTTGTCCCACGTTTTTATACACTCACATTTCTTGTTTGTTTGTTTTTACATAAAAAAGGGGTTTATTTTTAAGTCTGCATGTGAGACCTCTATTATTTAAACTAAACTAGATTTTTAATTAAGTTTTTACCATCGTTTATTGAATGAAACAGAACATAATTTCCAGCATAACCCTCTACACAAAAGAAAATTTTAACCCTTTATATTATTAATATCGATACAGTAGGCCACTGACAATTGAAGCCAAAAACATGGAAGAATAATTACCCCCGTAGTTCGATTCCTACGTAAAACAAGTGAACATCTCCAAGGAAAACATTTAAATGTGTGCATTTCTCACTCATACATTTATAAAAGTGGCTTCACTAGAGACATTGTGTTTTGTTTCGAACACAGAATCAAAAAATTCTATAATCCAAGATTAGTATAGATCAAAGTCAAATACCTATGTTTTATAGGTTATTTTTGAAGTTATCACTAACTGTTTATTTAAAAATTTCGCTCGCATTACCAGCAATATTTATTGCCTACAATTTTTCAGATAACAGTGATAACATGCAATGACAAGTGAAAAATTTGTGCAAATAATCTTTATCACTGTTTTGTATTGGTCATTGTGGTAAAGAAAAATGATGTTATTTATATGGCAATAAGACTCAAATTGATATGCATTATTAGTCTACTCTTAACCTGAGCTCAGGCACAATTTATCCCTAAACTAGCTGTTGCCAGCGGCTTCACCCGCTGCAACTCAAAAATTATCCCACGGGAACATAAAATCGGGATAAAAACTATCCTATGTGTTAATCCAGGTTATAAACTATCTGTGTACCAAATTTTAACCAAATCCGTTCAGTGGTTTTTGCGTGAAAGAGTAACAAACATCGATACATCCATACTTACAAACTTTCGCCTTTATAATAGTAGTAGGATTGTCCTTATAGTCATACATTTTATGTTCTTATTTGTATGATAAGCAAGATCACAGTTTTCTGTAGGAATATGATGTTCCCCTGACATCACAACGACCTATAACCTGATGCTTGCATCATTACCATAACCATCTAATATGAAAGCAACATTATCCTCTACATCTCCACGAATTTGACACTTTAAATTAAAAAGAGAGAAAATGATTCAATGGGCCATACCTATCTCTTTCCAGTTAGACAAAGACTGCTAAGTTCACTTGTCTCCTTCACTCTCTAATGCCAACATACTTGGCATTTTTATTTAATAAGATTCTCACTACATATGTTTTAATTCCTTTACAGATTGGCAAAGAGTAACCCAAAGAGTATACCTCTATCGACAGTCGCGTTACAAGCCCCAATCCATGGCGTGGACAAGATATTATGTGTGGCCTTAAACTATGCTGATCACTGCAAGGAACAAAACTTAGAGCTGCCCAAGTTACCCATCATATTCAGCAAGTTCCCCAGCACAATCATAGGACCCAGCCAGGCTTTGAAAATAAGGACTGCAGTTGTTCATGTAAAATCTAAAATTATATAGTTTATATCAACTTTGATTAAGTGTAATTAAGGTTGATTACAGAATGACTGATTTATAAACAATATTGAAAAGTTGCAGTTATCACAGAATACTTAATAGTACCAGTTATTAACCTAGCTAGTTTCACTGAGCAATTAATTTGATGTAGAAACTATAGTTACACTTATTCAAGGTTTGTTTATATTGCTTTAACAACAGCCTATACTACAACTAAATTGCTTCTTTATTCTTCTTCGGTTCCTTGTCAGGATTATTTTTCGATATTCCTCATAATTTCGTCACAGTCGTAGAACAAAGACGGTTCTGTAAATCAGTAACTTTACAGTACGGCGCTTTAAAGTTTTCTAATGGAGTTTAAGGGTATATTTTAGAAACCGCTGATCCGCTAAGCTTGAAATTTGGACATGTTGTTCTGTTTCTGAACTTTTATAATCTGACCATCAAGATAAATTCCTAAAACGGCTAAATTTTATAAAATATCATTGTTTTATGAAAACTTGTGTGTCGTATGTTATCATACGTCGTTGTTTTGCGGTTTTTTCTCGTAATTACATGACGCAAAGTGGTTTCCGTCGTTGTTCTAGGAAAATCTGCACAAAGAAATTAATATTATGGGACATGCAATATAGCCTAAGAGTTAAATAAAAATAAGCTAACGTAATAATTAGTGCAAAGCGAAGGCCACGCGCAACCTTACTCAGAACATGGGCGGAACTAACAATCCGACAGGCGCTCACGGGCGTAAGCGGGGCGCGGGGGGTAGGGGGCAGCGTAGTACATGGGCGAATAGAATATTACGTCATTTTACTGCGTTAAGAAATCAAATCCGTCAGTATTCCTAGTCAGTATCTGAGTTATTTTAAATAATATTTAAAAAAAAGAGCGATTGGCTAATAAAGCACGGCATATAAGCTCATTTTACGTAAAAAAGCAAAAATTGAAAATAATCAAAACCGTCGTTGTTCTACGACTACGACGATTTGTAATATAGCCATCCACGCCCAGTTGGAAAATTCACCCTATAACAGGGTTTGAGTTTCTTATAGATATTTTTTTTCTTTTTACTAGTCTACTCTGTCCCAATATTTATCAAAACTTAAAACAAATGAAATAAAAGTCCTTCCCGTTTAAAAATTTACAGCATGTAATGGTTCATGTCTTAAATCTGGTTTCAAAATATTATTTAGGTACCAAACAAATGTTTAAATGGAAGAATATGCACATCTTTTTTTCAGGGCCATCTAGTCACATTTAAATAATTTACATAAAGTCAATTCATTAAATCACAAGTGGATAATTTTTGCACAAATAAATAAATTAAAAATTGTTTAATATCGACTTCGTTCGCGTAGCTTAGGGCGTGGACCCATGTCTACGGTGCGGCGCCGTTTGCTTGCCGTGCAACGGTAACCACACTTAAACTAGAAATAAAAAAATCTATCTCAGTTGCAATCTTGATTCCTATCACAATTCCGATCGTTGTTTGTAACTAATCAACAACCGATTTGCTTTGCTTAGCCAAGGCTTAAAAATGTCCAATCAGAAACAGCATAACTCGACTCGCGTTGTGAAAGAATACTAATGTCGAGCGTAAGTAAATAGAGTAATAATAAAAAGGGTATTTTAACCTTGAAGAGAAGGCTGAGATTCTTTTTCCTACTCCATAAAAAAGTACCTAAATATTTAGGACTTCATTACAACTTCTATTTGTGTGAGGAAATAAAAGTTGAAGGTTTTTGTTAAAACTTTTTCTTACATTTTTTTTCTCATCTACCTTTTTTGTAATATAAGTAATATTACAAAAAAGGTAGATATCAAAAAATTTCGTTTCGTTTATACTTTACCTATACCTAATGTACTAAAAAGGTTCCTGATTCTCATTGGAAAAGTCGGGTCTCAATGAGTACACTAGCGACATCTTTTAAGTAACAGAAAAACCAAAACAAAAAAAAAACGCAATATTTGAGCTCTTTGTGCGTTAAGAACTTCAAGAAACCTCAAAAACTGATAGACAGCTATAGCCCGCCTGACACAGTACCCATTTCTTCAGAAGATCCTTCATTTTCAAAAACTTCACAATACTCCTTTGAGGAACATTAAACCCTTTTCCTCATACTCATAGGTATTATATTTCCTTGCAACACTGATTAATAATAAAAAATACTTCTAAATATTCCAGAAAGTAGACTGGGAAGTGGAACTGGCAGTGATCATCGGCAAGACCGCCTCCGCCGTGAGAGCTGATGAAGCCAACGACTATATCTTCGGGTACACTGTCGCTCAGGACATCAGCGCCAGGGACTGGCAGAAGGAGAAGAATGGGGGACAGTTCCTGCTTGGAAAGGTGCGTTTTACATAAAACTAGCTCTTGCCGGCGGCTTCACCCGCTACAAATCGAAAATTATCCCATGGGAACATAAAATCGGGATAAAAACTATCCTGTGTCTTAATCCAGGTTATGAACTATCTGTGCACCAAATTTTATCCAAATTAATTTGTTTTGTTTAGGCATGAAAGAGCCACAAACTTAAATACATACTCACATTTTATAATATTAGTAAGATTCATAAAAACATAATTATGCCTGTAATCCCAAAAAGGTAAGGTAGAGGTGCGTTTCATGTGTTGCGTTACAAATACTGTCAATTAGTAAGACGACGCATATTATACGTATTGAAGGGAATCGGGATTAACGCTTTTTGTTCATTTAAATCGTGACTTTTGCCGTATGTTTTAGAGCGTTTTAATCGCAATTTGACTAGCTATTTTTGCAAGCGATACGACTAGTGTCGAGTCGCAAGGCTAATTCGACCGAAAATCGATCCGTATATATGCCCCTTTAGACCTACAAGTAAGATTAGTCTTCTAATGTTGTCCATAATTTCTGTTTTCCAGTCTCAAGACACATTCTGCCCCATCGGACCATGGATAGTGACTGCGGACGAGATAGGCGACGCACACAAGCTGGACATCCAGTGCTCAATCAACGGTACTGTGAAACAGAAAAGTAACACAAGCAACTTGGTACATAACATACCTAAAGTTATTGAGAGGATTAGCTCGTAAGTATCTTTTATGTGTAATATCTTTCCTCTCGCTTATTTTTAATGTAACGGTCCGTTCAAAACCTTGCCGCTATGAACAGTGGCTTAGCGTGGCGAGCGCTAAGATCAAATGTTTGGAACACTTCACGAGCTCAGCTCATAGCGAAAACGCATGCTAATCGCAACAGCCAGCGGTGGGCGGTACTAGGAGAGGCGGGAACAAAAGTACAAGCGAAAGAAAGCGATGCCACAAAACAAAGTCGTACGGAGTCGCCCCTAATCGCTACTCTGTATATGGTGAACAGCCTGTAGCATTACATAAACACGCCTTGTTCCTCTTGCCAAAGTCAGTCTGCTGATGGATGATCAAAACCTTAAACGCCTACGTAAATCGGAAGGTCGCAGTTCAAGTACCTTTATTGTACGCACAGCTAAGGAGTGGAATTCCCTGCCGCCATCTGTGTTTCCCGACAGCTATAACCTTGGGGTCTTCAAGTCAAGAGTGAACATGTTACTTCTAGGCAAGCGTGCTTCACCGTCGACCACATCTTCGCTTACCATCAGACGAGATAGTGGTCAAACGCGAACTTATCTATAATAATAAAAAAAAAATACTGCCAGCTCTGGCAATTTTTCTTTCCTTAAAAAAGTTTATAGAAATAAGCAACACTTTCCGAGGTCAATGTTTGGATGGCTGACAAGAAGAAGCAACTCCTTGTAAGATCGCTGGGTGCCCTTTTAAGACAGTTCCTAAGTCCGTGATTGTTAAACTTAGTCCAGTTCACTACAAAACATCGGTGGAACACGTCTTGTCTAAAAACTGTCAACTGCAAAACGACATTTTTGACGTTGCTGTTCGGGTCATTTTGTAGTTACACTTTTTTGACTAGTGTTCAACAGACGCTTATGTAGTAAAACCAGGCCTGGCGCACTCCGCGGTGTAGCCCCGGCCACGGTGCGCCCGCGTGTGCTTGTAGTATGAAACTACAAGCACACGCGGACGCACCGTGGACGGGTTTGACAGTCGGCTGCCGCTCGCCGCCCGTTTCGCACGAGCTCCGTACATATTTTTACTTTATTCTCTCGAGCAAAGATTTTACATTTGTTTGTTTTTTAGAAATGACACTTCTGTACGTAGTACTATTAACTATTCTGTGGTAAAACTGACGAGGTTTAAAGTTGTCTCATACAATCAAAAACATCTTACTTCCAGGGTAATGACGCTGTTCCCAGGTGATATAATTTTGACCGGCACTCCGGGCGGCGTGGGAATGCACCGCAACCCTCCAGAATACCTCAAACCAGGAGACATAATCAGTTCTGAGATACAGAAGATTGGCAAAATTGTAATAAACGTCGAGGCGTTTAATTAGTTCCACAACAGGAGGAAAATAAGCCAGAGATCCGATTTAAAAGAGAAACTAGCTTTTAGCCCTTGTGGCTTCACCCCTTAACGACCTATTACATACCGTCTCAAAGGTCTAACCTATCTGTGCATCAATATTCATCAACATCGATTCAGCGGTTTTGATGTGCACATCAAACTCACTTTCGCATTTTAAAGTCTCGAGTAAGACCCGTTTCTCGAAATTTAAAAAAATAGTAAAAAATCTCGGATTATTTATAGTTTTTAAAGCACTTTTATAGCCAGACGCAATATGACGTATGTTTTTTTAAGTGTTGCCATAGTCTAAGTTGAATCAACCACCCTGAACAAATAATAATCGTGATTATCTTATGTTCTATAGTTAATATATTTTGTACTTATGTAAGGTATAATTGTGAATTTAATGAATGTTGTTATATGTAATTTATATATTTTTTTGTCTAAAATATATTTACAGTTTAACATGAAAGACTTTTTTAATGCTATTTTGCCCAGGTGGACACAAAAATGCTCTCGATATAGTTTTTATAGCATACATACGGCTCCACAGCATACGCTCCATACATACCCTCGAAAGATCGTGAAGAAACCATGTCCTAGAACCGAACATTCGAAGACATCTACGGCATTACAAGTCATTCCCTTTCATAGGGAGGAGGCCTGTATCCCAGCAGTGGGGATATTATAGGCTGATTATGCTATTTTAGGATAACATCATCAAATGTCGCTCCCGTCGTAAGTGGAGCTGAAGGGTAGCGTTTAGCCATATAGGCGCCCAGTCAGTTTGCTGACAGCGTTTAGAGGCGCACGTGGATTTTGACGCGTCGTCGACCTGGGCTCTTGATCTTGATCGGAAGGCGAACTACCCAACTGCCATTCTTCAAAGTTGTAGAAGTTTTAAAGCCGCAACAGCGGCGGTGCCGAGGTTGATTTTATTACGTTTAAAAGAAGGGTCTATGGTACTAATCATTTTCCACAGTCAATCAGTTCATTCATATTCTACCTGTTCACTTTTCTTTATTTTTGAATGTTTTTGAACGTTTCCTTTCGCCATAAACAATATGCTGTCATGCTGTCCGTCACGAAAATAAATACAATCCAAAAATCAACTGAAATTTTAGACATGGATCATCAAAATTTCAAAAGTTTTGTACTCAGAACATCTATTTTCATATAGCCTCAATAAAGACACGCCTCATCGTTGGTGAGAAGTAATTATCTGTGAAAAATAAGAAAGTAAGCATACAAGTATTAACTTCGCAGGATATTTTTTTCCTTTTAACACAGTATAAAACCTACAAAATAGAGCACACGGTGTCAGGCGAGAACTGCTTCAAACCCCTTTTTTGTGTTAGGAAATCTTTAATTAAGTCCTCCGTTCCGGATAGCGTGGATAGGAAAGTCAGATTCGTACTGAAAAAAACCCAACCTGTTTCTTAGTGGCCCTTTACGTTCCAAAGAAACTTGAGATAACTTTTTTGAACATTCTCTCAACCTGTTTAAACTCTCTGACGGCTGTGGCCGGCCATGGCCGATTTAAAATCTCCAAATCGAGATTGATTTTTAGGTCCATAACAAACGAGAGAGTATGAAGTTCGTCCAGTTTTCTCCTAAAGATAATTTGGGAGAGGTCCGACTCGGCTACCTGTCTGACGACGATACGGTTGTAGACCTCTGTTGTCAACAAGAATGCAATATGCCAACGAGAATGCTGCAAGTGTTGAAGGCTGGCATTGCTGACATTTTAGTGAGGTAAGTTTTACTGTGTTGTATGGAGTTCAGATAGATAGTCGCTTCATGTAAAATATTGGTTTTCAGCTGATGCGGTTAGGTTATCGTGGTAAAATCTTCCAATGAGTTCTACCTATGACTGTCAGACTTGTACTTGCTAAAATCCACGGTCATCCTTCAATAGCACACCATGTTTTTTAAACGCGCCGATTCAGCGCGTTTGACGCGATACGCACGCAAGTCAGACGCAGCCTAAAACAAATGACAACAAACTGCTGTGATGAAAACGCGCCGTCGACGCGCGTTTCTAAAACGCGCTGCACCCCGACGTTTAAAAACGTGGTGTGCATAGGCTCTAAGGGGGGCCTGTCATGCGGTTACACTGAAAGTTGAAACCAACATGAAGAACAAAAAAACTCGGAACTGCGTAGTCTACGATGACCCCATGTTACAAAAACATAAGTAGGTGGGCTCGCCATGTTCGTATGCCCAATAACACATAGCTTTCACAACCCGAATACGGAGCGGCATACTTCTTAGCCAAACCCTGATCTCTCTCCAGTCAAGTTTCGACTCTGTGTCGTGCACTCCTCCTACCAAGCTGGAGATGGTGAAGATGATTTTGATCCAATAGCTGGGTCTACCATCACTGGATTGCGAAATAGGAACGTGTTCTATTCCGATCCAATAATGGATACAGGTGGCCTACCATGAACTCTTAACGCGATCTAGTTTAAGCTGTGGAAAAGAGATGGCGCTAGACGACTTGTATAGCTCTGTCTCTTTCCCACAGCCTAAAGTGGATCGCGTTAGGGGCTCGTGGTAAAGCCTCTGAATGCTGTACTCGATTGAAACATCTTTAGGTACTTAGGTACTGTATTCTAGTGCCAATCCAGCGTTGGAATCCAGTGGCACTGGTTCCAGCTACTGGATCAATGTAAATCAGCTTTTATAATTTTATTTTTATTATTTTTCAAAACAGTATCAGCAATCCAAAGCCGATTCCTCTATCGTCGGTAATATTGGTCGAGCCCATTTCCGGCATGGACAAGATACTGTGCGTTGGCCACAACTATTCTGACCATTGCAAGGAGATAAATAAACCACAATCAGCCATACCAACGTTTTTCAGCAAATTTTCCAGCACTATCATTGGTCCAAACAAGCCTGTGAAGATTCGGGAAGATGTTTGCAAGGTTCGTTTGCTAGTAATTCTCATTTATTCTATAGTGCTATTCTTTAGACCCAGCGCCGCGGCAGCCCTGAAGCTACGGTTTGTCTTGTAGATTTTCAATTTTATACTCAATAGCATTAAGTTGAAATTTCATTCACAGCTGAATACGAGAGTAGCTTTGTTATAGAAATATTGCACTGAAACTTAAAAGTAACTGCAACTGGCTAGTTTTGGCTTCGTACCTACCAAAGATAACACTCAACGAAGTCAAAACTAGCAAATAGCCCGTCGCTAGCCGTCGTTGGGGATTATGAATTTCCTATACAGGGTAGAAGGTATAGGTGGATAATTATGTAGATAATTTACAAAACAAATGGTCATCTCACATTGGCGGGCGCAGCGTATTTTTTCTGATCGCAATTCATCGTCTACTTAGACCGGCCCACACAATAATACTCGTGCATATCCTCCTGAATCCAAAACAGGAGCCTCCGGACCTCTAGGATCAGCTGTCTTTTATTGTCAGGCGGAAGGTGAGGACGACATGACATTTTTTGTCCTAAACAAACATTATGTGCTAGGATAAAATAAAAATGGCATTATATTATTTTAATGCCATTTTTATTTTATTATTTTAACAAAAATTGTTAAAATCATAATAATTATCTTCTCTACAGCCAAGTTTAACGACCTATCCTATCGTCCTACGTATAGTAGACGAGGTCAAAAATTCTCAGTGAATCACCGAGGTTTGCTCTGACCTCAGCGCAACATAAATTGGGGTCAATTATTGAAGTAAATTGAAGCTGTAATTCATAGTGTGTAGGTGTGCCTTGCGTGATGAAATAATGTCACTGGTGTTTAGTATGTCTTCCGTTTGTTTAAACGGTTTCGGTTCTCCTAATTTTATGCGCGTTTGGTTTTTGCCGGAGGCCCAAAATGTTTGAAAGTGTTTAGTGATTATAGACCCGTCGTATTGTATGGATCGAAATGCTGGGCTGTGAAAAACATGAATGAAAAAACGATTGCATGTAGCGGAGATGAGGTTGTGAGTGCCATACACACGTCACGTTCATTTTGGCCTATTTTGGCTTGGCTGTGCTAAAGCAGCCGGTCCCACAAAATCTACATTCGTGCATTATTCTCAATTATGCCCAATCAGGCCAATTTTCATCTTCTTTGTCATGTCAATAATTCCCTTGATTAACTAATTAAACTTCATGTTTTACCTACGCATTAACATTTGCGTCTCGAATCGACTGAAAAAATAGACTTCTAGCGAGATTTGAACCTGGAACCTGTTTCAGTACACTAGACGCTCCGCTCTTACTATCGCTGTCATGCTAAGTTGCTCACAAACTCGAATTCTTCATTCCATTATTTAAGTACACCTTTTAGCTAATCTTCGACCGCAACGATGGCGTTGTTGGTGGCTTCGGATTGGGCCCTTACAAGTGCATGTGGAGACACAAAATGTCCAAGATATAGCGACGGATTATTATATGATGTAGTTTTTGGAATGCGTGGGATTTTTATCCTAGCGGGCCACCCCGGTATTACAGGCTACTTGTAACCTGCGGTGATCTCACTAGCGGTACTTGTAACGTTCACGATAATTCTTCGGATCTATATTATCCGGTTATGCGTAGGTAGGTATACGAAGTTTCATTAAAATCGGTTCAGAAATTTCGAAAAATAAGGACTAATAAAAGACTTACAAGTTTATGTAGGTAATAAGGTAATTTTCTCTTTAGAAAAACTCAGTTATCTATATATGTATATAAAATTCAAAACTGACTGACTGATCTGACAACGCACAGCCCAAACCGCTGGGCCTAGAAACTTGAAATTTGGCATAAGCGCTCCTTATACCACGTAGGTGAGCACTAAGAACGGATTTTGCGAAATTCGGCCCCTAAGGGGTTGTTTTTGGGGTTGATAGTTTGTATGAAACTTCGCTACTACAGGTGCTAGGAATTCCAAAATTTTGCATGGGGTGTCTTTTTAGAACGTAGATGCTCACTATGACGGGATTTTGCGAAATTCGAACCCTAAGGGGTTTGTTTTTGGGGTTGATAGTTTGTATGAAACTTTTTTAGTACAAGTGCTAGGCGTCTCAAATCTTGCATGGTGGTACTTTTTAAGATGTAAATGCTCACCAAGGTGGAAATTTTGAGAAATTCGACCCTTAAGGGGTTGGTTTTGGGGTTGATAGAATTGAGACTCAAATTTTTACATAGGGGTTCTTTTTTGGACGTAAGTAATACCTAAGACGGGATTTTGCGAAATTCGATCCCTAAGAGGTTGTTTTTGGGGTTGACAGTTTGTATGAAACTCTGTCAATATAAGTGCGAGGAGCCTCAAATTTCGCACCGGGTTCCTTTAGAAGACTTAGATGGACACCATAGCGGGATTTTGCGAAATTCGACCCCAAAGGGGTTTGTTTTTGTGTTTGATAGTTTGTATGAAACTTTGTTACTACAAGAGCTAGGCGACTGGAATTTTGCGAGGGGTTCTTTTTAAGACCTAAATGTTCACTAAGACGGTTTTGCGAAATTCGACCCCTAAGGGGCTTTTTCGGGGTTGATAGTTTGGAGACTCAAATTTTGCATAGAGATTCTTTTTTGGACGTAGTTGCGGGTGTTTTGTGAAAATAGACCCCAAGGGGTTGATTTAGGGGTTGATATTTTGTATGAAACTTCGTTTCTACAAATGCTATGAGTATAAAATTTTGCAAGGTTGTTCTTAGATGACGTAAATGCACACCAAAGCATTATTTTCTGAAATTCTACCCCTATGTTTGTTACCCCTGTTTATGGGGTTGACAGTTTGTATGAAACTTTGTTACTACAAATACTAGGAGTGTCAGCATGGGGGTTGTTTTAGGACCTAGGTTCTCACTAAGACGGAATTTTACAAAATTCGACCCCTTAGGGGTTGTCTTTGGTGTTTGCAATTAGAGGACTTAAGATTGCAGGGTTCTATTTAGAATACAGGTTCTCACTAAGAGAGGATGATACGACATTCAACCCCTAAAAGTTTGTATTGGGGTTGATATAGAGGGTGGCCGGGAATAGAAAATATTCACAAAGGCAAAATTCGAAAATCACGCGGACGAAGTCGCGGGCGTAGTGCTAGTAGTTCTATAAAGCAGTGGTTCCTTACCTTTTACCGTATGCGCTTTAGTCAAGTAGGTATCTATTCTATGGGTCATAAAAAACCATAAAATGATTTACTTAAGTTTTTTTATAAAACAAAAAACCGCACCATAGTTTCTGAATTTTGCGCATTTGTTATTTCCTGAATAATAAAACTGGAGCCTCAGCGCCCTACACCCCCAAATGAAGCGCCCCACTGATTGGGAAACCCTGATATTCCCTGAAGAGCTAAAACAGCTCTTTACTACAGCAAACATTACCTAAGTAAGTATTTCACGACTTTTTCTACAGAAAGTGGACTGGGAAGTGGAGCTAGCAGTTGTCATGGGAAAGACTGCAAGTTCCGTGAAAGCTGAGGATGCTGAGAAATACATCTTCGGATATACCATCGCACAAGATATTGGTGACAGAGAATGGCAAAGAGAGAAAAACGGCCCGAATTTTCTACTTGGGAAGGTTTGTTGATCCGTGTAGATATACACACATCAAAAGTGTCTAGGGATCAAGCATTTTTATGCGGATTTCTTGAGATTGAGATGTGGCTTTGTAATAAATTTATGATTTTATAAATTTATATGGATCCTTTTTGGTGCATTTCATAATTTGAATCAGGAACTGTAAATCAAATTCGAGTAAAAGATGAAAATCAGCTGTCAATATTTTCCCTATAAAAACATACAACGCATTGAAGACATTATTAGTGCTACTGTTTCCCTACTACTGATTAAAACCAACGTTATTATGGAGCGGCGACGTCATTTAAGCAGGGAAGAAATGCTCAGAGCCGTGGGAATGATAGAAGCTGGTTCCCGGCAACGTACTGTGGCTTTAGCTCTGAATACAAGTCAGAGTGTTTCCAGTCGACTTTGGACACGTTACCGAAGCACTGGTACCGTGGCTGAGCGCCATGGAGGACGGTATCGCTGCACCACACGGAGACAAGACCGATACATTCAAATCTTAACTCGAAGAGCTCCAACAATAACCGCCATGATGTTAGCCGTGAGGCTTCATCACTCTTCAGGGAACTTAATTAGCGACCAAACAGTCAGAAACCGCTTGCATGAAGTGAACCTTCATTCCCGAAGACCGCTACGGGTACCACCTATAGCAATGCACAATCGTAGGATTCGATATCAATGGGCTCTTGAACACAGAAATTGGGCAGAAGAACAATGGCGTTTCGTGTGCTTTTCTGATGAGTCTCGTTTTGGTATGAGACCGGATACAAGACGTATACGACACTGGAGAACCCCTGGACGCCAACAGCGATTAAAATCCTGCCAGGAAGTCCATCCTTATAGTGGTGGAACCATCATGGTATGGGCGGGTATTTGGATCGGCGGAAGAACTGAGTTGATTTGGATCAGAGGCAACCTCAACGCTCAAATTTATGCTGAGACGATTGTATCAGACGTCATCGTTCCTCTACAAGTGCAAATCGGTCCCTTATTTCAGTTAATGCATGATAATGCACGACCGCACACCGCAAGAGTTGTAAGACAGACTCTCGCCGCAGCTAACATCAATGTCCTGCCCTGGCCTGCTCAGTCGCCAGACTTGAACCCGATTGAGCATGCATGGGATATGCTACAGAGAAGAGCTCTGCCGAATATGGAGGGTATCCAGTCGCAAGAAGACCTTTTTTTGTTGTTGCAACGAACATGGGTGGCCATTCCACAGCGTGATTTGGATGAACTCATTTTGAGTATGCCAAACCGATGTTCTTGTGTTGTTAGTGTTCGCGGTAGAAACACGGATTATTAATTGTTTAAGTTACCCAATAAAATTTTAAAGAAAACTGTTATTTCAGTCTTTTTTTCGAACTTTAATGTTAGTGGTTCAAATGTCAAAAATCCCTTTATTAGGAAAATGGCAAATTTCTTTATGAATGCAAAGGTGACTTGGTTTATCGTTACTGTGACAAACGATAACACTTTATTTGATGAATCCTTAAAGAACATTTTAATTAATATCAATCAGGAGAAAAGTTATTGCAAAAATATATGTTGATCCCTAGACACTTTTGATGTGTGTAGATAGATAGAAATAACTCCTTTTTTATAATGAACGGTAAGTTTCAGAGAAAACTAACCCCCTTTGGTAGTGATGTCGAGCTTTATAGAAAACTAACCCTATTTTGGTAGTGATGTCGAGCTTTATAGAAAACTAACCCTATTTTGGTAGTGATGTTGAGCTTTATAGAAAACTAACCCTATTTTGGTAGTGATGTCGAGCTTTATAGAAAACTAACCCTATTTTGGTAGTGATGTCGAGCTTTATAGAAAACTAACCCTATTTTGGTAGTTCAGTCATCAACAACGGGGGTTAGTTCACTCTGAAGCTGACTCTACATCGTACAAAGTAAAAGTTAGAACGTTTAAGTACTGAGATAGGGTAACAGGCCGTTCACGATTTCAGTATAAGCGGTGAGAAGAGCGAAGGGCGGCGCGAATGAGGAGATGTGTTTGAACTACCAATCAGATTTCCACCGAAGGTATAAGCGGAGAGGAGATGTGGATTTCTGATTGGTTATTCAAACACATCTCCTCTTGTCTCCGCTTTTGGTGGTGTCCTAGCCATGTTGGTGACTTTGTAAGTAGGGTAAAGGGAGATTATTTAGTAAGACATACTCAGTGATAGAGTCTTAAAAATCTCTCAAAACGTTACTTAAGCATGCTGTTTAGGCGAGGTTCACACGGCGATTATTTTCCCGTATACCGTGTACGAGATTGTCTCGAATAGAGTAGTGACAGCAGAATATATATAAAAACTTAAAAATTGTTTACACGGCGTTCATACGGGAAAATCCCGTGTTCGAGAAATATATTTTACCGTATACCGTGCGAAGTTGTCACCGGAACGCCGCGTCTCGAAACGATTTTATCGAATACGACACGCAGTGGCGCTTATGTTCATGTTGTCCCGTTCACACGACTCACCCATTATAATACATGAAAAAATCGAATCGAATGGTTGCCGTGTGAACGATTGCATCGTATACGGTAAAACCGTATACGTGAAAAAATCGAATCGTATGGTCGCCGTGTGAACCTGGCCTAATGCGAAATGATGTGTCACTACTACGTCTTGTCCCACTTTAGTGATGAACTAGTTGCATCATTTCGCATTACTGCATGCATAGGTAACGTTTTGAGAGACTTTTAAGACTCTGTCACTGAGTTGCCTGTCTCACCAAATAATCTCCCTTTACCCTACTTGAATTCGCCACTGGCAGCGTCTCGTGGCGTGTTTCAAACACTTCTATACATTTGATCTTATCTTTGGTCTTATCACTTTTATATCTATTATCCTCAACAGTCGCAAGATACATTCTGTCCCATCGGCCCCTGTATAGTGACAGCGGACGAGATTGGCGATGTCCATAATCTCAACTTGAGCTGCAGTGTTAATGGAGTTCAGAAACAAAAGAGCAATACCAGCAACTTAATACATAGCGTGCCAGTGGTTATTGAGAGGGTGTCGACGTAAGTTTCATTTTTTTTTTTACATGGTAATATCATCCAATGAGTCCTGAAAGGGAAGTCCTGGGTGGAGGGAAAGAGACTGTCAGAGTTGTTTTGATTAATGGGCCTACTACACGCAAAAGCTTCACCACAGTTTTACCTGCGCGTTTGGGCGTTCAGTGTTGCTGACACAGATAATTATTATATACCTAGATAACGCAAGAGCAACTTCTACTTCGCGTGTCAAAAATCCGTGCTAGTTTACGACCAAAAATTGTAAGTGGCCATTATTTATAATATAGTTAGTTGGACGTCTTTAATATTGAAATGGTTAATTGCGCTGTGGGACGAGGGGGGCACCGTAAGCGGGGGCGTATTTCAATCGATTTGGTTGGTAAAAGGTAGTCAAAAAATGGCTGGCTTGGTTTTCATACAGATCGTAATACTCGCGTTATCTAGGACCTAGATAACGCATCATCTAGGACACAGATATGGATATACCTAGATTCTAGGTATATCCATATCTGTGGTTGCCGAGCGTGTATTGTTTTTTCTTGCGCAGGTAAAACTGTGGTAAAGCTTGTGCGTGTGGTAGTTCCATAAAACCACGGTTTTTCTTCTATAGTGGGCTTCATCAATCAGTTACACCAGTAACGAACGTAGGTGCCTGTACCCTTGACGGGGCCCCCCTTAAAGGGCCAAAGCGTAACCGTTACTCTGGAACGATTTTAGTCAGTACAAGCCTGACAGTCCCTCCGGCCCCGCCCTGGGTAGGAGGACTTATTTGCAGGGACCGCATTACCGTTATTTTTCTTATAATGTTACGAATTATCGTTATGGTAACGATAAAAATGTAACGATATTAATAACGATATCTGTAACTCCGTTAACGTTACCTAATAACTAAAATGAGTATCGGTAAAAGTAACAATACATATACCGGTAATTTATATGCCTATCTCTTTCAAACGATGTCGGTAGGTGCGATGTAATTTAGTTACAAAATTGTAGGTCGCCGCCATCGGCCACCCCCATCGTCTTTCATCACCAAAAGTTCGCAACTTAGTACTGTAGATACAAGTACAGACCAGTAAATAGGCAACGAAGGATTATCGACATTTAAAATTTAGTTGGTTTTTCTCACATTCTCTTTAGCTAACATTGCTCCTTCATTAAAATCCGGTGTTTGCATAAATATCAATATTCGAAAACTGCTTGAACTTTTTTTTGACTTGCTATCGTTGTTCCTTGACACCTCTCAAGTTTTTATTCGTATTTTGGTTAAAAAAAAAACATTTTCTAAAAAAAATGTGACCGCCTTCAAAAACAACCACAAAAAAGGGTAAAATAACCTACAAAACTTTTCTTTCGGAAATCGGTGACTTTTTTTATTAATTTCATTGTCTCTTTTGCCACCGACTTCCGAAAGAAAAGTTTTGTAGGTTATTTTACCCTTTTTTGTGGTTGTTTTTGAAGGCGGTCACATTTTTTTTAGAAAATGTTTTTATTTTACTCTTTTTAGTTTAAATATTCAACCAAAATTCTTGTCAAATACATCATTTTCTTACATGTGCACTAGAATTTTGTAATCCGTAGCACCGGTAATAACATCGTTAACATCTCTTTCATTCATTCCCTTTCTCAAAAACTACTGAACCGATTTTGATGAAATTTGCAGTATTCCCTAAGGTGAATGATACCCTAGTACAACAAAAAAAGAATTACTTAAATCGGACTTGTAGTTCCGGAGATAATTATGCGAACACAAACATAATTTTCTTACTTGAGGAGTTGTACCTTCCATCATCAGCTCAGCTACATGAGATGATGATTTCCATACGCAAGTACTTGAATTACTTCATAAGATTTGCGAAAAACTACGTGTCAGCCAATAAAATTTGAGGGTTGCCCTCGATTTCTCCAAGATCCAATCATCAGATCCTGAAATGGTGACAATGGGACCACACGGGAAGCACCAGCTTTCGAATAAAAAAGAATAATGAAAATCGGTTCACCCAGTCGCAAGTTGTGAGGTAACAAACATAAAAAAAAAAAATACAGTCGAATTGATAACCTCCTCCTTTTTTTGAAGTCGGTTAATAAAATGAATAACACTTTTTTACAAGTGTACCGCACCCATGTGCGAAAAGCCGTAATCTTCCTAGTTACGATACACGAAAAGACGACGTGGTACGAACGAAAAGAGGCGCAGCGTGTCATCGGTTTGGCAACGTCGCACCAGAAATTGTTAGCTTTTATTGAATTAACGTTATTAGTAACGATACTTAAATAGCGGTAAATCCTATAAATTAACGTTATGTTTAACGTTAATATTTAACGTAACATAACGTTTATGTTTTGGTAATTTTACCGGTACTTTTTCGGTAACGGTAACCGTCTCTGCTTATTTGATGATTTTACCACTATAAAAAACAGGTGCCTCCAGGAAAGGGGGGATAACACATCGTAACGCGGACTGTTCCATATAATATACCCGCATTTCGCCAGGTATGTTTAAGCCATAGCAGACTCCGTGACTGCTACTGATAAAATACTGTAATATCGGAGGAGGGTATGGGCGTTTTTTTCATTAGCCGGCACGGCACCGGCAACGTTGACGGCGCCGGCACCGTGCCGGTGCAATGTATGAACGCCGGGCCAGCGCCGGCGCCGGTAAGTGCAAAAGCGAGCCATACTTTTTCATACATTTTTGCTTCCCCGGCACCGGCATGGCGCCGTCGCCGTCGCCGGTGCCGGTGCCGTGCCGTCTAATGGAAAAACGCCCTATTGCCCACAGGATAGTTTATTCCTTTAAGTTCAGAAAAATAAGCAGTTCTTGTACAGAACAGGTTATTTTCCTGAAAACTATTATCTATAAGATTACGACGACCTCGTACATGAGCTCGAAGTTCGAAGTCGAAGTGGAAGTCTGTTGAAGATAAACATTTTCGGTGTTCAACGTGAAGACTTTGTCTTTAATGAATTTTCAACTTATTCATCTAGAATATAAAGTTGAAAATCTATTCTCATCGATGGGTTCTTCCGATCTCGCTTACAACTGATTCTTCATTTCAGTGTAATGACGCTGTTTCCCGGTGATTTAATCCTGACTGGTACTCCTGCCGGCGTAGGGGATAATAAAAACCCCCCGGAGTACCTCCAACCTGGTGACGTCATACGGAGCGAAATCCAGAACATAGGTGTACTAGAGACGAAAGTTGTAAAGTTTTAATAAAAAATATGGTCACTTTCATTGTTTCTTTTTTGGACCCATCATAATTAGCTGTCATTTTGATATTGTAATTTACGATTGTGCTATTTGGCTTGCTCGTTTTGGGGGTTCCGTAGCTCAAAAGAAAATACGGAACCCTCTCCCAAAGAGCGCCAACGCTCCTGGTCCTGAGCAGTACGCAGCTATCCGGTGCCAGCCACTTTCTTTAAATCATCATCTCGTCTAACGTCTTGCCGCAGTCAGTACAAATCTGACGGTAATGGGTACCCGACTCATTTGATGATTTTACCACGATAAAAAAAAGGTGTCCTAGACTACGTTTGCCCATACCCGGTCTCCAATTTAGCACTTGTCTGCTCCATCTACCATTTGTCCGTCTACAGTTAGCTACAGACGTGGCCGGCCCACTTCCACTTCAGAATGATTAACGCGCAATGTCGGTTACTTTGTTTTTCTGGAGAATGATATGCTTCCAAATTCTCCATTCTCTTCTCCATTCTCTTATTCCACCAGATTCTATCCACTCAAGTCTAGTCTGACTACAAGTCTAGATTCCAAACTGCTGGCAATTTCAGAATGCTTGTGATATCTGTATAGTGTGTGAAAAGAAGCCTTTGACCAGAGGTGGGACAATAATAGTTAAATTTAACTAATTCTGAACTCAAAACCGGCGAAAGAGACTTTTAACCCCATGTAATTAGAGAGATCAGCTCCATCTGCAAATTTTATTGTCTAACTTACTAAAAGTTCTTGGATTTTAGGTAGACTTTTGCAAATTACTTGTGTAGCCAGTGTTTGACCCAAAAGCGGACTTATGTAACCAGGATTTGCGACCACAACTACCAATTTTAAATTGGACAGGTTGACCTGCAAGCATATCAGGACGCTGATTGGTGAATGGGCCGCGCAATTGAGCCAATCGCCGTCTTCCGTTCGCTCACAGGAAGGACCATTTGCGCTCGCGCCGTTCCTTTTCATAGACTATTAAATTTAATGTCAGCCAAGGGGAGTTTTATTGAGTTAAGTGGTCTATACGGGCTCTTATGCCAGTATACGCTGAGCCGCTGTTATCTGACGATTATTACTGAACAATAGATCAAGTTTAAGTGGTATTATATGTTTTGACGCCCGCAGATTCTAAGCGCGTCTATTCGCGACGGATATTCATCGTTATGGATATTATTTCGAGCAATTTTGTTGTTGAGGGCTATTTCGACGTTATTGGTTCTAGTGTATGCAATTTGTTGATCGTTATGCAATTTAGTTTTATTTGTTGCAGTGATACGTCCATGAGTGAAAAATGGTTGCCTGCCATATGGGTGCGTTGTGATATACTCGTAATTTGCTGCGACTGTGTCACTCGGTATTTCCTTGCAATTTTCAATTGTGTTTCTGTCTATGTTAAAAGGATGGGATCCTAGCTTATTTTATTGTTAACACGTTCTTGAATTGGTTCTATCGTTTGCAATTGACGATTATCCAATTATTCAATCTTGACCGTTGGTGCAGTGATTGGCACTTAGGTCTTCAATAAGTGGAAAATGGTCCTGTGACATATTATTTAGATTCACAGTTTCCCACAGTCATGGAGTGTTATCCTCTAGTGTTGCAAATTGCACTTTGTCAAGGATCTTTCTATTGTCACGATAATCAAATAAGTGCTTTTGTTACATCGTTGAAAAAAATTTACAGATATGCAGAGTCCAGTTATACAATTTTGCTGTGCAGTGATTGCCAGTTCAAGATGGGTGCTTCTGCCTATCAAATGAACTTGCTTTTGAAAACTGTTTTGGTGATAATTTTCTTTTTAACTCTTATTTTCAATGAGTGCAAATTCTTCTCCATTATTTCTGCAGGAAATCTTTCACATATCGCTTTCCATTCTCTGCAGGGATCTGTGTTTCCTGGTAGCTATAACCTTGGGGTCGTCAAGAGTGAATAAGTTACTTCTAGGCAAGCGTACTTCTCCGTCGACCACATTATAACTTAGCATCAGGCGAGATAGTGATCAAACGCGAACTTATCGTTAAACCTTCTCAACTTCTGGCAACCAACTAGATGGATTGCA
The DNA here is from genome assembly GCA_954870645.1 of Agrotis clavis. Taxonomy (NCBI): domain Eukaryota; kingdom Metazoa; phylum Arthropoda; class Insecta; order Lepidoptera; family Noctuidae; genus Agrotis; species Agrotis clavis. The sequence goes on from OX940940.1 coordinate 8,777,622, forward strand.
ATTTGTCCATCGGTTATTCAATTGGGACTTTTTGCTATGCAATGCTAACTATCGAGGTCGTGTTTTAAAAATATATCAAGTAGAAGATATGCTCAACTTCTGGGCTGTGTTTAAATCCTTTATCCAGTTTAAATTTATACTGGCTAAATTTCAAACACCCCGTTTAAGTACACCGAGAGGTGAAAAATTATTACAATTAAAATTTAATCTGCCCCGTTTACGGTCGTCCGCTGGTCTATGTTTTTACTGAAAGGAACAAATTTTTGCGACCTTTTTACCACGCAAAATTTTATCCTGCTGTCAGATTGACATTAAGTTTTGATGTTTTGCTACGTTCGCGCCGTAAAACGAAGATTTTTATTTTAGAGAGTGAATATTATTTGTGGATTATGGATTTAATTAATATTACACCGGCAAATTGATTATTTGTTTAAAAAACTGAGCTGTCAATTGAATTTGACAGCTAACATTGGTGGCGAAATATCGCCGGAAGATTTAAACGCACCCCAGGGGTGCGTTTAAATCTTCTGGCGATGTTTCGCCGTAAAAAAATTAAACTAGCGAGGGTTCGCTGAACGGAGTCATAAGTTTCTGTCAATGTTAGTTGTCAAATTCAATTGACAGCTCAGTTTATTGAACAAATATTCAATTTGCCGGTTTAATATAAATCCATAATCCACGAATAATATTTAATCTCTAAAATAAAAATAATATTCGTTTTTACGGCGCGAATCGAGCAAAACAACAAAACTTAATGTGAGTCTGACAGCAGGATAAAATTTTGCGAGGTAAAAAGGTCGCAAAAATTTATTCCATTTAGTAAAAACTTATACCAGCGGACGACCGTAAACGGGGCAGATTAAATTTTAGTTAGCTTCATTTTTCACCTCGCGGTATAGTTAAACGGGGTGTTTGACATTTAGTCAGTATAAATTTAAACTGGATAAAGGATTTAAACGCAGCCCTGGCAACCAACTAGATGCATTGAAATTTGTCTATCGGTTATTCAATTGGGACTTTTTGCTATGCAATGCTAACTATCGAGGTCGTGTTTAAATATATCAAGTAGAAGATATGCTCAACTTCTGGCAACCAACTAGATTGAAAGTCCATCGGTTATTCAATTGGGACTTTTTATTGAATGCCAACTACCGAGGTCGTGTTATAAGAAGAAGATAGAATAATTCCTATCTCATGCCTATCATGCCAGTAGTCAAGTGCAATTTTCCTGTTATGGGGTTTGCAATGTTGTCGGTGATTTTTCAATTGAGGTATGTCAGTGTATAGTTGGTCGCGTTGGGTTTGACGAGCAGGAGGTTTACTTCCTGCCGGAGCCGCGGGACTCTCTTATCAGAGGCCTTACCACGAGCTCTTAAAGCGATCCAGTTTAGGCTGTGGGAAAGAGATGGCGCTAGACGACTTGTATAGCTCTGTCTCTTTCCTACAGCCTAAACTGGATCGCGTTAAGAGCTCGTGGTAAGGCCTCAGGTAACCGTGGCTCCGGAACGTAAAGGGCTATTGAAGGAAACCGTGGATTTAGTTTATTTAGTAAGTACTAGTCTGACAAAAAAAGGGGTTAACTCTCTAAATCTGTCAACGCAGAAACGAACCGAGCAGAAAGCGATATACCTTTGTAAGACTGGTTTTCTGGTGTTCTGACTAACAGTAACGCCTGTCAAGGCTCTGCAAATGACAGACGGGACCAACAGATTAGCTTACATTCCGAGGCACAGAGGACACTCGCTATGATAGATGGTCTCCATCCACGGACCTCACTCGGCAGCCGTGGTTTAACCTTGAAGATCAACCTGTGCTGCCACTCTTTTTATGTGTACATTTCGAAGGATATTTAGAATCGCTAAATACGAATTAGTATAATGCTGGGTATGAATCTAAATAAATGTCCTAAATAAATGGGACTACTTGCATCTAAATAAATGTCCTAAAAAAAAACCTGTTTCCTGAGGTACGACCGAGTCATCTCACTGGCATTGGTAGATCTCTCCAGGGTTGTCTGACTATACCATTTCGTTCGGGATAAGCTCGCTCCATTTTAGGTCTGTATCTTTGCTTCTGGGCTAGGTTGAGGCAAGCCCCTTAAAAATTAATTAAAAAAAAAACTTACAAGTATCCAACCTTGCGACGATGAGCTAAGCTGTAAAGTCTGGCACCCACTAGTCGCCCTGTTAGCTCTGCATTCCACTGCGTCAAGTTAGTTGGTATTTAGCTGAGCCTTCCCAAAGGTAGCTGCAATAATCCGTGCAGGATCAGACTTGGGCATTCCAGTATTTCCAGTTTTTTGCCCCACACTAGGAATTTCTCCTCTGTCGGCTTGTGTCTCCTGTTTGTAGGTATTTTTAAACAACCGGAACAACTATTACTACTATTTTATTACGTGCGGGAATCGAACCCATGACACGCTACAAAGCAGTCTAATCGCTCAGCTACTACGCAAACCGTGACGTCAAAGACAATAGCTCGTGTTTAACGCCGGCTCCAAGGAGAACGGCGGAACGGAACAGAAGGAGACGGCGCTATGCCAGAAAGCAAGACGCAAATAATTCTATCTCGTTTCTTAGTATAGCGCCGTCTCCCTCTGTTCGGCCAACACGGCCAACGTGTGGAGCCGGCGTAAAACAAACTTGACAGCTAGATTGGCCACAAAATAGATGTTTCTCTAGAGTGAAAGAATTTTTGGAACATGAGAATTAATAATTGAATAAAAAAAAATGAATTAATGGACTTACATAATTCAAAATTTAATTTAATTTAATCTTATTGAAATTCTATTCACAATCACTTTAATTTTCGTTATTAACATTTTAATTTTATGGTACAGATACACATGCTTTAAACTAGCATGCTAAAAGAGCATGCTTATGAGCATGCTTATAGTTAACATTTAAATTAGCATGTTCATTATTAGCAAATGGTTTGATACACATGCTACTAACACCGGCTCCACACGTTGGCCCCAACGCTCGTACCAACGGAGACGGCGCTATACCAGAAAGCAACACGCAAATAATTCTATCTCGTTTCTTAGTATAGCGCCGTCTCCTTCTATTCGGCCAACAGGGCCAATGTGTGGATCCGGCGTAAGTAGCATTTGCTTAAAAGTAGCATGCTCTCGTGCTTTAGCATGCTAGTTTAAAGCATGTGTATCTGCACCATTATGTACTTTTTTGACATTTAACTTCGTGGACATCTTATTTTTTAATTTTGTTTTATTCATTTTAAGCTATTGCATAGCTTCTATCGCGGGCCTTGAGCGCGGGGACCGAATCCAGAAATTCCGTAACGAAAAAACCTCACGCTCATTTAATTTAATTAAATTATTAATTTAATTAAATATTAATTTATTAAATTAATTATTAAAAATAATTAATTATTAATTTATTAATATACTAATAGGGTGAGTGGGGGTAAGATGAAAAACGGGGAAAGGTAAAAAAGATACAATAACGCCGAATATAAAGAAAATCTTTTAATGCTAGCAACATCATTGTAGACACCGTTTTGTCTTGCCCCGCACCACAGTCTGCGTCATTCGCTAAGTGAGAGCATTTGTGTGTTATTTGATATTTTCCGTAAGGACACATTTTTCCGCGTAAAGTTGCGTTTTTTGTTCTTACCCCGCATGCTGTATCTCCTTTCATGGATAAGTAACAAAGATTCTGTTTTGATATTCGGAATTCAAAACAGAATCTTTGTTATCGGAATCAGGGGATACCGTACGACCGCCGGGGAAACGGTTAGCCGTTTAGGCGAAAACGCACAGCACGTACGCACAATGAGTGGCGTGTGTAGGTGCAACGCTGGGGGGAACCTCCGTTACTTTGACAAGTCGAGGCGCTGCAAGAAGAGCTTATTAAATGAAAACGTGTATTTTATTTATCGACCCGACCTAGACTTGACAGTCATGAGCATATTTTTTTTTTATCTCTTAGTACCTACAACATGTTGAGAACCTCTGGCTGACAGCCGTTTCAACGGGGTAAGATCGATATATTTTATTTGGTTAATTATTTTTCTTGCACTTAGAGAGCGATTTTTGAATTTAACTGATGTTCATGCTATGTAGTTAGTTGAAGCAGAAGGTTTATTGATCACCACACATGCATAATGACCATAAATACGATTTTAGTCACTATATCGATCTTACCCCTTCGGCATTTCATCTTACCCCTTTATAATGTTTTTCTTATGACCAATTTTAATTAACAGTTTTTTCATAAAATATTGTTTAAAAAAGATTTCTTACAACATTATAGAAACAACTTGACCATGCTTTTTCACCCAAAACATTTTTTTTTGCATTTGCCTTGAATCCCTTTGTGTGACAACAGTTTCAAATCAACACTGTTCATCTCATCAAATTTTCATTCCAACTTACCCCCACTCACCCTAATAATAATAATAAAACCATAATAATAATAATAGTGATGTTGTGAATATTCGCATTCGCATTCGCAAATATTCGTAAGTTTTTTGATATTCGCATTCGCATTCGCATCCGCATAAATCGGTGCGAATGTTTGCGAATATTTTTTTAAACACTATTTTTTAATTTACTTTTTTATGATTTGAATATGGAAACTGCATGTAACGGAATAGTCTTGAAGTAGACAACTAAATTGAACTATTTCTGTTAGTCCGGTTGTATTAAAATATTAAAAAAGTCGCAACAAAAATGACAAAATTCCTTTTTTTCGTGATAAAATCATCAAATGAGTCCTATCACCCAGTTTTATTAAAAATGTACTACATAAATAATTTTGCATATATGAGAATAAAGAGAAAAACAAAAAAAAAAAATGTTTTAATTATTTTTATAAGTCGTGACATTCATTCAACTATATGGACTTGACTAATGTTCGGTTTAAATATGTCTGACATGAAATGTCAAACCATCTATCATTTTGCATGCGTTTTATTGAAAAGTCAATATTCGCATTCGCATTCGCGAATATTGAAATTGAATATTCGCATCCGCATTCGCATTCGCAAATGTCAAAAATTAGACATTCGCAACATCACTAAATAATAATAATAATGATTTGTTTTTTTTTTTGTTTGGTTTTTTTTTTTAAGAAATATTTAAAATGTAACTTGAATTATTAATATCAAAGAAAAAGCAATACTGCATGAATAAAATAAATACCTAAATAAAATTATAATTGCATAAGTTGATACAAAATGCTATGCAATAGCTTTACCGCGGCAGTCCCCGAGTGCCACACGTATTTTTTGTATTTTTTTTAATTACTATCAAATAATTTGAGAATTTATTGAATGTGTCTGTGTGTCTTTTTAAATAATTATTTCAATGTTTCTTTTTTATTGTAAGGATTGTCACGCTCACCATATAAAAAAATGTATTTTTTTTGGCAAATCATAAACTTATTTCATTTGATTTTGAATGGTGGCGACGAAGTTGAGACTAGATGTTAACTCCATGCCTAAGGCCCGTATTAATTTACAGAACGAAACTCAAGCACTGATCTCTATTTAAATCTAGATTTCAACCAATCAAATGCCTTCAATCTAGTTTTAAGTAATAGTTGAGTATTGAGTGACGTTCTGTAATACGGGCCTAAGAGTGCGAGCCGATCAACTACAAAAACAGAATATGTACCCCGAAAAGTAGGAATTTTATCAAAACGATTCCTTTTAGCGATAAAAAACTACGTCTGAGATTTGGTGGCGTTAAAAGAGACAAGTTTGTCATCCCGTCACTGAGAGACACGGCTTAAATCTGTCCATTCTACAAAAGCCTCTCTCAAGAAAAAAAACCTCATACGTGCTGGTTTTCGCAGTGCAATGGGCAAGTATCTCTCTAAAACAGCATTGTCATCTGCGTACCCAACAATACCTGAGGCTGAACTGGGTAATGGATGTGCGTAGGATAAGAGTTGCCGAGAGAACAGACCAGTGAGGAACTCTGGCTTCAATAATATCATCAGCTGAGTGAACAGCTGTCAACGACTTCTCTGATCGATAGATCGAAGGAAATCTGATATCCAGTTTCAGAAGCTGAAATGAAACCGAAAGTACCGGGAATCCTGGTTCTATACCTTACTACCTGTGTCTGCCTGCCGGGGTCGCGAGGCTGTCTCATCAGCTAACTGTGACCCTGGAACGTAAGGATCACCGTGGATTTTAGTCTGACAGTCCCTCCTGTCACGCCCTGGCTGGGAAGAGTTCTTATTTGATAAATTGTACCTATTAAAAAATACCGGTCTCTGTTTCCGAACACATACAACCTGAATCTCTTCAAAGGTAGAGTCTACAGGCTTCTTCTGGGTAAGATCACTTCAAAGAGAAGACTGTCTCTGCCACCTCTGACCAGTTTTCATTTGGCCAAATATTGTTGTAAGAATTTATTATCATGAATACTCTGTCCTTTACTTTTTGTACTTTTGTTTGCTAAAAATCTAGGTAGTTTTATCAAGAAACCAAAAACAAATAATATAGGTAGTTAGGTACCTACCTTCTGAAATTGTCCTAGGATTTCCCAGTTCCTTGAAGTTACAGTCCCGAAAATACCGGTTTTCAAAGAAAACCAGTTCTCGATTCCATAATCAACACCTTTGAGCTCAACGATTTAGAAGGGAACTAAATATTCCAACACACATGGCACCATCAGCGAGACATTATAATGAACCTGACATTCTCTTATCTAACAATCAGGGCAAATTGAGTCAATAATTATTCATAGTACTCACATAGCCATGCCCAAGTAACAAAATGTGATCTTGTAGTGGTTCGGGCCAATTCTTTAACGAGCCGATTCTGTAACAGGCTTTTTTTATCGTGGTAAAATCATCAAATGAGTCGGTGTCGAGTCTGCTAATTATTAGTCAGAATGGCGCCACAATGGCGTTTTAATTGTAGTGCTTATTCGAACCATTTTTTACTGCTGGTTCGAATAAGCACTACAATTGAAACGCCATTATGGCGCCATAATGGCGTTTCAATTGTAGTGCTTATTCGAACCATTTTTTACTCCTGGTTCGAATAAGCACTACAATTGAAACGCCATTGTGGCGCCATTCTGACTAATAATTAGCAGACTCGACACCCAGTATTCGTGAGTACCAAGTACACTTACTCTTAGAAGAAACAACTGTAGAAAACTAATTCATTTAAAATTGGCAAATAAAGTTGACTTATACTACACCCCTATCAGGTCGAGTAACAAATGCAAATGGTTCTAAGTGCATTTACTTCTATAATTTACTATTAGATACTGGCGTATGGCGTATGACACTTACAGTGGATTTATAATTACTTCTTGTAAGCGATGGATTTATAATTACTTTTTTTCAAGTGTATTTACACTTATGCAACACTTTTATAGGCCATCTTAGCCTTTACTGGACCTATAATTTTGTTGTATACACGACTATAAGTCAACTCTTAAGAACAGTTGTATTATGAACCCAAACGCACTCCGTGTAACCTGTTATAAGCTTGGTAGTGAAACCTGGAACCACTAAGAGAGAGGTACTAGTGCTGTGAGCCTTTAAGCTGTGCACTACAGGAGAACTTTGTTACTTAGGATGTAAACTAATATTATAAACCTGAAGAGTCACTTTGGTTTTTTTAATGTTAGATGTTTATTTATCGAGGAAGGCTATAGGTTATATAACATAACGCTACGACTAATAACAGTCAAACAGCGCGGGTTAGTGAAATTATAAAATACTAAATGAATGAATACTAATTTCTCTGCATCTGATCTGCATTGAGAGGCAATAAGCATTTTCGCCTGTCTTCGTATACAAGGGGCCTACCTTAAGGTTTTTAAAGCGAAAGTAGTTCCACTGTGGGAAAAAGATACAGCTATACAAGTCGTCTAGCGTCATCTTGTTCCCACAATGGAACTACTCTCGCTAGAAACTGGAGAGAACTTTGCTAAAATAATTACGAATTTTATCGATGCGTCATGTGCCGTCGGCCATGTTTGGCCAGAAGCCATAGCATAACTTTTCCCGTTTTCGTGACGGAAAGTAAACTTCCACTGCACTAATAGAAAAACGGCTGTTGATCAAACATGTGACCTAACGTTTATTTCATAAAACCTTCATTTGCTCATAACATTTAGTATTTTTTACATTGGTTGGGACAAACCCCCACCACACACTATTCCTAAGCCACTGCAACTCCTGAAAGCCAGAATCAACAGTGGCAACCACCAAAAAAGTGCCGAAACAATGAAGCTCGACGTGTCCCGAAGGATGAATTTACCTGTCTTGGATCCTGCAACGAAATTAATAAGAAAACAATAGTGGAGGAGTAGGAAAAAATATGCTTATAACACATTTGCTCGTAAAAGGTCTCTTACTGCACCAATTTCAGTATCGTAATGTATCTCATTACGCACTTGTGCGTAATGGTAATGTAAAGCGCACGGCGCAAGATGTTCCGTCTAAAACGAACGGTACTTTTTTAAACTTTAGCAAAGAGTTTGTATGTCAGAAAAGTGGTGATCATTTTATGAATAAAATTAGCTTTGGGAGATGAAATATAATAAACAAACATTTGATTCTTTGATTTTATTAATTTTGACAATTAATTACAACCATTTATCTCTAACAAAAACACAAAAGTATTAATTAACTTTATTAGTAATACTGGCTGTTTTTTGTGTCTTTGCCATAAACAAAAGACGCTGATGCGCGCGCATCGCTAATTTGTGAAAAAGTAATAGTACATTATGATATTAAAGTGCGGTAAGTTGATCATTACAGCTGAGGCGATATTGGTCGCACGAGCCGTAAGGCGAGTGCTATAAGAAAGCAGAGGCTGTAATTATCAAACCGCACGTATGTCATACGACGTTTTATAACACATTTGTGAGTAAATAAATAAAATCATTACATCGAAAAGGAAAAGCAAGCGGAATAATTTTTACTTTTTCACAAATTAGCGATGCGCGCGCACCAGCATCTTTTCAATTTCAATTTCAATTTATTTATTAATTTTGTGAACATAGGGTCAATTGTTTATGGCAAAGGCACAAAAAACAGCCAGTATTACTAATAAAGTAAATTAATTCTTTTGTGGTTTTATTACAGATAAATGGTTGTAATTAATTGTCAAAATTAATTAAATTAAAGAATAAAATGTTTATTTATTATATTTCATCTCCCAAATTTAATTTTAATAATAAAATGTTGACAGCTTTTCTGACACAAAAACTCTTTGCTAAGATTTAAAAAAGTACCGTTCGTTTTAGAAGGAGCATCTATATAAACCGTGCGTTTTACTTTACCATTACCGCACTAGTGCGTTTTACTTTACCATTACGCACTAGTGCGTAATAAGATACATTACGATACTGAAATAGGTGCAGTAAGAGACCTTTTACGAGCAAATGTGTTATAAAAATTATTAAGCGCTTGTGTAGATTTATTCGTTTAAGAAATTCCGAGTTTTATTTATTTCCTCACAAATGTGTTATAAAACGTCGTATGACATACGTGCGGTTTGATAATTACAGCCTCTGCGCTTTCTTATAGCCCTCACCTTACGGCTCGGGCTAGCAGTATCGCCTCAGCTGTAGCCTGTAATTATCAACTTACCGCACTTCTATCATAATGTACTATTCCACTTCCCTCCATGCAAGCAAGAGACAGAACAAAACAAGGCCAATAGGCACAAAGGGACATTACCACTCGGAGAAGCCCACTTGACGGACCACGGGTAAAAATGACTACTAATAATAATGGGTCCTAAATTGTGATCTGCTATATTTAATTCCAATAATAGGTATGGCAAAAACGCTTGAATGCACGGAACTTTGTTCGAGTTTCCACAAGGTCCGTATTTGGACTCCAGATGTAGTCTGTACAGTAGGGAATCGAGAACCGGTCCTTGTTGGAAGTCCCGGGATTTTCGGGATAGGCGTCCAAGGAACCGGGAAATCCCGGGATTTTCGGGACTTTCGGGACAAAAATTCATTTTTTCCATCGCATTAGAAAACAATGAAAATAATAACATTACTTTAGGGCATAGTATTTATTCTGATTAAAATCATACAACCAACTTATTCGTCGGCCTCATGGACATGGGTTTCTTTTCTATTCAGAGGTGGCAAATCTATTCACTGTAACTGTACTAACTATAATAATTTAAATGGATGGAAACTTGCAGTTCATCTAGATGTCCAATACTGGACATTAGATGTAATGCAAGTAGGCCGGTGAAAAGAGGTTGTAGAATTCATGAGTTCGACCTATTTTAGGTCTCATCTTAGCCACGAGCAAACCCAATAAAAAAAACGAAAAGAGGGTAAGCTTGCGTCGATGAGATGAGCTAAGCTGTAGAGTAACCATCCACCAGTTTCACGTTGCCAATTAGTCTAAGAAGCTCTGCGTTCCCCTAGGTCTAGTGCAGTAAGTTGTATTTATCTGAGCCATCCCAATGATTGAGTAAGGTTGCTGCAATACTCCGTAATGCTACTGTTCCACCTGGGTTAGCGTTAACGTTAATGATAATGGCCAACTACTTGTTAATTATGCGCGTTAAAAATGCGCGTTGGCTACATTTAGGTTACTATGCCGTTAAGAGTTAATTCTTCAAGAAGTCACGCGTCAAAATGGAGGTTAAATAAGACACACAATGGAGTTTGAAGCAGTTACACTAGTTGCAACAATGAGCGTCATAAATTATTTTATGCATTTTAGACTGGATAACCACGCATCGGATAGCCACGCATCACTAACTGCCGAGCGATTCTTATTATGTGATTGCAGCTTTGGATTCCAAAGGCACGGCTCTGATTGAAAAAGTTCTAAAAACTCTAAAGCTTTCTCATTCGACCACTCCATTGTCGTTCTCGTAAATGCAGTTCCCGCCTAAAACAAAGTACATTCGCCCTTGCTGTGCGCGCGCGTCCCGCAGAATGAGACGGCGTTATTGTAGCCAACATCGCTTAGTGCGCTGAACTACGCGCTAAAACTCTTTGATGTGTCCAAAAAACCGACACCCGAGCTATCGCTTAACGTTTAATGCCATTAGTAATGCCGTTTGTATTTTAACACATTAAAACGTTGGCCACATTTACGTAACGCCTAAATTAACGTACTAATCTACGCGTTAAGACGCAGGTGGAGCAGTAGCATAAGAAAAAACATAAGAAAATTTGAATTTCGCGGGCTACTACGACGCAATCACCTTATGCAGAAATGGGCTTGCACATAGGCTATCCAGGTGTAAGGTATCGCTTCACTCTATTTAGGATGCCCACGTCAAAGTTGACACTGGATGTCAGCTCCATGCCCAGAAGCTCAAGGTCATCAGTTACAGAAACAGGAAAAATAGGAGTTGGTCCAAATTACTCTATAAAAGATGTAGTTTCGATTTACTTCTACTTCACTAAGGAAATATACGCCTGTATGTTGATGGCGTTAAAAGAGAGAAGTTTCTTGTTCGGTCACTGGGATACTAAGTATCAAATCTGTTCGCTCTACCATGGTGTCTCTGAAGCAATGAACTTAATCTCCACTGGATTTTGCAGTGGGCAAGTATGTCACTGAAACAGTACTGTTATCTACCTATCCAACAATACTAGGCTGAAGTGGGTAAGAAATGTGCAGCAAAATAAGAGTTGCAAAGAAAACAGGTAACTGTTGAACTCCAGAGTCAATAACCAGAAGCTCAAAGGATCAGTCATCAACGACTACTCTGATTGATCGTTTACTAAGAAAGTCTGATATCCAGCTACAAAAATCAACTGGGATACCAAAAGCAAGAAAGCTTTTTCTCTCGAGGCCCTGTCAAAGGCTTTCGAGATATAACCTTCTCTGTCAACCACACCTGTATCTGAACATGTTATCCCGTATATAACAACGAAGTAAATAAATACCTTACATCCAATTTGATTCTTTTGTTCTATAAAAGAATTGACAAGTTTAAACAAATTATTTATACTGTTTTTCTGAGTCCCGAAAATCCCGAATTTCCCGGTTCTCAGTTTCACTTCCCGGGACTTAAATTATACTTAAAAAACCGGGAAATACCGGGATTTTCGGGACCCGGATTTCCCGGTTCGATACCCTACTGTACAGTATCCAACATAATATTGCGTTCGTTCTGCCAAAGAAAACACTCCCATAGAATATGATGTGCTGATTGTTCATATTCACAACCAGATATTGAACAGTGACAAAAAGGCGAGGGAACAAGCTTGAAAGAAAATAATTTACTTATAAAGTACCATGTCCTGTGACAAATTGGGCAACAGAGAGATCCACCTCCAGGCACATCCTAGCCAGCCGCTAAACAACTAACAAAAGTTTGTTTGATCTTTTTTTTTTCTTTAATTTTCATATTTACTGTTTTTGAGGCTGACGGAACTCCGCTTTGCGGTGCTTCTATTTCAGGGTGGTTTGAAAAGAAAAAACATAAAAGAGAGACTCTAAAAGAGAAACTCCTGAAGCACCTGGAGGAGGGATTCTATTCCATTCCATTCAATATTGAGATAAGTTTTATTTTGTTTTAAACTCCAATTCTTTAGAATATAATGTTTTGTTGTATTCATAGGTTTAGCCAATATTTATTTATTTCATCTTTATTTATAAATAATCCTCACAAATTCCTCCCTCAAACCAAACATAGGTTGCACATGTATTGATTTCTGGGAACGGGAATTGTAGGTAATTAATTGTCGACTACATTATGCGAGCCTTCCCAAAGATGCTAATAATATGTATTATGGACCGGTAAGACTGTCATCGGGTGACCTGTCATCAGTTTTAGGTAAATATCACAAGTAGCACAAAACTGCATTATAAGATGTCACATCATGGTAACATCGGTAACTTTAGCACTTATGAAGAGTTATTACAGTACACTCGACCTGCAATAGGTGAAAAGTGAGCTTTCACCTGAATAAGAATGTTAAAATGATCGTGCTCATCACACAAACATTTGTCCTGGGTGGGAATCGAACCCACGACCTCCAGCATAGCTGTCAGGGTCACTAACCACTAGACCAACAGGCCTGTCAACAAGTGCTCTATTATTCAGCCCTTATGGAGTATAAAAGGTAACACATACCCTGATAATCAAGTCATTATTCAACTCTTGCGGCGACTGTTACCTCTAATACATAATGCTTTATAACTCTGATATAGTGCAACCAGCTACATTATTCAGATAACAGCTGCTTAATTTCTGCTCAAATCAGAGTTATATCAGCTGAGTAGGCGCCTCTAACTCTCTTATTCAGCATGTTATTCAGCTGAAGATTCACTTGTGAACGACCTTTTCTTTACCGTAGATAGGTGAATAACTTACAATCAAAGGTATCAAAGATAAAATGAACACGTCAACTTATAAATCCGAATTTCGTAGCAGTTGGCCACGATTGCTACGAAGTTTTCACACTGGCGTAGAGCCTGAATTACACGGATTGTATGGGCTGAATGAAGTGTTGATCTATATCTAACATAATAGTTCTATCCATACTTTAAAAGTACTAATGTGTTTACGTTAAACATATTCCAGGTATTTGGAAAACTGGAGTAGCAACCTTGGCGTCTCTCGATGTCGCTACGCCGTAGCAAGTTTGAGAAGTTACTAGCATTGTGGGAATTTTAATGAAAATCTACCCACAAAATGTACCCATAGAAAGATGTCATATTTAAGGGTCGGTGTCGTGAGCGGATCCTAACAGGTCGCCGCGGCCCTGGAACGCAAATGGAAATTACTTATTGATTTATGACATATTTCTCTGGCACACTATCTTTATTTACCTTTGAAACAGATTTATAATATGACAAAACACATATTGAATGCCCATTGTCCAAAACGTTTAATTTCAGTACTTAATCTGCCAAAAAAAGAACAATCAGCAATTCACTTTTAAAGAAATATTGAATATTCGAATGATGATTGTTTTTTTTTATAATAAAATGAGAATTGAGGCTGTAGAAAAGTGTATTTAATATTTTAGTGTTGGATGAGTACAAATATTGAAAAAATACTTGGTAATCGAATTTTATTCTTTGACGCCTCCAGAATTATTATTTACGCTGTTAGTACCTACTTAGTACTTATTATTTTGTGAGCATTTTTTTTATTTCCGCTATGTCGATGATATCAATAAACTGAGCTAGCGAAGGATTCTAAGATTGAACCGATCTTAGAATCCTTCGCTCGCTCAGTTTTCAATTCAAGTACTCGCGCCAAAAATCAACTTTGCAGCCTTGCATAACAAATAACTACAGCTTGACATAAAAATGTAGAAAACCGGAAGTCGCCACTGTCTTCGCGCTACCAGCACTTTGAATGATTTTATTTTATTTTTTTTCACTTATTACGTTAGTTTTATGGCACAATAATAAATCTAACAAACCTGCGGTCTTTGTTTACATCAAATATCAATGATTTTAAAACGCTGTCAGAAATAAAAATTTTAGTTCCGTTTCAACCCGTTCTGGCCAAGCTGTATTCTTTCGGAAGTCGGTGGCTTTGTTTTTTTATTTCGTTGTCTTTTTTGCCACCGACTTCCGAAAGAAAAGTTATTTTGTAGGTTATTTTACCCTTTTTTGTGGTTGTTTTTGAAGGCGGTTAATTTTTTTTTTTAAGTTTTTTTTTTCTTTTACTCTTTTTAGTTTAAATATTCAACCCAAATTTTGTCAAATACATCATTTTTTTACATGTGCACTAGAATTTTGTAATCCGTGGCACCGGCATTAACATCGCTCATGTACACATGCTAATAAAATTCCCTATCTCAAAAACTGCTGAACAGATTTTGATGAAACTTGCAATATTCCCTAAGGTGAACGATCCCTAGTACAACAAAAAAAGAATTTTGAAAAGCGGTCCACAATTGGCGGAGTAATCGCATAACAAACACGCAAAAAGTAAAGATCATCATGTCATCCAAGTAGTCGAAATCAATAAAAGTGCACACAAAATAAAAAGTACTGAACCAAATTGGATGAAATTTTTATAGGACCACACTGCAAGTAGTATACTGCATCGAACAAAAAAAGAATCACACTAATCGGACTAGAAACCTCGGAGTAATCGATGTAAATATATATATAAAAAAACCGACCGCATTGAGAACCTCCTCCTCTTTTTGAAGTCGGTTAAAAAATAGTACTTATGGCGGGAAATAAGAATGTTTATTACGCCAAATCAAAAGTTTACACATCAGCATTTATTGAAGTTCATAAATAACATTCGTCTACGCGTGGTTTTTGGTTGAACGCTTGATTACCGTGCTGCGTGTCACGGGCTCAACTCTCGCACGGAACAACGTTTTTGTATAGCATGGTGGTTTCAATCCCATCTGTTTCTGAGTAAATTTTTTTGTAAATGCAGACACAAAACAACTCAGTGTATCGTCATTCGTCACACAATGGGGTCGAGAAAGGTAGTTAAGAGGGAACATGACGGCAGAAGTGATCATACCGTTTTCCATCACAAAATACGCAACGGCCGGTTCTCCGCGAGTTTTTGAATTTGTTTGATGTTCACATCAAACACACACCGCACATTAGAACGCTGGCCACCGGCTATTGCAGAAGGAAAAAAGCTGACGAAGTTTATACCTGTCTATAATTTACAGTAAGGCGCTCCCTCACCGCGAGCATTCACCTGTGTGTTGTAACGTTATAGATTTGAACATTCGAAGACAATAGAGCATCAAATGGGGATGGCAACTCAAAGCTAATCGTAGATGGCGCTGCGATAGTTGTTCCCTACGTCAGATTAATGTCTACCTTGTTTATAAAACAAACAAGATTTATTGTTATAAAAATTGAGTTTATATACAAAACAAATATGGAAAATTATTCGTCAATGCAAGTGCATATACTAAAAGAAGAATTAAGATGCCGCGGTGCATCTACAAGAGGAAAAAAAGTGATTTAATTGAGTGGTAATTGATTTTACCGTAATAAATCCACAATTACTTGTAGTTGAGGTTTCAATTTTTGAGTTTAGGTATGTTTTACCTGTCCTCTCCTATAACAAGAATATAATGCTGCTTCTGACTTTCTATATTGATAAAATATCATAATGTTTTAAGTCAGTAATTTTACCCCATTTTTCTATTTAGATTCGAGAAATATCACAATATATTTAATTCCTTAACACCACAACTATCACAAAACTCGTTCCAGGTGATAATTCTTCCGCCAGATGAACCATTTCATGATTTATGGAGTGATGCAATACTGGTACTTAACCTCCAATAGAAAAGTAGATATTATTTTGAAAAGTGTATTCGACTGTTTAGTTATGGTATAATCATAGAATTTCATTAATAAACTCAACCAACGGCCTGTCTCGGCTTCGCAAGGCTGGATATTTGATTATTATATAGCTTTTCCTTAGTTAAAATTCAATTTTGGTTATTAAAGCAGTCACAGCAGCTACCCATTATTTCTTGATAGTGTGAACTGTCGGAAATCTGTATGTTCCATCATTTTTGCAGCTTATTACACAACATAGTAGTCATTTTACATCAATAAATCGTTTTTTTTTTCAGAAAATTCCTTTGATTTGACAGTTCTTATGGGACCAAACTGTCACTTGTCACTTTGACACTTGCCTTCCCCATTGCGCAATTTTATGTTACATTTTGACTGGCCTGTTGGTCTAGTGGTTAGTGACCCTGACTGCTATGCCGGAGGTCATGGGTTCGATTCCCATCCAGGACAAGTGTTTGTGTGATGAGCATGATCATTTGTTCTGTGTCTGGGTGTAATTTATCTATAATATTTATGTATTTAGAAATATACAACATTATTTTTAGTATATGCGAAACCTGAATATAGTTTGTTCAGAATCAGTAACTGATTCGATTCCAATAATTTTTACACCATGTTATATTTTTTTTCAAAAATATTTTAATTAATTTTTATTACCAGTTAATTACAAAACAATCACCGTATGGTTAGGTACCTATTGCCAAACTATTATCACGAGTGTATGACACAGGAGACGAAGTTTACTTGGGTGTACCGCGAAATGAGCATGTTTTTGAACGGACAACCAGTTAAAATATAAAGCTTATTTATAACTTTGTGATTTTTTATGATACGGTTTTAAAATTTTGTACCTATTTCTTTACACAAAAATATTGGACAGTGTATCAGGTTTCGCATAAACAAAGAATAATGTTGTATAAGTATGTTTATCAGTTGTCTAGTACCAGGGACTAGATGGCGTTGTGTGATATTTTAGGAATATTATTATGTATATGTATATGTAGATATCATTACAGGTGAATGCTCGCGGTGAGGGAGCGCCTTTAGACTTCAATATGAACATGGCACTTTTTGTCACAGTAACTTTTGGTCATCCACTGGAAACTATTAGTCACTATAATCAGCGCACTCCCATGTTATGGCGGCCATAGTACCCGACGGGGAAACAAAAAGTCTCTAGGGCAAAAAGTTTCCAGTGAGCGGCACTCTGTCCACTTGTTTACTAAACCTTTAAAAGGCTTTTAAGACGTCATCAGTCACAAGATAGTTCTGGTGGCCTACATGACGTAAAGCGTGAGTAGTGCCACTGCCGGAACGAGATGGCGCTAGACGACTTGTATAGCTCTGTCTCTTTCCCACAGTAGGACGACTCACACTTTAAGACGTCATTGCAAGCCACCTGTTCTGTTCAAGCTGGACAAGATTTGACTTAATTCGACGACGAGAATAGGATCTTAATGGCCAGTAGAAAATAAACAGAAATACAATACTATGAAGGACCACGATAATAATTTAATAAAATTGTGATGGCCCCTTATTTTGACATTATTCATTGCTTTTCTATCACGTGAGCGTTCTTAAATAAACAACTTTTAATACGACAAGTTATTAACGATCCATAATAAATGTACTACATACCTTTTTTAAAATTATTTTGCATAATACTTTTTCTTATTCAAACAATGTATTAGATAAATAAAAGATGAAAATAACATTAACAGGAAACTACTAAAGTTAATAAATGC
This sequence comes from Agrotis clavis, assembly GCA_954870645.1. Taxonomy (NCBI): domain Eukaryota; kingdom Metazoa; phylum Arthropoda; class Insecta; order Lepidoptera; family Noctuidae; genus Agrotis; species Agrotis clavis. Next base: position 8,795,608 of record OX940940.1, read on the forward strand.
TAAAGACTACCTATTGACTTCCACAAAACAATAATAAGACAAAAATATCTTGAAGTTGGTCTTCCATGCTCTCTTCTGAATCTTCTGACGATGTGTAACACTAAATACTCATTGATAAGCACTGAAGCAGCAGGAGTAATAATTAACACTCCTGCGGCACTAGTACTTAGGAACAAGACTTAGTTTATCTTCTCTGTCTTCTGGCTTCTTCCTCTTCTTCTTGATTAGATTACAGAAGATTCCGGTGAATTTATAATCTGCTGGAAGAAGGTGAGCTAGGTGAATGCATTTTGTCTTAAAAGTAGGTAATGAATTGTGTTCCTAAAGAACCTTTTTCAATTTTATTTGAGTCACGCGCCAAAAGATCTTTGTACACACGTCTTCACAACAAGCTATGCCAGTTTTTGCTGAAATTCACTGTCATTATAATCATCGTCTATAATGTTCCCACTGCTGGGACACAGGCCTCTTTTCTGTGAGAAGGAGTGGGCCATAATCTACCGCATATAAAGCGAGGATAAGATAAACTGGTTATTGTACCTATAGCTTAAAGATTGTGTATCCGTGAGTATACACTGTACATGGATCTTTTGGCGCGTGTAAATTGAAATTAATGACACCCAAAAATGTTAATAAAACAATTGCATTTTGTTAACCAACAAACTTTGAAGGAAACTGAAAGTAGGGCGACCATTCAGTATCGTTCACACAACACCCCTTGTACACGTATAGGGAAAAACTAGGCAAATACGCCCAAGTTGAAAAAACGCCCCATCATTCTAGCATTCAAACTTACTGCTCGGAATCTCACGCGAATGTAGCCGACGACGTTGGCGTATAATTTCAAATATGGCCCTTGGCCTCGGCGTTTTGTAAACTATATGGCGTATTACCTAGTTTTACCCTAGTTAAAATAAACTACACAAATCAGTATTTAGTAGAATTTTATTTGCATTTTAGTATGTCTTATTGACATACTAATATGCAAAAAAATATTGGTAAAAACAAACAAGGTTAACTGTTGACAGTATCCAGTTCAAAACTCATAAAATTTCAGAAAAAAAAAAACAAATTCTACGTTCCTTTCCCAACGCAATGGAAAGAGCGTTACATCAGTCAAAACGCTCGTGAGTTTAAACAGTAATAATGACAATTAAGACTGTTAAACACCATGGTAGTTTAAATACCTATTCGTCTGCTCGCCATGATTCATTCACTGACCGCAACAATGTACAGCCAACCACATGTGTTTGCCACATTTGAGCTGCAAAAACTGCGCTTATTGCTATTATAAAGCAGCTGTTGAAGTCAACTTTGTGTAAATCTACATGCAGTTGACTGTATAGGCATGTAGCACACGTTAGTCATTGCAGCAATTTTAAAATAAGTATTTGTTGCTTGACGCTTTAAAACCAAAGTTGCAGAGGAGTTTTTAGGTCTCCCTTCATAGACATAGTGCATGGGTCGAGCATTTTCTGCTTGATCGAATCCTCTAGAAAGATAGAAAGAAAAGCAGTAGGTAGTTCGCCTATCTATCCTGTAATACACAGCTAATTATAATTGTTATGTTTGATAATGCATAGAAAAGAGATAGTTAGGTACCTAAACATCTATTTTTTTCCCTTTCTAGAGAATGTGATCAGCTTTTAATTTATTACATTTGGCTAGGGAAGAGTCCGTCCATGCTTTATATCTATGATTTCGTCGATAATATAATTACTATTGAAAAACGTTGCCACACTAAGAATTTCTTCTGTATCGTAGGTGCGTTTACAAACATAGAAACTCACACAAATACCCAGGCCCGGAACAAGTACAAAGACACTTTCTCAGACACACTAGTATTTTTCAGGATGATCGGCTTAGAGGTTTGGGCGTGAAAGGCCATAAACAGTCAAAACCTCTTACTTTTGCCTTTATTATATTTTTTGTTTAATAAAGCATGTTATAGTGTGCTTACAACCAGCCAGCAACGTTCAGCGACGAACATCTGTACAAAATAATTGTGAATCCAGACGCAGTTAATTGGTCCTTGCCTCCATGCCAACAACTTCTGAATATTTTTGACAGATAGACACACGAGTGAAAAATGTTAAATACACACATTTATGATAAAAGACGTTACAAGCAACAGTTTTCAGTAATTTGGCATAATATATCATCGGTTAAAAAATTGGGTATTTCTTTTTTTTTAAAAACACTCAGGTAATTCTTATCAAAGGAGAAAGTCCTTTGATAAGAATTACCTGAGTGTTTACAAACGTAGAAACTCACATACACAAACAAACCAAATAAAATTGGGTCTGTTGGTACTGAAGTCGGTTGTACCGTTAGCTATTGGTGCGTAATTTCAGTTCCGCAGTATCATCAATATTGCATTATTTCCCATCATCGTGTTTGTGTTCAATAATAAAAAAAATTCAAAAAAAAATGTAACCGCCTTTAAAAACAACCACAAAAAAGGGTAAAATAACCTTCAAAACTTTTCTTTCGGAAGTCGGCGGTGACTTTTTTTTTAATTTTGAAAGAAAAGTTTTGAAGGTTATTTTATCCTTTTTTGTGGTTGTTTTTGATGGCGGCGGTTACATTTTTTTTTTTTAGTTTTTATTTTACTCTTTTTAGTTTAAATATTCAACTACAATTCTTGTCAAATACGAGTACATCATTTTCTTACATGAGCACTAGAATTTTATAATCCGTAACACCGGTATAATAACATCGTTAAAATCTCTTACATTCATTCCCTATCTCGAAAAGTACTGAACCGATTTTGATGAAACTTGCAGTATTCCCTAAGTTGAACGATACCTAGTACAACAAAAAAAGAATTACTTAAGTCGGACTTGTAGTTCCGGAGATATGCGAACACAAACATAATTTACCAAATCAGTCGATGCCAAGTCCATACTAGAGGAGTTGTACCTTCCATCATCAGCTCAGCTACATGAGATGATGATTACCATACGCAAATACTTCAATTACTTCATAAAATTTGCGAAAAACGATGTGTGGGTCTATAAAATTTGAGGGTTGCCCTCGATTTCTCCAAGATCCAATCATCAGATCCTGACATGGTGACAATGGGACCACTCCTGAAGTATCTCCTTTCGAACAAAAAAATAATTTTGAAAATCGGTCCACAATTGGCGGAGTAATCGGGTAACAAACACACAAGAAAAAAACATACCGTCGAATTGATAACCTCCTTCTTTTTGAAGTCGGTTAAAAAGATATCCCAAAGCAACAATCTTGCTAATATTATAAATGCGAAAATTTGTGAGGGTAGATGGATGGATAGATGTTTGTTATCTACTCTTTCACGCAAAAACGACTGAACTGATTTGGATATAATTTGGTATTTACACAGTATCTGACCTGGATTAACACATGGCATAGATTTTATCCCGATTGTATCTTTCCATGAGATAATTGTCGAGTTATAGGGGGTGATGCCGCTAGCAACAGATTTAAAATCCTATGACATTGAAACTTATCAAACGCAAAAGATTTCTTATACCTACTTACTTATTTACTTTCATTAAGGTGAATGCTCCAACCAGCCCGCGAAATTCAAATTTTCTTACGTTGTTTGCTGATGGAGCGAATGTTTTGATAATTTTTATATTTAAAATTATACTTGTTATTACCGCAGTTGATATTTTGATAAAGATACAACATGTCACTGGCCTGCAAATTGCAAAAAACGTAAGATTTTAACTCTGAGGGATCTGAATCAAGATCAATCCTCTCAAGTCGAAAATACAGATGAATAGTATGATGAATGTCGTAAGTATTCATAAATACTATATTTCCCCGACGACCCCGAGAAAATTTTTGGCCTAGGAATTTCGCGGGTTACATCGACGCAATCACCTTAAACACGAATCATCAAAACTTTCTGCAATATGCCACAACTCACCACAAAATAAAACAAAAATAAGCAAAACTCGAGCACATGCAACACAACTCCAGTACACCGAGTAGCAGATCTTCAATTTTATTGCTCAATTGGTCACATCCGTAATAAAGCGAGCAACGAATCTACTAGAACTGGCTCGGTGTAACCCGCCCACTACCACCGTGCTTCACTTGAAACATTTAACTAGTGTTAATTCGTCTAATCCGATCAATTTGTTCGACTACAGATTTAAACGGTGACACCCACTCTTGGCGCTGTTAATTCTCTGTCTGTCATTAAATCATAAATGATTGGAGAGAACTTCGAACTATAAACACTGTTTTAGATGTTGTTGGACGAAATTGTGGCCGGTAGTGTTTAAGTTCGGAATGATGATGTTGAGAATTGGTTTTTAATTAATGTTTTGTTACGTACTGTCAAAATGCTGCCATATAAAATATAGAGGTTGATAAAATTCGTACTTAAATCGTGTATTTAATAGCACGCAAAGCGTGGCACCGTAGAAACAAATTTTGCATATGAAAGAAAAGACAAAACGATAGATTGTAGAAAGAAATTTAACGTTTTAAGCATTGTGGTGGCATTGTTGTTTCTATTATTTAAGGGCGCAACCATAAAGCTGGCAACGTCGCCAATAGCTGTCAAATATTTACGTAAGTTTTAATTAATAACTAAGTTTTAATTAATTTGGCAATGTTAATATATGGAAATAAGAAATATGGCTCTGTAGTGCACTAGAAAATTTATATAGGAATGCAATTAAAACACTGAATTTTATGTTATAACCGGTTCAGGTGTATAAAATGCATTTAGCAAGTTCCAACATGCTTTTTTTACGTCTAAATCTATATATTCGGTGTTACGATATTAATTATTGCATTCCCTACTCAATTTTTTAGTGCACTACAGAGCCATATTTCTTATTTTCATACAGGAAATTTGTAAAATTAATCAAAACTTGTTAATATTTGACAACTATTTGCGACAATGCCAACTTTCAGAATAAGCGCTCTTAATGTTCTACGGATTTTACTATACTAGTGCAAAAGAACAGCCGTAGTGTAAAAGTAGAAATTACTTTGATTATCTTGGTAAAATCTAGATGTAGAATTGGTCATGATACGTATGCGTGCTGATTTGTTGGTTTTCTTCGTACTTTTTTTTTTTTGTTTTATCGTGGTAAAATCATCAAACGAGTCCGGATCCAGCAGGGCAGGGGCAGTAGTGACTGTCAGACTTTTGCCCTGCCCTGGGTTGTTGCTGGTTTTTTGTATTCCATTAGACTACAAACACTCGCTTTCCTATCTTTCAAGTTGTTTTATATTCGAGGGGGCTTTGGCACTTAAAAGGTTATCTAAGCATCGTCTGTCTCCAAAGAAATTAGATCTAGACACGTCTAACCTAAATATCGCAACTTGTATCTCTACCAAAATGATCTGCGCCGCTATCGATTCTGTAACACATACGTCAAAAATGATTTTAAACTCAATTGTAATACATGCAGTGTTCCAAATAATATAATGTTTTAATTGACCAGTTAGGATTTTATGGAAACAGATATAAAGCAGGCATAAAGAAAAGCTCAATAGGCAAGTCCAAGTGAGCTTTGAAAGCTCATTGTCAGATTAACCCATAAGAATAGGTGCTTTCTTTTTACCCACTGTAATTGGTAATTAAGAAAGAAAATTAATTTATTTGACAAAGCCTTAGGCACATAATTACAATGAAAAATTATTAGACAATAGAAAAGGAAGAACACAAAAGTAGGTATCGTGTGCCTCTCGGCTGTGCCAAAGGCTCAGCAAAATGCCAGGCCACAGGGAGCCTGACGCTGCCTGGTTTTCAATTGAGCCTTGTCGACGTCACAATTATCTACCATTTAAACCGACGAAATCCTGAGTGATTGGCGTGAACAACCAATGCCTAGATGCAAGTCATTCGGTGAGGTAGTCTAAGGTCTTTATTCTGCAGAGGACATCTTATAACTGATGATGATGATGATTATAAAATGATGAGTAACAGAGAAGCATGAAAAGGAAGAAAAAAAAAACCTTACTACATTGACCTTAAATTAATTAGCATAAGGTTAGGAATATGATAATGATTCTAACAGCAATATAAACATTCATTAGTAACATAGTATTCGAAGACACATTTTCCTAACAAAAAAATATGCAAATAATGCACGTGGCCCTTCTAAGACATTATATGGGCAAGGCAGCAACGTGCGCGCCCATATGGCCGCGGGATGAATGACCAGCGGTTTCGGTAGCGCGCCAACTGAACGCAATTAAAAAAATATAGTTTAAAAAGTTTTATTGCCACTCCGCGGGCCGCGTTGTGGGACTGGCTGGAAATTTTGATGACAAAGTTATTATTAAAACTTAAAAAGTTAAAGCAATAAAAAAAAAACAAAAATAAAGAAGATTTGATGATGACGCCATATTGTGACAATATGCAGCCTTTCACAACACTTGCATGATCTAAGATAAACAATCATTTATGAAAATAACTTAACAAGATAATTTAGGATAGTAAACTTAAAATAGAATGAAAAATAATTTGACTTATTAAAAAATATAATGAACAACCTAGAAAAAAATAATTTGCGCAAAATATTAATTCTAAACGCTGTCTAAACGTTATTTTCAAGTGACAGTTGAAAGGTACCTATCATTGACGCGTGTTGCATTTTTGTCCTTTGTTGTACGAATATTTACAATAGGTAATGGGGAAGGCAAGTGTCAAAGTGACAAGTGACAGTTTGGTCCCAAAAGAACTGTCAAATCAAAGAAATTTTCTGCAAAAAAAAACGATTTATTGATGTAAAATGACTAGATGTTGTGTAATAAGCTGTAAAAATGATGGAACATACACATTTCCGTCAATTCACACTATCAAGAAATAATGGGTAGCTGCTGTAACTGCCTTGAGAACAAAAATTGAATTATAACTAAGGAAAAGCTATATAATAAACAAATATCCAGGCTTGCGAAGCCGGGACAGGCCGTTAGTTGAGTTTATTAATGAAATTCTATGATTATACCATAACTAAACAATCGAATACGCTTTTCAAAATAACATATACTTTTCTATTGGAGGATAAGTACCAGTATTGCATCGCTCTATAAATCATGAAATGGTTCGTCTAGCGGAAGAATTATCACCTGGAACGAGTTTTGTGATAGTTGTGGTGTTAAGAAATTAAATATATTGTGATATTTCTCAAATCTAAATAGAAAAAATTACTGACTTAAAACATTATGATATTTTATCAAAATAGAAAGTCAGAAGCAGCATTATATTCTTGTTATAGGAGAGGACAGGTAAAACATACCTAAACTCAAAAATTTAAACCTCAACTACAGCTTGACATAAAAATGTAGAAAACCGGAAGTCGCCACTGTCTTCGCGCTACCATCACTTTGAATGATTTTATTTCATTTTATTTCACTTATTACGTTAGTTTTATGGCACAAAAATAAATCTAACAAACCTGCGGTCTTTGTTTACAACAAATATCAAAGATTTTAAAACGTTGTCAGAAACAAAAAGATTAGTTCCGTTTCGATCCGTTCGGGCCAAGCTGTACAAGTAATTGTGGATTTATTACGGTAAAATCAAATGTATTACCACTCAATTAAATCACTTTTTTTCTCTTGTAGATGCACCGCGGCGTCTTAATTCTTCTTTTATTATATGCACTTGCATTGACGAATAATTTTCCATATTTGTTTTGTATTTATACTCAATTTTTATAACAATAAATGTTGTTTATTTTTTGTACAAGGTAGACAGTAATCTGACGTAGGGACCAACTGTCGCAGCGCCATCTACGATTAGCTTTGAGTTGCCATCCCCATTTAAACGCGGTGTTCTAGATTATAGATTTTTTTTGTACTTTTAAGAATAAAATATGGGACAATTTCATAATTAATTCATTGTTCGAGTAAATACTGACCTAAATTAAACAGACTTTTTTCCTGCTATCTTGTTTTCGATAACCTTGTCTTTCCAGCCGTGTTGATTAATTTGCGTGAATGATACTAAATTAACAATATCTCAAGGAAACAGCAAAATAAAGGCAATAAATAAAAAAATAATCACACGATAAGTACTACTACGAGTAGATATTATAATAGGAAAGTGTATGAGGACGGAGAGATATTTATTTAGTTATTCTTTCACGCTATTGCTACAAAACAGATTCTAATAATATTGATCTTAGAAATAGAACCTATAGCTTTTACAGCAAAAATAACTAAAGGAGCGTACAGACCATGTAACAATGTTATATAACATTGTTATATAACACTACAAATGTATGCAAAATGTTATATAACAATGTTATATGTCACACTATGAAAAATTTTATATGCATAACAATGTTATATAACATGTTATGTTACATAGTCTGTGCGCACCGTAAGATATTGTGTAAAAAATAGATAAATAATAACCTTTAAGGAAATCATTTAGAACATAAATGAAAAAAAATATTCCATTTAATAATGCAGCCGTATCAAGAATGAATATTTTTCTAAACTCCTCTAAGTATAACAGCAAAATTTCTATAAATGGAGGAAACGAAATTGAACTGATAAAATCGATCCTAAAGGCGCAGTCTAAACAATGTCAGTGGTGAACTATAAATAAATAATAAAGCGCTGTTTACATTGGCCGCAAGTTCATCACACTGTCGCGTTAGCGTTATCTGAATAATGCTCATCTTTGACATTTGCCCTTACTATCTGCCGGTCGAGTTGCCACCCCGCTTTATCAAATAACGCCTATAACCGTACAAACAGTCTTCAACTTATTTGTTCATTGACAGTTCACAATGGATCAATTTATTTTTGAAAATAGAATACGTAGTTCATTCATACTTTTTTTTTAATGCAACTATAGTGGTCTATTGAAGGCAAAGATGCGACAATATTGTGACAATAATGAGAACTCTGTGTGAAGACTCGAGTTTCTCGCGTCGTTGACATTAATAATAATGGTCCTGCATAATGCATTTATTGTTACATTGTAGATTGCAAGGGAGATTATGGAAAGCTGTCTGAAATAATGTACCATTATTTACTTAACTTGGCATATTGTAATCACAAATATTAAAATATACTGGTTTAAAAGCAACACCACATCGGACCTTTTAATTCCGTCTAAAAGGACCAAAACGTTTATAGAAATCAAATATGACACTTTTTTTTTTAAGTCATCAAAGTTATAGCTACTGTAGAATAGTGTTAATTGGCCGAAATCGTTTTGACGTAAAAAAAAACGAACAAGATTTTTTTTCATGGCCGCCAGTGTTTCCCGCCCTATTGTCGTGCCGACCCACTTAAATTAGGAATGGGCTAATTAACAAATGAACAGTTAACAAGGAGCTCATGAGAGTAACGATGCCGTCTTCCTGGTTTTAGAAATTTTGTTACCATCCACAATTCTACATGGGTGTCGCTGTAAGTATGGTAAAATTAAAAAAAAAAACGCAACACTTGTAATGGTCATTTGTAATCATTTTACCTCTGAGTTTGTAGATGCTATTTATTACGGTTCAAATGTTGGGGTCTGGCCTGGGTCCCTAAACTCCGAAGTGCACCATTCGAAAAGTTCCAAGGCTTTGACAAAATACATTATAAAACTTCTCTTAAACACTTCTTGACATGATCAATACTTCTTGACGTGATCAATACTTCCATGAAATCTACCAGGTAGTCTATACGTACCGGTATTATAAAACAAGCGAAAATGTGTCTGAGTCTCGGTCTGTCGGTAAGTTCCCTTATGGCCGGTATACACGGCAACGAAAAAACTGCTCAAACGAACTGCACAGTTCATTTGCGCAGTTTTATCGAACGTATTTACAAAAATCGGCGCAGTTTTTTTGGTTGGTGCAAGTCATCGGAGCAAGGATTAAAATCTATTCGATAAATCGTACACTGCGCAAACCGACTGCGCAGTCAGATCGCTACGATAAATCGTTGTCGTGTATACCGGGCTTTATCTGGGGACAATTCAGACGAAATAGGTAAGGTTGAGATACAGAGATTTGGCATACAGACATCACACCATGGTTTAGGACTTTTTTTTTTTTTTTTTTTAGGTGGTAAAATCATCAAATGAGTCCTCCCGCCCTGGGTGGGGCGGAAGGGACTGTCAGACTCTTACTGACTAAAATCCACCCGTGTTCGTTCCTATACCCTTTACGTTCCGGGGCCACGGTATCCTGGGTTAAGAAAAAACCCGCGACCCCAGCAGGCATTTGGCGCGAAACACGACGCGCCACCGACCCGGGCTTGGTCCTTGGTCGGACGGCGAGCTACCCATCACTCACCGTCCGCAAGCCCGCGGTTTAGGACTTAGGGTATTTTTTATCCCACTATTACATTTTCGTGGGCCAAAATACAACAAACGAAAATACTAGGTAAATAAAGTCAAAAACTGGAAATATAGCTGCAAATTTAGAAGACACAAGACCAAAAGTCGATTGATGAATGATTCACAATTCACAGCCACAGTCGTTATAGCATTCTAAATAGTACGATCACGTCATACAATCATACAGAGCATTGTGGAGCGAGTTGAATGGAGCAATGGCTCTATTAATTTATCCTCAAAATATTTTTCCTTGTTTGCTGATGTTTTTTGAGTGCAGCGTGTGATGTCAGAGACGGTTCATTGGAAATGTAGCTAAACAATACCCTTAGTTGAAGAAACTTCGAAAAGGAAAAGGTTATTTTTCTAAACCTTTAACGATTTATTTTTATCTATCTTCAGTGCCAAATACTTTAACCAGCATGCGTGGCATGGCATCGTAGAAACGGGGTTTGTCGACGGAGGAATCGACAAAATGACAGAAAGTAGTATAAGTTTTATACCGTCGACATAACGTCTACGGTACCATGCTATGCGTGCAGCCGTGTATGCTGTATGTATATTGCTGTAGATTTTCCAATATTTCCCAATTCATTAACTGTGGTCAGTTTTGAATCATGTAATACTGTTAGATAATAATATTCCCTATCCATGTGGTAAGCACGTTAGTTTATTTACATAGCCAAGAAAAACAACCGTTAACAAACCCTGGCTAAAAACTATTCCCTTCACTTTCGCACAACTGACAAAATACGTGCAAGAAAAAGACAAAAACTAGTCTGGGCCAAAGCATAGGTATTAATATGCTATCTAACCTTTTGGGGAAAACTAGGTAATATTTTTTTAATTGTGGCCACTGTATAACATGGCCGAGGCCGTGGGCCATGTTGTACGCCAACAGTGGCCACACTTGCGTGTGGTTCCGAGCAATAAGTTTGAGTGGTAGAATGATGGGGCGTATTGTCAACTAGGGCGTATTACCTAGTTTTACCCTATAAATAGATAAAAGGGCACAAATATAGTAATCAACGGTCTTTATAGTAAGTTTTAACGTTAAATGCTGTCTGCTGTTGTTTTCTTCAACTGTGACACATTGACCCCTACATTACTACACTTATCGATAAGAATAATAAATATAGGTAGTATTTATTTGTGGGAAAGTTCTTTAACAGTAATATATTAAAGAGTATTTATATGTATAATTGTCCTATAGAGTTAATAATTCTTCTTCATCTCTGTCAAAACATTCACATTAAGGCCGATTTACACTTCCGCAAGCAAGTTAATCTTGCTTACTTTCTTAATAAACTAGTAGTAAAGCAAGCAAGGTAATAAACTAGTAACTTTACTTAAGTAAGTACTTACTTTTCTTGTCGGGTGGAGTCCTCACATCGTTTTAACTTACTTATGAATGTGTAAATCAGCCTTAAAACATGTTCTCTTTATCCCTGTCTCTCTTCTCTAAGTTATCATCTTTTATCTCATCAGACAACACGTTCTTATATTTATATGTTGCCAGTTGGAACACAAATATGCAGAACTTCTGTCCTCAGACAGATTTTTTGCAATATTTTCCGTTATGAACTATCAACTACTGGTTTCTTAGTGAATTAAAAAAACTTGGAATATTTATTATGAAAGTGATCACTTCGATACTCCTTGTAATTCTTACAAGATAACAACAAGATTCTTATTAGATACTTTTTAAAATACAAAACCCGCCCTTTGTTTACCGTCTTGTCATCAACCAGTGATTACATTTATTAAACACACGCATTTGGAGCCCAGTAACGTAAACATGAAGGAAAATTCCTGCAGTAAACTTATAATAAGCATCATAAATAATGTAAGTATACTTATCAAATATGTATGATAATAAATTAATGGTAAGTGTCAAGAGTTCCCTCTCTTTTCTCAGAAACGTTAATGAGAATTAACGACTGTTAAGAGAGACCTCCCTTAACCAATTCTAAAAACATTAATTAGTGCATTGCTCTTATAAATGCAAACACAGGCCACAAAGAATTTAAACTCACCGCAAAAAAAAAAGAAACACGAAGCATGAAGAAATATCCATTTCCAACTGTCACTGCTTAACGTCAAACTGAACACTTGAATTTAGAACGACCGCCACGTTCGGTATTTGGAATAAAACTGCATGGTACTAACAAATATGGCGGCGCACGACGCGCGTCGCCTGCGCACAGATGCCGACTACTCCTTAACTAACTTTGATTAGCTTTAAATAGTGATGCCCACATTATCTACTTATTCTATTGAGCTGTCGCTGCGAGGTGTGGGTCTCCCTTTATTTCGAGGAGCTTTACTGCAGCCGTATAAGTTGACTACTTTTATGCGATCCCTCATTATTTGCTTCAGTTAAACTGAGTAGGAACGTGCGGTTTTGTTGAGGAAAACAGCGGTGTTTAAATTACCTATGTATAATTAATTTCTTGGTTAATTAAAAAAAAACTGTACCTATGTTTTACTAATCAGAGCCATATAGCCCACAACTTTCCTGGTGGGTCGCACTAATTAGTGCACTGGTATTTTTCAGCTAAATACAAACAAACGTCATAATTTGAATGACTTTGACCGCGAGCTTTATCAATTCACATAGGCGCTTTGGGCAATTGGGTACCTACGGTCAAATTCCTTTGTTACCACTTTGCCTTAAAACAACGTCGATTTCCCAATTTTCATTATATTCGTCTCTTTATTCTGCTGGACTACTCTCTAAGGAATCGAAACTTAGAGGGCCCTTAGAGGGACAAAGCCTGCCCGGTCCGCGGGACTGTCGAGTAACCGTGGCCCCGGAACATAAAGGGCTATTGAAGGACACCGTGTATTTTAGTCAGTACAAGTCTGACAGTCCCTCCCGTCCTGCCGTCGGAAGGAGGACTTATTTGATGATTTAACGACATTAAAAAAAAAGAAGGAATCGAAACTACAGTTTGGTATTCACTAAACTAATGACAGCGAGCGACGTGGCCTGACGCTATATCAAGACTCTTTCTCTACGACGAACTCGTCATAGCGTACAGCTTAGAAATTGTCTTTTAAAGAATAGCATAGGTACCTAACTGTGCTGAGATTCAAGCCATTCTCCGTAGTAGTGAATGACCAATTTGTCTTTGACTACTCATCATCCTTTTTTTTTTGTCTTGATAAAATCATCAAACGAGTCTTCTGGGGAACCCAGGCCAGTGCGGGAGGGACTGTCAGACTCGTACTGATTTAAATCCACGGTATTCCTTCAATAGTCGTTTACGTTCCACGGTAATTCAGTAGGTAAGTCCTGCCTGCGGCCGACCTCATAAACCTGCGGAAAAAACAAAATAAAATACATCCCGCGCTCCCCATGAAGCGATAACTTTATAACATTCAAAGTATCAACGGATGATATTATTACTCCTGTCAGGTCCACGTCAATGTTTGAGATACAGTGGCACCTATAAATTGATTTCAAGATTTTTAGAATTTTTTGGTGCTTCGTTACTTGAGAACTTATAACCCGCTATCCATAACACTGCTTTGGACAGTGATGATATGAAATGTAAAACAATAGAATGACCAAAGAGATTCTATCCTACACTAAATAAAATAATTGTAGAAGTAGACCACAATCTGCCTAGCCTTTTCCCAAGTAGGTTTTTGAACAACCAATCAATTGACATTCTTTTATGAGCTCTGAAAACTCGGTTCTGCGATATATTTTGTATGTCAAAAGCAAATTGTGACGTCACTATTGTCACTAACTAGTGAACTTAATTGACATTATTTATTGACTAGTGTTTGCCCGCAGCTTCGCTTGCGTTAATTTAGAATTTGAGAAACAATACGGATCGTGTAAGTGGCGCCATTTGGAATATGAACGTAATTGTTTTCTCGGCAACAGCTCTCTTCTGTTATTCGGGATGAAAGATACCCTATATGTCTATACTCCTGACAACGTATATGCTAAATTTTGGGACGATCGATTCAGTAGGTAGTAATGCGTGAAAAGGTAAAAAAACAAACATACTTGCATTTTTATTATTAGTTTAGATCAATAATGTTATACCTAGATACATAGTTTGCATAGGAAACATCCTTATTTGAGCGACATTAATTAGAAAAGATCAAAGATCCGTGTTTATCTTAAACATTAGACCATAATTTTTGGTCGATTTACAGTATCGCTGCAAATTGAACGTACGATAGCATTGCTCTTCTCCCTTTAGCATACCGCGTGATACCTAAAAAATAACTAATTATTTGACTCGATGAGTACAACTTGTCGTCGTTTCAAACAGAATCTATGCACTGGTTTGAGCACCAATTCAAAACATAAATAAACACAAAATAATAGAAACACTGATTGTTTTCGAATCTTTAAAATTCCTACACCTCGAAACAATTACAGTTTAAAAAAAAATCCAACTTACTACCTACAATTTAAATCAGTGTAGATTTATATCCTAGAGAACTATTGAAAACGAAATAGTAATAAATTAAAATTGCGAATAATATTGAAATAAAAGTATGCACATTTTTTATTATTATTTGAAACTCTTAGGACAAATAAAAACAATGAAACACAAAAAGTGAAAAAGAAAATTGCAAGATTTGATCCTGAGACCCCTTGCACGAAAGTCATGCAGGTTATCAACCAGACTGGCTAGTACGCTGACAGTAATTTTCAAATAGCGGTTCTTATACAAATGTTAACAATGAATGAAAATCAACATATTATAACATTGCTAATCCCCCAAGAAGAATAGCGTAATTATACATATCCTATTAAATGAAGAGCAGTTTAAAGAATATTTGAGAAAAAATTTAATAAATAATATCCAGTGGTTTAGCTTCCAACTCCAAACAAACATTTAAAAACAACAAAATTCAAAATTGCTTATCTCCCAGGGAAAATAGCGTAATAATACATAGCCTATTAACAGAAGCATATTATTAGAAACATTTGAGAAAAATTTGATCGAAAACTTTACAGTAGTTTAGGAGATAGATCAAATCAAAAAAACATAAAAAAAAACGAAAAAAAAAGTTGATTTGGCATCAGAATCGATCTCTTATCTCGAAAAAAATACAAAAAGAAAAAAATAGTCAATGTACAGGAATGACAGCTCTACGATTTTATTAAATGTAAAGATAAAGATTTCAGAGCTTCTTTCAGAGCTAGAAAAAATCTAACGTAACGTTTTTTTTTTGAAGTTTATCGTATTTTTGGACCTGAAATAAAGCGTGTTTTGGTCAGTTGAGTCAAATACCCAATTCCAGTCGAACTGAATGGAGCTGAATAACAAGATTTTACATGGAGAAACTTGCTTATCTGACCTCCACAACCCAGAAACTGGGCAAAATAACATTGGTAATAGTAGTTGTCAGACTTTCGTGCTTTTGACGAAGATCTGCAAATAACAGCTGGGACTAATAATAGAGCTAGACAAATCAGCAAAAAAAATAAGGTCTGAAACTGCATGTAAAGCAGCCGAGAAAAAATAAAATAAACCAATCAAAATTAAGGACAGCAGTAAAATTCAGTTTGTGCTACGCAGAATCAACTTTACTATTTGGGTCAGGCCATATTATCACGGGCATTATCTATGCAATTGTGAATGACAAGCAACTATCTATGAATTGAAAGATTGCTGTGCATAAAATACAGGGATGGAATGGGATCAATGGTCCGCCATAAGCGCTGTAACTATGGGTTCCAAGGACTGGTGATGGAACCTATTAGGATGTGATCTCCACCTCCTAGCGGTCTACACGTGGCAATGGCCGCATGCCACCTGTGGCCTGCGTTGACGGCTGAGCGATCCCACTGGCTGTGATAGGCCCTACTAACTATGCTATTCTCTATTACAATTATTATCGAAGAGGCGACTTTTATGATCGTTTGATTCCTTTTGGGCAACGCGAGTAGTGAGCGCTGCGGCAGCGCTTTTACAATGCTGTGTTTATAGAGAATAGCATTATAATACAGAGCCTCCTGGCTGGCGTCCATCAACCTGTCGGAGTAAAAACTGTTTTTACTGTAGCTCCATCATAATATGTCTCATATATGGGTCTGTCAGAACTAGATTGTGAAACAAAATAAAATCCCATATATAACAGTTTAGATCCAAATAAGTCTATTGTATAATATCAAGTTAACAGATTTTTTTTAAATACCACCAGGGGTTAAAAAAAAAACGGATTAACATAAGTATCTGAGAACCATCGCTTTACCTGGCATCAAATAAAAAAAACCGTATTCAACTCGGTTCATCCATTTAAGAGCTATGATGGCACTGACAGACTCACATCATGCGCCATAAAACTATTTTTACGAGTTTGAACAACAAATAGATTTTAAATTTTCCTCAAACGAAGCATCCTCCTTGATTGTTACTTCCGGCGGAAGTGTCTCGCTTATTCTTACATAATTGAATTTGACTCAATTAACTTACACACTGTATACTAGTTAAATCATTAGACTTAATAGTGGGATGTCTCTGTTTTATAGCAAAAAGAAATAGACGCAATTTTTTATACCTAAGTCATATTAATATCGGGCACGCCGCAATTGCGGCGGTAAGACCCCTCTTTGAGGAGTGGCTGGAGAGAAGTCATGGCGTCCTGACCTACCGCTTGACGCAGGTCCTCACCGGACACGGAAGTTTCGGGAGGTACCTGTGTCTGATGCGAAAGGAGGAGACGCCTGGGTGTCACCACTGCGAAGATCGCCCGGAGGACACGGTGGAGCATACGGTGCAAGACTGCCCAGCTTGGGCGGAGCACCGACGTGTCCTCACGGCTGCGATAGGCGGAGACCTCTCGCGCCCGGCATTGGTTGCGGCCATGCTGCGGGGCGAGACGGAGTGGGAAGCGGTCAGCTCCTTCTGCGAGGCAGTAATGCTCGTAAAGGAGGAGGCAGGCCGCGAGCGAGAGAGGACAGCGTCCTCCCTCCGCCCCAGCCGCAGTGGTAGGCGCCCACGGCGACGGACGTCGCTTGATGATCTCCGGCCACCGTAGGCGCGGGCATGCGGGCAGCGAGTAAAGGGCAACTCGCTGCCCGACCAAGGACCATGCCCGGGTCGACGGCGCGTTGTGTCCCACGCGCGCCTCAAAGAGCGTCAGCATAATGACGGGGCCCCCCTCTCAGAGGGCCAAAGCCTGCCGGGGTCGCGGGATTATTCCCTTACCGTAACCCCGGAACTTAACAGGCTATGAAGGACACCGTGGATTTTAGTCAGTAGAAGTCTGACAGTCCCTCCCGCCCTGCCCGGGGTTGGAGGACTCATTTGATGATTTTACCACGCTAAAAAAAAAAAAAAAAAAAAGTCATATTAATATCGTGGTAAACTCATCAAATGAGTTCTCTCGCCCTGCAGCGACTGTCAGACTCGTACTGGCTTAAATCCACGATGTTACTTCAGTAGCCCTTTACGTTCCAGGGTCATGGTTACCTGTTAAGACAGTCCCGCGACCCCGGCATTCTCTATTAAACCTGTCTTGGCAACTGTGCCACTTTTGGGCAAAGGCCTCTAGTGTACGTCATCATTGCGAAGTTCACTACTACGATGTACGTTACTGCGAAAGTTTGTTACATACGTTATCGCGAAATTTCTTTACTGCGAAATACGTCGTCGTGATAGTTCTTTAAATCTAACTTCACTTTTAATCTAATTTACTAGTTATGTAAACGACTTGTTGATGCTTCCCATAACCCAAAAGGACTGTCTTTTATCTTGCCCAGAGGCTAAGTATTGCATAGGGTAAAACAAGTTAATACGCCCTAGTTGACAAAACGCCCCATCACTCTAGCACCCAAACTTACTGCTCTGAACCACACTCTGATCACAATGTGAGTGTGGTCGTTGTTCGCGTATAACATGGCCAAGAAAGAGGGCTATGTTGTACTGGGGCGTTTTGTCAACTAGGGCGTATTACCTAGTTTTATCCTACAAAGAGGCTTCGCCCGCCAGTCTTTTGGGCACATTACCAGTTGACAGCGTTTAGGAGGAATTTTGTTTTAAGTTATAGGTTTAACTTTAATTTGGCGGCACGGTTAGCGCAGAGGCTGAGCGATTGAACTGCTGCGTTGCGTGTCGCAGGTTCGATTCCCACACGGAGCAAATATTTCTATAATCTACAAGTAGTTGTTGCGGGTATAGGCGTTTTTGTACATGTGAGTTTATAAACGCACCCACGACACTGGAGAAATTCCTAGAGAGGGGCAATGTTTTAAAAAATACAACAATATATTGTATGTAATGGTTTTATTTCTGTGATACAGGGATAGGTATATTAATCTAAGGGTGCTTGTACACGGTGCATGTAACCCGTGCAAGAGCCTCAACATGCTCAAGCTACATGCGCCGTGTACAAGCACCCCGCGGGTAGCTTAATTGATCAAGTAGCTTGTGCATGTTACCCGCGCGGGTAAACCGCAAACCCGCACCTTCACTTGCGCGAGTTGCATGCGCCGCGCCGTGACAAGCACCCCGCGGGTAGCTTGATCAAGTAGCTTGCGCATGTTACTCGCGCGGGTAACCCGAACCTTTACTTGCGCGGGTTACATGCGCCGTGTACAAGCACCCTAACTTCTAAGAATACGAAAGCACGAAAGTTTCAATTTAAGAATGGAATCATGGATATTTGTTACTCACACCAAAACTGCCTTCAATTGTCTAATTAGTAAAAGTATTCCTGTTAATTCTGTTCAGGATCAGATTGACATCGGGATTGTTGACCTTTCTCAATTAAAATAACGCATTGTGGAAGATACAGTTGGCCGGATATTTGAATTAGGGAATGGATTTGGACTTTGATTTAATATAGGTTGTTATTATTTATGGTTTTAAATTACTTTTACTATGAAACAAACCCTAAAAAAAAACGGTGTTTAACACAAAATTGTTCACCAGATTTATTTTGTATGTTTTTCAAATAGCTCTGTTAAAATAAATAAATACCTAATGAATAAAATAAACAACCAAATTCACGACCACATAAAAAAAACTATATAAGACGTATAGAATATTATAATATAATCCACAGACCGATTCACACCGAGGAGCGTCGATTTAAGCCCATTAGGGTAGGTGCACACTAAGTGATAACTTCCTTATTGGGGACCGTCGCGCTCTTTGTGATTTGATGCAGTCGCACAATGTAGATATGTATACGAGGAATATTCTCGACGAAGATTCATGAATTGCAATCTAGGTATGTACTTGTTTGTATTTTTCACTGCCGTGATCACACGATGAGACCGAAGCAAAAAAAAATTAAAATCATGAAGTAAGACTTCCCCGTCCTGGGGGGGTATTACAACATCTTAAAAACCAGGCTCATCCCGGCGAGTGAAGGTGACAGAGCTATACAAGTCGTCTAGCGCCATGTCATTCACTCACTGGAACAAGCCTGGTTTTAAGACGTTGTAATACCCCCCCTGAGTGGTGCAAAAGAAACTGTCAGACTCTAGGGACTTTACCCATGGCGCTATGCGATGCGACGCGATTCGTGCGATATCGAGTCGATTGCCGATTTTCGATGAGATGCAATTCGACAGTGAACATCAAAAACCCACCTTACTACTACGACATAAAGGCGCTGCAAACCAAAGACAAAAGATGTCGCCAATGACGAGTAGTTGCGCAATCGAATTTGAACAGAGAATCATGTGCATTGTCATTAGAACGTACATGCAATTCGATATCAAGCAGATCTGTGAGCGATATCGTCAATACGTGCGACTCCATTAGCAAAACACTAGCGATTGTCCAATAGGTACATTTTCTTCGGCCGGACGCTTGTGTGATATCTGACCGATATCGTCAATCGATGCAATTCGATA
Organism: Agrotis clavis; assembly: GCA_954870645.1. Classification (NCBI taxonomy): domain Eukaryota; kingdom Metazoa; phylum Arthropoda; class Insecta; order Lepidoptera; family Noctuidae; genus Agrotis; species Agrotis clavis. The sequence continues at coordinate 8,815,755 of OX940940.1, forward strand.
TCGCGTCCCGCCATGGGTGAAGTCCCTTACAAAAACATCAGCCTGTTCCTTTGCGTTCCAGTGTCATGTTCACCTTTACAGATGATCTCGCGAGTCTAAGGCTATTTCATTTGATTTTTTTCGAGGTGTTCCACATTGGGCACCTGCCCTGGCACCTGCGAAAAATTTTGACAGTAAGTAGTTAAGTACCCGTGTGTGGAATACGTAAGGTGCCATTAGCTCAGGTGCTATTACAGCGGGTAGCCATTGTGGAATATCTCTATTTCGATTTGAGGTGATACAAAGTTGAAGTTAACTTGAAGGGTAGGTAAGATTAAGTGTTTTACGGAAATTGTAACTGTTCTTATTTTTCCTCCGAGATGGTTAGATGGATATTATATAATCAGGATAAATTAAGAGGGCATGAGCATTGAGCACCAGCAGCAGAGTGCAAGGGATGCACAACTAAGAGTAAAAGAAAACATGGATGATTTAGATGTTTTAATAACTACCGGTTTCACTAAACCAAAATACCTACGTATACTTATTATAGGCATTGTATATAGGCATTCATCATTAAATTATAGATATAGGTACGCATAACATAACTATGTATTATATAATTTAGATCTATAATTTTATATATCAATATTGAATAGTATATTATTTAGATGCAGATGCACCAATATGACAAAAATAATTTTAGTAAATTACAAAAATGATTGAAATAAAAACACAAGTCCATCAAAAAAAACCACAGCCATCAATTTAAGTAAGTAACGAAGGGCTAATATTTACGAGACAGCCGATCGGAACGTACTTAAAATGATAACTTAATAGCTGCTCTTCCTCCAGGTCTAGAAGACTGCGAAGAAAATCTGAAAAAGACCCGAAGAGACATGAGACTTCAGGAAGAAAAGTTAATGAGTCCTCCCTATGGGTGGAGCGAAAGGGACTGTCAGGCTCGTACTGACTTAAATCCACGGTGTTCCTTCAATAGCCCTTTACGTTCCAGGGTCACGGTTACTTGTTCAGCAGTCCCGCGACCCAAGTAAAAGTTGGCGTTATCTAGAAAATGTCAAACAATATATCAACTTTATCACGAGCAATTTCGAAATGTAGAGTCATCCCCTTTATCCCTATAAACATTGGATAAATCTTCATGGTTTTATAACAAGTGGATAGACCCACTTTTTAGTAAATTACAATAACAATTATTAAGCCAAATGTAAACTGATGTGAAATTAGTACCTATTGGTGTCGTTTTCACTGCGGAACCAATGTTCGAATTCATACAAATTAATCTTACGTTTTAAATTTAAAAAAAGTCAATAGAAGTAAAAATAACAATTGTGTTTTACTTCAGAAATAAATATGAAGAAAAAGAAAAAAATACGTTCACCGAAGTTTTTCTAGTATCTACTACACAGCCGAATTTTATAAAACTGCTCACTCGTAGTCTGACACATTATGCCGTAAATGTAAGCAGATTATGACGAGCTTTGCTCGGTAAAAAGCTGGACATCATCTACTTATACTCACAACTTATATCAATATATCTTGGCTTGGCCACAAAATGCACCATGTCTTTAACCGACTTCAAAAAGAAGGAGGTTATCATATCGACGACATTTTTTTTTTGTGTGTTTGTTACCCGATTACTCCGCCAATTGTGGACCGATTTTCAAAATTCTTTTTTTGTTCGAGAGGAGATACTTCAGGAGTGGTCCCATTGTCACCATGTCAGGATCTGATGATTGGATCCCAGAGAAATCGAGGGCAACCCTCAAATTTTATAGGCCTACACATCGTTTTTCGCAAATTTTATGAAGTAATTTAAACAAACCAAAACCAGGGGAATCAAATACTTATGTTCATAATTTCGTCCTGGACCAACAGCGGCGTAATCTTTCACAAAGACGTACGAAGCTCTACCAGCAGCGCACATGCGACGGCACGGAGACAATCTTCTTTAAAATTCTACTAAGATATACGAAGATTTGTGACATGCCACGGGAATCACTGTTTAGTCTCGGACAAACTTTATATTGTAATTTAAAAAAAAAACTATCATGATTATACATGCTGTATCTTTTTTAAATATATCTACAACAATCCTGGTAGCGATTAGACCACACTGTTTATTTTGTTTACGTTCGTAAGTAAGAGTTTTATTAGTATTTTGTTTGCGAAATGTGCAGCGGACGCGCCAGGGTTATAAATTTTTAAGCCTTTTGGATTTTTTTTCGACTGTTTAGAACCAAATTAGATACAAAAACTATCGTGCAACAGTAAGATTATACAATATAGTAGCATAAAAAAAATATTTTGGTTTCTAATTTAAATACTACGGGTAGTTTTTTTCTTCGGACAACGTAAAATTAGCCTCTCAAGATTCACCCAGAATAGGTTTTATAGCTTAGTTTGAAAGAGGCCCATGTCCAGGACTAGTCTGAGTCAACAGATCTGGAAGTCTGAAGAGGACTTTTGCCATAACTATAAGCAGGATATTTCCGACTTACATTAAAACAAGCCGAAAAAAACCTACTTAAAGTTACAACAAAATTAAATCTGATGAGGCGTATCTTGGCGATTTAAGGTGAGCGAAAGTATTTTAATAGGTAAACCCAATCATTGGGCCATTGGCAGTCGCGCGCGCGCAGCCGTACGCGTCGCTTGCTTTTTGCTACGATCGGTATTTTTACGTCGAGCGAAATGTCCGCCACTGTAAAGTGTCCTCAGTGTAATATTGTTATTGACGAACTGCTATGTTACGTGCAAAATAAGCTGTCAGTGAGTGATGACGATACCCTGATTCGCATATGTTCTTCGGCCTTCAGTAAGGATGAAATCAAAAACTCAAAAGCGTTACTTTTTGAATCCGTTCCGACTAACCAAAGGAATATCAAACGGAAGCAAAAGGGCAAGGAACACCGTGACTTAGCCGATATAATTGGCTTGTTCAAGTCTACGGATCCTGATGTCATCCCGATTTTCGTCGCGCGGCACCTAGACAATCTACCGCCAATTACATTTGACCACCTTGATGTGACTAAGTTGCTAAAGGATCTCACCCTACTCAAGGAGGAAGTGCGAGAACTGAAGTCAACTAGTGCGACAGTAGATCAACTGGAGAAACTCAAAACGGATCTTCAGTACGATTTTAAATTTGGATCGTTGATTGAGCATGCACGGAACGAACAGTATGTGAATGTGAAACGAGGGGGTAGCAACCGAGATATTTCTCTTGGTAACTCGTCATACAGGAGTATGGAGGCCTCCAAAAACGGAGTGCACAGTCCGAAAAATCAAGAGAGTATTGTAAAACGCACGGGTCATACCGCCGATAAACAAAGTCCACTTCTGCAAAGCGGTGGGTATGTTTTGAACGAGCGGCCGTTATCCGTGGTGAGAACCGGTTCTATGACGCGGACTCCGTCGCCGTCGCCCGTACAAACAGCTGTGGGTGTTACGTCACAGTCGCAGCGAATTAACAGTAATGTTTTACCTAATAAGGAGAATGAAGGATGGATCGTTGCTACACGTCGTAAACCGAAGCAAAACTACCGTTATGCTGGTAAAACAGGGGTTGCGAAGGATACAGTAGGTTGCTTTAAAGCTGCTGATAAGAAAGTACCGATGTTCATCACGAATGTGCACAAAGATTCACATACAGCTGACATAATAAAGCACATTGAAATGAAAACCAGTGAGATAGTTAAATTGGAGAAACTGTCTCTTCGTAAACAGGTTGATTATGATGCGTACAAGTTTTTTATACCTGAATCAAAAGTAAGTGCATTTTTGGATGAAAACATCTGGCCGCAAAATATAATATTTAGACGTTTTGTACATTATAGTCAAAGACGTAAGACCGAGTACTCGCTTAAAGTCGGCTCTGTAAACAACAACAATGACAGAAAATAGTTTATTGCGATTTGCCAGCTTTAATTGTAAAAGTGTCAAGCGTTCCGTTGAGGGCGTTCGTGAACTTTGCGCAAGTTGCGACATAATAGCGCTTCAGGAGTGTTGGCTGCTAACAGAGGAGCTGCCGTTCCTAAGCAGCATCCATGGTGACTTCAGCAGCACAGGAACGTCGGCCGTCGACACGTCTGCGGGCATGCTGCGTGGGCGACCCTATGGAGGGGTGGCTCTGTTGTGGCGAAAAAGTGCGTTCAGTGATGTGTCGGTCGTTCCGAGTGATAACCCGAGAGTGTGTGCGATACGTATTGCTACGAGTGAAAGGCCGTTCATAGTGATGAGTGTGTACATGCCAACAGATGCAATGACTAACCTGCCCGAATTCACACATTGTTTAGGACTGGTAAGTGCGATCGTGGACGCTAGTGATGTGGAGGCGGTTTATTGTCTTGGTGACTTTAACGCACATCCGCATGGACTATTTTTTACGGATCTGTTGAGTTATTGTAGTGATAATCACTTCTCATGCGTTGATGTAGATAGACTAGGTTTGACGTCGAATACGTACACGTATGTCAGTGATTGTAACGGCGCTAGACGATGGCTTGATCATTGTCTCTGTACAGAATCGTCTTTGATAACAGTTCGTAGTGTTAGCGTTAAGTATGACGTCATGTGGTCGGATCACTACCCATTGTTAATCGAATGTGATATTAATATAATTAGGCCGAAAGCAAAGCAGAATTTGTCCTATGACAATTTAGTTATTTGGGGAGAAAAAAGCTCAGATGCTATCTCCACTTACAGGCAAGAATGTCATCGGCGATTACGAAATATTGATTTCCCGTGTGCATTGTCCAATTGTTGTGATCGCATGTGTAGTGATTCGGACCACAATTTAATAATAGATTGCCTGTATCGGGATGTAGTATCCGCTCTAAGGGAGGCCGCTATTATTAGCAGGAAGACACGAGTCAGTGGTAGGAGGCCGAAGCACGTGGTGGGTTGGAATAAGCACGTCAGCGAGGCTCACTCGTACGCTAGGCTTAAGTTTAATGAGTGGCTAAACTGCGGCAAACCTACATCTGGTGTGATTTATGAGGAAATGTGTGAGACTCGTAAGAAATTCAAATCTAAATTAAGGTGGTGCCAGAATCACCAGGACCAAATCCAGATGGATATATTAGCTGAGTTGCATACTAAAAAAGACTTTAGGGATTTCTGGAAGTCTACAAAAAAGCACAACCTTAGGCCTGGTTTGCCGGTGAGCGTTGATGGCGTGTCTAGTGAAAGGGATATTGCCAATGTTTTTAAAGCTCAATTTTGTGTAGAGCCAAGCAGTATTCCACCCTCTGGGATGGTCGATGCTGAGTCAGAGTGTATTGTCCTGGAACCAAGAGTTAAGTTCTCAGCTGCGGACATAGCTAAGACCATAAGGTGTATGACCAGAGGTAAGTCTCCAGGACATGACGGACTCAGCATCGAGCACCTACAGCACGCTGGTCCCCATCTGCCACGTGTTTTGGCCATGCTGTTCACGTTCTGCCTTCGCCACTCGTACGTACCGGATGAGCTGATGAGAACGGTCGTAGTACCAATTGTTAAAAATAAAACAGGAGACATTTCTGACAAAAACAATTACAGACCGATCTCATTGGCGACAGTCATCGCGAAGGTATTTGACAGCATGCTTAATGCTCAGTTAAATAATTCAATATCTTTGCATGATAACCAGTTTGGGTTCAGACCCAAACTATCCACTGACACTGCTATACTGAGTTTAAAGCATGCTGTCAGATACTATACGGATCGGAGTACGCCAGTATACGCCTGCTTCCTCGATCTGTCCAGAGCGTTTGACCTGGTCTCATACAAAGTGCTGTGGAAGAAGTTGCTTGATAGGAACGTTGCGCCTGAAGTAGTTAAAATACTCCGGCACTGGTATGGGAACCAGGTTAATAATGTTAGATGGTCGGGGGCTCTGTCGGACTCGTACAGGTTGGAGTGCGGGGTGAGGCAGGGAGGGTTGAGCTCACCAACGCTCTTCAATCTGTATATCGATGGACTTGTTGCTGAGCTCAGCAGCCGCCATGTCGGATGTCATGTTGATGATGTTTGCTTTAACAACATCAGCTATGCTGATGATATGGTGCTGCTGAGCGCATCAATAGGGGGACTCAGAGAACTAATAAGGATTTGCGAAACGTATGCTCATACACATGGCCTAAAATACAACGTTAAGAAGAGCGAACTTATGGTTTTCTGTGTAGGTTCCAAGTGTCCGGCGGAGGTTCCACCAGTAAGGCTATGTGGGGTGCCTTTGGAGCGGGTACATAAGTTTAAATATCTGGGCCATATTGTTACGTCCGACCTGAAGGATGACGCTGATATTGAGCGAGAAAGGAGGGCGTTGTCGGTGAGGGCGAATATGATTGCCCGCAGGTTTGCTCGCAGCTCCAAGGATGTGAAGATCACCTTGTTTCGAGCCTACTGCACATCTTTTTATACGAGCAGTCTGTGGGTGTCATATTTGCAGAAATCCTACAGCGCTCTCCGCGTTCAATACAATAACGCGCTGAGGGCACTGCTGCGGCTGCCTCGCTTCTGCAGCGCATCGGGAATGTTCGCAAACGTCCGTATTGACTGTTTTTATACCAGCATGCGCAAGAGGGCGACCTCGATAGCGAGTAGAGTGCGGGGCAGCGGCAACAGTCTTCTTACCGTTGTTGCCAACAGGTTGGACGGGCCTTTTATGCAGCATTGGCAGGCCTTACATGCACCCGTATATCAGGCGTGGGGCAGGTAAATCTTTATTTATTTGTTTTTGTATATTTTCCATAATTCTTATTTCATTTTACCTGTTGACATTAATTTTATTTTATTTGGTTCTGACATGTTAATAATTATTTCACAAATTTTAATGTTTATTTTAATTCGCAATTTTCACTTTATTACTTGACATTTTATTTTATTTAGATTCTGACATGATAATACTGATTTCACAAATTTTAATGTTTACTTTAATTCTCAATGGCTTATTTATTAGTTGACATTTTATTTAATTTTTATTTTAATATGATTCTGACCTGTTAGTAATTTAATTATTTCACAAATTTTGATGTTTATTTTAATTCGCAATTTTCTATTTATTTATTTGGTTTTGAATATTATTTTAGAATATATTTATTTGATTGTATGTAATATGGAATTATGGACTAACATTGTCTGAAATAAAATAAATTATTATTAATTATTATTGCAGTACAGTCCGGTAGCATACATAAAAATTTTAAGATATCAGAGAAATGATAGTATTTTCGTCAAATATCTTGCAGGGATTTTTTTTCAGTCACTGAAGTAAATTTTAAAATTAAATAAAAGTAGGCAATGAATGGCTTTGAATTACTAAAAAAGCCAGACAGAACCTACTTAAATTCAATTCCAAACTCTTTGGACAAGTCAATTATTTCGTGTCTACAACGATGATTGCATTTGATGCGAATATAAGTAAACGTCGTTTAACTAAAAGTCAATAAAATAGTTAGACGACATCTACTTAAAATCACAACAAATAATTTAAAACACGTATCTGAAAAAAACACAAGTTATTTCAATAAATTATCTGTGCCATACATTTTTTGACAGTTACAACTGTCAAAACTATCCGCCATCTTGTTGTTTCACTTTACCGCCAAACATGCAACTGTCAATGACACTCGAGCACTTTTGCACTGTTATCGAAATAAACCGAACTGAATTCGTATCAAAAGTTTTATAGAACTAGGAACATTGTCTATAGTAATCTGTCACTCAAACATTTAATTTAAAATTTCTTGAACTTATAATATAAACACTACATTTTAATGTTGACTCTTTAAGAGTTTATCGTAAACTGATACATATTTCGCCTAAACTGATCTATTTATATTAAAACAAACATAATTAGGAACGACAGTAATTGTTAGATACTAATTACGTTATGGTCTTACAGTAATAATAAAGACCCCTAATTTACTAATTTATTTGTTTTGATTGTCATTAGTGGTGCGATGGAGAATACGGTTTATCTTTATTTATATTTAAAAGTTGTTTCCCTAATTGATGAATTGTTTTGCATTTCTTACTTTATTTTTACAATAATATTTAGTACCTATTTCTGACTAATCGAATAGGCTGATCTTAAAAGAGGTTGTTTTTCCTAATTCACTTTCATTACAATAATTGTAATAAAAGTGAATTAGGAAAAACAACCTCTTTTAAGATCGTACCTGGTTTGGTATCTGACTAATATAATAGACTAATTTAAAAGAGTCTGTTTCTTATTTTTTGTGTTAATTAGTAGTGATTTAGCGGTATTTTTTTATCTGATGACTAAACTTGAAAGAATTTGATCCCTTGATACTATTTGATAAATGAAATTATTTCCTTCCTTGATACTTATATTTGTTTATCAAATGTTTGTTTTTTATACTTATTTATCTAAATAATGTAGGTAGGTAGTTCAGTGGCAGAATCGTATAATCAGCATATAATGCCCTGTATGGCACCGCTCTGCCCACGCTAAGGAAGTACTTAGATGTTGCTCTTAATGAAACTTGCAGAACGATTACTGGCTGCCTCAAACCGACCCCAGTCAGCGCGCTATATCCCACAGCTGGCATTGCACCTCCATTTGTAAGAAGGAAAGTCGCAAGTGCAGTTGAAAAATATAAACAGGAGTCCGACACTCCAAACACCCACTTTAAGGCGCCCATCTGCCAAAACAACGGCTAAAAAGCAGGCAGAGTTTCCTAAAATCCTCAGTGTCTCTTTCAGGAGACCCAGCTAAAGCCCGATGTGAACTTTGGGAAAAACTGTGTCCCCCTCCCTCCTACTACGTACCACCAAGAGAACATCTTCCTGCAGGATCGAATCTTCCATGGTCCACCTGGAAATCCCTGGACCGCCTCCGGACCCAGGTGGGAAGGTGTAACTCCAACATGATAAAGTGGGGCTATCGCACTGGAACGGCAGCGGGATGCGGATGTGGAGCTGAGTTACAAACCATGCTTCATCTCCTATCCTGCCCTCTTAGCCCAAAAAGATGCAGCCCAACAGACCTCTTCTCTGCTACCGACGACGCGGTGGAGTTGGCGGAGTTTTGAGCTAATAAAATTTGATTACCGTCGTGCCAACGACACGAAGAAGAAGAAGAAGAAGCATATAATGTTCCCAATGCTGGGACACAGGCCTCTCTCCTCTCTGTGAGCGGGAGTTAGCTGTCACCCAGGCCCAAAGCACGTTTGTCTTCGAATTTTGGGTCTAAGACACGCCGTTTTCCTCGCAAAATTTTACTGTGCCATTCAGAAGAGCTTCACTGGACCGATGAGGCATTCTACACAATTATGTGTAGAATTATCTCAGTCACAATGTGAAATTAACAGTTTACTAGCTAATTCCACCGATTTTGCTCACTTTTGTCCCGCAGGATTGCGTGCTTCTGCTCTAATAAAAGTTTAGGAACCATTGTCATTAAGGTTTTAAACTAGGTAAGTACCAGTTTTTCAATTTTGATCTAAATCCGTTCCTTCAGTAGTTTTTGCAACAGACATCCAACCATCCTGCCAAAATTTCGCATTTAAGTAGGTAGGTAATTAGGTATAATACTTAGTGCTTTTTGAAATCGATCCAGAAGTTTTTGAGTTAATTCATTACTGAGACATACAGAAATTCGAATCTATAATCTTTTTTAAAGAGGAAAGTTTCGAATTCCTGCAAGTCTTTTCCTAATATATTATTATAGAATAGACATTTTTGTTAAACGTAGGTACCTATGTGCATTGTGCAAATGTGCATGTCTGTGCCAAAAAATGTCTTAAAATTTTCTGCAGAGGAAGGTCATAATATTGTAGTACCTAAACATAATGGTGAACAAAAAATCATTTAATTTGGGTATCGAATCCAAAACTTTTTTGAGGAAGCGAAGAACAGAACTCATCCAAGAGTATCTAAGTAAGTAGGTATAACGAGCAGCACTTTTCAGTAAATAAAAGGCATTTGAAACATTATTTTACATCCTTTAATCTGAACATAATTTAAAAATAAATGACTTAGATATCTGACAATAAAAATCTCAAACAAAGCATCACAAATACCTACTAGATACCTAAGTACCTGTTTAACTACCTGTTTAATAAATGTCAAAATATTGGATAAAATAAAATAAAAATATTTGTGTCCACATGATTATTTATACTGTGATTCAGATTTGCTAGATATTAATAATTTAATTATAATATTTACACATAATTATAAAAAAATGATTTAATCCAATATTTATTTTAAAATAAACGGTACACTGACTACAAAATTAGTGAGAAAATAAAAATTTGCTATCTCTGCCATTTTCATCACAGTGAAAAAAGTATAACCGCAAATCATCGCGTCAAGTCGTGTCGCGTCGCGTCTCCGTGTGAACCGAACCTAAAGGGGCTATGAGTTCTTCAATGTTCTAGTTGTAATGTTCCAGTTATGTCCAGAAAGCTCGTCGACCGTAGAATTAGTCAAGCGAGTTCATTTTGCGATCGTCAAAACGAGCAAATATTCACATCACTGCCCGTTAGTGACGGTCACAAACCAACTTCGCTTAACAAACTAGTTTGTTCATAATTGTTGGCTTCTGTATGTCTTGATAGATGATCTTCCTCGTACAAGTTCCTTCTTCGGTTTTATTATGGCTATCCATTAAACATACGAACCTTCCTTGAAGGTTTGAACTGTGCGTAAAAAGGAAGGCATTAAGCTATTTTACTAAAAAAAAGTGGTAAAACGTCAAGAGCATATATAGGTACAGATTTTACTTGCTCCTGACGTCACGAGCCTCCGATTCCGAATTTTGATGCATTACATCTTTGTAAACATGCATTGATTTATAGAAAGAAAATAAACACGTCCATTATTTTTCAAAACTTTAGCTGACAGACTAATTTATTCATTTTGGGCTGATTTTTCAATAGTCAGATAACTTTTACCTGAGGAATAAAAATGGCGGTTTGACAGCTTATCTATAGAAAATAAAATATGTCAAACCGCTATTTTTATTCCTCATATAAAAGTTATTTAAAGATGGATGGATTGTCTAAGGAATGATATGAAAGAAAAAGGAGTAAATGATTCTGTGACGCGTGATATGGGAGATTGGAAGAAGAAAACGTGTTGCGACGACCACAAGTAGAATGGGATAAGGGCAGGTAGAAGAAGAAGATAAAAGTTATTTGACTATTAAAAAATCAGCCCTAAAGGAGTAATTTATTGATTCAGTCAAATTGCCTATTAAATAGAAACAAAACAAAAATATTCCTATCTTACAAATTATAGTGAACTCAGCGAAGACCTTCTGGCGGGTAGGACCGTACAATAAGCAATACAACAAAGTAAGATATTAACCACGCCACGCAGCAAAGACGACCCGAACTACGTTAAAACTTATGTGTTTGTAGTTCGGGTTGTCATTGCTGTGGTTATTCAGACTTTGTTGTATTGCTTATTGTACGGTCCTACCGATCAGCCGAGTTGATAACCTAGAGCGCCATTTTACACTCAAATCAATTTCAACCTCTGAGTATGTCGGTCCTATTTTTTATGGTTCAAAAGCTATGACCACGTTTCGTATTCAGATAGGCGACAAAAACCTTGAGATTGAAATCCATTAAAAATCTTTTACTTTATACTAATTATACCAAAATAATCAAAAGTGAACTAACAGAATAGCATCGAATAACTCCATTTTATACCATGAAAACATACTTAAAGTAGCGTGTAAAAAAAAAAAAACTTTTTCAAAAAAAAATGTAACCTACTTCAAAAACAACCATAAGTTTTTTGTAGGTTATTTTGAACTTTTTTGTGGTTGTTTTTGAAGTCGGTTACATTTTTTTTGAAAAAGTTTTTATTTTTTAAAATTATTGTCATACGTATAATTTTTTTACATGTGCACTAAAATTTTGTAATCCGTAGCACCGGTAATAACATCGCCCATGTAGATATGTACACAATGAGCTAAAAGTACTGAACTAACTAAATGAAAATTTTATGGGACCAAATGGCAGATATACTGTATCGAACAAAAAAAGAATCATCGAAATCAGACCAGAAACCTCGGAGTCATCGTCATCGGTGTAGATAATGTTAAAAACTTTTTAGGTTTTTGTTGATTTTTCAAAAAAAGTGCTAGTCCGATTTCGATAAAATTTAAATGGGACCATTCGGGAAGCATATCCTTTCCAATAAAAAAAGAATTTTTCAAATCGGTTGGTAAACGACGGAGTTATGCCCGAACAAACATAAAAAAATATATAAATGTAAACATCCGAATTGAGAACCTCCTCCTTTTGGAAGTCGGTTAAAAATGTGGTCATATTTTGTGCTCATCAATAATTTGTACGTGGTGTATTTATATTTTTTCCTACCAAAATGGATAAATGCTCACCAAATCTAAAATTCCACTTGTTTAGTGACATTTCAGGGACATCGCGAAGCTCGGTTTGGTTAGGTTCCTTTACGCAATGCAACAGGAATAGAAGTTCCACGATGCGGGGCTTTGTCGACCCTGTTTATGTTAATATTTTTACAGACTACAATACTTTATGATTATGAAACAACATTTGGCGAGCATTTATACATTCTGGAAGATATTTGTTTTTTTTTTGAGGCGCTTTTACACAAGGTTTAACCACATTATTTACTGAACCCCTGGACGCCTTGGCTGCAAAATCCCTCGAACATCTGAAAATGTATATGCAATAAATGAATACTTATAAGTATTTACGAAACTTCAGTTTGGTTTAACTTGACCCTTTATAAAAACATGTTATGTTGTTATGAGGGTTCAAAGTATTGAGAATAAATAATACTTGGTAGTAATGACTAATGATGTTTACTCTCTTTCTGCTAATGACCGTATTAAACAAATCATTAGTATTAAGAAAATTTGTTGATATTCGCTGAATGCTCCTCAAAATAATTAGTGGAATTAGAAGTCCTTGTAATTAGTAGATAATTAGTAGGGCGTATTAGGTACCTAGTTCTCCCCTAATGTGAAAGCGCTCTATGGCTGCTTTTATAAAGAAGTAAAATGCTGACAGGTCAGTACGGAAACGTACAGGTAAAATAAACCCCATGGTATCTTATGTAGTCAGACATACAGACACAGGTCCGTAGCACCATATACCTGTACCCGCATGTATCGTCATACGGGTTGGGCAACATTTTCTCTGTGGAAGGTCTTCATCATCTGCTTAGCCTTTTCCCAACTTTATTGGCGTCAGCTTCCAATCGAATTAGATGCAGCTGAATATCAGTATTTTACATGAAGCGACTGCCTATCGGACCTCCACAACCCAGTAACTGGGTAATAAATAAGGCTGGTTGTCAGGCTTTAAAGTTTCTGACTAACAGTAACGACTGTCAAAGATCTAATAATGACAACTGGGACCAACGGCTTTACGTGCTTTCCGAGGCACGGAGGAAACTCGCTATGGCAAATGGTCACCCCACATCCACAGACCAACCTCGGCAAGCGCGGCTTTTCCCGGAAGATCGGACTGTGCGGCTGTAATTATTTAGCCAAGAGCTCGTTTTCTTTGAGGCAGGTATAGTAAAAAAATATATATTTACCAAAAGTGAGACATTTAAAAAGAATTGGTCCAAGACTACGTACACAGTGAGTAGACGAGGTTACAAATATAAAACAAACAATTTAAGTCGGAAACACTTGAACAAATAATCGTGATAAAATTCGAGTCATTTGTTCGATTTCATGTAGACGGTATTGAAATTATAAAAGATATAATTATGCAGAATATTTGTAGGGCTATTCAGTATTTCCCGAACTGTAGAAAATATCAGCAAATATCCCAATAGCCCTTTTTATATAAATTACATAGCAGCGTTAAGCCGGAAACACATTATTTAACACGCCACGCGACGCAACGTGTCGACACCCGATGTGCAGTGAGCGCCTGTCGTCGCGTCGGGTGTTCATAGTGTGATTCTGGTCATAGAAAACAATACATTTGATTTGACCCAACACGCATCACGTTTCATCGGGTGGCGTCGGGTGTTAATAATGTGTTTCCGGCTTTAATGTTCCCACTGCTGCGCTCTCATAAGAGGCCTACCACACGCACAAGCTTCACCACAGTTGTGCCTGCGCAAGCCGATTTGTACACGGAACACCGAGCGTGCGGTTGGTAAACTGTGAAGAAAGGAGAAGCTTGCGCACAGGCAGAACTGTGGAGAAGCTTGTGCGTGTGTTAGGCCGAATAGAGTGTGTGAGAGAATGGGCTGTACATGGGCTATTGTCACATGTCTTCGAATTTTTGGTTCTAAGACATGCCAGTTTCCTCATGATGTTTTCCTTCACCGTTTAGCGAGCAGTGCTTAAACAGACCAGGGGGGTATTACAACTTCTTAAAACCAAGTTTATTCCAGTGAGTGAAAGTGACAGAGCTATACAAGTCGTCTAGCGCCATCTCGTTCACTCACTGGAACAAGCCTGGTTTTAAGACGTTGTAATACCCCCCCAGGTGGCCCACCTTGATGTCTTAAAACGTGAGTTCTAGTTGTGCTGAGGGAAAGCGACAGAGCTATACAAGTAGTCTAGCGCCATCCCGTTCCCACAGCTGAACTATTCAAACTTAGACGTCATGTTAGGCCACCAGGGCAAGGTAAATCTCTGGGAAACCACTGCTCTTATAAATTAATAGACACTGTTGCCAAGAGAGGCAGAAACGTTCGTGGGAGATTTACCGGAGAAAACAGTACAGAATCAAGATAGATGTGTGAAGTGATGGGGGAGACTTTCCCAGCAGTGGACAATATAAGCTAAAAAGTACCAAATATGAGATCACGTCATCAATCCTCGATGACATAGGCAGAGGTGTTAAAAAATCAATAACACTGCAAAATGCAAATCGAACCTAGGAATCATACCCGTCAATTACGCAATTTCGATATGCATCATCTGCCTAGCCTTTTCCCAACTAAGTATATTAGGGTCGGTTTACAGTCGAACCGAACCAGATGCATCTGAATATCAGTATTTTACATGGAACAACGGACGTAATGTCGATATCATTTAAAAAAAAACTGGCCAAGT
Source organism: Agrotis clavis (assembly GCA_954870645.1). Classification (NCBI taxonomy): domain Eukaryota; kingdom Metazoa; phylum Arthropoda; class Insecta; order Lepidoptera; family Noctuidae; genus Agrotis; species Agrotis clavis. The sequence goes on from OX940940.1 coordinate 8,830,792, forward strand.
GGGTGTCGCAATATGAGGGGTTGTGTAATTTAAATTGATCTATCCCATATTTAAAATTGCGAAAGGGTTTAGAATTAAGTACATTACCTACCTCGGTGTAACTCTTCGTGAATCAACTACTTACAGGATTTGAATAAGACAAACGATAGAGCTGTTTAGGTCGCTAAGTACTGATTGGACAAAATCTGAATCGTCGATTCGAGAAGAAGACAAAACTAGTTCTTAGTACCACACTACCAAAATTTTCAAAAACATGTCTTGATGTTTTTAATCCTGAATACAGTGTCAGAATCACTTTATCTATGAGTTATTGCAAGTCAAGCTCTTCAATTGATCAAGCTTTAGAATTGACTTATTCTAGTTTTTCAAAGTTTCGGCCCACATTATCGGAATATCTGGATTCCTAATTCTGTCCATATGCTTTCTTTTGTACTAGCGTCCCGTTTTATATTCCTTGAGTGCCCATCTTTTTGTGGCAAGCTTAATTAGCTTCGAAAACCACGTGGCCTAACTACAAATTTAACAAGTCGCCTTTTGCCAGCGGCTTCGCCCCCCCCCCCATTATGGCCTATGTCAATCAGGACCTATGCAGCTAAGGACTGGTGCAAGAATTTTGAAATTGGTTCAGTACGTATGTTTTTGAGTTTACTCCATTCATAATTATTATTATTCTTTTAGTGAAGATATAGGTCGGTATTACAGAAGTATAATATAATAATTATTAGTTACAAATCTAGACCGCGTGAGAAAAGAATAAAAAAAAATAAGTACAGAATATCTTACCTCAAGTTCTAGTTTCCATATTCAATTAAGTAATGTTCAATTAATTACATTGATCACAATGAGAGATCCGTGTGAGGAGGTGATCGATTGAAGACTGAGTCGGATATCGTTTGTGGTTCGACAATGTAGGTCTTGTGAGCTATACCATACAGCCTTCGAGGTGCAGGGCTGGATTCAGATTTCTGTGAACGGTTTTACAGAAATTAAAGACTGTGGGCTTGTTCTGCTTATTAATGTTTTCCCCGTCTTAATACATTTTTTTTAAATGTACGATTGGTTTGCTTTGCTTGACCAAGGGTAAAAAAGACAAGGTCGACGATAGAGCCAGCTTACCTCTGAAGCTTACCACTCCAACTTTAAGGAGATTAGGGTGGTAGCGTTCGGAAACACAGACGCAGGCAGAGATAATTCTACCACTAACAAGACTAAATAAAAAACATAATCATCCTAAGACTTCTTATAGTTTTAAACAAAATTCAATCATTCATGATCTACTTAGAGCCGCTTCCAACAATAATGAGGTCGGTTTCCAGTCTATTCAGATGCAGATTTTAATGACAGGATTTAACAAGGAGCGCCTGCTGACCTCTTTAAAGTTTTAGTGTTTTCGTTCCTAGCGGTTTTGACCGCTAGTGTTATAGTTGTGTGCGATATACTAACAATTTGGACTCATGTTGTCTGGAATAATAAATAAATTATAATTAATTAATAAAAATGCTTCAAGTACAGCCCTGTGCTCGTGTGGTTTCATGTGTGTTCAAGTGTCTCCTATATTTGTTCCAATTCCCGCGTAAGAGTAACTCGGACATGTAACGTAACATAATTTCAATGCATTTGCATTGTTGAAGACAGGAAAATTTGAAGATATTTACGACCAGCAACCTACAGTAGGTTCACGAGTTGCTTGGATTACTGAGAATAAGAGAAATATGCTAAGATAGATTTTTATCCAACCGTTTTGCCCAAAAGTAAGTCTAAAGTTATCTCACGGAAACATAGGTAGTAATTGAATAGGTTTCCTATGTAAAAAACAAGTTTTAAACTACTTGTATGCCAAATAACCAAATACGAGAAGTTTTTGCATGAAAACAGTGTCCTTAATGGACGCACAGGCTCGCGCGGCCGTCTTGATGTGCAACTCGCGAGATTTGCCTCGCCAGGCAGCCTCATATGTTTTCATGGAAGCTAAGAAGAGTGCATTGCGAGGTAGGTCGAGCCATCATAAGTACTATAGATACTATAGATATAGAGCATCCAAAATGCACAACACAGCTGTAAATAAAGAATTTGGATAGCGAGGCTGCCGCGCGAGCCCGTAAACCCAGTGGGTGTTGTCGCGTCTTAAATACTACATTGTTATCCGAGAGGTGAAAGTTACTTATTTCAGTCCTGAGACAAGTTTTGGCGCCCGTAACGTAGTGATGGCGCTAATTGTTCGAGGGACTAAATAAGTAATTTACCCGAGGTAAACACTGTGCTTTTCATAACGAATAGGAGGAAAGTAAAAATAAAAACTTTAACATTACATAACATGTTAGTCAGTAAAAAATATGGCAAAGATTTTGCCGAAAGAGTATGTTATTTTAGAGAAATAGTTGAAACTAAATTATATTAAAGCTGCACTGTAATTTAGTGGCTGTATAAAAAGTTACAACATGGTTCAATAGAAATGTCAAAATAGAACTAGTTATTTTTTTTTTAATTTTGGCCCCTGTCAGTTGAAAGCAATTCTCCCTAGGCCTGCAATGGATAACTTTCAAACGGCTAATCAGATATATGTATAATGACCTACATTCAGAGTATGAGTAACGAAAAGTTACAAACTTTTAATTCAGCATACAATTGATACAATAGATAATTAGATATGTTTATTTGTGTATTGTTGTTATTTAGTAGATCAGGCAAGAGGACAAACCCGTTTCATATTATGTAAAATGAAAATTGCGCTAGCGGATTAACTATTTGTACAAATATTTTAGTTATTTGTTATGCAAGGCTGCAAAGTTGATTTTTGGCGCGAGTACTTGAATTGAAAACTGAGCAAGCGAAGGATTCTCTCGCGGTTCAAATACCTATAGAATCCAGCGATGCGAAGTTTTCAAAGGTACGAGACGCAGAAAAAAATTTGCTGCCGAGTGCAACACACAACTTTTCACCTCACACAGCGAGGAAATGCAGTGGGGGCGGCTCGCCTGTCAGTATAGAAAATAATTGAATACAAGGCGTGTTCGAATTTTGAACAACACTTTGTGCTCTAGAGCTCAAAATGGAGTTTTGCGCTCAGATTTTGAGTGAGAAATAGAATCTTTCCGAGCGTGTGAGGTGAAATAGTTATTTGTTATGCAAGGCTGCAAATTTGATTTTTGGCGCGAGTACTTGAATTGAAAACTGAGCGAGCGAAGGATTCTAAGATTGAACCGCGAGAGTAACGAGCGGTTCAAATATAGAATCCTGAGCGATGCGAACTTTTTAAAGGTACGAGACGCAGAAAAACATTGCTGCCGAGTGCAACACACAACTTTTCACCTCACACAGCGAGGAAATGCAGTGGGGGCGGCTCGCCTGCCAGTGTAGAAAACAATTGAATACAAGGCGTATTCGAATTTTGAACAACACTTTGTGCTCCAGAGCACAAAGTGTTGTTTAAAATTCGAACACGTATTGTATTCAATTGTTTTCTACTTTTCTACACTGACAGGCGATCCGCCCCCACTGCATTTCCTCGCTGTGTGAGGTGAAAAGTTGTGTGTTGCACTCGGCAGCAAAGTTTTTCTGCGTCTCGTACCTTTGAAAACTTCGCATCGCTCAGGATTCTATATTTGAACCGCTCGTTTCTCTCGCGGTTCAATCTTAGAATCCTTCGCTCGCTCAGTTTTCAATTCAAGTACTCGCGCCAAAAATCAACTTTGCAGCCTTGCATAACAAATAACTATTTCAATCCAATATTTTCAAGCTCTACTTTTGAGTTTTTGTTTCTCACATATTTTTTTTTATTTTGTACCTTATGTGGTTTACACTTTGTGCATTTATTTTCCGCGTTTGTGACAATACCTGTAATAATAATAATAAAAACTGGCAACACTGTACGTCAAACATATACTTGAAAATTTCACTATTCCTTTTTAATAAAAAATATATGTTTAAACCTTTAATAAATAGAGCAAATCAACTTACAATAGTAAACTAACAACAAATATAGTAAATCCAATACAAGACAAGCTAAAACATGTGTTTTAAAGAAAAAAACCATTTATGACAGCGGCTGACACAAATGTCATGTGAAAAATGATCAAAATTATGAAAATTATGGATGAATTAGACGAAATATTATGTTTGAGTTAATATGTTGACACGAGCCAGAGCAGCACGCGCACGCCTTCCATCCCCGGAGTCGCCGCTCAGCTCCGCCTCGCCGCCACCGGACATCGGGTCTCCCACATCACCGGCGGCGGCAGTTGCGTCGAGTTCGAGCGACGAATATTTCTCCCCGCCGACGTCGCCAACACCTGTACGTCGGCAGGGGAGACACCGGCCGCCGAAGAGCTTGGGACCTAGGGGCCAACCGGCCCCGAGCCGGGTCCCCGCTACCGGTGGTTGTGTGCAGCGCATGAGATGGACTCAGTCCATAAATGAAAATGTCATGCGCGCATACTACGGGTCTACAGAGGGGGGAACTAACCTCACTGCGTACCGTGTTAGGATGCTGTCTCTGTTCCAGGTACTTGAACCAACTCTAAACGTCTCGGCTCAACGACTTTCGGATCAGGTGCGGGTCATCCAACGTAATCATATGTTGGACGACACCGCGCTTGATAGGCTGCGCTTAGAGGTACTGAGCAACCGTACCATCTTATCTCCACCACCAGCAACGACACCCGTATTTATCAACAGGGTTCCGTCGCAGTTAAATATTGCTCCTGTTGTGGAGGAGGATGATACGGTTGCCACGGTAAGTAGCCAGTGCAACGAACGATTGAGGAGCGCACTGGAGGATGCGCTTCGTGAGTACCGCTCAACTCCCATTACACTTAGACCCCGATTGCCACGGTTACCCATGCACAAAAAAAATAGGGCGCTGGTGGGTGCCTTGAACTCGCTGCTTAAGAATCTTTTCGAAAGCAGCGAGGATCTTGCCGATACACATTCAATCCTGTTTTGTGGGGCTGTTGCGGCATGTCGATTGGCTAATGTCAAATTTCCGAACAGTGACGGAGCTAATCGACCAAAACCAGCTGTACCAGCCTGGCAATGCAGGATTGAGCGTCGTATCGGCGAGGCCAGGGTACTCATTGGCAAACTATATTGCTTCAGGGAGGGAAATACACGACCACGTGTGATGCGCTTTGTGAGGCGGGCATTCTCGGGGACTGGTATTGGTCCTCAGGAATACATGTCCCGTGTCACAGAGCGCATCGACTTCCTGAAGCAAAAAGTTTGTGCATGGGCAAGCCGTATTCGGCGGTATAAGCGACGAGTTGATCGGTACTCACAGAATCGCATGTTCCGGAGCGATGAGAGGTGGGTATATAGAGGTTGGGAGCGACCTGAACAAAGCGTGGCTGACCTGTGCCGTCCGGATGACGGCGCCACGAGTACATTCTGGCGCGGCATCTGGTCGGTACCAGTCAGTCATACTGAGGCTGACTGGATGCGTGATGTCGAGCAAGTATGTGAAACAATTCCAGAAATGGAAAAAGTGAGAATAACGCCACTGGATGTAGCCAAAGCAGTCCGTCCGTTACCGAATTGGAAATCTCCGGGACCGGACGGACTGCATAATTTTTGGCTTAAGTGGCTAACTAGTTCACATACTTGCCTGGCATCTCAATTCCAGTCATCCTTAGAGTCTGGGTCGCTACCCCAGTTTCTAACAACTGGTATTACCCACCTGCTCCACAAATCAGGTAGCACCACGGAACCCAAGAACTATAGACCGATCACTTGTTTGTCGACGGTCTATAAACTTCTTACATCCATTTTGAGAGTGAAAATTAACACACATATTGAAAGTAACTCCATTATGTCTGCCTCTCAAAATGGATGTAGGAATGGGTCCCGTGGTACTAAGGAGCTGCTCCTCATTGACATGGCCATTAGCCAACAGGTTCGTCGATCTCGCAGGGATCTGTCCACATGCTGGATAGATTATAAGAAGGCCTACGACTCGGTGCCACATACATGGCTCATGAGGGTGCTGGAGTTGTACAAGATAGATGCAACTCTACGCGCCTTCCTTGAGTCATGTATGGGCCAATGGAGAACGGTCCTTTGCTATCCCGGATGTCGACAGGTCCAGGCGAATGATGAACCTGTATGGATCAAGCGGGGAATATTCCAGGGCGACAGTTTGAGTCCGCTTTGGTTCTGCTTAGCCCTGAATCCTCTAAGCACATTGCTGGAGGACTCAGGTCTAGGCTTTCGGTTGAGGAGAGGTGGTCAGGTCATATCTCACCTTCTATACATGGATGATCTGAAACTCTTTGCCCCCAACAAATTGCAACTGATGAAGCTACTAAAGGTAACTGAAACGTTTAGTAGTGCCATCAGGATGGAATTTGGTGTGGACAAATGTGCAGTCATGCATGTAAAGCGAGGAGAGATTATGGAATCTGAAGGGATCCAGCTTTCAGATTCCATACACCTTAGATCACTCTCCTCATCCGAAACCTACAAGTATTTGGGTATGTCGGAAGCGTTAGGCATTGCTGTACCGGACGTGAAACAATCGTTGAGGGAGCGCTTCTTTGGACGCCTGAAAAGGGTTTTAAATAGCCTTCTTTCAGGCGGAAACAAGGTGCGCGCCTTCAACGGTTGGGTCATGCCGGTGTTAATGTACTCTTTCGGCATACTCAAATGGACTCAAACTGAACTCGACGCCTTGGATAGGCGGGTCCGTACACTGTTGACCGCAAACCGGATGCATCACCCACGTTCATCGGTAATGAGGCTGTATATCCCGCGGAAGTGCGGGGGTCGAGGCTTTTTAAATGCTAAGACCCTCCACAACCGCGAGGTATGCAGCCTCAGAGAATATTTTTTGAAAATGGAAGTGGGTATGCACCGAGATGTGGTCACGGTAGACAAGGGACTCACCCCGCTGTCCATGGCTAAAGAGAACTGGCACAAACCTGTAGTACTCAGTGCCGAAGACCGCAAGGAGGTATGGCAAGGCAAGGAGCTACACGGACGCTTCTACCGGGCCCTTCATGGGCCCGATGTAGATTTTCTAGCGTCTGTGTCCTGGCTACGTTTCGGTGACCTCTTTGGGGAAACCGAAGGTTTTGTCTGTGCGATTATGGACGAAGTTATCTTGACGAACAACTACCGGAGACATATTATAAAGGATGGGACGATTGACGTGTGTCGGGCATGCCATCGTCCAGGTGAATCCATCCGACATATTATCTCTGGTTGTTCTCGTCTTGCTAACGGCGAGTACTTGCACAGGCACAACCTAGTAGCCAGAATCATCCACCAGCAACTTGCGTTGAAATACAAACTTGTGGAATCTGAGGTACCGTATTACAGGTATGTGCCCGACCCAGTTCTCGAGAAAGACCATGTCACGTTGTACTGGGATCTGCCTATCATTACTGACAGGACTATTGTGGCCAATAAGCCTGACATAGTAGTGATAGACAGATCAGCGCGCCGCGCAATGATAATCGATGTTACCATCCCGCATGACGAGAACCTCGTGAAGGCAGAGAAAGATAAACAAATCAAATATCTTGATCTGGCACGCGAGGTTGTCGACATGTGGAATGTGAGCTCGGCTATCATATGGATGGCAAAGAGCCTCGACGAACACCTTTCGAGGCTCTCCTTAGGGAGTTGGATCAAGGGCCAGATTCAGAAGGCAGTACTTCTTGATACGGCTCGTATTGTGAGGAGGTTCCTGTCTCTGGAACCCTAACCACCGGTAGCTAGGACCCTGCTCCCACACCGGCGGACTACTATTTTTATATTTTTAAATGTTTTTTTATTGTTTTGTATTTTTTTAAAGAAATATTTAAAAATGTAATAGTATGTATGAAAAATGAATAAACGGAATAATAATAATAATAATATTCCACAACTATCACACAACGCCATCTAGTCCCAAGCTAAGCAGAGCTTGTGTTATGGGTACTAGACAACTGATAAACATACTTATATATTTCTAAATACATACATATTATAGATAAATTACACCCAGACACAGAACAAATGATCGTGCTCATCACACAACCATTTGTCCTAGGTGGGAATCGAACCCACGACCTCCGGCCTAGCAGTCAGGGTCACTAACCACTAGACCAACAGGCCAGTCAATAATCTAGCAAAGTAGGTACAGACATATATTATTATTAATTGTGTAACTCATTTAACAGGCAGGTAAACAGTGTCTCTCTTTGTATTATTAATACGAATTATTGTACCCATATGTTTCAGGCCAGCACATCAATGTACCCAAATCTGTCTCAGTTTTTATAGGATTTCCAACTTTATCACAATAACAGAAGGTTCATTGTTCGATTGAGAAAAATTGTCAAGTTGGGGTAGTTTATGTGCTTAAGTACTGATACAATTATGATATTCCTGATCATTGTGTTAATAATACAACAAATTAGCACATGGCTACTTCTAGCGTTACGCGGTTTCACCGAGCGACCGCAACTATGTAGATAGATAGATATCATTACTTACTTTGTACTCACGTACTTGTCTTATCTAAGAAACTCTTAGATTATAAAATCCAGATTCCCAGAATGCCATTGAGAATTGAAGCCAATGAAAGAAAGAAAACTTATTCCCTAAATGTGTGTGTGGCGCTCATTGCACTCACACATTTATAAAAAAGTGGCTTCACTAACACGAATATGGAAATTTATAATCTAGGAAGAAACTATTTGCTATTGAGTATTAATTTAAACTTCCAATAAAAAGTTCCATCATAAATATCGTTTTAAGGGTTAATTAATGTACACGACGCGCCGCCCGCGCCGCCGACACCGCCGCCACCGCGCGCGCCGCAATGCTGGTAAAGACTTTGATTGGTTCGTTCTGCTATTTATTTACATTAACCTACCCTTAGAATTACTTCTGTATCATTCAGACATTTACACTCAGGCAAATAATCAGACCTTCATATCCATAGACCATTAATATGAGGCTAAGTTGAGGAGTGGAGTGCCTCAAGAGCGTTAGAATACTTAGTTGATTTTATGGAACAAACAGTTATCAGCTAGTTTCATTTCAAAATTCAAATGCAAAAGCCAATACGAAATTTACCTATTGACAGCTAAATAGCTGTCAATAGGTAAATTTCGTATTGTGTAATAGTGTCTTTGTAGAGATCATTAAATGATGATCTCCACAAAGACACCGAGATACGCAATAGCCCCGCAGGACCACAATTTGCCGGACCAGCAGGCCTACCCTGAACTAATTAAAAACGATTAAAAAGCAAGACATTTCAGTTTGAGTTCATAAACTGAATCGCTGAAAGTCGTACCCTGACGTCCAAAAAGCTCAGCGATATTTCGATTGTTATAAATGAATGAAAGATGACGCAATTTGTAGCTGAATCGTTTTCGGGGAAAAAGAGACAACGCTATATAATAATAGCGTTGTCTCTTTCAACGCTAATCTGACAGCAATTGTGCCAAACTGAGTCGCAAGTTTTGGTTTCATTCATTCAATTTTGTACCGGTTTGGTACCTTGATGTCATATAGCAGCTCAACTGAAACGCTCAAGCTGTCAAAATAAGCAATCCAATAAAAGTTACTATTTCTTAAGATAAACTGAAACGTTATTGATGAATAGCAAGTTTTTAGAGGATTTTTTACAAAAACCGACGTGAGTGTACTTTAATATTTCTTTTAAAGTTATAATACCTATCCTACATACATTTTTTCAACCACATTTGGTTTTCTGTAATAGTCTAATGATTTATTTTATTGAGTTTTTGAACGTAAGAGGCTCCAGTTTCGCGGGCAGTTGGACCCCTTCAATAACGATGATGCCGAATTCATTAGGCATTACCTAGTCTATCCAAAGAAACAAAGTTTGTCAAAGTCGTTTTGAAACGTTTTTGGTGAAAAAGAGACAACGCTATTCAATAATAGCGTTGTCTCTTTCTCACTAAAAACGTTTCAGCTCAAAATTGCGATCTTTCATTCACTTAAAACAATCGAAATATCGCTGAGCGTATTGGACGTCAGGGTACGACTTTCAGCGATGCAGTTTATGAACTCAAACTGAAATGTCTTGCTTTTTAATCGTTTTTAATTAGTTGCCACAGTAAATAATTATTTATTTACCTTTTGCTATTAAATACGAAAATAAATCTACGTGCAATAATAAAACCTTACATATTAGGATTTTGCCAGAGTAGAAAAAAACTGGAAAAAAAGAAGGTATTTTACTGTTTAAGAAAAAAATCTTTATAAATGCGACAGTTTAGGCAAGAAAATGACAGTTTCAGTACATAAAATACGAAATTTATTTTAAATTCAATTTCAAAGTTTTCATTTTCTTAATTTGTGCAGTTACTAAATGAAACGGTAGCCTTTGACACAAAGGCCTCGAAGCCATTCCAAAAACTTTCCAGAAAAAAACGGTAACCTCCATGATCAACGACGATATAATACTAGACTCGTAATAACAGGCGACCGATGTCTGCCAACACATTAGGCAAAAAAGTCTTATAACCGTCTCATTTCGACCAATCCTGTGAGCCGTAAACATACGTTGAGACAGAACAGACCTTGAGTTAGCCAATCACAACGCAGTACCCCGCCCCCCTCGCTTACGTATTACCTCAGCGAGTTGGCAGAATAGTTTTGTTCGTTAGATCGTGCAATGAGTAGTCTAGTATTATATCGTCGTTGTCCATGATGATATTGCGTCATTGTTGACGGAAGACAAGGCGGTAAGTTCGAAAGACTGTCATTGCATGTTGGATAAGGGTCAGTTCAGACCGAGACGCGAAGCGACGCGACGATGCGCTGCGCCGAGATGAGCCGCGCTGCGTAGCGATGCGCCGCGCGGTGCTGCGGAGTGTCTACATTCGTCACGTGCTTCCCGCCCCACCCCCCTTCCTCCCGCAGTCCTCCATTTGGTGTCAGTTACATAGTCCAGGGGCTAGAGGTAGTCGAGTATACAAAATCCGAATGAAGGCAACTATTACCGAATTCTTATACCTGAGACCCTAAATAGTGACAATACATTATCCTGCCTGCATTAAGTATGTGTATCTTATCGCTTGATGAAGTAGTCCACTCATTTAGTTCAGTACTTCATTTAATTCAGCAAATCAGAACAAGTTCTTAACTGATTGGAAAAAATATTTTATGCCATTAAGTATTATGAGCTTTATCTGTCCCGCAAAAAGCTGTGATCTGATTTTTCTATAAAATAATACGGAAATAATCATTAAAATGATTTTAAATCATGTACTCGATACATTCCGTTTACGAATAAGAGAAGAGGGCGTAAAAAAATGGACCAGACAATTGACCGGCAAGATAAACATGGTTATTCTTTGACCTTTTCGTCACTTAAATCGGTTGGCGAAATTCGACACTCACATTACGCATACTCAGACAGCTCTAGCTCCCAGTCTATCATCTTACATCGTCGAGCGGCCTCGAGCGGCGTAAGCGGCGCCGCGCTGCGCCGCGCGGCCTCGAGATGCGTAGCGACTCACCGCTGCGTTGAGATGCGCCGCGCTGCGCAGCGCGGCGCCGCTTACGCCGCTCAACGTATTCTAAATTGTCACAACGAAATGTGTATCTTTTGGTGTAGAACATAAAGTAGTATTTTGAATGCCTCTTAAAAGACTGCGCGCATCGTCGCGTCGCTTCGCGTCGCGGTCGGAACTGACCCTAACGGATTAAAGAATTTTTTCGTAATTTTTTAGTACTTTATTATCACTATATTCAATTGAGACACTTTTTGAAAAAGGGTTTAATACCCTATTGTCAGTTTGTCTAGTTATTCTTTATGTAATCTGTGGAGTTGTGATTTCAGTGGAAAATTTAATGCCAAAAACATTCCAAAAAAAAAAAAAAGTGGAAAATTTAAAGCGCATTTCACACAGAGAGCGGGCGCGGGTCGGGCGCGGGTCGGGACGGGAGTACGGCGGGTCTAGTTCTTTGTATATAAATGGAAGACTTCACACTGAAAGCGTGCGCGGGTCGGGCGCGGGGCGGGTCGTGCCCGTACACCGAAACGCGCCCGACCCGCGACCGACCCGTGCCCGCTCTCTGTGTGAAATGCGCTTTAGTGAAGTGGATTTTGATTTCAAATAACACTTTATTTAAAATAATTCAAAGAATGCCGTAAGTATTAAACATTGTTTAATTTGTTTATTTACTGAAACTAAAGAATTCCTTCGAGAAGTTAATAAATCTAGTTCGAAAGTGAATAAATGCACAATAATTTCCTCAAGAAGCTGTCTTTGTGACAATAAATTTAAGTTATTTTATGTTGCATTCTAGTCGAAGAAGGAGAGTAACATTCAATCAGCTGGAGACGTTGTGGGAGATTTTAAACGGAAATCAAGCTCTCGCAACGGCCTTCAATAAAACATCCCAAGCTCGAGAGCATGCAAAAAGGATGTGGATAATAGCAGCAGACAGCTTAAATTCTCAGGGTGATGGTGCAGAGAAAGATTGGAAGGGTTGGTGTAAGGTAAATAAAGTAAAATATATTTTATGTTACTGAAATTGCTTCACAATATTGTTAAATACATTTAGGTACTAACATGCACCATCTTTTCAGTACTGGAATGACTATAAGTGCAAGCTTAAATCTAAAGTCGCCAGCGCACGCACATGCAGCTACCCCGCCCCCGCCGCTAGCGCCAGCCCCTCTATCAGCCACAGCAGCGGCGCCACGCGCCTCGTCTACTCAGCGCCGAGTTGTACCCATGTCTTCAGCCACAGCAAGGCAGACAATGATTAACATGTCTACAGAAAGACTTAGGATTGAAGACCGGAGAAACACAATTTTAGAAAATGTATTCCTCGAACTCGGAGAAATAAAAGGCATTTTAAATAATAGGTAAGAACATAAGTTTCTATTTTAAAAGCGTCCACCGCACAGCCCAGACGCAGTGGTAGACGCCCACGGCGACAGATGTCGCAAGACGATCTTCGGCCACCGTAGGAGCGGGCGGTGAGTAATGAGCGACTCTCTGTCCGACCATGGACCATACCTGACACGGGCTTCGTCCATGGTCGGACGGCGCGTTTTGTTCCACGCGCGCCTCAAAGAGTGTCAGCATAATTACGGGGCCCCCTTTAGAAGGCCAAAGCCTGCCGGGGTCGCGGGATTTACCGAATTACCGTGACCCTGGAACGTAAAGGGCTATTGAAGGACACCGTGGATTTTTGACAGTCCCTCTCGCTCTGGCCTGGCTGGGAGCACTCATTTATTTTGATGATTTAACCGCAATAAAAAAAAAGAGTTGATAGGTACTTTTTTATTATTACTATTACTGTTTTGATGAGTCTTTGGATTTATTTAAAACCCAACCCTCAACGTCTACAATATATAGGTACAAAATGAAACAACAGCTTAATACATTATAATAACTTTGTTTTTCAGGCTTCCCCCGCTGCCCACAGCCGATGAACAAGTCTAGCTCTTGTGGACATGCCTGCTGTAGGTTATGTTGGCTGCTATCCACAACATCAACATAGTCATGTTGCATTTGAGCTTCTTGGTGAACTTCTTCATCTATCTGTCAGTTCTGGCACTGAAAATTTAGCCCGAATGTAAAATTATATTTTTTAGTTTAAGAACAAATTGTTGTTGGCTACACCTAGTATAGGTGTAGCCAACAACAATTACAAACAACAATTAGCGTAACAATTTGTATACAACAACAATATGTATTTGATTTTATTTTATTAAATAATGTAATTGAAAAGGAAACTTTTATTTAACAATTATTTATATTTCATCATGAATCATTCCCAAGAATCCTCTGCCTTGAATTTTGCGGGCAGCCGGGCGGTGGCGGCGCGGGAGCAGGGCAGGTATCGCAGACCCGTTCTCTCTTCTTATGGTATTCCTCTCCTCCAATGTGCTTGGGAAAACAATGTATTTATTTCTCATTTGAGGAGAATTTAAAGCATTGTTTATTTCATGCAATACTGTTGACACATCACACATCTGTTAGAGAAAAACACATACGGTAAAAAAGGCACCTATGTTATGTATTTCAGACTATCACAGAAGTTCACTAAAATAGCACCAAATAACCTTGTATTCGTCAAGAATCCACCAAACGTTTCAGTTAATGTGTTAGGAAAATAGTAACAGTGACAGTTTGAGCGTTTCAGTTGAGCTGTTTTATGACATCAATGTACGAAACCAGTTCAAAATTGAATGAATGAAACCAATACTTGCGATTCAGTTTGGCACAATCGCTGTCAGGTGGCATGGCCTACTAGATTGTACGTTAAGCTGTTGTCAGGGTACGAATTAGAAGAACAGTTCAGTTTAGGTCATGAACTGGATCGCGTTAAGAGCTTGGGGTAAGGCCCCAGGAAGGTTACTATGACATCTCAAAGCAGGAGTAATTCTAGTGTGGGAAAGAGACAGAGCTATACCTATAAGTCGTCTAGTGTAACCTCTATCCCACGCTGAATTTACTCTCGCTTTAAGACGTCATGCTAAGCGACTTGGGGGGGTATTACAACGCCTTAAAACCAGGCTGCTTGTTCCAGTGACTGAACGAGATGGCGCTAGACGACTTGTATAGCTCTGTCACTTTCACTCGCCGGAACAAGCCTGATTTTAAGACGTTGTAATACCCCCCCCCCCCCCTGGTGGCCTACAATGACGTCTTAAAGCGTGAGTCTTTATGCTGTGGGAAAGAGACAGAGCTATACAAGTAGTCTAGCGGCATCTCGTTCACTCACTGGAACAAGCCTGTTTTAAGACGTTGTAATACCCCCCCTGGGCGCTTAAAGCAGCTCGCACTGGGCCCTTGATAGGCTACTTACGGCACTGGGTTATGTGAAACCGCGGGGAAGGGCTATTTGAAAAATAAACAAAATATTCTAGATAGGTATGTACATACCTAGGTGAAGTACCTAGATATCTGGAATATTTTGTTTATCTGAGTATCTGCCTATCTACCCATCTCCCCGTCAATATCATGATATGACAGTCCTGTGTGGTACTGATAAGGGTTTTGTTTATTTTTACTTATTACTCGTATTATGTCATAAATAATTAAATGTTGTTATTATCTTCAAGCACTTTTCAGATGATAAAGATTATGTCTTTGGTCCATGCTGCAGATCATTTCGGAAAATTTGGAAAATTATAGTTTCAAGTTTTTAAGCCTGCTCTACACTACTCGCGAAGTCGTCGAAGTTGACCGAATACGATAGTGTAGAAGGGCACTTCGCTTCGCTTCGTGCAACTTCGGCTCGCTTCGGGCGACTTCCATTTGTTGTCGGTTTTTGCGACCGAGTCAAAGGGCACAATGGCACAATGATGACACAGGCAACTTCGCGAGTAGTGTAGTCACATACTTCGGGACTTCGATCAACTTCGACGAGTACTTCGTCGAGGCAACTTCGCGAGTAGTGTAGAGCAGGCTTTAAATCGTCAAATGTGTCCTCCGATTCAGGGCGGCACGGGAGGGACTGACTTGTACTGATCAAATCCTCGATGATCCTTCAATAACCCTTTACGTTCCAGGGTCACGGTATTCGTTAGTCCTGCGAAATCAAACCATGCTAAGAACACTCTCGATGTCACTAATATGGCTTTCAGAGCGCTTCTTCGAAATTCACGGCAATCCTTCAATAGCCCTTTTAAAAGGATTATTGACAGATCACCGTGGATTTCGAGGATCACAGGGTCAACAGGGTTACCTGATAAGAGCAGTCCCGTGACCAATTGTTTCTACTTATGGGACATAGTAGAAATAGGTTTGACCTCTTTGGCACAGTGTGGGTTGGTAGATGTCACCACGACGTTTTCCTTTTTCGATTTAAGAGCAGTGGTAGCCCAGTGGTATCGGACTTTTTTTTTTATTTTAGCGTGGTAAAATCATCAAATGAGTCCTCCAACCCCGGGCAGGGCGGAAGGGACTGTCAGACTTCTACTGACTAAAATCCACGGTGTCCTTCAATAGCCCTTTCTGTTCCGGGGTCACGGTAAGGAAATAATCCCGCGACCCCGGCAGGCTTTGGCCCTCTGAGAGGGGGGCCCCGTCATTATGTGACGCTCTTTGAGGCGCGCGTGGGACACAACGCGCCGTCGACCCGGGCATGGTCCTTGGTCGGGTTAGCGAGTTGCCCTTTACTCGCTGCCCGCATGCCCGCGCCTACGGTGGCCGGAGATCATCAAGCGACGTCCGTCGCCGTGGGCGTCTACCACCGCGGGTGGGGCGGAGGGAGGACTCTGTCCTCTCTCGCTCGCGGCCCGCAGTGGTATCGGACTTACGAGTTATAAATCGTCGGTTAAAAACCAGTCCGGAATATTACTTTGTGTAATTTATTTCATCACCACTGTTCTCAAAACGGTGAAGGAAAACATCGTGAGGTAACCGGCATGTCATATAACTATCAAATTCGAAGACCATATTGTGGCATCTGCCAACCCGCACTGGGCCCGCGTCGTGGATTATGGCCCACTCTCTCTCACAGAGAGGAGGCCTGTGTCCCAGCAGTGGGAACTTTATAGGCTGATCACGTTTCAAAAGCAGTGATGATGACATGAATTACACAAACTAATGCACCAGGCTGCATACAAAGGCGTTTTATCATTACACCGGAAAATCTTAAACGGTCTGCGGTTTTCCTCACTCCGTCTAGGATCGAAATTCATCAAAATCAGTTCAGTCGTTTCAGTGTGAATACAGAACTTAATAACAGAAGCCACCATACCCTTAGCACGAATTTTCACTCTTTTACTTTACAACGTCTTACCAGTATTTACAGCGTTTTTGTATGAAAAAATGGAACAGCGCCTCTGGGGTGCGGAGAAGGAACTAAATTTTTCAATGAAAATTGTCAATTTTGAAATTGTCAAAGTTTTAGTTTACGTCTCTTTTACTTTACGTCTCAAATACTGAAAACTCGTGTTAAGGGTACAGGCACAGATAGGTTCAGACAGGGCACTCTCTTATAGCAAATTTGACATGCCCGAAGGTTCACATTAGTGATGTTGCGAATACCTATCTGATTTTTGACATTCGCGAATGCGTATGCGGATGCGAATATTCAATTCCAATATTCGCGAATGCGAATGCGAATATTCAGTTTTAAATCAATTACGTTTGATAATTTAGAAAATACAAAAAAAGAACACTTTAATGTAACTTTATAACTTATTTTTATTTTTTTTACTTCCTGACTGTAACGAAAATGGAAAAAGTATGCAGGGTGATTTTTTTAACTGGGCGTGGAAGGCGTTCTGAAACTAAGGCGATTCTCACACTGCCCCGCATCATGCTGCATATTGCGTGTCGACGCACCTACGCGCGTTCCTGCAGGAGTGCAGAGTGCAGATCTGCATCATCGTGCGGGTTTTTTGCGCACTCACGCGCGTAGGGGCGTTTTGTAGATTCACGCACGGCGGCTCTCATTTATTTATTCGCCGTTCTCTGTGGTCGTCGTGCAGTACTGAGCATTCAAAATCACGCGCGGCACTGCGGGATTCGGTGTGCCATACCTTGCGTCTCGCCCCGCACCTACGCGCGGGGGGTGCATGTTTCTCCGCGTGTATACGCGTGATCCGCATGACGCGCGTGGATGCATTTTCTATGTGTTGGACTGTGCGTGTTTTCCATACAAACGGAGATACTTACAAGCAACGGAAGAACACGCATCCACGCGCTACGCTGCATCATGCGGGGCAGTGTGAGAATCGCCTAAGAGGAATGTTGAAAAACTATGAAAAGAGTCTCGAGGCCGATTTTGACGAAAACTAAAACTGCATTTTTACTTCACCAGAATTTGATCCTTGCTCCAGCTGGTTCGATTCCTGGCCAGGATTACTGATTCTTCTAAAATCCAATGATGCAGTTTTAAAATCGGCCTCGAGACTCCTTTCAATGTTTTTCGATATTCCTCATAGTTTCGGATATAGCCATCCACACCCCGTTGAAAAATTCACCCTGTATAAGAGTAGCTCTAAGAGTGGCGTCAGTGAAAGAAAAACAGACAGAGACAAGTTTATCTTAGCGTGGTCATAATATATTTATGATTAATTGTTGTGATTGATTTGATGAACATTAATGTTGATGAATGGCGAGATAAAGGCAGATTGAACATAAGATGAATGGAGAGGACGACAAAAGATAAGAATAAATGGAGTGTGTGGAAGAAGGAGTACCAAATATTGGTATTTTTTCAGTCTTTCGTATTCGCAAAATATTCGCATAATTTGTGCGAATGCGAATGCGAATGTCTAAAAATATGCGAATATCCGCATGATGCGAATGCGAATGCGAATATTCGTAACATCTCTAGTTCACATATCATGAATGACAGTTTTTTTTTTAATCTGTCTCTCCGTCCGACGCGTAATTATAGGCAAAGACATATACGATTCAGCCTAGAAAGTATTTCTTGCTAGGAATTTAAAATTTTAGTTTAATGTTAGCATATTTCTTCATTTAATTGCAATCACATTGCAATTATATGAAGAAATATGCTGTAATAAGTCATAAAGGGATATAAGGAATAAAAAAAATCTTATTAGATACATTTATTTTTATTTTAAAATTATTAAAAACTTTTAACTGTTTATTCTCTAGTGGGAACACGTCTGTACCTTTTAATATTTTATTAATAACATTTCAACCATTAAACACGCGTTCAGAAACAGCATCCAATGAATTCCAACAAGTACTTATATTTAAAATGATTTTTAATACCTCTTATATTAGAAATCCGTTTAGGTCGATGTTCTAAGTTTTTGTTTGCTTCTTTTTTGATGACTCCGAAACATTTCCCGGATCAATGTGGCTAAAAATTGTTTTTCATGAGTATGATGCACCATCTTCTCTTCGTTTTTTTCTTGGAAGCGTTTGAAAACTGACGTCCTTTCGTCTTCTAACACACCACTGAACTTGTTGTACATGTTGCACATGTTTACAGCTTCAGATAAAGAGGATTATTTACGAAATTAGATAAATTAAACACTAATTCACAAAACTTTGTGATTTTTTTGACAATTAACAAACAGTGATACCAACTCTCAGAAATTTTTATACCTAAAACTTAGGTCAAAAGTCCTAAAATCAACCCTATTACTTGGAAACCTTCATAATAAAGACGATATCAAATAGAACATTAAAAAAATAATTGGTCAATAAATTCTAATTGCCTGTTTTAGATTGTAAGCTGGTAACACTCTTAACAAAGATGGCTGACAGAAAACGGAAGGCAGGGGTACGCGGGGGGCAGGTCAGGTAATCTTCAAGTAAAATATCTCAACCTTATAGTCTATGGTTCACGTATTTCATCTGACACTTCCCTAACCCCCCGCGTACCCCTGCCTTCCGTTTTCTGTCAGCCATCTTTGTTAAGAGTGTTACCAGCTTACAATCTAAAATAGGCAATTAGAAGTTATTGACCAAGGACATCCAGTTTTATCAAAGAATATTACTTATTTTTTTAATGGGGATGGCAACTCAAAGCTAATCGTAGATGGCGCTGCGATAGTTGGTCCCTACGTCAGATTACTGTCTGCCTTGTACAAAAAAGAAACAAGATTTATTGTTATAAAAATTGAGTTTATATACAAAACAAATATGGAAAATTATTCGTCAATGCAAGTGCATATACTTAAAGAAGAATTAAGACGCCGCGGTGCATCTACAAGAGAAAAAAAGTGATTTAATTGAGTGGTAATACATTTGATTTTACCGTAATAAATCCACAATTACTTGTAGTTGAGGTTTAAATTTTTGAGTTTAGGTATGTTTTACCTGTCCTCTTCTATAACAAGAATATAATGCTGCTTCTGACTTTATGTTTTGATAAAATATCATAATGTTTTATATCAGTGATTGTACCCCTTTTTTCTATTTAGATTCGAGAAATATCACAATATATTTAATTTCTTAACACCACAACTATCACAAAACTCGTTCCAGGTGATAATTCTTCCGCCAGACGAACCATTTCATGATTTATAGAGCGATGCAATACTGGTACTTAACCTCCAATAGAAAAGTAGATATTATTTTGAAAAGTGTATTCGATTGTTTAGTTATGGTATAATCTTTTTTACAGCATAATACACAACATCTAGTCATTTTACATCAATAAATCTTTTTTTTTTCAGAAAATTCCTTTGATTTGACAGTTCTTTTGGGACCAAACTGTCATTTGTCACTTTGACACTTGCCTTCCCCATTATCTATTTTATTTCATATTATCGTCTTTATTAGAAGGTTTTCCAAGTAATAGGGTTGATTTTAGGAGTTTTGACCTAAGTTTTAGGGATAAAAATTTCTGAGAGTTGGTATCACTGTTTGTAAATCTGTCAAACAATTTCACAAAGTTTTGTGAATTAGTGTTTAATTTATCTAATTTCGTAAATAATCCTCCATATCTGAAGCTGTAAACATGTGCAACATGTACAACAAGTGCAGTGGTGTGTTGGAAGACGAAAGGACGTCAGTTTTCAAACGCTTCCAAGAAAAAAACGAAGAGAAGATACTTATGAAAAACAAGTTTTAGCCACATTGATGCGGGAAATGTTTCGGAGTCATCAAAAAAGAAGCAAACAAAAACTTAGAACATCGACCTAAACGGATTTCTAATATCAGAGGTATTAAAAATCATATTAAATATAAGTACTTGTTGGAATTCATTGGATGCTGTTTCTGAGTGCGTGTTTAATTGTTGAAATGTTATTAATAAAATATTAAAAGGTACAGACGTGTTCCCACTAGAGAATAAACAGTTAAAAGTTTTTAATAATTTTAAAATAAAAATAAATGAAACTAATAAGATTTTTATTATTCCTTCGAGTTACAGCATTACGGTGGAAGGAGTTTCAATCGACAGCCGGTGGAACTTCAGGGAGCATTTCCTGAGTTTGGCCCCAAGGCTGAACCGTGCAGCGGCCGCCCTCAGGCGACTGCTGCCCAATCTCAGCGGGCCAAACGCTTCCTGCCGTAGGCTGTACGCTGGCGTCGTGCGGTCCATGGCCCTCTACGGGGCCCCTGTGTGGGCCCTGAGCATCCGGACGCGACCACAGAAGCTGGTCGCATGCCAGAGGGTCATGGCTATCCGAATGATCCGGGGATACCGCACGATTGCCGGCGAATCGGCCAACCTGCTTGCCGGATTGCTGCCTTGGGATCTGGAGGCGACTGCCCTCCAGCGCGTCTATGAGTGGCGCGTGGAGGCGCAGCGCCGGGGCGTGACCCCGCTGCCTCGAGAAGTCGAGGCGCGGCGCGAAGACCTCCGGCGCGATCTCAGGGCAGTATGGAAGGAACGACTGTCGCGACCGACGGCCGGGCACGCCGCAATTGCGGCGGTAAGACCCCTCTTTGAGGAGTGGTTGGAGAGAAGTCATGGCGTCCTTACCTTCCGCCTGACGCAGGTCCTCACCGGGCACGGGTGCTTCGGGAGGTACCTGTGTCTAATGCGGAAGGAGGAAACGTCTGGGTGTCATCACTGCGAAGATCGCCCGGAGGACACGGTGGAGCATACGGTGCAGGACTGCCCAGCTTGGGCGGCGCACCGACGTGTCCTCACGGCTGCGATAGGCGGAGACCTCTCGCGCCCGGCATTGGTTTCGGCCATGCTGCGGGGCGAGACGGAGTGGGAAGCGGTCGCCTCCTTCTGCGAAGCAGTAATGCTCGCTAAGGAGGAGGCGCGCCGCGAGCGAGAGAGGACAGAGTCCTCCCTCCGCCCCAACCGCGGTGTAGGACGCCCACGGCGACGGACGTCGCGAGACGATCTCCGGCCACCGTAGGCGCGGGCATGCGGGCAGCGAGTAAAGGGCAACTCGCTGCCCGACCAAGGACCATGCCCGGGTCGACGGCGCGTTGTGTCCCACGCGCGCCTCAAAGAGCGTCAGCATAATGACGGGGCCCCCCTCTCAGAGGGCCAAAGCCTGCCGGGGTCGCGGGATTATTCCCTTACCGTAACCCCGGAACGTAACAGGCTATGAAGGACACCGTGGATTTTAGTCAGTAGAAGTCTGACAGTCCCTCCCGCCCTGCCCGGGGTTGGAGGACTCATTTGATGATTTTACCACGCTAAAAAAAAAAAAAAAAAAAAAAAAAAAAAATATCCTTTTATGACTTATTACAGCATATTTCTTCATATAATTGCAATGTGATTGCAATTATATGAAGAAATATGCTAACATTAAAACTAAAATTTTAAATTCCTAGCAAGAAATACTTTCTAGGCTGAATCGTATATGTCTTTGCCTATAATTACGCGTCGGACGGAGAGACAGATTAAAAAAAAAAAGCTGTCATTCATGATAATGTGAACCTTCGGGCATGTCAAATTTGCTATAAGAGAGTGCCCTGTCTGAACCTATCTAGTCTGTGGCGGGTGGTTAGGGAAGTGTCAGATGAAATACGTGAACCATAGACTATAAGGTTGAGATATTTTACTTGAAGATTACCTGGGGTGCGTTTAAATCTTCCGGCGATGTTTCGCCGGAAAAAAATTAAACTAGCGAGGGTTCGCTGAACGGAGTCATATCTTTTTGTCAATTTTAGCTGTCAAATTCAATTGACAGCTCAGTTTATTGAACAAATAATCAATGGGGATGGCAACTCAAAGCTAATCGTAGATGGCGCTGCGATAGTTGGTCCCTACGTCAGATTACTGTCTACCTTGTACAAAAAACAAACAAGATTTATTGTTATAAAAATTGAGTATAAATACAAAACAAATATGGAAAATTATTCGTCAATGCAAGTGCATATACTAAAAGAAGAATTAAGACGCCGCGGTGCATCTACAAGAGGAAAAAAGTGATTTAATTGAGTGGTAATACATTTGATTTTACCGTAATAAATCCACAATTACTTGTAGTTGAGGTTTCAATTTTTGATTTTAGGTATGTTTTACCTGTCCTCTCCTATAACAAGAATATAATGCTGCTTCTGACTTTCTATTTTGATAAAATATCATAATGTTTTAAGTCAGTAATTTTACCCCTTTTTTCTATTTAGATTTGAGAAATATCACAATATATTTAATTTCTTAACACCACAACTGTCACAAAACTCGTTCCAGGTGATAATTCTTCCGCCAGACGAACCATTTCATGATTTATAGAGCGATGCAATACTGGTACTTAACCTCCAATAGAAAAGTATATATTATTTTGAAAAGTGTATTCGATTGTTTAGTTATGGGATAATCATAGAATTTCATTAATAAACTCAACTAACGGCCTGTCCCGGCTTCGCAAGCCTGGATATTTGTTTATTATATAGCTTTTCCTTAGTTATAATTCAATTTTTGTTCTCAAGGCAGTCACAGCAGCTACCCATTATTTCTTGATAGTGTGAATTGACGGAAATTTGTATGTTCCATCATTTTTAACAGTTTATTATACAACATCTAGTCATTTTACATCAATAAATCGTTTTTTTGCAGAAAATTCCTTTGATTTGACAGTTCTTTTGGGACCAAACTGTCACTTGTCACTTTGACACTTGCCTTCCCCATTTGCCGGTGTATTATAAATCCATAATCCAAAAATGATATTCACTGTCTAAAATAAAAATAATATTCGTTTTTACGACAAGAATCGAGCAAAACAACAAAACTTAATGTCAATCTGACAGCGGACGACCGTAAACGGGGCAGATTAAATTTTTATTGGTATCATTTTTCACCTCTCGGTGTGCTTGAACGGGGTGTTTGACATTTAGTCAGTATAAATTTAAACTGGATAAAGGATTTAAACGCAGCCCTGACCTTGTACAGGTCAATCTTCCACTATTGCGAGGGTTAAAAATCTAACATTTGACAGATTGGCGCAGGTTGATGTGTTGACGTCTATACGTAAAACCCACTTAAACATTTGCATTATTAATAATAGCATTTTAGTAAAGTGATTTAGTAACCAAAGAATAATAGCTAGATAATAGTCAATAAAACGAATTTCCAACATTATCAACCACATGTCTTCTCTAATTAAACTATATTATCTTCATATAAACCTAAATATATACGACAGTGCAGATCGTAATAAACTGTAAATCATATTCAACACAAACGGTTATTTTATCCCGGATTCATTCATAGATATTAAAATTATTAGTCCATAGGATATCTACCAAATCACCATGAGGTAAGTTGTCAAATTAAATGTACTTCTTTTTATCGTTTCGATGGTAAAACGTGTTAAAGGATCAAAATTAGCTCTACAATGTAGTGTGACTGTGAGAGACACTTCCAGAGTGTGGTGCACAGAGTACTTTTTGGTGTGGTGGCCTAAGATGACGTCATATAGCGAGAGTAATTCCAGTGTGGGAAAGAGACAGATTTACAAATCGTCTAGCGCCACATATGGTAGGCCATCTGGGCATGCGAGCGGTGAGTACCTAAGGGTAGAACCACATCTGGCAGCACGGAATCGCCTTTTTCCGTCGCCCTTTCTCTTTCTGTCGCTTAGTTCTGCCATTTGCTACACCGAGACAGAAAGCATAATGCGATAGCACGCGGCGGAATCCTCGAGGCGGCCGCATGCTATCGCATTGTCTCGGTCTAGCAAATGGCAGTTCTAAGCGACAGAAAGAGAAAGGGCGACGGAAAAAGGCGATTCCGTGCTGCCAGATGTGGTTCAACCTTAAAGGTGACTCGCAGCCCGCTCATGGACCGTGCCCGGGTTCGACGGCGCGTTGTGTTCCACGCGCGCCTCAAAAAGCTGTCAGAAATCTGACGAGGCCTTCTTAGAGGTCCAAAGCATGCCGAGGTCACGGGGCTGTCTCACCAGGTAACCGTGGCCCAGGTACGTAAAGGGGTATTGGGATCACTGTGGATTTTAGTCAGTACGAGTCTGACAGTCCCCCGAATCCCGTCCCACCCTGAGCGGGAAGACTCATTTGATGATTTTACCACGATAAAAAAAGAAAGAATAGGCCACAATATATAAACTAGACCGAAAAGAATCGTGCAGCAGTCGGCTGGCAGAATTCATACAGCTTAAATCTTGGGAGATACACATTTACCGACCATATGCAGACCACCCGGAGGACATGGTGGAGCATAAGGTAGAAGTCTGCCCGGCTTGGGAGGAGCGCTGCCGTGTCCTCACGGAGGCAGTGACGACCTTTCGCGTCCTGTTCTGGTCCAGGCCATGTAACGGAGCTTGAGGGAATGAGAATCAGAGACCTCCTTCTGTTTAGCACTGACGCTAGCAAAGGAGGGAACGGAACGCGTGAGAGAGAGAGTAAATCCTCCACCTCCCAAAACATGGAATAAATAACACGAAGTAATGCTGCCTGGCTGGGCCTTTATCAATGGACCACCACAGCACTGCACTGCTTTCACGTTGCGCTGCGATGGTATGGTAGTATATAGCATAACATCATGGCGCGCTATTCGTGAAACTGTGAAAATAAAATCGTTAATCTATACTTATAATAAATCTGTAGAGAGGTCAATTCTGTACATGAAATATATTTCCAAAATAACTATCAGGGGGTGATTAGGGATCGATACTGATGCCAAAAATGCAATTAATAAAATTATTGTCTGTCTGTCTGTCTGTCTGTCTGTCTGTCTGTCTGTCTGTATAACCGTTATAGAAACAAAAACTACTCGACGGATTTTGACGAAACTTGGTACAATTATTTTTCATACTCCTGCGCTGGTTATAGTATACTTTTCATCACGCTAAAGTCAATAGGAGCAGAGCAGTGAAGGGTAATGTTAGGAAAACGGGAGAAGTTACTCCATACACGCTAATCTTCGGAACTACTGGACGGATTTGTTTGTTTTTTTTTTTTGTTGTATACCTACTTATTAAGTCTGGGCAATATATAGGATATAATTTATCTTGGAAACTTGAACACCTGATGCAGAACTGCAATAGATCAGCTAAACTATAAGAGATACAAAAATAGCGCCATAGCAAAAATTGTTCCGCGTGATGAGCATATTCTGCTGATATTTAGAAATAAATTTGAAGATATAGAACACCTGCTGTGGAACTCCAAGAGCCCAGCTACACTATTACATATACAGTAATGACGTCTTAGCAAGAGTTGTTCAGCCTGATGAGCACTTCCTGTTGTCGTATAAAAACTGAAGATCTGGAACACCTGATGTGGAACTCGAAGAGCCCAGCTACACTATAACATAATATATAGGAATGACGTCTTAGCAAGAGTTGTTTAGTCTGATGGGCATTTCCTGTTGACATACAAAAATGAAAGATCTGGAACGTCTAGAATAGTCATGCGCGTCCCGTTATTTTCCCGTCCCCAGGCTCTAAGAATTCGACATCATACGTTTCAGATCTTCGATTTTGACGACCCCAGTCGCTGGCATAAGCAACAGGATCCGCGTACGAAGTCGCTGGCAGAAGCTAGTACATAATAAGTACAAACATATTGTTTCAATAGAACAGTAAGAATAGATTATCTTATCTTAATCACATCATCTACATGCTGTTAAAATTCACAAGAAATGCACCAATTACTGCAATTTAAGCCTATGTTATACTGATATAAAAGTCATGCTACATCCCACTTATGACTCATGCTACATTACTCGTAATGATTTAGTAAACAGTCATTAGAAACTGTTGTTCAAATTAATTAGTAGAGTTCTCAATGATTGTTTTATGATATCAATGTTTATTTAAGTACTAGACTCCAGCTACGTCGCTATTAAAGAAAATTTCTAGGCTATAGGCTACGTCTACGTCAAGATCTTACTCGATATACACACATTTACATCATCATATCATCATCTACTGACATACGTCGCTGTCAGTAGATTAGCTGAGTGATGCTGAGGCAGCGCTGCACATAAGTCTGTAGTCCTTTGCGCATGCCGCAATTGGCGATAAGAGCATAATGATGGAGGCCTGCCCGTCTTGCAGAGCACTACCGCGTCCTCGTGGAAACGATAGGCGGCGTTGACCCCATAATATGTTACGGAGGAGACGGAATGCGTGAAAGAGTGGACATTCTTCAATTCACGCTCCGTCCACCGCGGGAGAAGTCTAGAGAAGACTATTTGATGATTTTACCAGACCATTTCTAACAAAATGGCTATAGTTCTTAGAGCTCCTTTTTAGCGCTGCAGGCGACTTTCAATTACATTATTGCCTGTTCTTGTTCTCCAACAGATTTCTCAAGCACCAACTCTTGACTGCAATATTTGCAGTTTTATGTGTACATAGTGTAAAAGCGGAGGCAAGAAAATTGCCGGATGGATTTCAATTCGGAGCAGCAACCGCGTCATTCCAAGTTGAAGGCGGCTGGGATGCAGCAGGTAAGTTCAATGATTGTCGTTGACCGTAAAACATTATTAGTCTGCAGAAGTATAAGCAAGCGATTTTCGCAAATATCCATATTCGTACAAATTAAATAAAAGATAATTTATTCTTCAACCTCTCCTCCTCAACTAAGTTTGAAATAATATTATGTTCAATTGTTGATGCATCGTCTAGATCTAGCCTTTTCCCAACTAAGTTCATTAGTATACCTACACTTCTTATCTTACAAGATGCAGATTAATATGAGAAATCCAGGCTTTGCTGCAGCCTATAACTGACCGTGCATCCCGCATTCAAGTCTCGATTTTTGTCTGGCGCTATTAAAACTTTTTTAACTTAACAATGGACTGTTGCTACTGCTGCTGTATTCCGTAACATAGCTGTAGGCACATGAGTTTTTTCATGGGAATACCATATTCACCTAAACAGTTCTATTTTTGTAGACAAATCTCCAAGTATTTGGGACACATTCTGCCGCATCCCAGGAAACATAAAAGACGGAACAGACGGAAACGACACTTGCAAATCGTACGAGTATTACCAACGGGACATAGTGATGCTCAAGTTTCTGGGAGTTGATTTCTACAGATTTTCCGTCTCATGGCCAAGGGTTCTGCCAAGTGGATTCGACAATAAGATCAGCCAAGATGGTATTGCTTATTACAATAGATTGGTCGATGAATTGTTGGCCAACGCTATTGAGCCAGTTGTGACTTTATTCCATTGGGATTTGCCTCAAACTTTGCAAGATCTGGGAGGTTGGGCCAACCCTCTAATTGCGGATTGGTTTGAAGATTATGCTCGAGTGTTATTTGATGCTTTGGGCGACCGAGTTAAGCTTTGGATTACAGTAAATGAACCGAAGCAATTCATTATTTATGGTTATGGAATGACTTTATTTGCACCCTATATAGTATCTCCTGGGGTTGGAGATTACTTGGCTGTGAAGAACGCGCTGTTAGCGCATGCGAGAGCCTGGCACTTGTACGATAAAGAATATCGAGAAAAGCAAAATGGTAAGTTATTTTATATTTTTTAAAGTCAACCAGCATATAACCCTTCATAGTGTATCTGTAAAACTTTAATAGATTTTCAACTTTATCCCACTAAAGAAAGTTTATGTTCGAATTGAAAACTTTATTAGCACTATGTAAAGTCCTGACATACATTCTCGATAGATCTAGTAGAAAATAGCGGGTTTTCAGACCTACATTGAAAAAAAATCACGGAGAGACTTTTGTCAACTTGGTCACGGTAATAATATATCTACAGTACTCCAACTTCATACAAACGGACGAAACGCGAGCTATGCCTACGCGCCTCGATGTCGGGGCGCGCTCGGGGCGCAGACAGTCACGACTGTACCGCAGTGACGAACGGACGGTGTGTTGTTTTTTTAACAAAATCAGTTCAAGTACATATTTAATATGACGAGTAGGAAATATATTGTGCTGTTTTTGGGTGTATGAATTCGTCAATAATGCATCCAGACATAAGTTTTTTCAAATTACCTGGATGCTCTGAAAGGTACTGACTATAATAGTAGATTACGCACCAAGGGAATAAAGCAGTGCCTTACGTCACGGGCGTATTGAATCCCGAAGCAACACTAAGGATTCTGGGGGTGAACCTCCGGAGCGCAGCGAGGAGGTTCAAGTGTTAATTCCCGAGTGAAACGAGGGAATTAAGATAAGAATCCTTAGTGTAGCGAGGGATTTAAGTTAGCCCAAGACAAAGGCAGCTTTATTCCTGAGGTGAGTACTCTGCTTTTCACACCACCTGCGAGGAAATAAATTCGAATTTTGAAATTTGATGTGGTGCGACAACCTTCGAACGTGAGCATGCTGTGGTGCCCACCTCAGCAAGCGATCAGCTGTTGCAGTGGGGACTGCCGGGGGGCAGCCGCCGCTGCTTCAATTCCTTCGTTCAAAGTTTTCATACTATGTTTTGTTTGAGGTTCCAAATTCAAATCACATTATTCCCACGGGAATAATGAAATTCAGTACATATATTATTCCCGGCTCGAGCGGGAGGGAACAATGCCTTGCTTTACGGCCGGTTAGCAGACATATAATTAGACATTTACGAGCAGGTGGTGTGAAAAATAATTTTACTTAGGTACTAGTAGGTAGGTATACAGTGTGTGTCTTCTTAATGGATAAGTATTTTCTTTTATCTCACGAAAAAATGGTATTTGGATTAATAAATACAGTATGAATAGAGTAAATTAAAGTTATTGAGATTGTTAGTTTGTATAATTCAAAGTAAAGACATGGATGGTGTAACGGCGCGGTTGGATTGTCGGCGGGCACGGAAATGAAGCAGTGAGCTTCATTTACGGTACGGTGTACTATCAACGTATATTCGGTGTACTACATAAACTATACATCACAGTCATGAATATTAATCTAGGAACGTAAAATAAAAAACTAAATAGAAATCACAAAAACTAAATATAGAAACAGAAAGTAGGCAAATGTTATTAAAATGCTGGAGACGGGCAGCCCTAACGCATGTTTACGTACCGCGCGGCTGTAGGCATTTATTTCTACCATGCGGCCGAGTTCCACTACTGATAGATAATTATGTGACTTGGTGGTATCAGTACCTACTATTATTATCAGCATCTAACCGCAAGAAACCATAATGTTTTTTTTCTATTGTCAGGCAGAATCGGTATTACCATAGCGACAGATTTCCGTGAAGGTGCTACGGATTCTCCTGAAGACATAGAAGCAGGCAAAGTGGCGATGGATTTCGAGGTCGGCTTCTACGGCCACCCTATATTCTCGTCCACTGGAGGATTCCCTGAGAGGGTAATCAAACGAGTAGCAGAAAGAAGTGCTCAACAAGGTTTTTCTAGAAGTCGGTTGCCAGTACTAACGCAGGATGAAATAGACTTCATAAAAGGTATGTTTTGTTTTCAGGACTAGCTTTTTTTTGTTGATGGGGAACCTTCAAAGGCGCCTCGCCTTGAGGGACAAGACCAGGAATGTGAGTTTTCTATCTACCTCACTAAAATCACCCCGGTGGTCATCATCAGCACATGAAGATGAGCTTTAGGTCCTCTAAAGGGATCTGTTCTAAAGACCTTCTGTTCAATGCTTACTACGGCACGTCTCTGGGAGACCTGTGAAGAAGTCCCAAACAAGAAACTCTTGTAATTCATTCAAAGATAGACCTTGACAAGAATTGCTGTCATCTGAAAACTGAGTACCTACCACTGCGTGCGTTATTTGATTTGACCAATCCTGTTCCTCTTCACGAAATCACTAACACAGAAGCGATAGGCAATATATAAAACGTCAAAAGACGTTGCCTAATTTTTCCATGCTCTGTGAATAAAAAATAGTCAGGTTATTCTATGATCCTAGTAATTTGGGAAACCTTCCTTTTCAGGCACGAGTGACTTCTTCGGCTTCAACCACTATTCTACCAGTTTCTACAGAGCCGACTCTTACGAAACGGCCACGTTTACGGTGCCTTCGTATCAAGACGACATCGGAGCTGTGGGTACTACCGGGAAATATACTGCGGGGCCCAATGCTCATACAACTGTAAGTTATATTAGTGGCGCATTTTTTTTAATACCTATTATCCCCTTCTATGAATTTGTCTTGTATCGTGGGTGCGTTAACAAATATTCAAACTCACATACACAATTAGGTAAGTCGGCAGGTTTTAAAAGGCACTAAACTTAACAGCAAATTGCCTTTGTAACGGTATCGAAATAAGTTGAAGAAAACTTCTTGAAGGTCATCAGTGGTCGCGGGACTGCCTCATCCGGTAACCCTGACCCTGGAACGTAAAGGGCTATTGAAGGATCACTGTGGATTTTAATCATTGCAAGTCTGACAGTTCCTCCGCAAGGCAACATTGGACATCCTTTACTATAAAGACCAAAAAGGATCCTTAGACTGACTAATATTACTAATCAATATCCGACTGGCCTGTTGGTCTAGTGGTTAAGTGGCCCTGACTGCTATGCCGGAGGTAGTGGGTTCGATTCCCACCCAGGACAAATGTTTGTGTGATGAGCACGACCATTTTTTCTGTGTCTGGGTGTAATTTATCTATATCTATATCTATACTTATAATAAATTTGTAGAAAAGTGGTGTCTGTACAATGGAAATATACAAAAAAAAAGTAGCAGGGGTTGTTATTTTATCGATGCCGAACCCGAAACTGTAATTAAAATTTTTTTTGTCTGTTTGTCGGTTTGTCTGTTTGTCTGTGTGTTTGTGCACGCTAATCTTCGGAACTACTGGACGGATTTAAATGATTTTTTTTTGTTGTATAGGTATTAAGTTCGATTAACATATAGGCTATAATTTATCTTGGAAACTTGAACACCTGATGCAGAACTGCTACAGACCTGCTAAACTATAAGAGATACAAAAATGATGCCATAGCAAAAATTGTTCCACGTGATGAGCATTTTCTGTTGAGAGAATAAAATTGAAGATCCTGGACACCTGATGTGGAACTTCAAGAGCTCAGCTACACTATAACATATACAGGAATGACGTCTTAGCAAGAGTTGTTCAGCCTGATGAGCACCTTCTGTTGATGTATAAAAATTGAAGATCTGGAAGACCTGATGTGGAACTTCAAGAGCCCAGCTATACTATAACATATACAGGAATGACGTCTTAGCAAGAGTTGTTCAACCTGATGAGCACCTTCTATTGATGTATAAAAATTGAAGATCTGGAACACCTGATGCGGAACTCTAAGAGCCCAGCTACACTATAATATATACAAGAATGACGTCTTAGCAAGAGTTTTTTAGTCTGATGGGCATTTCCTGTTGTCGTACAAAAATGAAAGATCTGGAACGTCTGGAATCGTCTCGCGCATCCCGTTGTTTTCCCGTCCCCAGGCTCCTAGAATTCGACATCAGACGTTTCAGATCTTCGATTTTGACGACCCCGACTGCTGGCATAAGCAACAGGATCCGCGTACGAAGTCGCGGGCAGAAGCTAGTCTATAATATGTATGTATTTAGAAATATATAAGTATGTTTATCAGTTGTCTAGTACCCATAACACAAGCTCTGCTTAGCTTGGGACTAGATGGCGTTGTGTGATAGTTGTGGAATATTATTATTAACATAATATCCACCTTTCAGAAAATACCTCCTGGCATCAGAAAAGCACTCATCTGGGTGAAAGACAGCTACAATGATCCAGAAATTATGATCTTCGAGAATGGTTTCGGCAACTATGGAGGCATCAATGACACTGACAGGATTGAGTACTACAGAGAGTATTTGGATGCCATTTTGGATGCTATCGAAGTGGATGGATGTAATATCACTAGATACACAGCGTGGAGTCTAATGGATAACTTTGACTGGAATTCTGGTTTGAGGTAATTTTATTCTTTGCTTTATTACACCGTATTCAACTATTCACTGTTAACTTCACAATATTAGTTGCGGATTGAGAAACTAACTATTATGTTTGGGAAAAGATTAAGTTCAATTTGTGTTGAAAATCTTCTTCATAAAGACTTGCAATTCAAGTAATTGGCAGGAAAGATTTAAATTCTAATATTCATCCTACCTATTCGTTCGTCATCGTAAAGTCACAAAAAAATCGTCCTAAAAAATTAAGTTAACAAATCACACCTCGAAAGGCAGATGTGATTTTCAGAAAAAAAAATGTTATTTTTGCGAAGCCAGCCAGAAGGCGTCGCGGCAGACCTCGTAATACATGGCGGGATGAGCTGGATAAAATCATCAGGGGTATAACAACGTCTTAAAACCAGGCTTGTTCCAGTGAGTGAACGAGATGGCGCTAGACGACTTGTATAGCTCTGTCACTTTCACTCGCCGGAACAAGTCTGGTTTTAAGACGTTGTAATACGGCCACTGGTGGCATAGGCCACCAGTGGCCGTATTACAACATGACGTCTTAAGGGTACGCTAGTCGGTCATTCTTCCATACAAACGTAGTTTGGCGATTATTCAAATATTTGACGATATACATTCAGAATAAACAATGATCCACATTCATCTCATCATTATCTAGCCCTTTATGGAAACAAAAAAGTAAGAAAAAACATCTTTTATGAAATATGGGTGTCGAAAGTTCCTTATTTTAAGACAATTTTTAACGCATCTTTGGGGGGAAATAAATAATGAAAGAAGACGATGAATTGTAAAATAATAACCATACAGGTGTAGATAAAATTTGTTCAAAAATATAAATAACTAGCTGTTGCCAGCGGTTTCACCCGCTGCAACTCGAAAATTATCCCACGGGAACATAAAATCGGGATAAAAACTATCCTATGTGTTAATCCAGGTTATAAACTATCTGTATACCAAATTTTAGCCAAATCCGTTCAGTGGTTTTTGCGTGAAAGAGTAACAAACATCCATACATCCATACATCCATACATCCATACATACAAACTTTCGCCTTTATAATATTAGTAGGATTTTATTTAGAACAGATACATTCAGTAGTTTTTTCATAATATCCATATTCCCGAAGGTCTTTTGAAAAGTTGCAGTAGTCTATTCTTCAATCAAATCCTGCATGTATGAGTCAGTCGAAGGTTGGAGTATGTGTACCTACCTAAGCTCTCTAGCTTCTTACTGCTCATCCATCTCATTGGTACGTGATGTTGGATGAAATAACAAGCATTTTAATCCCGCCCGCCAACGAGTTCGTCCCGCCGACTAGTGTATCCTTAAAGCGAGAGTGGTTCCGCTCAGGGAATGAGATGGTGCTAGAATACTTGTATAGCTCTGTCTCTTTCCCACAGCCTAAACTCGTCCACTTCGGCACATGATCGCGAAAACTGGAGGTCATGGGGAGAGGCCTTTTCCCAGCAGCGGAATAAAGCAGGCTTTTTTTTTTTTTTTTACGTGGCAAAATCATCAAATGAGTCCTCCAACCCCGGGCAGGGCGGGAGGGACTGTCAGACTTGTACTGACTAAAATAAACGGTGTCCTTCGGTAGCCCTTTGTGTGCCGGAGTCGCGGTATACGTATGTCCCGCAACCCCGGCAGGACTGTGGCCCTCTATAGGGGGGCCCCGTCACTATGCTGACGCTCCTTGAGGCGCGCGTGGGACACAACGCGCCGTCGACCCGGGCATGGTCCATGGTCGGGCAGCGAGTTGCCCTTTACTCGCCGCCCGCATGCCCGCGTTTACTCGCCGCCCGCATGCCCGCGGAATAAAGCAGGCTAGCAGTATCAGTATAATGTTATTTTTAAATAAACCGAAATGTTAGACATGGCTATCTTTTATCACGGTGCAGCGGTGGGGGAATTAAAGTATTTAAGTCTTAGGTAAGATTCACACCAACCGGCCGGATCCGGCGGCATTTTACAATGCGGTAAAGAACATTGAAATCTATCAAAAGTAAATACAGTTCATATTTGCTTGCAAAGTTATCTCCGACGGCATTCCGCGACACGTAGCGACGTGTCCGTAAGTTGCATGCAAATATGAACTGTATTTTCTGTTGATAGATTTCAATTTTCTTTACCGCATTGTAAAATGCCGCCGAGTCCGGCCGGTTGGTGTGAATCTTACCTTACATTTTGAATTGAAAGTCGTTCATTCAGCCAGCTATAACAGCTAACAAAAGTTGGTTAACAAGTCATTAATTCCAGATTTCTTTTATTCACATTGAAAAATTAATTTCAGTATAAAGTTTGGTCTCTTCGAAGTGGACTACGATGATGAAAAGAGGGCACGCAAGGCAAAATCATCAGCTCTATGGTACAGAAATCTACTTGCCACCAGGACTTTAGATCCCGCTGACGACAAGCTTGAAGACATAGTCTTTTAGTGAGGCCACACTATACACGGTGTTCTTTTAAATTGGCCAAAAGGGAGAAATCCGAATCCATAAGAGATACGGGAAAACTTTCTTAGGAACCTTACATAATACTAAATCAAATAACATCATAAAAATTATAAGTAATTTTGTCATTCATGCAATTTGTATGAAAATTTTTTTTGCAAAATTTGACCAACTTCCGACGTCCCGATTTTTTTCTTCCGATGTAACAATGAAATGATCCATACATGAAACAAAGTCGAAAGGCATTTAAAAAAAATTGGCCATTTTCACTCATTTCTATGGACAACTTACACTTGACAAAAAAATAAACGCCAAAATTATCAACATCAAAAAAGAGACAACGGTTCCTAAGAAAGTTTTTCCGAATCTCTTATGGATTCGTATTTCTACCTTTTGGTCAATTTTAAAGAAACACACTGTGTAGTGCCTGTGGTAGTGTGATCCAACTAAGAAGACCACCTTCTATTGACGTCACACCTGTCAAATCGGAACATTTGTTCTTATTCTTCGTACTTTTGGAGTGTCAGTTGACCATAGACACTGGTCTTCTTAGTTGGAACGCATTATACATACCTTTATTTTTAAATCTGACCGTTATTATACAAATTCTGATAATAAATTAATTGAAAATAGAAAACAAGCTTTTATTTAAATGCGCTCAAATTTCACTTTAGCAAGCAGTCCGTACAATACAATTAATTCGGTTACACCATGTAATGTTGACCATTTGAGATTGGTTCAAAAAACCGGTTATAAACGCCCAAAATGGTCGGTTCAACATTGCGCGGGGCCGCACGGAAAAAATATTTGTATGGCCTACAAGTGAAATGTGAGTTTCTATGTTAGTAAACGCACCCTTAAAACAGAAGAAATTCCGTGTGCAACGTTTTTTATGAAAGAAAAAGAATAAGCAAGAAAGAACTTAATTTACCTTGAATTAAATAAAAACACTTGAAATATAGAATAATTGTTTTATTTAAAAAATATAATTACATCCATGTATTCTGTTGATTGAAACGAGAAATTGAAGATTTCATTGTAGATAGTTCTTGCTCTAAAAACTCAAATGGGACGATTTCACCAAAGATCCACCAAAGTGCGTAACTTTTGTTCGCGCACAGTGCAGCACGTTCATGCGCGAACATTTTCACTGAACTATATCTAACAATGGGCGCGCATAAATGACGACTCCACTGCTCACGTGTGCGTGCGCTAAAGTATAGGTGTACAGCTTGGCAAAAAAACAGTAGAAAACCGGATGTCGCCACTGTGCTCTCGCTACCAGCACTTTGAATGATTTTATTTATTATTTTTCACTTATTACGTTAGTTTTACGGCACAATAATAAATCTAACAAACCTGCGTTCTTTGTTTACATCAAATATCAAAGATTTTAAACGTTGTCAACAAACAAAAAGATTAGTTCCGTTTCAATCCGTTCTGACCAAGCTGTACGTCAACATTTTTAGAACGTTCGCGTACAATCTGTTCGTGTTTGCTTGAGTTCATCAGAGCGAACATTTGTTCTGAACAGTGCCTCACACCAGTGGAATCGTACATTAAGGTCTGGTGGCCTACCATAACGTCTCAAAGCGCGAGTAGTTCCAATGTGGGAAAGAGACAGGGCTATACAAGTCGTCTAGCGCCATCTCGTTTTAAGACGTCATGGTTTAGAAATCTTCAGTTAAAAGCTTCAATAGTTACCAAATATGTACACTTAATGATATGTCAGTCATTTCATTTAATTTTTTAACAAAACATTGATACGACTTAGAGTTACACAATTAAATAAAAAGTTATAATAATCAAAATAAGTTATTCAGTAAGTACTACAAGTAATTATCAACATATTATTTATGATAATATTTTTAAATGCCACGTTACTAAAAGGATAATTATTATTTCATGTTGCCATCATCACCTGGTTTTCATAATCCCGGTTATGGATACACGGATATTTTGGCGCGTTACCGAAATCGGATTAAGTGCATTCTTACTTTTTTTTTCAATATATTTTTTAAGGGAGCGACGATTCCAAAAACTTCAAAAAAATAGCAGAGTCCTTAAAGAATGGTCTCTCTATGATTTGAATTTGACAGAAAACAAAGCCAGCCGTTGGGTTTTGAAAAATCTATATTCTTACCCAGACATCGAACCGTTTGTTTTGAAAAATAAATTATTCAATACAGTCGCTAATAAGGATCAAATTGTGGATAGTAAAATAACATTCTGATTTTGTTTTTACAAAAAGTGTTATCTTTTGACAGTCACCGTAATTAGAGCACCAAAAAAGCCATATAGCATTGCACTAAAAATAAAAATAACTTCGAATAAGTAAACAAAAATACAAACGACGTTGTAAAAAAAAAACTTCAATACCCACCCACCATAAAGTTCAATTTACGCTACAACTATAAATTGTGATCTTGTGACTATTTAACAGTACTTATCATTCTGAAATCAACTTAACAAACTAAAGTATAAAGTTGCTATTCGTTTAAGTGCAAAAAACAAGACTTCAGACGATATAGGAACTCAACATGTCGTTATCTCGGACGTGCACTAACATCGTCAATAAAGTTGATGTGCTTTTGAAAAACAACTGTAATACTCACCCATAAAGTTCAATTTGCGTTACAACTTGATACATTATTGGATCTTATGAACAGATATTCAGAAATCAACTTAATTTTCAGTACAATAAAGTTGGTATTCGTTGTCAAGTGTAGTTGATGGCGGGTACTTCCATGTCGTTGAGCTGTTTGTATACTTCTAACATTGAGGGTCTGTGGTGTCTCATGAACTTGGTGCAGTGCAGGCCGATGGCGACGAAGGCGCGACACATTGTTGGGTTCGAGTGGGGAGTGCCGCGGAGTATCGGGTCCTCTAATGTTGCTGTAACAAACAAATGAAATCATTAATAATCATTAATATTCTTCCGCAGTGCCTGAAAAGCCGGGTGTTCAATCAGTGCGTCCTTCCAGTCCTAACCTACGGAGCCGAAACGTGGAACATGTCAGTCAAGCTGGCCCACCGACTTCATGTCACGCAGCGTGCTATGGAATGGTCTATGTTTGGGGTCTCAGGGATAAAATCCGGAATGAGGTCTTAAGACCAGAGTTACAGATATTGTCCAAATCTGTAGCAAGCTGAAGTGGCAATGGGCTGGTCATGTCTGCCGCAGAACCGACGATAGGTGGAGTAGGAAGGTTCTCGAATGGAGACCGCGTGTAGGTAAGGTAGGGTGGGATGGCCCCCGGCAAGACGGACCGATGACTTGAAGAAGGTGGCTGGCAGTGGCTGGATGGAAAAAGCAGGAAATCGTGCGCTGTGGTGCTCTTTGGGAGAGGCCTATGTCCAGCAGTGGACTGCAATAGGCTGAAATGATGATGATGATGAATGATGAATAATCTTGTAATCTCTAAAGAGTCCAGTAAGTCCAGGTGCATATTAAACTTGGCACACGTCGCTCCCGGCAGTCCCGAGTTATTTAACATGTCTGTCACATCGCGCACTGCGATCGATTTGGCAGTCTCCAGCACCGAGTTCGCACTTATCGAATATAAACAAACGTTTATCTGTACTATCGGCACTAATCTGTACTAATATTATAAAAGAACGAATTTTATTTGGGACTACAAGATTCATATTATATAGGGTTAGTGCTTAAATATTGAAACAAAACTTATTATCTCATGTTAGAAAAAAATATCCTACACACAAAATTGCTTCATAAGC
Organism: Agrotis clavis; assembly: GCA_954870645.1. Classification (NCBI taxonomy): domain Eukaryota; kingdom Metazoa; phylum Arthropoda; class Insecta; order Lepidoptera; family Noctuidae; genus Agrotis; species Agrotis clavis. Next base: position 8,869,608 of record OX940940.1, read on the forward strand.
ATCATCATCATCTGCCTAGCCTTTTCCCAAATATATTGGGGTCGGCTTCCAGCCAAACCGGATGCAGCTGAATATCAGTATTTTACATGGAGCGACTGCCTATCGGACCTCCAGAACCCAGTAACTGGGCAATACGATACCCCATGGTAAGACTGGTTGTCAGACTTTAGAGTTTCTGACTAACAGTAACGACTGTCAAAGATCTACAAATGACAGCCGGGACCAACGGCATTACGTGCTTTCCGAGGATCGGAGGAAACTCGCTATGACAGATGGTCACCCATCCACAGACCAACTTCGACAAGCGCGGCTTAACCCGGAAGATCGGCCTGTGCGGCTGTAATTATTTAGCCACGAGCTCGAGCGAAAATTGCTTCATAAGCTGAGACCTAAATATCTCCGTTACAGTTCCCAGGATGCAGTTGGGACTATCTCTCTTTCATCTGAGTTATGAAGCTGAAGAGTTTGTTTGGTTGAATGCGCTAATCTCAGGAACTACAAGTACAAATTTACTTTTTAATTTGTGTAGAATAGGACGTTTATTGAGTAAGGCTATAGGCTCTATAACATCACGCTACAACTAAGAGGAACCGATCAGCAGGGATGAACCCGAAAAACTAGTACAAAAATGAAACTTATTTCAACTTCAATAACGTTCCTAATTGTGTGGCAGTGGTGGCTCAATAGTATCGGCCCCCCGACATACAAGTTGTAGGTCGTGGGTTCGAACCCAGTCTGGCGCATTTCTTTGTGTAATTTATTTCATCACCACTGCCCTCAAAACGGTGAAGGAAAACATCGTGAGGAAACCGGCATGTCCTAGAACCAAAAAATTCGAAGACATGTGACATCCACCAACCCGCACTGGGCCCGCGTGGTGGATTATGGCCTAGTCCCTCTCTCAGAGAGGAGGCCTGTGTACCAGCAGTGGGAACATTTATAGGTTGATGATGAATGTCCATAATTACTAAGACAAGAGCAACTCACCCATATCAATCCCCTGGTTGTAGAGCTGGTGTATGTACATGCTGAGCAGCTGCTCGGGCCGCGCCTTGTCCTGCGCCGCCAGCGCCGTGGCCACCTCCACCAGCACCACGCCGTACGAGAACACGTCCACCGCGGGAGACAGCGAGCGCGCGCGGAGGTACTCGTCCGGGAGGTACGGCTTGGTGCCGAACACTCTGAGGGTACACGGTTTTTTAGTATATTAGGGCAGGGTATTTTCTTAAGAAAACATTGGATGATTGTGTTAGGAATAACACGAAAAAAATATAAGTAACTTTAATTTTATTTTTAAGTTTTTTATTTTACCCTCTATTCAGAAATGCTTGTCAAAGACATACTTTTCTTACATGTGCTCTAGAGTAGACTAGAGTAATCTGTAGCACCGGTAACAACATCGTCCATGTACACAATAAGCGAAAAATGCTCATAAAATAAAAACTACTGCACCAAACTAAATGAAAGTTTTATGGGACCAAATGAAAGGTATACTGCATCAAATTACAGAAATCAGGCCAGAAACCTCGGAGCCATCAATCAGTGTACAAAACAAAAAAAAGAATGACTGAATTGAGAACCTCTTCCATTTTGAAGTTGGTTAATTAGGAGTAAATTATGCAGTAAAGTCTGATAGCCAAAGATGTACCTGATAGTATACTCGTACCTACATATACCACTTATGTTTTTAAGTTCATGGCTGCTGCTGAAACATTCATAATGGAAAAACCCAATAACACTTAAACCTCACCTGGGAATCGAACCCGGGACTTAGGCTTCAATAGTCGCTCTTGCAACCAACGTAGCAAACGAGGCACAAATGCACCTATTCTATCTAATTAACAATATTGTAACCTTATTTACTCCACGATAAAGTTGATTTTACTTTGTTTTCTCAAACTATACGTACTTTGAAACCTTGACATGTGTCCTGTCGTCACCGTAGGGTCCCTTCCTTGCTAGACCAAAGTCCCCGATCTTGGGCATGAGGCACGTGTCCAGAAGTATGTTGGCTGGCTTTATATCACCGTGAATAAGTGGCGTCCCTTCCATCGTGTGGAGGAATTGAAGACCTCTGGAAAAAAGAAGAGAAAGGTTTAGGTAGATTACGTTTACTCTCTTCAAAATTTATACTTCATTTTACTTCTAAAACCCGCTTGCGTGTTTACCGAACAGAAGGGGACGACGCTATACCAGAAAGCAAAACGCAAATAATTCTATCTCTTTTCTTAGTATAGTACCATCTCCTTCTGTTCGGCAAACACGGCAAGCGTGTGTGGGGATTTAATATTAATAGACACGAAACGAGAGCAGTGGTGGCCCAGTGATATCGGTCCCGACTTACGAGTTGTTGGTCGTGGATTTGAACCCAGCCAGGCACATTAATTCTTTGTGTAATATATTTCATCACCACTGCTCTCAAAACGGTGAAGGAAAACATCGTGAGGAAACCGGCATGTCCTAGAACCAACAATTCTAACACATGTGGAATCACCAACCCGCACTGGGCCCGCGTGGTGGATTTATGGCCCACTCCCTCTCACAGAGAGGAGGCCTGTGTCCCAGCAGTGGGAACATTTTATAGGCTGATGATGATGATTAATAGACCGATTTTTTACAATAGTCTTTATTCGTAGATTACAACGTCTCACAGCTTAATACTTCCAGCCAACCTTTACACGGGCTATGGTAGAAAATTTACAAAAACCCAATAACACTTTGTCTGACACGGGAATCGAACTAAAGATCTCAGGAACACTTGCGACCACTGATCCAACAAGACAGTTACCATAATGTCAAAGAATGGAAAATAGTAGAATTGGCCTCCAGGTACTGTTGTCAGGAATCCCGATTTGCACGTGATATCCCGATTTTCAGGGGTCTGGTGTCACGTCCCGGCCTACCCTTGATAAGGGTACCGAATGTCTCAATTGCCCTTTACCTTCCTGACTTCCAGTGCCGCCATAATCTGTTAAGACATTTCTGCAACCCCAACAGAAAGGGGTTTGAACATTTTTGTATGGGGAGTGTACAAGGTTTTTGATTTTTTGGCAGTCACGTCTGAAACATTCATGAATCGATAGATCATATCAATACAAACATAAAATGTATGTTGAAAACATAAAATGTTCCGAGTTATGAGCTGTCAAACATGTATAAATAGCTATTTGTACATGTTTGACAGCTCATAACTCGGAAACGTGACGTTTTACGAGGTTGTGCCTCTTACATTTTATGTTTGTATTGATACGATCTATCGATCTATGAATGTTTCAGACGTGACTGCCAACAAATTAAAATGACGGATGGCACCTGGTACAAAATGCACAAAGCCGTTTGGCCTTTTCAAGCCCTGCCAGTTGCGCTGACAGCAAATAGTGGCGCGCTTTAAGCGTTACCGGCTCTGGGCCGGTCCTTATCGGACGGTGAGCTAACTTTTGCTTGCCGTCTACAGTACTGTAGCTAAAATCGATCGGGTCAACGGCGGTTTTTATTCCATTCGCGCCTCAAAAAGTATCTGTACAATGACGGGGCCCCCTCAGAAGGTCAAAGCCTGTCGGAGTCGCGCGACTAACGAGCTACCGTGACCTCGGAACGTAAAGGGCTATTGAATGATTGATGATTTAGTCAGTACAAGTCTGACAGTCCATCCTGTCCTGCCCTGGGTGGGAGGACTCACTTGATGATTTTACCACGTTAAAAAAAAAGCTAGAAATCGATATGACGCCCATATTTACACATTTGTCCAGACAACTCTATCCGCAGCATTGCTTTACAAAAACATAATGAAATGAGTTACCTAGCAACTCCGTGGACTATGTTGTACCGCTGCACCCACGAGAGCGGTGGGTGGTGGGTCTTCCCTCGTAGTCGCTGCTCTAAGGACCCACCGCCCATCAGTTGGTAAACCAGACATGCTTCTGGACCTACAAAATACAAAATTGTACTTTAAAACTTAGATAATACGACTCAGTTATATGTATACTACTCACGCGACGGTACTAGAAATATGTATCTTCTAATGTAATAAAAAAAAATTTGATGTTGTATCGTTCTGTTAAAATGTGCGTGCAGCATTCCGTCTCGATGTGAACTGACCCGTAATCTAAACTAACTAGTCTAATTTGTAATATTATAAATGCAAAACTTCGGATAGAAAGATGGATGGATGTTTGTACTCAATCACGTCCAAACGGCTGTACGGATCTTGATGAAATTTGGCTGAGATTGGTAATAGTTTTGTATAACACAAACATCCATTTATCCCAGTATTAGATTACCGTGGGATTGTGTTAGATTACAGTGGAATTTTCAAGCTAAACGCGGGAGAAGCCGCTGGCCCCAGTGACTATTATAAATGTGAAAGTTTGTACTTTTTGTTACTAAAACAGCTGGACCGATTTGGATGGACTTTGGCACACAGATAGTTCATAACCTGGACTAACATAAAGGCTCTCACGAGGCGATTGTTACTCAATCACGCAAAAACAACTGGACTGATTTGGATGAAATTTGGCACACAGATAGTTCAAAGCCTGGACTAACATAAAGGTTCTCACGAAAGCGAAGCTCTATCCCTTTGGAGTTCACCAACGTGCTCAAAAATTCGTGCATGAAGGCGAGGTTTTTACCTCACGGCTATTCAAATTGCTAGTTTTTAAATAACATTACCTCCCAAAGAGTATCCATAGAGTGGTAGGATATTGTCATGGCGGTACTGGTTCAGGCACATCTCTCTAATCAGCTCCTTGTTCCTATCGTTGTTGTCTCGCAGGCGCTTCACCGCGACCGGTAGATGTTTCCATTCACCTGTACAACATAAATAACGTAGAGTTACTATCATCGGGTTTAGCTTACTCGAAGGAATAATGGCATATTTTTCGCGAATTTTAGCTTGAAGTGGCATAGACCAGGCGGCAAAATTGGATGATTATTTATCTATTTTGCCATCTGGCTATGCTTAATAAGTGTATAGAACTCCTAAACCCCATACTATCAGAAAAGAATCAAGTTGAATTCCAGTCCAACATTTTTAGATCATTCAATTCCGGACTATATCAGTTTTTACTATGGCCCTGCCATCATCCGATACAAATTATTTATTCAACGGATGTATAAATAATTTGTAAATTACGTTACATATTAAAAACAACATAGCTGTTATATTATTTAGACAGTTTTTTTAACTGTGCCACATACTAAGAATTTCTCCTGTCTCGTGGATGCGTTTAAAAACATAGAAACTCCAATACACAATCACCCAGACCAGCTACTTGTAAGTCATACAAATTATTGTTACGTGTTGCACCCGCGACACGCTACGCGGTAGTCGATCGCTCAACCACTGCGCCATTTGTTTCGTCACTTTAAGGATCGAATTAGGGCGGCAAACTTAAGAAAAATACGCTACTTGTGTATATTATCAGCCTATTGCCGTCCACTGCTGAACATAACTCTCCCCCAAAGAGCGCTAACCATCCCAGTCCTGGGCAGCCCGCATCCATCCACTGCCAGCCACCTTCCTTAAATCATCGACCCATCTTGCAGCAGGGCGTCCCACACTGCGTTTGCCCATTCGCGGTCTCCACTCTATATAGCACATGTTTGCTCCATCTGCCGTTTGTCCGTCTACAGACGTGGTCGGCCCACTTCCACTTCAGCATGCTGATTCTAAGCGCAATGTAACCGACATTGCGCTTAGAATTTTGGTTCACTGGTGAATGACTTCGTTACGGATTCTACCCACCAGAGAAACCCCGAGCATTGCTCTCTCCTTTAGACGCTGAGCAACCTTCAATTTGTGGACCAGGCCGATGATAAGTATCCACGTTTCGGCTCCGTAAGTCATTACGAGTAGGACACACTGGTCGTAAACCCTGGTTTTAAGGGGTTGTGGTGACTCTGGTGATCGTTTCTAATTGGCGGAGACTAGCATATTCGCGCACATCATCGGCCTACAAATGTTTCCACTGTTAGGACACAGGCCTCGCCTCTGTGAGAGGGACTGGGCCATAATCCACCACACGAGGCCTGTGCGGGTTGGTAACTGTCACATGCAACGACGATATAATACTAGACTCCGCATGCACGATCTAAGGAACAAAAATTATTCTGCCAACTTGCTGAGGTACTACGTAAGCGAGGGGGACGGGGTACTGCGTTGTGATTGGCTAACTCAAGGTCTGTTCTGTCTCAACATATGTTTACGGCTCACAGGATTTGGTCGAAATGAGACGAATATAAGACTTTTTTGCCTAATGTGTTGACAGACATCGGTCGCCTGTTATTAGGAGTCTAGTATTATATCGTCGTTGGTCACATGTCTTCAAATTTTTGGTTCTAAGACATGCCGGTTTCCTCACGTGTCTTCACATGTCTTCACATGTTTTCCTTCACCATTTTGAGAGCAGTGGTGATGAAATAAATTACACAATGTAAATCGGGGCCGGTACCACTAGGCCAGTGAGCACACTACATTAAAATATACCGTACCTTTGAAGACTTGTCCAAATCCACCTCGACCCAGCAGGTTGCTGTCAGCCCAGTTCCCGGTCGCCTCTCTCAGCTCCTCATAGCTCATGCGAGGAATAGCAGACACATTCCTGAGGATTTCATCATCTTCATGTCCTTTGTCTCCTTGGGTTGATGTTGACTGGGGATTTGAAAAGAGAATTTTTGATTGGGTTCGCTCTGACTCTAGTCTAGGTCAGAAGTGACCAAGAAAAAGTCTACGATGGTGTAAGCTTGTCCAGAAGAAGCCTGTAGACACGGCTACACATCAAGCTATGCAAAACTAATATAAGCTGACCGTTCAATGTACGGAAAGATCATATAAAGCGAGTCCAAGACAAACTGGTTTTGTATAGCTATAGGTCTGTACGCGTTCGGGAACACAGATAAAAAACCGGCCAAGTGCGTGTCGGGCCACGCACAGTGTAGGGTTCCGTAGTTGCCCATCAAAATACTTATGCGAACTAACTAAACTGATTCGCTGAATTTAATTTTAAAAAGAAGAATTTTCAAAATCGGTGCAGGAGTCTTTGAGAAATCGGGGAAAACACATAAAAAAAAAGATAACGACGAATTTAGAACCTCCTCCTTTTTTTGAAGTTAGTTAAAAATAGTTGACGATAAAAACCTACCTATCCCCAAAAAACATACCGTAAAAACATACCTATTAAAGCTGTAAAAATAAAGTTGACAAACTTACATTTGCAGTTGAAGAACATGTTCTCCGATACATTTTGTTTAAGAAAATATGTTATCCAAGTACATTTTATAAGTTGGTCGACTATTACTCGTAAAGTTTTAAAGCCTACTTAGTCATGATAATTTTCTTTTAAACTTCGATATATATACTACTATTGTGAATTTTTTCACACCCCCAAACATAACCGTTTAGCTGGTAGAGGGGGGGGACACACTCGAGTCGAGCAAAATTTAGCACTTTAAAGCTTAATATTTCACAAACGAATTTTTTTATCAAAAAATTGTTAATGGAAACTATCAATATTTTTTAAAGACCCATTTAATGATACCCGTGTGGGGTATCATTAAGGGGTACGCGAGAAAAAAATAAAACATCCCCACTTTACGTGTACAGGAGGTACCCTAAAAAAAAATATTTTACGAGATTTTATTTTACCACTTTTTCGGAACAACAAATTCGTATATTTACACCAAATTACAGCTCTCTAGTACTGTGCGTCTCTGAGCTAAACTGCGGACAGACGGACGGACGGACGGACGGACGGACGGACATGGCGAAACTATAAGGGTTCCTTGTTGACTACGGAACCCTAAAAATGGGTATACGGCTCCCGAACTATTCCGTTTTCACATACTTAGGTGCACGCGCATTGTCACGCGCTAGGAGACACTTAAATGTCTCTAATAATATAGTTCTTTACTCAATGACATCAAAAACGGCTGAATATTTTATAACTTGGTCGAAACTGATCCTTATCCACAAGGTCTACCAGATGTATGAATCTCTTGCATAAAGTTTTTAACTTAACTTTTATTGTCACCTGGTATCGACTAGGTAGGGCGTCGAGATACCAAGATGTCGTAAAGCGAGAGTTGTTCCACTGTATGAAAGAGACAGAGCTATATAAATCGTCTAGCGCCATCTCGTTCACACACTGGAGTTAGTCTCGATTTAAGAAGTCATGGTTGGCCACCTGGTCTAAGTGAAAAATCAAAATCCATTTTATTTAGAAGAATAAAGTCAACAATTTGTTTTATTAATTTTATGTCAAGTTTTTATTAGTGTTCATGTTTTTTATTCATGTTCATAAAATATCAAACCACAAAATTATCATTTAACCACAGTATGAATGAGAATCTCTAATGAATACAAAATAAATTATGTCATTGCACGAAAACCTCATACAATGCCAGGTCACATTAAACTGAATGAACTGATTATTAACTAGGTTTGCACGCGGCTTTACTCACATAATTTTTTTTTTTTTTAATTTTGTAAATTGACTATTTGCATAACAGCAATAGTTTTGCAAAGATGCAAGCTAATCGGACTGATAATGACCAGTTTTAATCTAAATCCAACCCCTTCTCCCAACCAAACCTTAAGACTTAAATTTCCGACCTATCTCCGACCCAAAAATTCATCAATTTCGTAACAAACGAACAAACCCACATTCACACTTATAATATTAGTTTAGATGTACAATCGACAAAGTGGAATTATGACCCAACATAAGCTTATTTTCCTACAGATATTCAAATACAATTAGATCCACATTCGCGTAAACATACATATCCATGGTAACGATTTTGATCTTTGTCAATTTGATGGATTCAAACGATTTATTTACGGAGCAGTGGTGGCAGTGGTATCGGTCCCGACTTGTAGGTCGTGGGTTCGAACCCCGCCAGGCGCATTACTTTGTGTAATTTATTTCATCACCACTGCTCTCAAAACGGTGAAGGAAAACATCGTGAGGAAACCGGCATGTTCTAGAACCAAAAATTCGAAGACCTGTGACATCTGCCAACTCGCACTGCGCCCAGTCCCTCTCACAGAGAGGAGGCCTGTGTCCCAACAGTGGGCTGATGATGATGATGATGAAACGATTTATTGTCAAAATGGGTCATGATTCCACTTTGTCGGTTGTACCATTGTGTGTGAGTATCGTCAGAAACAGTGAATCAAAATAATTGTATGTAAAATAAATTCATTGTACAACAATGGTAGGTAGGTAATCTGCGACCACAAAAGTTGGCTCACCTTACTGATGTCCGTACTTGTCTCATAGTGTGGTGTTGGCGAGTTACCATTTTGTATCCTGCTTGTAGTTGGAAGCCCGCCGCCCTGGAAAAGAAAGCAAAACATATATATTTAGGAGCGTTTTGCGGAATGAAACGAAAGTGGAACAGGGCCTATATATAGCCAAACGGCAAGCGATAATCGTTAACGCTCAGCAGTCGTTAACGCATTTTAAACTTTATATCCCAGCGTATAAAGTCGAAAACCTATTAAAGATTGCAGAGCGTTTTCGTTTGATGCGTTTGCTATCGCCCAACAGTCTTTAATACATTTTCAACTTTATTTGCTTGGAAATTAAGTTGAAAATATTTAAAAGGCTCCTGAGCATTTACGTTTATCGAGAGAGATCCAGAGTTGGTCAAATCAAATATGACTATTTGATTTGACCAATCCGCACGCGGTTATAGAGTGAGCCTTCAAATAATTAATGAGCGCACGCGGTGGATACTGGACGGTCAGATGGTAGCAACTCTTGCCGAGTTTTGTATTTGGATGGGTCATTAAAGTTAGAAGGGGTAGTAAAGTAGGTACTCGTATTTTTTGTAGGAGCATAATCTAATCAGCCTGTAATGTTCCCACTGCTGGGACACAGCATTTAAACCGCTCTCTAGTACCTACTATGGATAAGTACTGTCAGCCGCGAACTTTACGTTTCCAAATCTTTACATTATGAAACTATGTCGCTAAGTCCGTATGTTTGCGCATAAGCATAACTCCAAAATGACTTCACTAAAAGGGATTATTCTTTCTTTATTGTCAAAACAGTATTTTTATGTAAGAAAGTTTTAGAAATTACAAATCGCACAAATCTCGTCATGAACTCACGTAGTTGTTAACTTTAACCCGTGTGAAGCCGTGATGGGCCACTAGTATCCAATAAAAACATTACTCATCGGTTATTTAGATAACGCTCGTTGGGAATCCCAGCATGTTTTGATATGAGGACATATTTTAAGTTAGATAAATTGGCCATTCAATGATGCAACTTAGTTACCCAACTTTATAAGTAGGTATTCATATTTATGAATGACTTTTATAATTATCAAGTAGTTTTATTCTCTACAACTATTTCTCTTAATATTTTTCCTGTTCCGTTTGACTACCAGGAAAACTATTCTTGTGTCTGAGTTTTGCATTGGCTTAAAGCCAATTAGTTTATCAAAATAGTAAAGGGTATCATTGTGACGAAATCAGAGTGTTTTAGAACCATACATTCAAATACATGTGACCACTAAACCGTACAGGGGCGAAGGGGGTCAAAAAGGCCACTAGTAAAATACGAATTCCGGTAAAAAAAATAATTTTGTTTTATCTATTTTTTGTTGAGCAATAGAATATAATACCTATTACATTACAAATGATATCTTTCGCATGATGCAGATTGGTGGCCCCGTGGTCACAGCCTCAATTTAAGAGTCATAGGTCGTGTGCTCAAACCTACTCAGTCGCATAACTTTGTATTACTTATTTCATCTCCACTGCTTTCAAAACGGTGAAAGTCGTGACAAAACCGGTATATCCTTACAATTACAATTCAGAGACATGTGGCATCTATAAACACGCACTGGGTCCGCATGGTGAAATTATATACCGGGTCAACCAATGTAAATACATATAGGGACGCCAATACGGACGAGCTAGGGGAGAATCCGGATAAAACTTTGAAAGGGATTTTAACGATACATTATAATGGTATGTTGATGATAAAAATGTAGTATTATTCAATAAATAAAATTGAGTAATTGCTGGCAACCTATCCTACTAATATTATATAAGTATGCGAAAGTGTGTGAGGATGTATGTGTGTACGTAGGTATGTTTGTTACTCTTTCACGCAAAAACCACTGAACGGATTTGGCTAAAATTTGGTACACATAATTTATAACCTGGATTAACACATAGGATAGTTTTTTATCCCGATTTTAAGTTCCAAAGCCTGTCACAGTGGGGACATTACAGGGTTATTATGATGTTTTATATCCCAGACAATTAAGTTTAAATACTGGACGTGACGAACACGAGAGCGAGAGACAATTCTGGAATTCCCGTCCATCTGACCAACGTCACTGTATTCCACACATGGCCTATAATTAGCTATTAAATTAATACGATAATTAACAAGAAATTCCAAAGGGATACTGGGATATCTATTTCCCTATAGAATTCTATATAAATACGTGACAAACAAGGATTCGTTGGTAAAGACGACAACTGCGTAAGCATTCTTATGAACAAGGAAAATCGCATCAGTGATGCTCACAATTATATAAAATAGGACGTCAGTGTCCATCATTAAATGACCCATCGTTTATGACAGAATAATGTTGAAGTGTGGGTCAAGTAATGCTGGCCACCGAATCTACCTGTTTCGCGAACTTTTTATTTGTATTCCGGTTGGTACTGACATACAAATTATCAAGCCTGTACCCTTATAAGGATTAAGCAGAGGTAAACAGTAGAGGCAATTTATGGCTATGCATAACTTTAAAAAGTAAATTTCTCATTCTGAGGGAGGCCTTACCTCAAGATTTATATAATTTAGGTATTTACAGCAGGCTATTTGGTGTATTTACTTTTTTTTTAACGTGGTAGACTCGTATCTTCTGACTAAAATCCACGGTGTCCTTCAGATTGCAGATAGCTCTATGTCAACGGTTACACGCTCAGTCTGGCGTCAGTTCAGTCCATCACTCTGGTCCGGCTAAGACTGATGCCAGAATGATGGATGAAAAATACGGTTAATTTTTGTCATTCTGGACCATCAGTCCGTCAGTCAACCGGTTAGACGATAATTCTCCCGTCATTCTGAGCAGACTGATGGACCAGACTGACGCCAGACTGAGCGTGTAACCTTTGACTATGAGGCGCACATGGATCACGACGCGTCATCGACCCGGGCATGGTCCTTGATCGGACGGCGAGCTACCCATTAGGGCGTGGCCCCATGTCTCCGGCGCGGCGCCGTGCCGAGCTACGGCGCCGCCCGCCGGCGGGCGGCGCGGCGCCGTGCCGCGCTACGGCGTCGTGTACCGGCACGTACCCTATGTTCAGCAAGTGTATCCAAAGATAAAAATTACAGTTTTGATTTGATATGGACCGCGAAAGGCGTATCCTGGTCCTGTTGCTAGTGTATACATATGTATGTATGTAGTCATACGTATGTCTACATCAAAAAAAAAATTCTATGATAAGAATAAATAAGTTAAAATAATTTCTTTTATTTCTTACCTTACGGTGCGTACAGACTATGTAACATAACATGTTATATAACTGTAATTTTTATCTTTGGATACACTTGCTGAACATAGGGTACGTGCCGGTACACGACGCCGAAGCGCGGCGCGGCGCCGTGGCTCGGCACGGCGCCGCGCCGCTCGCCGGCGGGCGGCGCCGTAGCCCGGCACGGCGCCGCGCCGGAGACATGGGGCCAGGCCCTTACTCGCCGTCCGTAAGCCCGCGCCTACGGTAGGTGATGGTAGGACATCGCCTCGCTCCGTCAGACAGAGACGCCCTGGGCCTGGGCGTCTCCTGATGTTTTATGTCTTGACACATTATCACTGTGCCAGTAGGTAAAAAATAACATATGATTTACATAAATTTTATTATAATCATCTTTCTCATCCTAACATTGTACAAGAAAAAACAGGTTTGTGACACATAGATGTTTCATTCCAACAACAAACGTCAATTATTCGATATTATACCTTATTGCCATGACATAAGGCCAATGTTAAGTGACTTGTAAGAATTCGACAATGTTGAAAATGATCACACAGACTGACCTTGAACTTAAGTTTTTTTTAATAAGTTTAGGTAAATAAACAATCGTAAACATTTTTAAAAGTGGATGGATCTATAGATAACGTACAGAGATTTTGGTTGAAACTTGAAATATCTTACGAGACATTGAGCTAGCAGTTGGGTTTACAGTTTTCTGCTAAGCGCCTAAAGTTGAAAATTCAATAGCATACCCAATACCCATGCTATGCCATGCACATTTGAAATCATCATTTTCAACATAACAAAACATAACTGTGTGTATTGGTATTTATGTACCAAAAATAAAACTGTCAAATACAGAGCATAGTGTAGAAAACAAAATCAATCTCAGAAATCTCATTCTCTTCCTTCAAAATATCATCTCCTGCGCGTAACGCCTCGCCGTAGCTTCGGTCGTAGTTTCGGGCGTTCATACTCTTTATCACTTACGAACATTAGATTGGTTATGGTACTAACTAAAAATTGGTGACAATATGATTGAACAGTAGTGCCGACTCTCTATATGTTGTCAATACTTTGAATTCCAAACTAATAGGGACAGGGTTCGCTCAAGTTTCCAGTTTATTTCCGCATTTTTGATGACGGACTAAGAGATTAGACCCCCGAAATGGATATGTCGCTGCTTAAATTCAAAACGGCCACAAGTCGAAATTTTTCGAAATCGTTTTTATAGCGAAAATCGTATCAATTCAGCCTATATTTTTATATTCCAAAAAGACACCCAGTATTTTCGCATTAGAAATGAGCAAATCGCAAAACCGCCCTTTTTCGATTTTGTCACTTTGGTGGTTAACTTCAGATCAAAGCCGCCATATTCCGGGTTGCGACCCTGCAGTCAGCGGGTGCGCACGTTTGTAATGTGAAAAAGGGCCACATTTCAAAATACAACCGTATTGTTTTAAAATTGTATGTAAATATATCATAATCTTTTATGGAAAAGTGCCGTATTTTGTGATATGTCCATTTTGAGTTTGAATAAAACGTGTTTTATTATTATTCTTATAAGTAAAAGTGCATTATTTTGGAATGCTTCTGTTTTGCATACGAAATTATGGTGATTGTACCAGTATTTATTTAAACAAATCTACAAATAATATTTAAATTTAATAATTACAACCTAAACCAGGTCTGTCTCACTCCCGGTATAAAAACATATCTAAGCGCCATGGATCCACCCGACTAGGCGATGGAGAAAGGACGAGCCGTGCTATATTCTGTCCCAGTGAGTGACGCACGTACTCACAGTCTTCATAATATTAATAATCTAGTTAGTTTCTTTGTTGATTTGTTGATACGAACACTATTAACTCTTTGTTTGTATTAATGAAATTATTTTTTTAGTATTACGAGAGCAACTTGTTTGTTAAGATATTTTAACGATTTTGGTGGGTGTTTGGTCTAGGTCTACTCGTAAAACCTTTGTATCCTTTTGAATCATGTAATCGATCTGCGCATGTAGGAAATAATCAAGAATTAGTTGTATTATTGAAATACTAGCTGTTGCCAGCGGCTTCACCCGCTGCAACTCAAAAATTATCCCACGGGAACATAAAATCGGGATAAAAACTATCCTATGTGTTAATCCAGGTTATAAACTATCTGTGTACCAAATTTTAACCAAATCCGTTCAGTGGTTTTTGCGTGAAAGAGTAACAAACATCCATACATCCATACTTACAAACTTTCGCCTTTATAATAGTAGTAGGATAAACAACGAACTTTTAAATTATTACAAAATGTGAAAATATCATTATTGTAAGTTATTAGACGTCTTCCGATCCGTGATGGTCGCCAATGGAGATCTTTTCTTCGATAAAGGCCATGAGTTCTTTGAGCAATGTGGCTTACCCATTATACCCATCGCTCTCTTCAACTTCCAAATTTTACGAGCTATTTCGATGACTCTGATTCTTTGCCGAATATCCTTGTTCCGGATTTTATTCTGTAAAGAAACTCCGAGCCTAGCTCTTTCCACTACTCGTTAAGTGACTCTTAGTCTCTCTAAAAGGCGTGCAGCCAACTACCACTTTCCAGAGCCGTATGTCTTCACTGGCAACACACGCTTTTTAAACACCCTTGTCTTGAGACACTGTGAGATACTCGACGAGAAGATATCACGTAGCTTCCCAAACACTGCTCATCAGAGTCGGATTCTTCGGGCGACCTCTTAGGTAGGTCCTCTCGTTAGATAGGTCCAACTTCGACCTAAGGTCGAAGTTGGACCTACCTAAATGAACAATCTGTCCAAGGTAAGTATAATGGCCTACATTTTCAAGAGTATCATTCCCAACAACAATCGGTAAGGGTGCCACATGGACATTTGACATGAACTTTGTCTTGTCCATGTTCATTTTAAGGCCCACCTCTTGGGAAACTTTCGTGAGCAGTTTCGGAGAAACAATGTCTCCCTGTCTCACCCCTTTCTGCAATTGGATTGGTTACGTGCTCTCTTCCTGAACTAAGATGGACATGGTGCCGTTTCTAAATAAACACTCCAACTCTTCGATATACCAATAGTCGAAATGACATCGTTGGACTGCAATACTGCCCAGGTTTCGATTGAATCAAAGGCTTTCCTATAGTCCACAAACGTTAAACTCTGATTATACTCCTCTATCTTCTTTATAATCTGGTGGAGGGTGTGTATGTGGTGTATGAACTATGATACTAAAACCTTTTTGTAAACCGGCTTGTACGGGGGCTGGAAGTCACCAAACCTGCGTTCGAGACGGTTCGTATTGACTCTCGAGAACAGCTTGTTGTATGCAAGGGACAGAAGTGAGATTGTTCTATAATTCTTCAACAATGTGTATCACCCTTTTTAGGGTTCCGTAGCGAAATGGCAAAAAACGGAAACCTTATAGATTCGTCATGTCCGTCCGTATGTCATAGCCACTTTTTTACGAAAGTATAAGAGCTATCCTGTTGAAACTTGGTAAGTAGATGTATAATGTGAAATGCATTAGGATTTTTATAGAAAAATAAAAATAAGGCTATTTTTGGGGGTTCCTCCCATACTTACAATTGAAACTCAAAAATTTTTTTTTCACCAAACCCATACGAGTGGGGTGTCTATGGACAGGTCTTTAAAAATGATATTGAGGATACTGACATCATTTTTGTCTAAACTGAACAGTTTGCGCGAGAGACACTTCCAAAGTGGCAATATAGCTGCTTTATTTATAAAATTCATAAACATTAAATATTTTTATTATAATCAAAAGGGACTTACTGATACTGATACTGATACTGCTAGCCTACATCATCCCACTGCTGAGCAAAGGCCTCTCCCCATGACTTCCAACTTTCACGATCCAGGGCCAAAGTGGACCACTGGTCATCGGTTTTATCAAGCTCGTCCCGCCATCTTCTGCGAGGTCTGCCGCGACGCCTTCTGGCTGTGTCAGGGCTCCACAAAGTGGTTATTTTGGCCCACAGCTCATTGGGCATGCGGCAGACGTGACCGGCCCAAGCCCATTTCAGTGCAGCGGCCTTTTGACCAACGTCAGCAATTTGTGTTTTGGAGCGTAGTGTGGTGTTGCGTATGCGGTCTGATAGTTTGACGCCTAGAATACTACGCTCCATTGCACGTTGGCAAACCCTGAGTTTGGACTTTTGAATGTTTGTCAAAGACCAAGTCTGGGATCCATAGGTCAAAATGGGAAGAATGCACATGTCCATGATTTTCCGCTTGAGTGTCAATGGAAGACTTCCTTTCATAAGCTCCTTCATGGACCAGTAGCTCTTCCAGGCATTTTCGGTTCGTCTTGCGACTTCCGCATCTTGTCTGGACTGGAAAGAGACTATCTGGCCCAAGTAGATGTAGTCCTGGACATATTGCAATTCTTCACCATTTACTCTGATCCTATGCTTAGTGGTGTTTGACATCAGTTTGGTCTTCGACATATTCATCGCCAGTCCAACCTCAAGGCTTGCATTGCTGAGTTGATTCAACATTAGCTCTAGTTCTGTCGCTGTGGAAGAGAATACGACAATGTCGTCTGCGAAGCGAAGGTTTGTTAACCGCACCCCACCGATTTCAATGCCGCTTCTCTCCCAACAAGGCTTTAGCTTTCTGAAGATCTCTTCAAGGGCGCTGTTGAAAAGCTTGGGTGAAAGCGGGTCTCCTTGCTTTACACCTTTTTCTATTTTTAACAAAAGGGACTTATGTGATTTTTTTATTGACTGGGTAATCTTACAGAAAATATCAAATTACAAACAAATAGAGGCTTGAAATATACATCCGATGATATATAACACATAGATATACAACCTTGATTAATAAAAATAATAAACAAAAACCGAAATGAAAACTTTGACAGGCTCTCCTGTAAAAAAGTGACTTTTCGATTTGTGGCCGTTTTGAATTTAAGCAGCGATGTGATGGAACAGAGTGGATTTACAATTTTCAATTTAGAACATTAAACATAATTTTTAAAAGACAAAGCAAAAAATATGGAATAGTGAGATAAGAGTAGGCTCCCTGTCTTTCTTATCTAACTTCAGATAAGAGAGACAGAGAGAATATAAACAAAACATACATACCTTTTCTATCAACATAACAGGTAAAGGAATTGAGCCAAAGTTGCCATCAGTCTTTACTGAACTCTTCTTATTATAAGAATTATCTGAAATAATAAATATTATATTGATTATTATTGTATTTCTGTTATCTATGTTATCAAATATTTATAGTTAGTAAGAAGTTGTTTTTGAACATGAATATTTATTTCCTTTATTGGGAAAAATCTTATCTACATGTAATATTTTATAATTAACAGCAGGGAAAGTTACTTTTGTAAGCAACATAATTATGCATTCAGTGATTTGCAATCATCTTTAACAACTCTGCATAACAGCAGTGCCAAAAACATTGGACGTAAGATTCAAAATGCAATAACATAAGTAATGTATTTTTCTTTTAGACAACTAATAACATAGTCTGAATATCTTAGATGTCACATTGGTGGAAGAAATCTTTGAGAAGAAACTCAGACTAGAATCAATATCATTGTCAAAAAATAAAACTTAGAGCATGTGTGGTGATCAATATTAGTTTTTTTTTTCTCTATATTTTGAGAAGAAGCCAAATCAAGTTTAAGATACCTACCTACAGTTTTCCTTTCCTTAGTACTGCAAGAGTTTCTACTTTTACTTAATAACTTATGGAAGTCCGAGTTAACAACAGGCTTAAGGCAGTTCAGCGCTGGAATGTGCTTCATTTTATACAACAAAATAAAAAGTTCTTCTACTCTATGGTTCAGCTGTCCCCATCTTGTAAACAAATGGTTTGTTGGGGATATTGCCAAGCGGCGTGCTGTTTGTTCCATGTCCTAAAAAAATATATTTTGTTTATGGTAAGGCATAAAAAAATTGTAATATGACATGTTATCTTACTGCTAAAATAGTGGTAATAACTGATGTAAATCAAAAAGTGGTCACTCAATACGATGGACCGGTATTAAATTGATGTTGACCATTTCCAAAAACCGGATTTACTATCCATTACAAAAGAACAATAATAAGGGTATCATTTTCCTCCCCACATTTTCTCCTCTCGTTAACACTACCATCTCCATTGGCATCGGATGACGTACAAGGCATAAAAATTATCGGGAATTCCAAGAAAGCATACTATAAAGATGTTTCGCGGCGAGGAAATACCCAAACTTCGTATTATGAATGATATACTTACGTTTACGTCAAAAGGCGAATATTTCATCCAGTTGCCTGCCAGCTCCTTCCAATAATCTTCTATATCGAGAAGCCTGCATAATTCTTTGTTTATATCAAACGGCAATTCGTAAATATACATTTTTGTAACATAAAACTACGTAATAACGTACGCTCAGGTCAATAACACAACTTCTACACACAACTACTTGTTGAACACTGACTGACATTGACATAAATTAATTCGTGACAGCTGACGTAGTGTCAGCAGTCAAAATAGACGGAAGCGTTTTCGTTCAACAACTGTTCCACTGACCCATAGATGAATGATCCTCTCTCTTTCTACGCACTGACCACACCATACTGCACATGGATATTAGCTTACTATATCGTGCTTAAACACGCTTAAATCCCAAGTAGTTAACGGGCACGCTACAATCCCGGCGGCAAGACCTCTATTTGAGGAACGAAGGACTGCAGGTTCATATTAAATTGAGAAAATGACATGACAGATTGGGATAAGTTGATGTGTTGGAGTGTGTTAGTCTGTCTGTACCAACCATACCAGTAACAACTAATACCTCATACAAAATAAAAGGAAAGAGGGAGGATTTGTTTATAACTTATTAATCTGAAGACTTAGTTTCACTGCCTCGTTAATCTGAGATTGGTTGCATTGCACTGGCCGAAATCAGTCAGGACTTTATTAACACGCACAATGGTCCACATGAAGGACTAAGTGCGGAAACCAAAACCCCTAACATAGAACATCAGTCAGGACTATTATTATAATGTTTTACAACTTATGTGTCAAGTTTTAATTTACCTTTTTTGAATAAAATGAAGGCACATGGGGTTATTAACATGAGCGTGATTTAATATTTTGCGGGGTATGGGGGAGCAAGAAAAAGTAGGCATAAGTTCCCGCATTTTAATATCTGCCTTTTTCTTCAGCAAGACTGATGATTCCAATTTTTTTTCAAGCAATATGTAAGAATCTACAATGTGGAATCCCTAAATCTGAATTTGAAATGTAAATGGCTAAACATATGAATGCTTGATGCTATGAAAGTAAAAAATAAAACAAAATAACTTCACTCTAAATAATATTTTATTCTAGATCCGTAACAATGATAACTAATATTTTACTGGTTTCTTCCTTGTGATATTGAACTCTTCTCTAGTATGGTAGGGTGCGTAAGGATCTTCAACATAATACTTGGGCCTCTTCCAAAACTTAGTAACCATTTTGTCCAGCATTGTGCTCTGCGTAGAGTTACAAAACACATGTTGTCTCAAACGTCTTTTCTGAGGTGGATTCTTTTTCCACATTTTCTTGTGTCTTCCAACTTTTGTTCTTATCCAACCACCCCAGTGTAGACGGAAGAATCTTCGTATTGCTGCCTTCACGGTCTTCCTTTTACCTCTTTTCAAGCTGAATTTTGTTACAGTTCTAACAGGAACTACATTGAAATTGGTTGCTATATCCAAGATCTGTTTGTTATTCAATAAAGAATTCTGCTTCAAGCAGGTAATTGTAGAAAAGTTTGCATTATTGAGCGTTGCATAGTTCTTTGTGCTGTTATTAATAATCTTGGCAGCATTGAAATATGGAACTGAAAGAGGCCGTATAAAGCGAACAGCTGAAAAAGAAAAAAATAACCTCAAAACAAGCCGTCACAAACAAGTTGGTAAATTATTACACAACAAATCACGATCCAATAAATTTTCTATTTGTAATTAGTTGTGCTGTCTCAGTGTTCATTCATATAAAAATTGTATTTACCAGAAATCGCAAAACGGAACATTCTCAGGAAAACAAACCCATTTATATATAGATCGGTAATTCGGTATTGTTGAATCTTTCGTTTTCCCACCGTTGACATTCAATGTCATTCTGTCATATTATAATTTGACAGATGTCAGGCTAAGGGTCAGTGCAGACCGAGACGCGAAGCGACGCGACGATGCGCTGCGCCGCGATGCGCCGCGCTGCGCATCCAGACGCCGCGCGGTGCAGCGGAGTGTCTACATTCGCCACGTGCTTCCCGCCCCACCCCCCTTCATCCCGCAGTCGTCCATTTGGTGTCAGTTACATAGTCCAGGGGCTAGAGGTAGTTGAGTATACAAAATCCGAATGAAGGCAACTATGACCGAATTCTTATACCTGAGACCCTAAATAGTGACAATACATATCCTGCCTGTATTAAGTATGTGTATCTTTTCGCTTGATGAAGTAGTCCACTCATTTAGTTCAGCCTACTTCATTTAATTCAGCGAAAAATATTTTTATGCAATTATTATCTGTCCCGCAAAAAGCTGTGATCTGATTTTTCTATAAATTATTACGGAAATAATCATTAAAATGATTTTAAATCATGTACTCAATACATTCCGTTTACGAATAAGAGAAGAGGGCGTAAAAAATGGACCAGAAAATTGACCGGCAAGTTAAACATTGTTATTCTTTGACCTTTTCGTCACTTAAATCGGTTGGCGAAATTCGACACTCACATTACGCATACTCCGACACCTCTAGCTCCCAGTCTAACATCTTGCATCGTCGAGCGGCGTAAGCGGCGCCGCGCGGCGTCGAGATGCGCAGCGACTCACCACTACGTTGAGATGCGCCGCGCTGCGCCGCGCGGCGCAGCGCGGGGCCGCTGACGCCGCTTAAATTCTCGCAACGAAATGTGTATCTTTTGGTGTAGAAAATAAAGTCGTATTTTGAATGGCTCTTAAAAGAGTGCGCGCATCGTCGCGTCGCTTCGCGTCGCGGTCTGTACTGACCCTAAAGTTATCATTTTGCGTTTAATCTGTGGCTTAATCCAATCGATGAAGATTTGAACTGTAAATAATATTTTTAAACTACTTGATTATATTTAATATAGAGATTTTAATACTTGTATTTGTATCTGTTTTAAAATTAGTTTTCAGGTAACCATTCACCACAATTAAAATTGTGGCAAACAAAGTAGAAATGTGCAAGAATAAGAAATCGACCCACGACGAACAGCAATCTATCTACTCTCTGTGGTCCTAATTCTGTAGTCTCTCAATTTTGACAGCCCAAGTGGAAAGAGATTCCTGCCGAAAAATGTATAAATTCACGAATCATTTAGCTAATGCTAAATTAGTTTTGGTACGTATATACTCAGATTTAATAGCGCCATCAGGGCTATGTAATTCGCATTCGTGTCCTCCTCTAAAGCGTAGGTATTTCATTTAACTTTCTGAATTACTAGTCAACACTTCTCCAATGTTTTGAATATGTTATTCTGTGTTTATTAACCAAATTTTGACATAATTGCAATAATTCATCTTTATTTTACTAAGTTTACTTCTTATAATAATAACATAAACAGAGATCATGATAATATTGCCCCTTACATAACAATCTTTCGACGTCATTTTCATAATACATAACCTAGAAAAGGTGAATAAGGCTGTGTTCAGACTAGCGAATTGGGACCAATATAATATAGGTCGAACCGTTAGAACGGTAATGTCTTGTAGGCTGTTTATTAGTTTTAAGGTTGTAATCAAGTAAAGTGCCTCAGTATATCAAAGAAATCAATGATTGTAAATAAAACAATCACCACATTGAACTGCGAACTTGTCCCAAGAGTAACTACATTCACTTGCTTTTGTATTTAGAAGTGTTGTTATATTATATTATATTTTTAAACATATAGAAAGTCTAAAGCATTCAATACTGATACACCAACACCACCATTCATGAAAGTGTAATATGTTTTGATCAGCTATATCAACAGTGAAACTATATTTACACTACACTGTATTGTATTTTCTTCTTATTGATTAATAAATAATCAATTAATTGCATATAGCTGTATTTTGTACGGTTTGCATAATAAAGAGTATTCTATATAATTATATCAATCTATTATTGGAGTAAGGTTTTAGTGATAGAAAATATCTTCCAAGTTTTTGTTGACAATAATATCAATATGGTTGTACAGTGTCATGCATTACCTAATCCACCTGAAAAAGCACAACAGATGATGAGATTTAACTTAAAGTTATGCAGTGCAATATTGTGACATCGTAAGACGAGCTTCAATGTATTTACGTGCATGATAAGATTATCAAACCTCCCTCCCCCTTGGGCAGAGTAGAGCAGAAAAAACTGCCAGACTATAACTGAGTTAAAATCCACCCTATTCCTCCAAATGTGATTCAAAGCCATGGTTTCTTATCAAGACAATCCTGTAACCCGGTGTCTTCAACTCTTATCCAAAGCTCGCATTTTACAAACAATTCTGAGGCTTGGTCATTTAGAAAAAGCCAGCATCTCTCTGGTTTTCCTGATATTCTTGTAGTTTACTTGTGCAATACCGTCATAATGCTGTCATCGATCGCAACACGCGTAGGCGCGCTGTCAGAGAAATAAGTGACTTTCGAGTGCTAGACCGCGAGTTTGTGCTTAAAAACATTGTGAAAGTGAACATATAACTATGGAATCTATGAACAAGTGTTTGTAGCTTAAAACAATAAGTGATTTGAACACTAAACAGTGATACAAAAACTAAAGTGACTAACTAAGTTTCTAAAGTTTTCACGACCCACCCCCAATTTTTTCATATTTTTGTTTATAAATTGACATCATATGTCATAATGTCATTTGACGTTTGGCCAGCCAGTGTTGCTAGTATATGAAAATAATTACCACCATGAGTAATAAAAATGTTACCAACTCGACTAGAGTGGGAAATCACACTCTAAGTCAAACCATTGATTCTGATGAAAATCACAAGGACAAAACCTCGCCCAAGAAACTGTTCAACAAATCTTTCATCCGAGCCTCTTCAATAGACAACGATCTAACTCACTAAGTGAAATTGTATCTAAGCAGTCGGGTTCTTCTAGTAATCCCATCATATTCGCCTGTGAAAAAGACTCCGATGATGAAGCGGAACCAATACCACCTGCGCAGCTTTCTACAGATGTAACACAACCTCCGCCATGGCAACGAGTTCCTACATGTAAGAAAAGAAAAATATGCAACAACTCGCCTCCACCAATTGAGTCAGAAAACCGTTTCTCAAACCTACCGGTTGATCTTACAGAGGACACAGATACTGAACCTAAACCAGAAAACAAGCCTCCTCCTATTGTTCTGTATGGGATTGAAGATATAAACGAGCTCACCAAACTAATTGAGTCTGTAATTGGCCTGAAGAAGTTTCGGTATAAAATAATAAATAAAAACCTCCTACATGTAATGGTTAGCACCACTAATGATTACAAGCAAGTCATTGATCTAATACGACAGAAGGGTCTAATTGGACACACCTTCTCTCGTAAAGATACGAAATGTTACCGAATAGTAATAAAAGACCTACATCACACTACCCCACATGATGCCATTATACAAGAGCTAGCGAAATCTGGTAACAAGGTCAGAGGAGAAATCATTAATCACCGCTATGGACCAGACAAAATACCTACTTCCACATTTTTTGTTAATCTGGAACCCAGTCCAAATAACAAATTGGTTAAAAATATTCAATACATACATCACCAACGCATTAAAATTGAAGATCCACGCAAAAATAAGACAATCGTACAGTGCCAAAGATGCCAACAATATGGTCATTGCAAAAACAACTGCATGAGACCGTACAGATGTGTTAAATGTGGGGAAGGCCACAAAACTTCAGAATGCCCTTAAAAAGACAGAAATACTCCCGCCAAATGCGCTCTTTGCTCCTGCGATCATCCTGCCAATTACAAAGGTTGTCAAGTTTATCAAGAAATACTGTCAAGAAAAATTAATCCTAGAAATATTCCAACCAGCAACTCCAAACCGAAAACTATTCCAACTAGCATCTCCAACTTTCCTAATGAACAGATCCGCACCAATACTACTTTAGAAAGCTCCGAGATACCGCAACAAACCTCCTATCGCAGGTCAGACCAGAGGTACTCGGATGTTGCTGCTGGACGCCCCAAGATTTCTCCACAACACAATGTCACTACAATTGGTCACATAGAACACCCTCAACAAAACTCAACAACGATGGAACAACTCCTCATTAAACAAAATGAAAAAATCGACTTGCTACTCCAACAAATCAGTACCCTAATGGGCTTACTGACTACAGTCATTACCAAACTAACGTCATAAATGGCTTCTCTTCGAATCGCAATCTGGAACATCAATGGATTGGCTCCCAATATCCAAGAGTTGGAGACTTTAATTAAAGCCAACAAACTAGACGTAGTTTTAATTTCAGAGTCGCATGGGACGTTCAGAAGCTCGTTTCGCATTAAAGGGTATAACATTTACCATTCTCCCCATCCTGATGGTAGTGCGCATGCTGGATCAGCGCTGGCCATTCGATCGAACCTGAGACATTCACAGATTGAATCATACTCAACAGCGCATCTGCAGGGCACTTCAGTTAGATTGGAGGACCGAGCAGGCCCTATTATTCTATCCTCAATCTACTGTCCACCACGACACAAAATAACAACAGACATGTTCAAAACCTACTTCAGTACTCTTGGTCATAGGTTTATAGCGGGTGGTGACTGGAATGCTAAACACACATACTGGGGATCCCGCTGCACCACAACTCGTGGACGCGATTTGAAACGCTGTATTGATGAAAATCACTTAAAACCGATATCTGCAGGTGAGGCTACCTACTGGCCTAGTGACCCAAAGAAATTGCCAGATCTCCTAGACTTCTTCATAAATAAGGGCATAGATAGCTTGTACACCAACATCGAATCAAGTCTAGACGGTTCATCAGACCATACACCGGTGATCCTCACAATTAGCACTAGTGAGCTTACTCGGGAAATAACCGAGTCTCTAACGAATAGCCGAACTGACTGGGATGGCTTCAAGTCCCACCTCAATGAAAACTTTACTGCTGCTATACCACTGAAACACCATAACGATGTAGATAACGCCTGCAGATATTTCACTAATACTATTCAAGTTGCTGCCTGGATCAACACACCATCTCGGCCCAAAGGTTACACCAACCCTCCTCTTCCACCAGACATAAAGCAAAAAATACTAGAAAAGCGCCGACTTAGAAGAATATGGCATCAATCCCGACATCCTGTTGATAAACTTAATTACAACAAGGCAGCAAAAGTGTTAAAGACTCTAGTTCACGAGTCTAACAACTTAATGTTGACAACTAGCCTACAGATGATGTCTCCTACGGGTGCTGGCTCAAAGTCACTCTGGAAAGCTACTAAAAACATAGATAAACCTCAACAGTCTTATCCTCCAATCAGATCACAAACATCCTGGGCAAGAACAGAACTGGAAAAGGCTGAAGTATTCGCAATGCATTTAAACTCCGTATTCAAACCAAACGAGAGCGCTGCTGATGAACATGAAATCGACACGTTATTGGAACAAGATCTGCAGATGTGTATGCCAATTATGCCAACGACACCTAAAGAAATAGCGAAGGAAATCAGACTACTAAACTCGAGAAAGGGTCCGGGATTCGATCTGATCACTCCTTGCATACTGAAAAATCTCCCCAGAAAATGCATCTCATTTTTAGCAAGTCTGTTCAACGCAATCTTTCGAACATCGCACTTTCCTGACCTGTGGAAAATCTCTGAAGTTGTCATGATCCACAAATTGGGTAAACCTGAACATGAAGCCTCATCTTACCGACCTATAAGTTTAACGCCTGTACTTTCCAAACTATGGGAGAGAATATTCCTGAACCGACTGAAACCGTACATAGACAACAATGATGTAGTTCCGTCCCACCAGTTTGGCTTTCGGAAATTGCACTCAACAATAGAACAGGTCCACCGTGTTTACCAAATAGCAAGACAGGCTTTAGAAACAAAAAAGTACTGCTCAGCGGCATTTCTTGATGTACAACAAGCTTTTGACCGAGTCTGGCACAAGGGATTGTTGGCCAAAGTAAAAGATAAACTTCCACATTCTATGTTCGCACTCATCCAGTCGTATCTATCAGACCGCTACTTCCGAGTAAAACAAGGCGAAGCAAGATCAAGATTGTTTAAAGTTGAAGCTGGTGTACCACAGGGATCTGTTCTTGGCCCAGTGTTGTACAACATATATACATCAGACCTGCCCACATTAAATGGCGTAACAGTAGCAACATATGCCGACGATATAGCCTATTTATCGGTTGATCATCCCAGAAATGGCCAGCAGAAGACTCCAAATACAACTGGACAGAACCCACAAATGGTTCTCAAAGTGGCGAATTCGAGCCAGTGCATCCAAGTCCAATCATATCACCTTTACACTCAGGCACGGAGACACCCCTCCTGTTAGACTTGGTTCCAACACCCTACCACACACAGAGTGTGTTAAATATCTTGGCTTCCACTTAGATAGGCGTCTAACATGGAAGCAACATATCAAAAATAAAAGGGACGAGATAAACCACAAGTTCCGCAACCTATATTGGCTCATGGGAAGAAATTCTGTGCTCTCTGTAGACAACAAACTCCTTATCTACAACTCTGTCCTCAAGCCCATATGGACCTATGGGATCCAATTGTGGGGAGTTGCCAGTAAAACCAACATACTTTGCCTGCAAAGAGTCCAAAATGGTATCCTAAGATCAATAGCAAATGCACCTTGGTTTGCTCGGAACGACGAAATCCATGACTATCTGCAAATACCATCAGTTACCTCTGAAATCGAGCGATACAAAAAACAACACAAGGCACGCCTAACCTTGCATCCAAATGCACTAGTCACTGACTTGTTAAACCCGACAGCGGTGGTAAAAAGATTGAAAAGAAACCACCTTCTATGAGTGGGAGGCGCAGCACTGGCTGCTCCACCAAAACGCCATTTGTCAGAGAACGAATTCGCTTATGGTCTCACGACCGATTGCAAATAATAAATGGAAAAAAAAAAAAAAAAAAAAAAAACTTGTGCAATACCAAGCAGAGCAATACTATTACAATACTTCATTATCATCTGCCTAGCCTTTTCCCAACTATATTGGGGTCGGCTTCCAGTCGAACCAGATGCAGCTGAGTATCAGTATTTTACATGGAGCGACTGCCTGACGGACCTCCACAACCTAGTAACTGGGTAATACGATACCCCATGGTGAACTGGTTGTCAGACTTTACAGCTTCTGACTAACAGTAACGACTGTCACATCTACAAATGACAGCCAGGAACAACGGCTTTATGTGCTTTCCGAGACACGGAGGAAACTCGCTATGACAGATGGTCACCCATCCACAGACCAACCTCGGCAAGCGTGGCTTAAACTGGAAGATCGGCCTGTACGGCTGTAGTTATTTAGCCACGAGCTATTACAATACTTACTGTTTCTATTTCTCAGGTACGACGGAATATGAGCGATGGGTCCTGCGCCGCTTTAATTTTAATGCGCCCTCCTAATATAAATCAAAACAGACAATATGCATCACTGCCGGTACCAGATGAGTGCAAAGCCAAACCTCGACCTAAGAGTCATAAGCTCTTCTGGGGAACTGTTGGGGCTACCGTACTTACGGGTGCTGCTATTGTTTATGCTAAGTAAGTACTAACAAGCTGGATTGGTTTTGGAAAGGTTCAATTTGAAAATAAAATAATAAAGGCCTTGTTACTCACTGATTTAGGTCCCAGCTCATTAGAGCCATCTGGCACCCACCCCACACCGCCTTGTCGCACGGTGTCAACTCGGTGTCGACAGGTGGTCCACGGTTGGACACCGCGTTATCACCAATAAACGTCGCGCGGTCAACCAGTGGATCCCGCGTGGTCAACGAGTGAATGCCACGTGGTCAACGAGTGGACGTTGCTTAGTCCACGAGGCTCTAATGAGATGTGACCTTTATGGAAAGAAAAGTTTGAAAATTGATTCAATAGTTTTGATATTCATTACAAACAATTATATAAATCTTTTCAGTTTAAAATATCGAATAAATCTGAATCTAAATGCAATATTGTTTACCCTCAGGAGCAGTCCAGATGCCCGCAACTGGCTAGAGTCAAACGTCCCTTGGGCTAACAGCGTCGTGGCTCTAGTGTACCAGGAAAATACAACATATTGGAAGGCAGCAACAAACCAGTTTGACAAAGCCTCTACTTATCTCGGCAATTTTTTGTTTGGAAAGGTCTGTGTATTATATTATGCTGGCGTCACACGGCGCCTTAAATTACGAGTAGCGCTGACCTGCAACTGAAGTAGCGCGATCCGTCCTCTACTGCCCTTATACGGCGCGACTTGTAACATAACGCGCCGTGTAGTGAGCTTAAGATTTAGAAACCTCGCGCAGGCAGCTAGTAAAACATAACATTATGTTGTATGGGAGCCCGCATACTAGGTAGCCACGATTTCCTGGCTGCGGCAGACAAAACAACGCGCCCCATTGCATGGCAGCCAACTAGGATACCTGGACACAGCTCTTTTTCGTTCGTTATCCCGGCAGGCTCTGGCCCTCACTATAGGAGCCCGTCATCGTGCTGACACTCTTAGAGGTTCGCGTGGAACACAACGCACCGTCGACCCAGGCGTGGTCCATGGTCGGACAGCAAGTCGCCCATTACTCGCCGTCCGCATGCCCGCGCCTAGGGCGTCCGTCGCCGTGGGCGTCTACCACTGCGGCTGGGCTGTGAGGTGGACGCTGTCCTCTCCCGCACGAGTCCCGCGTCCTCCTTCGCTAACAAGACTGCTTCGCAGAAGGAGGCGACCGCTTCCCATTCCGTCTCGCCTCGCAGCACGGCTTCGACCAATTTTCCTTCCCAATCCGAAACATGTACCTCCCGAAACTTCCGTGTGTGGCCGATGAGGACCTGCGTCAGCCGGTAGGTCAAGACGCCGTGACGCCTATCCAGCCACTTACGGGTCTTACCGCCGGGATGCGGCGTGCCCAACTTTACTGTCTTAGAATAATTTTTAAAAAGTTGGTCTATTTATGTTACAGGAGGGAGTCAGCCCAATGGAACTTACTCCTAGATCCGAACAAGACATTGAGAAAGATGCTGAAAAAGTCTTCGCAAAGAAGGACTATCAATGTAAGATTTCTTGCAATAAAGGCTTCGTCAAACAGGGAGCGGGGCGCGATGTTACCGTGGCGTGTGCATGGCGGCGGCGAGGCGAAAGCGCGGCGTGGCTTGACCACGCCGCGCTTTCGCCGCACCGTCTTTGTTTTCGCGCCAAAGCAGGCATAGCGTGTGGCGCCCAACCAACCTCGTGGCGACGTTGGGCTTCTTAAACAAATTTTCATAGTAAGTAAACACGCCACGCTACCGTCACGCCACGCCCCGCTCCCTGTCTGACGAAGCCTTAAGCCGACGTTATTTTTTGCCTTATAATTTAAAGAATTCCTTTCAGAAGTCGCTTAAAGAATGAATAGTTTCATAACCTGTGTATCATAATCCTGATATTATGATAAAATCAATAGCTTTACACATCAACCTATCCCAATCAGTAAAATTTTCCCAATCAAACATGAACTTTCTACTTTTTTGATAAAGTGGAATATCTCTTACAATTATCCAGTCATATTGTAAACTGACGAAATGTATCCGTATATTGCCACTATCTCAAATAACTGAGTGTACTTTTGAGCTAGTTTCCAGCATCAATAAATTGGAAAACTAATTGGTCCTACAGTTTTTTTTTAAATCAGTGAATTAAAACAAACATGAAGTGCATCAAAACTCGAAAGTTTGGGCTTGTCATTGTCACGGCATGATGTACTGTGAATTTTAAAAGCGCCTTTTTCGTTCATTTTGGTTTACGTGAGATAAATAAAAACGAGTCAAATATTTTTTGTTTATCTTACTGTCGAACTTAAAAACCCATTTTTAGTACACAGGTCCATTATCTGGTGACATATTCATAGCAAAAAATACACCATTTTATTTTTCTTCGATCGACGCACAATAACTTCATTTAGAAATGTGTTCTTAATTTTTCACTTTCATTATAATAAAACTAAATGTGTTTTGTTAAAGTGATTGTTTTATTAATGCATAATTTGCATATAACATTTTGTTTTGGTTTCATACGCATACATAGATACAAGAAGCAGTGTGTTTTTCTAACTTATCAAATTAATTGGAATTGTTAATTACCAGAGTTCGGAATTAGGTAGAGTGATTCATGTACTTACACGGATTTCATACAGCGAAAGAATAAAGTGGATATGCTCCAAATCCCGGGATTACTTTCCTGGCTGCGGAAAGAGCAGAAAACTCTAGCGATTTATAAAATAAAAAAGTGTAGCGGATGGTCGGATACTCCCTGGTCGTAAGGGAAAAGGGGTTCCGGCACGGCGATATTCGCCAGGTTAAGTGTGTTTCCGAACGCGCCCATAGACACTAGAATTAGATAGAGTTTGTCTATGGTCGCTCTGACCAATAGTGGCCACGGTCACTTCAAGGTCAACGATTAGTGATCAGTGATTGGTCTGTTTGAATTTAGTTTAAAATTGTGGTAACCAATCAGGTTTACGATTGTCTTCGTACATTAGTCGTAAGTTAGAATCTAGGAGAGTAGTTTGAGAAAGCAAATGGCGCGCTTGTACTTCGTTTTAAATTAAAGTTTTTACCGTGTAACAAAGCCGTTTAACTGAACCTGACCCACCCCGACTACATTTTGGCGCTCAACGTGTGTTTTTTGATATTTAAAACAAGGGGTCGGTGTCTTTGTGCGCGAATCGAACTTTTTCTCGTCGCGGGTTCAAGAAAAGTTTTCGGAACCTCATCATACGACCGACACTACAATCGACAGGGACTGCCGTTGTTAGCTGTTTTGCGTTTAGCTTCGATTATTTTGCTGGCTGAGAGAGCCACGAGCCGTTGGTTTCAAGTTTTCACCAACGTGTTTGCAAAATGCCGCGAAGACGCAAGTCGTTACAAGGAGCCGACGAGTCAATTCACGAAGAATCAGAGCCATCAGGCAACATTTCGATGACTCAAGACGCGCTTACTACATTGCTTACTACTCTTCAGCAGTCGCAGGCCGAATTTTGCAATCAACTCTTACGTGAAGTACGTTCGTCGACGCCGCACGTGTCGGCAGACGCAAGTACATGTGCCGCCAACGCCGCAATGGGCGTCATGAGGACAACAGCTAATTTCTCGAAGTGCACATCTAAGTTCAGCGGAAATCCAGAAGAATCCGTGGAAAACTTCATAGATGCAATTGAAGTATATAAATCATGCCTAAATATAAGCGACGCTAACGCGCTCTTAGGTATGTCTATGCTGCTGACTTCATCGGCGGGAACATGGTGGCAAGGCGTCAAGAGTACAACGAAAACGTGGGATGAAGCCATCACGAGGCTACGAAGTGCCTACGGGGAACGCCGCCCACCGTTTCGTATTTACGTCGAGTTATTCTCCCTCTCACAAGGTAAAGAAAATACGGACTTATTCATTGCTAAGGTCCGAGCCTTGTTAGCCAAGTTACCACAAGATGACCTTAGTGAACGGGTCGAGTTGGATATGGCATTTGGGTTATTAGATCGCCGCATTCGGAAGCGAATCGACAGAGCCGAAGTTTCGACATTCGACGAGTTGCTAAAGAAAGCACGAGCCGTAGAAGACTCCCTAAATGAGTCACGAGCTCAGAAACCGTCATCAAGCCGCGAAGAGGGCTCTCGCGCTGCCGCCGCCGCCGCACCCGAGCCTGCGCGCGCCCCTACGTCGGATCATTCTTCTCGCTCCTCCGCTGCAGCCGTCGGTAGTCGCACGAGCGACTCAACGACGAAGAAGGCAGGGAATTCGAAGTTATTCTGTGTTTACTGCAAACGTAATGGTCACACCAAAGAAAAGTGTGAAAAGTTAGCAAATAGTGACAAAAATATCTCCAAAAGTGAAGACTCAAAAGGCATCAAGTGTTACGGTTGTGGTGCCGCGAATGTAATAAAATCAAAGTGCACGAAGTGTAATAATAATACCGGGAAAAATAGTGAACATTCCGCGTTCTGTTCCCTTAGTTCGGCACCTAATTATTGTGCACCCACCGTCCGCGTTCAATCGAGTCGTACGCGCCCTTCGCGTAGAGGCAAACGCGACGAAATCAGCGCGCCGCCACCGCAAGCGCCTACCCCGCCACTGCGAGGTAGCGTGATGTTTGCCGGCAAGGCGAACGCGCGCGCTACTTCGTGCGCCGAGTCTACGTCTTCTTACGATGTCGGAGGTAACCCCGCACATGTCACTGGGGGTTTTGTTACTAATAACTGTTCTTGTAATTTATCTGATGATGATAACGTCACTATGGATACTTACTATTCTGATAATAGTGTTCCATATAGTAAATGTTTACATAAACAAGTACCTTGTAATTCGCAGAGTTTATGTTCTAATTTAAATGATCATTGTGGTTCACAAGCGATGTCTTACGTTAATAACGATGTTAATGTTATTTCTGTGCCTTTAAATGATAGTTTTTGTATTGATAACAGAGTATGTAATACTTCTATGACTAAGAGTCGTCATTTTGAAAATTGTTATTGTGTAAATAAGGAAAATGTTTGTTTATGTACTGATACGTGTGTTTGTACTAAATCTAGTATGTGTGTTTGTGCCACTTGCGACCAGGGGGAGTTCGCGTCGCCGTCAAAGTCGATTATTGATAATAGCGGTTTACGGTCGGTAATGTTCAATGGTTGTCAATCACTATCTGGTAATTCCGAAGGATCAAAATCTAACGCTCGCGATTTTATGCCCAATTCCAGATCTGTTTGTGATTTTAATCCATTTTTTAACAGCACCAACGACTCTCAACATGTTTCCGATTTTGCAAGTGGCCGTCAACATTTTTCCGCGGAAAACAGTGATTGTCAACATTTTTCCGTAAATTCCAGTGGTTCTCAACATTTTTCCGGGAACACAAACGATTTTAATGATTGTTTTAAAAATGTTGATTGTCAACAATTGTGTGGAATTACCAGTGGTTCGCAACATTTTTCCGGTAATCGTAATGAGGTTGAATCTTTTTGTCGGCCCGTGCTAAAGATTAGTATTTTAGGTGAAAACGGTACCGCGATGGTAGATTCGGCAGCTAAATGCTGTGTTGCTGGCCATACGCTATACGCTCTCCTAAAGGCCAAAGATCATCCTATGTCCTCGCGCATGGAAAATGTAAAACTCGCAGATGGTAAAAGTAGGTTATTGAATGTACTTGCTACCGAGGTAAATGTAACTCTTGAAGGTAGAACCAGGCTCGTCAGTTTTTTAATTTTTCCGGACGCGGACAGTAATGAAAGTCTGTTAGGTATAGATTTTTTGATTAATTTTAATATTAGTATAAATTTCGGTAATGCAAAATGGCACTTTGCTGATAGCTCTGAGCAGTTCAATCTTCTTTTTGAAAAACCAGCACACCACGTTAAGAGTGTGTCTATAAGTAGCGTACTTAGGGACGAGGAAGCGTCAGAGCTTAGCGACGAGCAGCGCGAGGTTCTTGCCAAATTTCTGTCTGAAAATCAGGACGTTTATGAATTAAGAGGCGAACCAACAACGTTTGCAGAGCACGTCATCGATACCGGTGACCATTCTCCGATCGCAGTCCCTCCGTACCGGTTAACTCCAGCTAAAAGAGAGCTTATGCAGTCTGAAATAGAAAAGATGTTAGCTGATGACATAATAGAAGAGTGCGAATCAGCATGGGGTTCTCCCGCTTTGTTAGTGCCTAAGAAGAACGGTCAAGTTCGTTTTTGCGTAGATTACCGAAAGCTTAACGCAGTTACGAAAACTGATGTGTATCCGATGCCGCTTATAGACGAATTAGTGCAGTCTACCAAGCGCAATTGCATCATGAGTACACTAGATATGCGTAGTGGATTTTGGAACGTGTCTGTCCGCGAATGTGACAGAGACAAAACGGCCTTTTTAACGCCTTTCGGTACTTACCGGTTCAAAAGGATGCCGTTTGGTCTCAAGAACGCTCCGTCCACCTTTCAGCGTCTCATTGATAAGCTGCGCACAGGCGCCTCACTTAAGAATGTGACACTATTAGCTTATCAAGACGATTTGCTCGTTATTTCAGAGAGTTTCGATCAGCATGTCACTGATTTACATGCAGTTTTTGAGAGGTTGCGCATGTTCAATTTACGCGCTAACCGTGATAAGTGTGTTTTCGCTCGCAAAGAAGTGAAATATTTGGGCCATGTCATTACTCAGGATGGGGTTTCGCCTGATCATGACAAAGTTCGTGCTGTGGCGGACATGAAGGCACCAAGCACTCCACGGCATCTCAAAACTTTTCTTCAGACCTGTTCGTGGTTTAGAAAGTTTATTTTGAACTTTTCAGAGGTTGCTGAACCTTTAACACGTCTTTTGAAGAAGAATCAGACTTGGGTATGGGGTCCTGAGCAAAATCAGGCGTTTCAGGAGCTAAAAAAACGTTTAACATCTGCGCCCATACTTGTCCAAGCTGATTACTCCAAACCATTTGTCTTGCGTACAGATGCGAGTAGTTACGCTCTCGGTGCAGTACTGCTGCAAGGCGAGGGAAAGGATGAAAGGCCGATTGAGTATGCAAGCCGCCTTTTAAACCCAGCCGAGCAAAATTACAGCACTACCGAGAGGGAAGCTCTTGCGGTAGTGTGGTCAGTTGATCGGTTCAGGGGTTACATTGAAGGTCAACAAGTTATAATAGGTAGTGACCATCAACCTCTGAAATGGTTGTTGAGTTTGAAGTCGCCGTCTGGTAGATTAGTTCGGTGGGCACTGAAGTTACAGGAGTTCAATATTCAGTTCGAATACACTCCAGGCAGAGCCAACGTTGTCGCCGATACATTAAGTCGTCCTACCTGCGAAGAAGACAATAAAGGTCAGTGTGGTATTTGTTCAGTCATTGTTGACTTACCCACTAGAACTCCCGCTGATCTGCGACAGGCTCAATCAGATGACCCAGAATTAAAGAAAATAATCAGTGGTCTTGAAAATAATGACGCATTAGAGGAAAAACGCTGGTCCGAGCGAGGTTACTTTATGCAGCAAGGAGTTCTTTATAGGTACAATCCTGATGTCGATGTTGAGGAACCACAGCTTGTAGTTCCTGTGAGTTTACGACTCGACATTTTGAAGGAATGCCATGACACTCCTATTGCTGGGCATCAAGGTATTGACAGGACCTTACATAAGCTGTCACAGCGGTTTTTCTTCCCTGGAATGAGACGGTATGTCGCCGACTTTATTAAGTCTTGCGCGACGTGCCAGCGCTACAAGTCTTCAAACTTGAAGCCTTCAGGCCTTTACAGACCCCAGTTTTACATCAAAGGGGAGAGGTCTTGGCGATCGACTTGTTTGGCCCGCTCCCTCCTGGAGAGCAGGGGGAGAAATACGTTTTATTAGTCGAGGACACAGCTACTCGGTGGGTCGAGCTTTTCGCTCTTGTTGATGCCACTTCAGAAGCCTGTGCCCGTACACTAATCGAGGAATACTTCCTCAGGTATGGCCTGCCGCGCCGTATTGTCTCGGACAATGGGGTACAATTTGTCTCAGCCGTTATGCAACAGTGCATGTTTATTTTAGGGATTAAACAGGATTTATTACCTTTATATCATCCGGAGGCAAACCCGGCCGAACGGAAAAATAGAGATCTTAAGGTACAGCTGGCTCAGTTGGTCGACACTGAACATTCTTCTTGGCCGAAACATTTACCATCGGTTCGTTTCTCAATGAATTCGGCTATGTGTCATACAACAGGTGTTTCACCAGCTTTTCTGACCTTCGCTAGAGATCTCCGTTCACCCATTGACGTTCATTTTGATATTAGGGCTGTCTTACAAAAAGATAATTTTGTTCCACAAATCACACCTTACCTTAAGAAGTTTGTAGACTCTTTAGTTTCCATTAGGGATAAAGTAGAGAAGGAACAGGACAGACGTAAAAACTATGCCGACAGGGGTCGCAAACATGAGGAGTTTGATATCGGTGATCAAGTTTTAATAAAGTCGCACGTGTTGAGTAGTGCTGGAAAAGGATTGTCAGCTAAGTTTGTGCCAAAAAGGGATGGTCCCTACATGATACTTAAGAAAGCTAGCCCTACCAGCTATTTAGTTTGTGAACTAACTTCACACGACAATGTCTTAGGCAGGTTTCACGCGTCCCAACTTACGAGATTTGTCAATAGAGATGACACGCCTCCTCTTCCCATCATACCAAAACGTAACCGAGGCCGGCCTCGTAACGTTCAGCCTGTTTCTGACCTTGTTGAGCGGGTTCCTGAGCGAGGACGCTTTCACGAACCCGAGGGGGAGTGTGTAGCGGATGGTCGGATACTCCCTGGTCGTAAGGGAAAAGGGGTTCCGGCACGGCGATATTCGCCAGGTTAAGTGTGTTTCCGAACGCGCCCATAGACACTAGAATTAGATAGAGTTTGTCTATGGTCGCTCTGACCAATAGTGGCCACGGTCACTTCAAGGTCAACGATTAGTGATCAGTGATTGGTCTGTTTGAATTTAGTTTAAAATTGTGGTAACCAATCAGGTTTACGATTGTCTTCGTACATTAGTCGTAAGTTAGAATCTAGGAGAGTAGTTTGAGAAAGCAAATGGCGCGCTTGTACTTCGTTTTAAATTAAAGTTTTTACCGTGTAACAAAGCCGTTTAACTGAACCTGACCCACCCCGACTACAAAAGTTAATTACTTTCACACAATTTATTTGTCTAATCTATGTCTGATGTTTTTATTATTATTATTTATTTGTAATAAATCCAAATTAATATCAACATTTCGATGCAAGTACATAAATATCTTTACCTAATTCCGACCTCTGATCATCACAGTACATCATCATCAACCACATAAAGCCAACCATGATAATTAGACAATTGAGCCGAATGTAGCGTCACTACTGTTTAACCGTTGGCACGGTATTCCCTGCCAAACAAATATCAGTCTTACACATCTTTTAATGAAGGCGAAGATAACTTATAACGCGCGCTTCCTAACAGTGTATTTAATTTGAACTTGCTCGAAAGTTCTAAATTGGTTTACCAGTGAAAACCAAAACAGCACTGCGTATTAGTGTCGCCGCACACGAGCCATTCGCGACAGCCAAACGCCGCCACAAGAAACTAGAAGCGGCTACAGAGGTAGCTGAAGCGCGCGACAGCCCTTTGTGGCCGGTGGTCGACACTTGCGGTTGTTGGCTGCTACTTTTTTAACCAATGCATTACTGAGGTAAGAGAGAGAGGGGTGCGGAATCGCGCGAGTGACGCGTGGCGGCGTTTTGTGGCCCGTGTGCGGGTGCCCTTAGCATATTCTCCAAAATATACGTGTATGACACTGCAACCGCCAGTAATCTAACTATCATGGTTTGTAACTAATAATTGGCCTACTAATATCTGGATGTGTGTTTACAAAACAGTGCCGCCGCCCATACTAGAACCTCTGTACGTTGAAGAAAAAGTTTTGCAAACGCCGGAAATTGAAGCAAAAGGTAAGTTTTGCATGTTATTTTTAGGGGCTGTAATAGGAACCAGTATCAATTCAATATCTTCTCATTCCGAAATTAATATCGTACCAGGTCAGTGGTTTAACTATTGGCTCCTGCATATGCTATGTGCGTTCGATTATCTTCACGGAACAAATATTTGTAAGACCCACAGGTAGTTATTGCGTTATGGGAGCTTAAATGTATGTAAACACTCCCTTGATATGGCACAAAAGATATTGCCAAGTTTCCCTTGAAGCCTCGGCCCATAAATCCAACAAAGATGAACTATATATCATAAAAAAGGAAAAAGATTATAGAATTTAATAATAATAATATTTTATTTCAGACCAAAGAAAAACACGTACAGTCCATATTTAGGTGTTAGTACAAAACAAGAAACTTAACCTAATGTTAGTAGTTTAAAATCAATCCTGTCGACTGACGCTAAGCTGTGGCACTGTTTACGTGTAATCGTATCCAGTGCCCCAGCATCGGACAGTCCCACCTGTCACACAATGCACTCAGGATGCTGTGAGAGCTGGCGCGCATTCTTGCGAGGAGTGAGGCACACCGCTTACGGATGATGGCATGAAAACCATCAACCCTTGCCTCAGCAAACATCCCCGAAGAAAGATTATTTAAGAAAGATAGAAAAAACATTTATTTGGCACAAAAACCATGACAAACACACAACAAAATAAAGTAAAAAAAAGAACCAGAAAAATGGAAACTTAAACTAAAAAAAAAAAATTACACCGAAATAATTTTTTTGTATGGAGTTGACCACTTAAAACTTTTAACTTCAACGTTAATATTAAAGAAAATTTTGTTGCCCACTTCAGAATTTTTTGTGGTTTGATATTGCCATACAAAAGAATGAGGAGAATCGCGTTTTGACAACTCTAAAAAGTATCACAGTTGTAAGGTTTGTCTACTACCTTATTACAAAGTGCTTCTCTACTTATGATGTATGTTCATCAATTGATTATCCCAGTAGGGACGAAGGTGCTTCCAAGGGGGTATCCACATCTACTCACCCACTTCTAAGTTACCACCTATTTATCTACCGGCTAATATCCATCCAAACAAAATATATTTTAAGAACGTTTAACTAACTGAATACCATTTTTTTCAGCTACTCTTGTCCAAACTGACAAGTGCGAGCCTCAGAGCGCGCCCATCGTGAACATCACTAAAGATATAGTTGCGTTAGAACACGACATGCACGAACATACAAAAAACGCCATAGACAATTATAAGCAGGCGACGAAGTTCTGTAGTGACTACAGTAAGGCTTTGTCCACGGTGAGCTATGCTATGGGACATTTTGATCAATTTATAGCTGATTTACATTGATCCAATAGCTGGATCCAGCGTCACTGTTTTTTTTTTATTAACCTTGGTGTCTTCAAGTCAATAGTGAACAGGTTACTTCTAGGCAAGCGTGCTTCACCGTCGACCACATCTTCGCTTACTATAAGGCGAGATAGTGGTCAAACGCGAACCTAGCTTTAAATTAAAAAAAAAAAAAACATATATAAAAACATATATACAGGGTGGAATTTTGTAACGCCACCTGGAGGGAAAGTACTCTTAAGGCGGCGCTAGTCGCGAGCTCGAACTCACTGGCAGGCATGGTCAAAAACCGTTTTACCAGGTGAAATATCACCTGAAATCGAGCCATATTGTTCATGTGTCCGCGAGTGTCATCCCCCCGTGGAGAAAACAGGGGAAAACATTATACAGTGAGATGCACGATCATTCAGAGTAAAAGGCGCGCGTAAAAAAATACGAAACGGCCTTTGGGAGAAGGGGTTTTATGAAAAAACCACTGCATCAATCAATTTCAAATAAAATTTATGGAATTCTTCGATAAATGTGCTGTGTCGGTACGGACTTTGTTTTGGAAATTTGATGCGTCTTTAATTTCTAATATACGCCCAAAATTGTGTTAAAATTAGCAATAAAAACGAATCTTTGGAAGCTCGTAACTTTTTAATGGCTTGTTATTTCAAAATTCTGCTTCCGTACAGACAAAATTAATAATGAGACAAAACGATACCATGTTTAACTTTGGATGTACCTTGTCAAATAGTGGAGTAAAACCCCAACGAAGTTTCTATGGAAAAAATGTTGACTTGTTTCACCTTAATACTGCAGATAGAAAATTTTACTCAAAGGAAACATTCCTTTATTTTTGAATAGAAAGCAAACTGCATTCAATGATTTTCGAAAATTCTCTTCTCCCACACCCGGGAATCGAACCGGCTAAATTTTATTGCATCGATCGTTAGGGTCAATTATAAGGATGAAATCTCTCAAAGTACAGGGTATAATTTTTTCAGATTGTGGCCGCCCTAAGTTGACTAAATTAGGATGATAAGATCAACTTTAATTTCAGGTTGTAGAATCGTCTTTCACTGACATAGACATGTTAATGTTTTCAAAACTTAAAGGGTCACTCCA
The DNA here is from genome assembly GCA_954870645.1 of Agrotis clavis. NCBI lineage: Eukaryota > Metazoa > Arthropoda > Insecta > Lepidoptera > Noctuidae > Agrotis > Agrotis clavis. The sequence goes on from OX940940.1 coordinate 8,910,231, forward strand.
ACAGAAAGACTCGTTTTACAAAAAAGCGAAGGACTCTGCTGCGAAAGCTAAATTGGCTATTGGTATGTAAACTCTATTCTCATTGATATATTTTTTTCACAAATACCAACTCTATGCTGATATAAATAAGGTTAATTTTCAGGATTACAAAATAACATAAAATGTTTCAGTTATGAACTAATTTAAAAAGTGTGTTGTTGTTGTGAGCATTGACTTATCCCGCGGGGATTCTTTTTTAGCGTGCTAAAATTATCAAATGTGTCCTCCCATCAAGGGCGGGGCCGGAGGGATAGTTAGACTTGTACTGACTAAAATCCACGGTGATCCTTCAATAGCCCTTTACATTCCAGGGTCACGGTTACCCAGGGTTGGCATGATTAAAACAAGTTGTTAACACCTGTTTAAAACAGTGTATAAAACAGTTTGAAATTAAACACTGTTTTTTATTACCCGGTTCAACTACTTTTCAAGGCAGATGAATGCTTAAAAAATGAAAATAAATTAATATTCAGGAGTCTAAATAGTTTGACATAAAACCTTTTAAGTCTAATACCATTGTTATGTCATATTTTTAACTTTTATTGGCATTGTAATGAAACAATGCATGAAATTATTAGAAAAAAAACATCACATGTTTTTTTTCCATTGATCATTTTTAGTAAAAATTTCATTACGAAGGGCGAATTTGAAAAGATGTAGTCTTGAAATGAAACATAATTGATTTATACGTTTAGAAATCAACAAAAAAGGTGGAATTAATTTGAAAAAAAAACAGAAACTAAAAAAAAAAACAAAAAAAACACTTGTTTAAAACATTTTGAACTGTTTGTTTTATAAATTTGAAAAAAAACTGTTTTTTTTCCAACCCTGCGGTTACCTGATGAGACAGTCCCGCGACCCCGGAAGCGGTTACACTGGCTCTAATACTTTGTCAATCAATAAACAATATTACTGCAATTTGAAATAAATTGACATCGGCTATAAAGGGGGGGGGGAGTGAGCAGGCGAAGCCGCTGGCAAAAGCTAGTACATAATAAGTTTTGACTAAAAATGGGTTTCTCTTGGCCTCAATCAAGCATAAATATATTATAAAACCAAAAATTAGGCCTAAGCAGGTTCAACTGTACACTGCCGGAAGTACAGTACCTGTTGATGCGATGCGACGCAATTCTACTGATTTCAACTGCAAATGAAAAACGTCTTTACCACTACGACATATGACATAAAACGTGCAAGATCTAGGGGTACAAGAAATACAAAACACGCTCGCCACGACGACGCATCTACGACGCCTAAGTCAGTTGAATTGCATCATTATATCGTAGTAGCAAGGACGATTTTCGTTTTTAGTTAGTAGAAATTGTAAATCGCACGAATCACGTTAAGCTAGCTCGTTAATGGGGTGTTTTTTCCACAGACACTTTGGACCGTATGATCAATTCTGGCCGCGAAGTGCAAGCTCCACCGGAGAGCATCGCCACCTCTAAGCGATACATCAAACAGTTGCGCTCAGATCTATTGAATGCTGAGGAAACGTACAAAAAGGAAGAAGAAAAATGTGTGCTTAGCGAGAGGTATTGGAATAAGGTAAGGGAAATATTTAAATCCTAATATTTAAGAGATATGACAAATCTCTCTTAAGGCGCTCCTTCACCGGGAGCATTCGCGTCTAATGTAACATTATAGATTCGACTTTGAGCATTACATTAAAATACTGCCACCTTGACGTACGAGCATTCGCGCACATTTAGTATAGATTTGATACAAGGTGCGCATTGTGATGCTCGATTGTTTTCCCTCACTGATGAAATGTTCGAATCTGTAACATTACATTACAGGTGAATGCTCGCGGTGTGGGAGCGCCTTTAAGAAACTTCAGCTCTTTATTACATATACACATTCTTCACATTCTTACACATACATACATACAGATTCTTACAGATTCTACAGGATACAGATTCTTCTTCTCAGTCGCTACACTCTTGATAGAGTGGTAATGGTCGTCACATCAAGGGTAGTGGCAGGCTTCACAATTCGCCGCCATTCCTCTCGCACAAGAAAAGACATGTTGTCTCTGCCCTCCTGAGTAGCATAAATACATGTTACGCTTATGAGTAGTTGCTCTCGCTGGAGAGCACACTCTAAGTGCCAAATGTCATTTACCACATCTGTTTAAAGTACCTACATAAGATTGATTGCAGATATTATAGATGAATAAAAAAAAATCCTCTCGCACCGCTCCCTTCCTGGTACATTCGTGTAGGGGACCATTCCATGCAGCCTTTATCTGGTCCATCCATTGCATTCCGAATGAAAAAAGGGAACTCTGATACGAGCATTCGTTTGTCCTTCTGTCCGCCCTTCACGGTCAATTCATTCTGAACCTAATTTCAATGGCCCAAAGGCTAATATATATTTTTGTAATTTTATTTTCAGAATAGGGTATTTTACTGCAAAAATAAATTGAAAATCTGTGTAGTCCGTCGGTTAAAATATTGAAAAATAATGAGCACGTATTTTTTTTTAATCAATAAATATCGACAAAGATAAAAAACTTCCAAAGCGGTTTGAATATTTTTGTATGGGGAGTGTACCAGGTGCCATCCGCCATTTTGATTTTTTGGCAGTCACGTCTGCAACATTCATAGATCGATAACAAGTAGCTATTTGTACATGTTTGACAGCTCATAACTCGGAAACGTGACGTTTTACGAGGTTTTGCCTCTTACATTTTACGTTTGTATTGATACGATCTATCGATCTATGAATGTTTCAGACGTGACTGCCAATAAATCAAAATGGCGGTAGGCACCTGGTACAAAAGGCTCAAAGCCCTTTGGGAGGCTTGAGACGTCATAACGCTTGTAAAATTGTACCAACCCACAGTGGTGCAGGTAGTACGTGCATGCGGAAAATATTATTTTTTAATGAAAAGACTTTGCGTTTCTTCATAATACTTTGTTAAAATTATATAATGAATGAACCAGTATACAAAGAGAAAGATATAATACGTATTTTTTTTCATCATAAATATTCACATCATCATATTTTTTCACATGAATTCAATTCTAAATTTTATGCAAAATATACAGTCTTTTAGCATTTCTATATAAATAAATACTAATAAACTAAATATTAAATAGAAAAGACATAGTTTTCGAGATGGGTGGGAAACACTTATTAATATAACGCACTTTTTCTTAACTACGGAGCGTCATTAGTTAAGGACCTGGTATTTCCAAGATCGCAGGTTTTCGCAGCCAAAACTGATGTATTCCTAATCTATAGGGTCTAATTAATCACCGAAGGTATATTATTACGCAACGGTCGATAACGGAGATTAGTTATGATCTCATGATTGAAAAAAAAGGGTTCCAAATGACCTTCTTCACAAAAAATGCAATAGCAAGTAATTATTTATTATATCATGACATTATATTCACGTATTTCATTAATACACACAATGAACATATGACTAAACTAAAAATAAAAGTTGTAGATTATAGTATTTAGGTTCTATTCATACTTGAAATAACAATATTTTTTGCACGAAATTTGTTAATTTTCGATCATCCTACTTTGGCATCACATAATTAAATACTATTGAATTATTTATCCGTATTAATTTTAAGACTTGTTTTTACTAACATTCTAGTATGTGTATACCAAATTGTAGACATTTTAAACAAGGTCGAAACAAAGGACTTTTTTCCGCCCTTGAACCAATGTGCAACCCAGTGACGTTTTGTGGTTTTTAGAAGCATTGTATCTTCGTCAATTTTGGTTCACGTAACAAAAGAAAAAATACGGGTCTAATATTTTTTTATAATCTATATTTCGGAATAATAAAAGTTTTTGAGTAAAATACTATTATGGTAAGCGTCCACTGGTTGGCATTGCACGTATCGGACGCATCGCATCAAACGGATTTCTGTGTCGGCAGCGATCGGATTGCCGACGCGAGTATCAGCAATCGGATTGCCGATGCCACCTTCATCGCTTCCACTGATCGGCATTCCGTATGACGTCATCGGTACGCATCGCATTAAGGCATTGCCGATGAGCCGTCCGTACGATGCGGATCAGTGGACGCAGTTGTATGAGTTTTCATACAAGGCAAACTAAAATCCGTTACGTGCGATACGTCCGATACGGGCGATGCCGACATTTGGACGCACACCTTTAAACACAGCTTTCTTTTTCTAGGTGGAGGCAGCTCGTAATGCGTTTAAGGATGAGCTGCAAGCGTTGTACCCCGGCATCGATCTCCATGCGCGCAAGCTCGATATCAAGTCAGACGTTGACTTGTTGCTGGTTTATACGATGAACAAGGTGAGTGATTAACCCATAGAACCTGATATAGACCCCCAGATAGGGATCAATAGAGCTACTCAAGATCTAAATCTATTTACTAAACGAAAAGATACACATTTGCAGTATCGTTGCGTCACGTCGAGTCGCGTCTTGTCTCGGTGTGAGCTGACCCTTACGGGTTTAGAATTTGCATGTCTTGCATTCAAGTATGACGTCACAATTGCATACAATAATAGCTTTAATTGGAAACATGTTTTTGAGAGTGCAAATTGTATGCAGGTTTTAGTAGCATAGTTCCTAATTGGGTTGGTTGACTGTTACTTGAAACAAAATGTACAATCACCTGCCGAACATTAATCCGTTATTGTAATAAGGTTTAAATCTATTAATAAAATTATAAATGGGGTAAACAATAATGTACAAATCGATTTAAGTTTTGCCTTTTTGTTAAATTGATTGTTATTTCTCTTCTTTTGTATGTTATTAAGTATGACCTGACTGTACCAAATAAATGTCATTTCTTTCTTTCTATTAAAATAATTTGACAGAGTGAGGTAGGTTGATGTTTCTGGCTTCTGTACAAAATTCAAAGTATATACCTACCTGCAACTTGTAGCTTGTATCCTAGTTCCTTGAAAGTATAGGGAAATCAAGGTGACAAATATCTATAATATGACAAATATATAAAAGTCGTTTTTATTTGTTTCAGGTACAATTCCTGATAAACCAAATAGCAGAGCTACATACAGTGCAAAGTCATAAGATCACCAAGGCAATCGAATGTGAGTATTAAGATGTTATTTCTCTCCTTCTCTCTCCGACAATGGACCAAGCTTAACCGAGAAGAGGCCATTTATTTAATTCAACATTCTGCGACCCCATACAAAAAATCAGTGTGTGTAACTAGGAAAAGTAACCTTACCCACTCCAGTAGATTCAATTATTTTGCACCAACATTGTACAACAAATTGAACAAAATACTCCCTATTTACCAACTATCTAGCTGCGATTGCAAAATCTAATAAGTAAATAGTATTATTATATTTGCTAGGGGTGAGCTTGTTTCACTTCTAAAGGTGCTCCCTCATCGCGAGCATTCGTCTGTAATGTAACGTTACAAATTCGAGCATTACATCAGTGAGGGAGGAAAATCGAGCATTACAATGCGCACCTTGTAATGATACGATACGCTCCAATTTTTAACATACATTACTTCTCCACTCAAGAAATGTGATTGGTGAATCGCTATCCGCTCTTTTCCGCTCCGCCTTAGTGGAACCGCAGCCTTACAAGTCCAAAAAAAAAACAGTTAATCAGTGACTGACAAAATAAATGTGACAGATTGTATTTTGCTTAAGTTTGAATAAACTGTTTGTGTTTTCAGGCCATGAAACACAATCACTAATTGAAATTAAAGCGGAAGATCTGATCAGGAAAGAGAGAATTGATAAAGAAGCGGAATTCGCGAAGAAGGTATAAAAAATAATTAATAGTTAAATATTTTCTAGTCTTGTCTCCAACTTTCCACTAATGAACTAAACTTCCGATAGTAAATAAACTGGTTGCCTACCATGAACTCTTAAAGCGTGAGTCTTTGGAAAAGAGAAAGCGCTAGACGACTTGTATAGCTCTGTCTCTTTCCCACAGCCTAAACTGGATCACGTTAAGAGTTCGTGGTAAGGCCTCTGATACCTTGTCCACATTGTTTAGATGCCGCCATCCCCTTCGTGATTTTTCTTTTTTAACCTTCCACCTTCCAGCGGGGTAAACCAGGCTTATTCCGGCGAGTGAAAGTGACAGACTATAGCTATACAATTCGTCTAGAGCGCCATCTCGTTCACTCACTGGAACAAGCCTGGTTTTAAGACGTTGTAATACCCCCCCCCCCCCCCCCAGAAGTAAATCCGTCCGTAGTGTCCTGCTTCGTATCGACTGAATTTTTACTAGGAACACTATTTAAATATGCCTGGGCATATCATAATGAGACTAACTCAACTATCAGCCGGCGACATATGCACTTCAATCATTCATGTTTTTTTCAGATACATATTGTCAAAAAAAAAAAACATTTGTGCAATGGGACATGCTAGAAGTGTAACCTTCAATTATTTTAAAGAGAGAAACACTGTATATTGTATAATGCTTGTACATATCTCTTTTTCTCCCACGTTAAATCTTATGAATTTATGTGTCTATCTCTCTTTTACTGCCGCTTTTTCGTTTCATTGACTTTCAAATCACAACGATACTAAAGGAAGTTTTCACCTCAAAAAAAAGATTAAAAATTAATAAAGTGTTTTCTGTCAATGGTTACTTTATAAATTGTTTGTAGGCCTTAGAAGCCCAAGCGCAAGCGAACAGGCATGCGAGGGAGGAGATTAAGAAGCAAATAGAACTTCAACAGGAAATCCTCCAGGACAGAATCCGCAAAAGGGAGGCAGAGGTATATACACAAGTGAACCAAAGGGCGCTTTCTCACCGTCACCTGTAATGTAACGTTACAGATTCGAACATTTCATCTGTGAGGGAAGATAATCAAGCATCACAATGCGCACTTTGTATCAATACTAAATGTACGCGAATGCTCGTCAGTCAGGGAGGTAGTACTGTAATGTAATGCTCAAAGTCGAATCTATAATGTTACATTACAAGCGATGCTCCCGGTGTGTGAGCGCCTTAATACTTAGTACACTCACATTACAGTAAAAAGTATTTAACACAATTTCCAATAATTCTAAAGAAGAATTTCTCAAAAATAAACACACTTTATTTTAAGCCCCATAACCCAATAACGTTAAAATGATCCTTCTATGTAACAGGGTCGAAAGGCATTAAAAATAAGTTTGGCCTATGTCACTCAATTTTGTAGACAACAGCTGACCAAAAAACAAATGTGCCAAAATTCTTAAAATAAAAAAGGAACAAGTTTTTTTGATCTCTTATGGATTCGGGTTTCCTCCTACTGTCCAACTTAAAAGAATAACCCTGTATACCCCGACCTGTCACACAATAAGATTCTAGAACATAGTCGAAAGTTCTGGAAATATCCTTGGACTTCCATATACTGATATACCTACTGGAACATTCCAGAACAATCTCGAACCATCGAGCCTTTTCTAGAACATTCTAGTAACTCGGTTGATGTAACACTATTTACATAATTAAAACGTTTTTTAATTGACCAGATAATGGGGACCTTTAACCGCGTGGTGTCAGAGCAGTTAGAGGCAGATCGGGTACAGTACAAGAAGGAGATGGCAGCCATGGCCGGCAAGCTGCAAGCCATCGAGCAGATCTTGAAACGTAAGATATTGGATTAGTCAAAATCAAAGCATTTATTTCTAGTAGGCCAGTTAAATTCTGGTCACAAAACAGGAGGAATTTAGTACATTGACCTATAATTACCTGTCTTTGTCATTCCCGCGTAAATATAATGAGTCTCGCTTGCACAGATGGCGGCCATTGCATCTGTTTTTCCAATTTAATTCCTCCTGTTTTGTGACCGGACTTTAGTTACAGGCACTTCTGAATTAAATATATATATTGTTAAAGACAAAAAATAATAATGAAACCACAAAATTATGGTGCTACAGTCCAAGTCACAAGATATAATAACTGTGAAAGTACCGTAGATGCCCATTCCAAGGATCTCTATGGAGAAGAACGGGAAAGAAACTACATGGATCCATATTCTTTTTAGATCGCCAAAATTATAACAGAACCATTGGTAGGTTCTAATAGTTTTCTCCGTTACGGCGTCCGTTCACGGTAACTTAGGCAAAGGTAGCGAGGTAAGATCAGATGTTTGGAAAACGCCACGAGGCACCGCCACTGGCGAATTCGCGTATTTGCAAAGTAATTAATGTCTTATACGCGCCGCCCGTCGTACCGCTCTACGCTTAAACCAAAGTCGTGAACGAGTCTATTATAGACCGATCACACGATCAACGTTTATCGCCTATCAACGACGATTTAATACTAGACTCCTAATAACAGGCGACCGATGTCTGCCAACACATTAGGCAAAAAAGTCTTATATCCGTCTCATTTCGACCAATCCTGTGAGCCGTAAACATACGTTGAGACAGAGCAGACCTTGAGTTAGCCAATCACAACGCAGTACCCCGTCCCCCTCGCTTACGTAGTACCTCAGCGAGTTGGCAGAATAGTTTTGTTCGTTAGATCGTGCAATGCGTAGTCTAGTATTATATCGTCGTTGTCGCCTATCGAGCAAAGAGCAGTAGCTCTTACCCGCATGACATGTTTCACGTCAAAAACTTTATTCCAGAGCGTGCGGCAGCGGAAACGGAAGCTCGTCGCTCGCAGTCACTGTGGGCGGCAGCGGAGGCACTGCTGGCAGCCACGCGCCGCGCCGCACCCGACACCAAGCTGGACAACGAGCTGCGGGCGCTGGAGAAGGCCGGTCAGTGTACTACTGTTTATTATGAGCGCGTATTAAAAGTTGTTAATTTGACAACTATTTGCGACGTTGCCAACTTTCAGAATATGCGCCCTTAAGGCCGGTAAAAAAAAAACTTTAGTAAAGTAATAATAGAGCAGTGGTGGCCCAGTGGTTTCGGCCCCGACTTACGAATTGTAGCCAGGCGCATTACTTTGTGCAATTTATTTCATCACCACTGCTCTCAAAACGGTGAAGGAAAACATCCTGAGGAAACCGGCATGTCTTAGAACCAAACATTCGGAAACATGTGACATCCACCAACAAGCACTGGGCCCACTCCCTCTCACAGAGAGGAGGCCTGTGTCCCAGCAGTGGGAACAAGTATAGGCTGATGATGGTAAAGTAATAGGGATATTTAAATGCCCTTTTTGGGTCGATCTGGTGTTTTTAAGAGCAGATTTTTTGCGAACAATATAATAACAGTTTGTCTTCTTTGCAGGCGAGGGTGACGCGCTCGTAAAGACAATACTTAAAGGCATTCCCGATGAAGTCCGGGAAAAAGGAATCGCCACTGAGAAGTCACTAATAGACAGGTTCGATAAGGTATTCCGGTTATTTCCTTTATTAAAAATATTCAGATGGTGAGGGCTAGTTCGAAGTGACGCAAGACAAGACCTCTAGGGAAATCTTAGGGAGTTTTAGGCCCAGATGTTGGATAGCAGAGATGATACAATCTTTTATGGCCTCTTTTTTATTATTATCTCGGACCCACCGAGGAGGGTTTACACATGTCCAAGAGCTTGCGTTTTAGTGCCATAACCCTTGAATAGTTCCGTCATGGACCAGTAGCTCTTCCAGGCATTATGGCCTGTACAAGAAAAAAATCAAAGTCCCCATATAGACGTATGAGAACCAATTGTTGAAGTCTTTCTAATTATAATTAGACACACACCGTCGAACTACAAAAAGTTTAACATGCTGTTGAACACTTGTCTAAAAAAAAGTATAATTGCAAAACGAACCTTAAATCAACGTGAAATGCCATTTTACAGTTAACAGTTTTGTTTAGACAAGTGTTCAACAGGTGTTTAACCTTTTTATAGTCCTAGTAAGACGGTGTTATGTGGGGAAATAAGAGATGCTTCTTGATCTTCAATGTTTAATTGTAATTAGACATACAATAGACACAGAACATTATATGTAGTTCACAGACGGGGTTACACAATGCAGTGACGGACTGACCACGGACCACAGATTATATATCATAGACAATTAATAGTGAGGTGGATGCTTACTATATTACTAATTAGTGATGTTACAACAGGCGGTAAATATTTAACCGAGATTCACAAATAACCTTATTCTAACATCTCAGATGGAAAAAACTGCGGTGAAGGTGGCGCTAGTGGGTCGCGACGGAGCCTCCCTGCCGATCTACTTCATGTCCTGGTTGCAGTCATTGTTGTTGTTCAAGAGAGTAAGTGTCTTTTTATTTATGTGGCGTAACGCCTTTCCATCACTTCTTTTGACATATTTTTTATGGAAGTAAAAAAGGATGTGTCGAGTCAAATAGCGCGCTATTAGATTTGTCCAATGAGTGCGCGCTGTTGTAGAGCCGTTAGACGATAGCAAAAGCCCAAAGTTAGGCAACTCTTACCGAAGTCTGTCTGTGATAAGATAATTATTGTTGATAAATCTATTGTGTTAAAGTCGACGTCCATTTAGACCCCCCAGGCCTAAATGGATGTCGTGTTTCCTATAGGAAACACTGCTTATAGACTTGAGCACTCATTTGTAACAGAACATTCGACTATTCGCCGTTTTTAATTTTACCAAACATCGCTACGAACATTTTCACGATCTTTCTACCGGACGCTCTAGTCGATGGTCGAGATGTCGCTTAAACGCTCTAATAGATTTATTTGAGTAATTGTTAAATGTTTTCAGTTAGGTGCAGTTCCTGAGGATGAATTGGCCAACAAACCGACCGATTTCACAAAATTAGACACCTTTGATATCATGCAGAGGGCAAGGTAAGAAGTGTATTTGTAGTTATAAAATATTTGAGGAGACTGTGAAAACTATAAAATTTAGTTGCGCGAGAATCTTTACCATAACAATTTTGTTCATAGTATAGTGTGTGTGTGTGTGTGATAATTATTTAGTAAATTGCTTCTAAAAAATACCACCACAAGAAAGTTTAAAATACTATATACTATATAATAGGCTTTTGGGAGTCGGTGACTTTGTTGTTTAATTTATTGTTTTTTTAGTCGTAATTTTGTTTGGGGGCAGACAATTTTTTTCGCACAGGACTAATTTCAAAGTTCTGTGCCAGGCCAAAAGGTTCCTAACTAAAAAGTTGGTTCATTTAAATATATAAAGTGTGAGATTTGGAGGGGGTGGGGCTGACCCATGATCCCTGTGATCCCGTCCTATCCTGTCACATACCTCACACAATATGGGACTTAGCCATGGCGCGACGCGATGGCGATTCGACGAATTCCAACTAAAAGTGAAAATCAACCTTACCACAACGACATATGACATAAAACACTTTGTTATCTACGGGTAGATGAAAACAAAACACGATCGCCACGACGACGTCAAATCAATCAAATTGCATCATTATATCGTAGTAGTAAGGATGATTTTCATCTTTAGTTAGTAGAAATAGCAATGAAGAACAGTGGTGACCCAGTGGTAATGGCCCGGACTTACGATTTGTAGGTCATGGGTTCGAACCCAGACAGGTGCGTAATTTGAGTAATTTATTTCATCACCATTGCTCTCAAAACGGTGAAGGAAAACATTGTGAGGAAACCGCCATGTCCAAGAACCAAAAAATCGAAGGCATGTGTCATCCACCAACACGCATTGGGCCTGCGTGGTGGATTATGGCCCACTCCCTCTCACACAGAGGAGGCATATGTCCCAGCAGTGGGAACATTTATAGGCTGATGATGATGAGAAATAGCACATCGCACGAATTGCGTCATGAGCATAGGTCGGAATGGGGAAGGCCGGTCAAAGCTAATTGTAGATGGCGCGACCATAGCCAAGTCCTAATACGACCAATATGTTAGTACCTACTATTTTGAAGTACCTATAAGATTTGAACCAATGACGATGCTTGGAACAAGCTATACTAGCGCCATTCGTTTCCCAGTTGCCATCCCCATTAGGCAGAGTTATTTTGGTACTTGCATCGAAATGTTGATATTAACATTGATCTTCCCGGGATTTCTAACAGACAATGTCGTGTAGAAAATAGTATTACAAATTATTATTTTTTTTAACTTTTATATCAAAAATCACGGGATTTTTCTGGTCTTTAAGAGTAATTCCGGGATTTCCGGCATATCCATTTTATTCTTTCGCAGCGTGAGTACATGAATAACTACCTAATGGTAAGCGTCCACAGGTCGGCATCGTACGTATCGGACGCATCGCATCAAACGGATTTTTGCCGACGCGAGTATCAGCAATCGGATTGCCGATGCCACCTTTATTTGGATTTTTTTAGTGATCGTACGTTCCGAAAGTGTTTGTGAGAAAGGAGCAAAGCGATGCAGACGTTGTTATTGCTTGTTTTTTAGCAGAAGAGGAATGCAAGAAAGAAAAAGAACAAATGATTCAGTAAGCGTGCGGGGCGCGTCCACTGATCGGCATTCCGTATGGCGTCATCGGTACGCATCGCATGTAGGCATTGCCGATGAGCCGTCGGTACGATGCGGATCAGTGGACGCAGTTGTATGAGTTTTAATAAAAGGCAAACTAAAATCCGTTACGTACGATACGTCCGATACGTGCGATGCGGACCTGTGGACGCTTACCTTAATACGACAATGTCTCCAGGTACCACATGGACAACGGCAACATCTCGGCGGCGCTCCGCTACGTGAACCTGCTGCAGGGCGCCCCGCGCGCCGCCGCGCAGGCCTGGGCCCGCGCCGCGCGCGCGCATCTGGAGGTGCGGCAGGCCGCTGAGACCGTCATGGCGCACGCCTCCGTGTCCGGCCTGCTGTACCTCTAGACCTGAAAGGATTCCTCCGAAGGAGAGAATACTGCCGACACTAGCGAGAGGCGCTAGCACCACAAACTTACATTATACAATATCCAGATTCCTAGGCCACGACAATTATTACCCACGTCGTTCGATTCCTACGTAAAACAAGTGAACATCTCCAAGGAAAATATTTAAATGTGTGCGTGGCTCACACTCGCACTCACACATTTATAAAAAAGTGGCTTCACAATAAAAACGTTTCGTTATGTGACGTTACGGAATTTGGACATTTTATAATCTAAGACCACAACGTTATAAAGTAACTTGTCAACTTAAATATAACATTATCGCATTAGTGCTACGTTCAGATTTATATCGTAAACTTAACGAATGACTTAAAGTAGTAACTGAAACTCAATTCAATTTTTGTCATCATTTTCACGATTAAAAAACTGGATCGCAATACGTAGGCACAAGTCTAGAAATTACTTGTTAAACAGCTTTAGTGACTACGTATTTTTGCCATGTTATAACAATTCTTTGCATCATCTGTCCAAAGCAGTTGATATTTAATAAGGCAAGTATGAAAATATTTTTCTTAACATCAGTGAATTCAACTTCTTATTCTATTGCACCCACACTTCTAGCGTTGGCTAAATCAGGTGATGCGAAATTAAAGTCTTATAACTGTTCTTTGAAAATCTGCTTAGCAATTAAAATTCTAGGGATATAGTGCCTCTTTAGATCAAAATGCTTCGAGTACCTAAATATTATGTTACATAATGTTACATTACGTATTAGTATTTTATTTAGGCGTTTATCAAATTTTATCAATAACGGACCATTTACGACCTTGCAGTTCTGAGCATTGACTTATCCCGCGGGGATGGCAAGCGGTAAGATCAAATGTTTGAAACACTCCACGAAGCCCGCTAGTGACGAATTCGGGTACTTACAAGTAATTATATGTCTAATTTGCGCTGCCCGCCGCACCGCTCATCGCTTATTAGACCAAAGTCGTGAATGGGCTGTAAGTATGGTCGGTCAAAAAAGTAGATTGTGGTAATCTACTTTTTTGACCGACCATACTTACAGCCTTCTTCCGATTGTTGTATGATCAATTAGCTAAGTTTTGGTTTAGCTAATGAAATCAGCATTTTTCTGGCTGACCGTATCATACGTTATTTTTCATTCGAAAAATTAAAAGCGATAAAATATTTAAAAATCGAATTTAATTTGTAGTTTTTTTTTCGCACATTGCGTTTTCAGGGAAATCAAGTATCAAATTAGGCGCGTATAAAAATTTGATAAAAATTGAAAGTACGAAAAACGTACCCCAGAAATATGAATTTTCGTGGAAACTGTGTTTTTTTTTTTGGTAGCAAAATTTGTGTCTTGCATTTATTCCAAAATTAGCAGAACATTTTAGAGTCAGTAAATTATGGTGCCAGCGAAGTGAAATTCGGGAGGTTTCCTTTTAATTTTAGTTATTTATGTAAATATAAAAATATTGTATGTAATAAATTAAAATATGATTTTTATGTCCATATTTTTGTTTTATTGCTTATTAATTTCTTATTTTCACAACACTCCGAGAGCTTGGTAACTGCTCCCCTAGACGATAAAACGATAACGAAAAGTCTATGTAGTCTTTAATAGACGATTAACTTTATTCTTTAGAGCGTAAAGTTGAAAATCTATTAAAGACACGAATTAATGAAAACGCGTTCTAATCTACAGAGCGTTTTCGTTTATAGTTTGTCACTTGTACAGGACCTTGGCTATAAATGTGCATTCACACACATCAGTCACGTCACGTCACCGAATGAAACTTTTATGGAAATATGCCTGACTCATAGGAGTGTAGAAACATTTTGTTTTTTAAACTGGGTCGGTGACGGTGACGTGACGGTGACTGGTGATTGTGAATGCACCATAAACAGTCAACCACAAAACGATACACGTAAATGCTCATTAGTCTTTTAACTTTTAATCTACACCCAAGCGCATAAAACTGAAATTCTAGTAAAGAGTATTCCTGTCACGCTGACCGTTGGCGTTGACGGTCGGCGCGTAGCTTGTCAGCGCTGATCTGACGTTGAAATGGAGATGATCGGACGGCCGTCAGCGCGTAGCGGTCAGCGTTACTCAGAAACGCTACCTAACTACATAGCATAATGACCCATCGGCGCTGATCATCAGCGTGACAGGAAAACCCGCCTAAGCGTTAACGATAAACGAAACGAACGATAACGCTCTGTAATCTCGTGTAAGTAGATTTTCCTGGCACAGTGGGCGGCAAGAACAATAAGAAATCAAAGCAAAAATTTCACCAATACTGGAACGAAACAAAAATAAGAAAAGTTTAACTAAGAAAAAAGTTAACTGTCAGAATTACATTGAGAACTGTCCACGGGAAATGCCCAATTTTGTGTCGTCGTAATTATGAAATAAAACATCAAGACAGCAAGATCAGTGACAAGTAAACAAAGAAGATAAATTAATAAGAATATACAAAATATCTAAGAAGAAATAATGTTAAGATACATGCACAATGTAGTACCAACAAGGATTATTTTTGTAAGTACAGAACCTTTTTTTTCTCTACAAGTTATTAAACTATAGTGATGCTGAAGTGGTATGGGCCGACCATATTAATTTGTTCGCGTAATTTTTACCGTCCGGTCATTTTACGTGTTCTCAAGTGGTGACCGCGTTTCTGCAATTTAGGTGGAGCGACGATCATAGCAAGGTGACTGGTAATGCGTTGATCACATGTAGCCAGCAAACTCGGCCGAGTACTCGACACATATAAACATAGCGCGGAGTGCTCGAGATTTAAAAAAGGAGTCCTTACTTATTCTTACTAATATTGTAAACGTGAAAGTTTGTTTGGATGGATGTTTGTTACTCTTTCACGCAAAATCTGCTAGGTAAACGGATTAGGATAAAATTTGGTACACAGATAGTTTATAACCTGGATTAACATTTATAGGATATTTTTATTCTGATTTGCTGAATCACGTCAGAACTTCTTAACAGAACTTTGTTAAACTTTATTCAGTAATAGTTTGGAATAACACATAGGATACTGTTTATACACAATATACCTACGTACCGTTGCTGATTTTAATATTTGAAAAATCAGCTGATAGAAACTTCGACTGACTCTCCCAATAGTCGTCACTTTTTTTTGTGTTGGCATCACTGACTTTTGGGCCAAAAGAATGAACGGTTAATGCTGCTTTTGAAAGTGTTTTTTTTTAATTTACAGGGAAGGGCGTGTATACCATCGCGCCCGTCACCAAGACAATCGACCTTTATTCAATCCAGTCTATTCATCGTAAGTACGTACTAAATAGACTTAAATAAGTCTTTTTCTATACCTACTTGACATCATAATGGCGCAATTTCATTGTCAGGGCCCGCCATTCTTTGGGGCCCGCATGCCGGGTGCGAGAGGTTTCTGGAACGCATGCCACTGGGCCCGCATTCGGGGACCCATTTGCATTAGTCGATGGCCCGCGTGCAGGGTGTATGAAAACCTCCATGTTCGTCGCCATTTTTTGATAAGAAGTGCAGACCCCCAAGCTGTATATCGACCGATCAATTTCATTGGTCGATATCACGGGCGGTATAAAGCAAGCGGGGCATCACTGCAGACGGTGTAACGAATTCGTATCGACTTGTAACTTTCATTGGTTGTTATCTCGCCTACGAGGACTCCCCGTATGCTGTAAACCTAAACTATCGGTATGGGTCTCGGAACTTTTTAAATGGGCACCGCAAAGTGTTACCGAAGGCACAGGATAAAGGGAGAAATCTTCAGTCAACAATAGTACTAAAGATTAGGTACAGGCTATAATTAAGCTTTACAAGTGGGGTCGGAGGTTCCGAACCCCACTTGAAAAATAATTTTATTGACAGAATTGAGCAAGCTCCCTTATGTTTGTGCAGACCAAAACCGGACACATTGTATAACTATCACAATATTTCATTGAAATGTGTCTTATAGTGGTTTCCGAGATTAGCATGGAACATAATCGTGTTTAACAATTCTTTTTTTCTTCAATCTTTCTATCAATTTTAACCCGCGACATCTCGAACCAGCGTACCCGCATCATTTACCTATATTTTTTTTTTATTGTTTCAGAACCATTACCCCACGGACTTCCAGATAGCTACATTTACGCGCACTCCAGTAAACTTCAAATACAAGGATCCCAAGGAGCGTGAGCCGTGCCCACTCCCCCCGCCGCCTCCACCACCTCCCCCCAAAGATGATAAATTGTTCTGGGGTACATTGACAGTGATTTTCATAACTGGAGGCTTTGTAATATATGCGAAGTAAGTTGTCCAATGGTATCAGGCCCGACTTACGAATAATAGGTCTTGGGTTCGAACCCCGCCAGGCGCATTACTTTGTGTAATTTATTTCATCACTGCACTGCTCTCAAAACAGTGTAGGAAAACATTGTGAGGAAACCGGCATGTCCTAGAACCAAAAATTCGCAGACATATATTATGACATCCACCAATTTGCACTGGGCCCGCGTGTTGGATTATGGCCCACTCCCTCTCACAGAGAGGAGGCCTGTGTCCCAGCAGTGGGAACATTATAGGCTGATGATGATGAAGATGAATCAGTCAACGCCGAATTTGCATATATTATACGAGTCTTTAGGTTGTCCATTCGGGAGCAGCCGTCAAAAACAAAGGAACGGTGTTACGATTCTGATTGAATATTAATTTCGGACTTTAATTATTATCCGTCTGTCCTAATTAAAAAAATATTTTTAGGACCAAACCTGAAGTGCGAGATTGGCTATCTATCAACGCACCATGGGTCGACGATTTCATTGCTATAGTGCATCAAGAGAACATGACTTACGGGGAGCTAGCTAATGCATGCATCGAAGACGCAAAGAGGTACCTTGATAAGCTCAAGAATGGTGACAACAAACCTAAGGAGTGCTCCACTGATGGCCGACCTGTGCAGGGTAAAACATGTTTAATATCGACTAAAACCTTATTCAATGTTTTTATATTTTTTCCGTCAGATAACTAATAGCTCTTTGGTGGAACACGACGCGCAGTCGACCCGGACATGGTTCATGATCGGACGGCGAGTCATCCATTACTCACCGTCCGCATGCCCGCGCCTACGTTGGCCGGAAATCATCTCGCGACGTCCCAAGCCAACAAGCTCAATGCAATTTATTTAGCATTAATATAAGTTGATCATTACCTTCAATCTGTTCCTTTATAATGTGCTACATTAATCATAATTTTAACAGATGGTCCTGAGGAAGCAGAATGTGTAGAAGGTAAGCATTTATTACCTCTTTGGAAGTGAAACGATACTAATAAGTCTGCTGATCATCTTCATTATTTTGTAAGAAGAAAGAAAGAAATTCTTCTTTTTATTTCTTTCTATTATCATTTTGTGTTTTGAAGGAACTTTTGACGAACCTGCGATTCAAAATCAAAATCAAAGCAGCACTTTTGAATTGTCATAGACAATCAAAGGAATATTAAGAAACACTACAAAAGTTATGGTGCTACAGTCCCAGTCACAAGACATAAAAACTGTGAAAGTGCCGTAGATGCCCGTTCCAAGAAGTAGATCTCTATGGAGAAGAACGGGCAAGAAACTCCATGGACACTCTTTTTAGATCGCCAGAATTATTACAGAACCTTTGTTACATCATTCATTTGAGGTGATGCATTATGTGATAACGATGTACCTAGCAAGTTTTTGATTAAAAGTGTCCAGAGTAACAATTAAAACAAAGACAATTCAAAAACAAAATGATCAATAATTATCTATTAAAATAAACCGTGGCAGCTAAGAGATGACCAGTCTCAACTGACAGCGCCCGTTCACGAACATGACACATGCATCAGCACCATTCAGCCCAACCTTTTTGAAGGGAGCTAAATGATCCGACACAGCGCATCCGATTGGCGCAGTGACCGATTCGATCACTGCATAGAACAAATATTTTTATGAAAATAAGTACAGACCTCTACCTACCTATTAGTTGCTCCGGGTTTCAATACTCAATACATTTATTGCTTCCACAAGTGTACTTAGGTGGTAGGTTTTACAAAGTTATGAACATTGTGGACCCTGTCGGGCACTTTTTGCTGTTTGTATGCGTCAGTTTAAATGTATTAACGTAACAGAAGAAATTCCTGAAGACATTTGCAGTTTTAAAAAGTCATTTGATAGTTTAGGTACCTAATCAAGAGTCTAGTTAAACTTGTGCCGTAGCCTGATAAAATACGTAAAATTGGACTAACCATCGGTTGAACACTTGTCTAAAAAAAGTGTCAACATCAAAACTGCATTTGACGTTGATATAATTTGCAACTACACTTTTTTTTTAGACAAGTGGTCAACAGATGTTAACTTTTTTGTAGCGAGATAGCAAGTATTCAACGATAAGTTCTACTGTTTTAGAAGTGCCGCCTCCTGAAGTATGCGTGGAACCACCTCCACCAGTCGAAAGGAAGAGCCTTGCTGAGATCGAGAAGTGCTTGATCGAGTTGTCCGACTGCGCGATCAGCAATTACAGAACTGCGATAAACGCTTGTAAGCGTTTCAATTCGGTATGTACTCAACTTAAGATCATGTTCTTCCAAACAGCCATATAGAGTGCTATAGCTTCTGCCCGCGGTTTCACCCACGTCATGTTAGGCCTTTGGCCCTTTAGGCAGTGGTCCGACCAACGGCGAGAGAACGAGTAACTCTCGGCGATTTTCTCTCTCAAGAAACGCATGTACAGAATGTACATGATGTACATGTACATGCGTTTCTTGAGAGAGAAAATCGCCGAGAGTTACTCGTTCTCTCGCCGTTGGTCGGACCACTGCCTAAAGGGCCAAAGGCCTAACATGACGTGGGTGAAAGAGATGCATATATTAATTAATAGTTGCTTTCTGACTGTTCACACTGCCGGCGACGACTCGTTTTACTCGTTCTGTCGCTGAGCGACGAGCTTTCAATAATTAACTCGCTCAGCGATACTCGTTCAGCGATGCTCGCCCACTCGTTGCTCGCGTTCGGTACAGTGAATGAAATGTCACATAAAGCGACCGCGGGCGAGTAGCGCGAGTAATCGCTCGTCGCACTTGAACACTCGCTGTAGCCCGGCGACAAAACTATCGAAACTACACGCGCTTCCCACCGATCGCCAACTAACTCTTTTTAGAGTGTATAGTTCTACTCGTTACTCGTTCATCGTCGAGCGCGTGGAATACGACACGTCGGTCGCGTCACTTCGTGAAAGTTCGTGAGGATGGATGTGAAATGTATGTATTATGTAAGTTTGTAGCTCTTTTACGCCTAAACGACCGAACGGATTTGAATGAGGTGCACAGATCATAACCTGTATTAACACAAAGGATAGGTTTTATCCCAATTTTATGTCCCCGTGAGGTAGTTTTCGAGTTATAGCGGCGGAACCGCTGGCAACAGCTAGTATGATAATAATAATCTGACCAAAAATATTTCACTGAATTAAAAATCGCTTGTATGTTGCAGCTCGTAGAAGATACAATGATCACGTTCACGTACAAAGCCATGAAAGAAATAAAACCCGCCATGGAGGAACGCACTAAACTCGTCGAGGAATCGCTACGTAACTCTTGTAAATGCATTGAAAAAGTTGGTGAGAAATTATATTCTGAAGTACCTAATATTTATTTTCCCCTCTCTCAGAGAGGTGGCCTGTGTCCCAACAGTGGGAACATTTATAGGCTGATGATGATGATGATGATGAATATTTTATAGCACTTCAGACTTCGTCTGCGAGGATTTCATATTATCAAACAAACTATTTATTTATTTCAGGTTGCATATATTATTATACTTATTTATTACCCATATATATTACTTATACTAAATGCCTTAACCTAAGTATACAATTATTATTAACAAAAAAACCCGACTGCGTTAAAAAAAAAAAACTAAAAACAAAGAAACAAGCCCAGTAGTTTAGAATTCACTCATTCACACTCACAGTCGGGGCCCATTGGGAAGATTTGATTTGTATAATTTGAAGGGGCCCCGACTGTGAGTGTGAATGAGTGAATTCTAAACTACTGGGCTTGTTTCTTTGTTTTTAGTTTTTTTTTTTTAACGCAGTCGGGTTTTTTGTTTTTTTTAATTATTTTTTTATTTCATACTTTTTAGTTACGATTCATTAAATTCGTTATAAGATGGTCGCAATCTAGTCATTTCATTGAGGGAGTTAATATCGTGGGGATTATTTAGTAACTTGCGGTGGTCTAAACTACTGATGATTAGTCCCTCTAGAGACCTAACTCGGCTCAAAGCTATACGGTCGTATGCTTGACCTTTAGCAAAATCTGTGAACTTAAGTCAACCACATCTCGTTGCAGCTTGTGTACAGATTTTTTTTTTCAAAAAAAAAATCTAAAAACCCCCGTTTTTAAATGTTCTAAAAATAAGAACACAACCCTACGAAGCTGAGAGAGGAGCCACTCAAAACGTGGGGGCGTATATTATTTATGGGATATATTTACGTGACGTGTATAGATCGTGGGTGTAACTTGTAAAGGTACGCCCCCACGTTTTGAGTGGCCCCTCTCTCAGTCCTGTAGAGTTATTTTCTTATTTTTAGGATATTTAAAAACGTGGGTTTTTAGATTTTTTTAAATATACATAATTATATATTAATTATTTTATCTTTGTTCATCGGGTTTGAAGCTACCCAGAAAATTTCAGCCTGCTAGCTTATCGGGAAGTGCCTCAAAGCCTGTCCGCCATCTTGGACGTCTGCCATATTGGATTTAAGTCACGTGACTATTTTTTTTCTTTCTCCTGACAGCAAACTCTTTCATTTGATATCCATATCATAGGGGTGCATTTCAACTAGCCTGTCTGCCATCTTGGACGTCGCCATATTGGATTTAAGTCACGTGACTATTTTTTTCGTATTCTTGACAGCAAACCCTTTCATTTGATACCCATATCATGGGGGTGGGTTTCAAACAGTCAGTTTGCCATCTTGGACGTCCGCCATATTGGATACAAGTCACGTGACTATTTTTTTCGTACTCCTGACAGCACACCCTTTCATTAGATATTCATATCATAGGGGTGCATTTCAAATAGCCTGTCTGCCATCTAAGACGTCCGCCATATTGGATTTAAATCACGTGACTATTTTTTTCGTATTTCTGACATGTCATATTCACACTCATACTTGAAATAAAACCTTAAATCAATAAGTAATAAGAAAATTAGCGAGAATGATTGTTTTGTTAAACAACTTTAAATCTTTATTATATCCTAAACTATTATTTAAAATGAAAAATGATAAAAGGAACCTAAAGATTATTTTAAAATACCTATTCAACGACACCCCACTTGACATATTGTATCGACATTTTTTTTTTTCATTTTGACAGTATGGCGTCTGGTTGTCGCTGTGGTGAATTTTTATTACTGTCATGTCTTTAGTGACACTCGCAAGGTTAAGACGAATCGATTGATGTAAGAATTATCAAAATCGGCCTACGCATTTGGTCTCTAGAACGCCACATAGAAACAAACATACATACATACATAGACTGATAAACACATTACCCTCCTTTGCGTCGCGCAGTCGGGTAAAAATAAGTGCTGTGGCCAAAAGCTTTCTTCCAACAACAGGTTGAGTTAGCACGTCAGAATGCGTACTACAAATTATTTTATTGATCGAAGACTACAAACTATATTAATAATATACAGCTACCGCCGTATCAGCCGTATCAAGTATATGGGGCCCCCAAGTGTCAAGGGCCCCCAACGATTGGAATAAAAAAAATACATAAAATGTTGCTTATCGCCGCCATAAAGCTCCAATTAACGCACACATTATTTTCAAAAGGATATAATTATGTAGTTGCACAGAATATATAATAGTACCTAAAGGGTAGTTGTTATAAATGAACTACGACCAGTCGATCAGCATACTCAATTTTTTAGTTCCCTTAAAAATAGTCAGCAGTACGCACACATTTAACTGCTTTCCTTGGAGATGTTCACTTGTTTTTAACCGACTTCAAAAAAAGGAGGAGGTTCTGAATTCGTCGGAATCTTTTTTTTTTTTTTTTTTTTTTATGTATGTTCCCCGATTTCTCGAAGACGCCTGGACCGATTTGGAAAATTTTTCTTTTGTTTGAAAGGGTATACTTTCCAATTGGTCCCATAATCATCAGGTCAGGATCTGATGATGGGATCCCAGGGAAATCGAGGGCAACCTTCAAATTTTATAGGCACATAGTACCATTTTCATATATTTTCTAAAGCTGTTCAAGTATTTGCATCTGATAATCATCATCTCAGGTGGATGAGCTGATGATGGAAGAAACTCCTCTAGTAAGGAGTCGGCATCGACTGATTTAGTAAATTATGTTTGTGTTCGCATATCTCCGGAACTACAAGTCCGATTTAAGTAATTCTTTTTATGTTGTACTAGGTATCGTTCAACTTAAGGAATACTGCAAGTTTCATCAAAATCGGTTCAGTAGTTTTTGAGATAGGGAAGGAATGAAAGAGATGTTAACGATGTTATTACCGGTGCTACGGATTTCTTACATATGTAAGAAAATGGTGTATTTGACAAGAATTGTGGTTAAACATTTAAACTAAAAAGAGTAAAATAAAAACTTTTTCAAAAAAAAATGTAACCGCCTTCAAAAACAACCACAAAAAATGGTAAAATAACCTACAAAACTTTTCTTTCGGAAGTCGGTGGCAAAAAACACAATGAAACTAATAAAAAAAGTCACCGACTTCCGAAAGAAAAGTTTTGTAGGTTATTTTACCATTTTTTGTGGTTGTTTTTGAAGGCGGTTACATTTTTTTTTGAAAAAGTTTTTTTCTTCCGTGATTTTGGCTTCAATACTCAATGGCCTACTTCTGGACAATAACTGGATTTGTTACTTTGACTGTAACATATTTTTTTAAACAAACAGAGGAAATGTTCCGCTACATTGACTGCGGACGAACAGAGCCGGTGGAAGAGATCAATAAGGTCAAAACACTTAATGAGAACTACAAGAAGAGAATTGAAGCAACCTTTGAGGAATACCAACGGGAGAACGACACAACTCTGGCTTTTGAAAGACAGTACCAGATAGTGAGTATTCCAGAAAGGAGTAACCACATTTTAGCCGGGCCAAGTTAGCGCAGACCAGTACCCATACCATGAGTTGTCATTACAATACTCGATCATCGACCGACTAACATCGACCGCGGTTGGCGCTCTAATTGGCCCGCTCCAAGGTTGTATGAACTCTCAACCAATGAGAGCGCCAAACGCGGCCGATGTAGATGTTCGAGTTACTGACTAAAATGTGGGCACTTCATTTTAACAAACTTCTGAAAGAAAAGTTATTTTACACAATTTGTTTTTTTTTTTTTAAGTAAATTTCAGTTTTATATTTTAAACTTTTTATTGGAATCAGGCGTATTATTATACCTAGTTGTGTGATTGCGTAAAAAAATCCACAGATACGCGATAGAAACAATCGATAGGTCAGGATGCCGTGACGCCTATCTAGCCACACCTCAAAGAGGGGTCTTACCGCCGCGATTGCGGCGTGCCCAGAAATGCTGACCTGGCTGTGCAAACGTGGTTTTGAACGAAGCTAGATCTATTTAAAGATGCGGTTTTTTTGTCCCATAAAGTATTTGAGTAATTTAGGAAGCTAACACGAAACAAATAAAAATGAATTTTCAGGTTGACGAAATGGTATCGAAGTACGCATGGGAAAATGAGCAACAATTCGTAGGTCTGAACTACTCTTCTGACAAACCGCTGCATACAACTGGAGATCTCGACGCACTCTTCATCAGCACTTACAAATACGTAAGTTTTTACACAACAACATCAACATTATCAGCCGGAAGAAAGACGTCCACTGTTGAACATAGGCCTCCCCCTTAGACGCCATCCCGAACGATCCGCCACTTGCATCCATCGGTTGCCCGCGACCCTCACAATGTCCTCGGTCCACCTAGTGGGAGGACTGCCTACGCTGCGTCTTCCGGTCCGTGGTCGCCGCTCGAGAACTTTTCTTCCCCATCGGTTATCAGTTCTACGAGCGATGTGGCCTGCCTATTACCACTGAGCTATGTCGGTGACTCTGCGACATAGTAATTAACCAGTGTAATAAAATATTGTTTGTTCGAGTGACTAGCTGACGTGTTTTTCACCACGGTATAGTGATTGTTTTTTTCTTCGTGATATTGGGTAAGCTTTAGTACACATAAACGAGTTTTTAGTTAGGAGGAAACGACTGAATGCATTTGTTGATTACCTAGTGTTTGAGAGGCTACCACTGCTATCCCAGACATCATTTGAAATATTTATGATACAACTAGCTCATGTATTCTACTAATTATCGCTTGAGAGGAACTAGGTCAGTACCTTTATCTGTCATTGGCCCCTTGGCTTTTTTTTTTTTTTTTTTTTTTTAGCGTGGTAAAATCATCAAATGAGTCCTCCTACCCCGGGCAGGGCAGGAGGGACTGTCAGACTTCTACTGACTAAAATCCACGGTGTCCTTCAGTAGCCTGTTATGTTCCGGGGTCACGGTAAGGAAATAATCCCGCGACCCCGGCAGGCTTTGGCCCTCTGAGAGGGGGCCCCGTCATTATGCTGACGCTCTTTGAGGCGCGCGTGGGACACAACGCGCCGTCGACCCGGGCATGGTCCATGGTCGGGCAGCGAGTTGCCCTTTACTCGCTGCCCGCATGCCCGCGCCTACGGTGGCAGGAGATCGTCTGCTGACGTCCGACGCCGCGGGCGCCTACCACTGCGGTTGGGGCGGAGGGAGGACGCTGTCCTCTCTCTCTCGCGACCCGCCTCCTCCTTCACGAGCATTACTGCTTCGCAGAAGGAGGCGACCGCTTCCCACTCCGTCTCGCCCCGCAGCATGGCCGCAACCAATGCCGGGCGCGAGAGGTCTCCGCCTATCGCCGCCGTGAGGACACGTCGGTGCTCTGCCCAAGCGGGGCAGTCTTGCACCGTATGCTCTACTGTGTCCTCCGGGCGATCTTCGCAGTGGTGGCACCCGGGCGTTTCCTCCTTCCCTATCAGACACAGGAACCTCCCGAAACTTCCGTGTCCGGTGAGGACCTGCGTCATCCGATAGGTCAGGACGCCGTGACGTCTCTCCAGCCACTCCTCAAAGAGGGGTCTTACCGCCGCGATTGCGGCGTGCCCTGGCCCCTTGGCTAAAGGTAAAATGGTGAAGCTTCGTCCAACAAGTTTGTACTGTAAACCAGTTGTTCGTACATTTTAATAAGCATTTATTTTGTCGTGTTCACTCTTTCAGATGCAACATTTTGAATCACAGTTAAAAGAGGTCTGCGCTGGAATAACTGAAAGGATAGACCGTTCCCTTGCAGGTAGGTATATACTTATTCATCAACTATGTAGAGTAACGCCGCTATAATATTATTGAGTAAATAAAATATGCAATAGAGTTAATTATTCTACAAAGTTAACCTGCTGCAGTACTGCTAAACAAAGGCCTCCTCAATATGCCTCACGAAAAAATGCTCTCTGTTTTTCGCATTCAGTGTGTCAGGCCACCTTTTTAATGACATCAGTCTTTCTAATTTCGATGCCACACGCAGGGGAACCGATCAATTTACCGAATTTTGTTTGTTCGAATTTCATTATACCGAAAACTATTGACCGACATCTCTTTTGCTATATGCATTATTTGACATATTTTCAGATCATCGAAGTTTCATTAGCCATAAGTATTATTTTACCGAAGTATGTTCCTCCGATTAACAAAATAACTTTTTACTATTGACCGAAGCCTCTTTTAAACTTTTTTCAGTTGCCATATGATTTATTTGCCATATTTTCACCATACCGAAACAACATTTTACCGAAAAATTAAATTTCTATCATAAACATTCAATATATTGTGCTACAAAACATTGTGGCGGAAACGAAATGCTGCAAAGCCGACTTTACCGTAGTCTTGTCTGCCCTACCCCTAGAGTGTAATTTAAAATCGCGTAGGCGCGGAGGGGTGGGGTGGCCCGCGAGCTGAAGAGCAGGTGGTTAGAACGGCCGCTGCCGCGGCTGAGGCTGGCCGGCGAAACCGGCCAGTAAGCCGAAGCTGCGGTGGTGAGCGTTCAAATCATCTGCGACGATAAGCTCGCGTGGTGCCACCCATAACCCCGCAGCGCCGGAGCCGAGCATATAGCCCTCTCCATAGCTCGTTGGCCATCTTGAGATTAGTACCTAATGACGCCCTTATTAAAGACCACGTTTCAGTGCCGTACGTTATCAGTGGTAGCCCACATTGGTCGAAAGCTCCCGACTTGAGACACTGACGAGAAAATGTTATGCAATTTTTCAATTTTGGCGGTTGATGCGGTGGCTGAGTGGCTGGACTGCTGCGCTGCGTGTCGCGGGTTCGATTCCCACACGGAGCAATTATTCCGGGTCTGGGCATATGTGTATGTGAGTTTATATGTTTGTAAACGCACCACCGACACACTAGAAATTCCTAGTGTGGGGCAACGTTTTAAAAATAAAGATGAATTTTTTTAGTTTCTTTATCTGCACTTTCATAGGCTACAGCTATTTTTACAGCTTCTTCAAAAGAAAGTCTATCTCCCACCACCAACAACTTCTTAATAACTTGTTGTTTATACAAACTACATACCAATCAAAAATTAATGAATGCCTGAGCAGATTTTCTCTTAATTTCCACCACAAAATCGTTTAACTTCATTCCTCTTTTTGTTTACATAAATATGTAGAACTCATATCGGTGGGCTACGGCTGACTTCTTCACCACATAGGGTTAAGATATCATCATCATCATCATTTTAGCCTATTGCAGTCCACTGCTGGACATAGGCCTCTCCCAGGGAGCGCAACAGCGCACGATATCCCGCTTTTTTCATCCAGCCACTGCCAGCCACCTTCTTCAAGTCATCGGTCCATCTTGCCGGGGGCCGTCCCACCCTACGCTTACCTACACGCGGTCTCCATTCGAGAACCTTCCTACTCGACATATCGTCGGTTCTGCGGCAGACATGACCAGCCAATTGCCACTTCAACTTTGGTCTTATGCCGTAAGACCTCATTCCGGATTTTATCCCTTAATGAGACCCCAAGCATAGACCTTTCCATAGCACGCTGCGTGACATGAAGTCGGTGGGCCAGCTTGACAGACATGTTCCACGTTTCGGCTCCGTAGGTTAGGACTGGAAGGACGCACTGATTGAACACCCGGCTTTTCAGACACTGCGGCAGTGGCGACGACGTAAGGATATGACGCATTTTCCCAAATGCTGCCCAGCCAAGCTGCACTCTTCTGGCAATTTCCCGCTCGAAGTTGTCTCTACCTAGCTGTGATACCTGTCCGAGGTAGATGTATTCTTGGACAACTTCGAGTGTTATGCCTTCGACGGAAATTGGTTCTGGGATGACATGGTCATTGAACATGACCTTGGTCTTGTCCAGGTTCATCCCAAGACCCACACGTCTCGAGGCAGCATTGAGACTGTTCAGCATTTTTTGCAGGTCCTGCAGCGATTCCGCCACAATAACTATGTCGTCGGCAAAACGAAGGTGCGTTAGATATTCACCGTTGACATTGATGCCCAGTCCGTTCCAGTCCAGCGTCTTGAACAAATCCTCCAGCGCGTTGGTAAACAGTTTAGGGGTTATAACATCTCCCTGTCTCACACCTCTTAGCAGCTGGATGGGTTTTGTTCGGTGGTTTTGTACTTGGACCGACATCGACGCTATGCTATGTAGGCTCCTTAGCACCTTTATGTACCGCCAATCGATTTGGCATCGCTGCAAGCTTTCGACGGAATCGAAGGCTTTCTCGTAGTCCACAAAGGCTAGACACAGCGGCTGGTTATACTCCTCTGTCTTCTGTATAACCTGCCGCACTGTGTGTATGTGGTCTACGGTACTATAGCCTTTGCGAAACCAGCCTGCTCCGGCGGCTGGAAAGCGTCAAATCTAGTGGAAAGCCGATTTGTGACGACCCTCGAAAACAGCTTGTAGACGTGGCTCAGGAGCGTGATTGGTCTGTAGTTTTTGAGGAGATTTTTGTCTCCTTTCTTGAAAAACAATGTCACCACGCCCCTGCTCCACGCCTCCGGGGTAGTCCCACTGGCTATGACGGAGTTGAACAGTCTCCTAAGCTCTCCGAGCACAGGTTGGCCCGCAGTTTTTAGAAGCTCGGAGGTGATTCCGTCTTCGCCGGGAGCCTTCCCATTACTAAGCTGCCCAAGGGCCGTCTCAATCTCATCCATTTCTACGTTTGGGAGATCGTCTGTGTAGTGGCGTGTAAGCGTGGCTCTTTGGTCGTTTGCGTCGGGCTGCGGCTGCGGGGAATGCGAGGTGTAGAGTTGGCCATAGAAGTCTTCGATTTCGGCCAGAATCTCCGGAACCGATGCAACAATTCTGCCATCCGAGGTTTTCAACTTTGTCAAATGGCTCCTCCCGAGTCTTTTAGTCAAGACCTTCGACCCACGATTCTGCTTAATCGCCTCCTCTATGCGGCGAGTATTCAACTTACGAAGGTCGCGTCTTACTAAACTCCGTATCTTTTTATGCAGGGATCGGGTGTCTGACAAAGATTCCTCTGGCCTTTCTCGTCGTTGCTTCATCAGGTCCAGAGTCTCGCTCGAAAGTTTAGACCTATGGCACGATGCCTTCCCCTTAAAGTGCCTATTTCCCACTTCGCGTATGACTTCTATCACGCTCTCTAGGTCCTTGTCCACGTCCTCTGTAGTTTCCAAAGCGGCAAACCGATTTCGGAGTTCCAATTGGAAGGTTTTGGAACCTTGGCCGGTCTGGTCCAGTGTTGGAGAACTGACCTCATCATGCGGCTTCTCTCAAGCCTAAAATTAATATTTAGGGTGTCTCTTACTAGTCGGTGGTCACTGCCGGTGTTGAACCTGTTCACCACAGAGACATCCCTAAATATGCTTCTTGTCCGTCATGATGAAGTCTATCTTGTTCTTCGTCCTACCGTCGGGGCTTAGCCAAGTCCACCTCCTCTGGGGTTTCTTCTGGAAGAAACTATTCACGCAGAAGAGCCCCTCCATGCTCAGAAAGTTGACCAGCATTTGCCCCCTGTGGTTCCTGGTTCCAAAGCCGTGCGGTCCGACACACGATTCGTCGCGTTGCTGTACTCCTACTTTGGCGTTGAAGTCACCCATGACAACGGTGAAGTGGGTCTTGGTTTTACGATGCATGGCTTCGGATATATCCTTATACATAGCCTTGACCACATCATCCGAATGTCCAGTCGCCGTCGGGGCATATACCTGTATGACCTTAAGGGGCGCATATCTTAGAGCGCAGCAGGCATTTAGAGTGATTTCCCCCCCTCCTGTCACGTGGCATCACAGCGCTTTTCAAATGAACTTCGCTGACCCCGTTGGAAAACGTACCACCTTGAGCTTATTCTAGCCTAGTACTTTGGCAGGCCATTTAGAGTTACCTTATCCCCGCGCTGCGTGTCACGTGGCGTCAGAGCGCAAGACATACCACCTTGATCTTATACTAGCCTAGTACTTTTGCTGGTTAGTGACATTCTATCAGTTTATAAGCATAGCTGGAATTTGAAAACTTTTTACTTTTGAAAAATGCGCAATACAAAGCGTCTCAAGGAGATATCGACACGGGCATATTATTGCATACCTTCATGCATTTTTATTTCGAGAAATTCTTTGAAACATGTTTAAAATTCATCTCTCTTCAATTTATTTAATAAAAAACAGTGTATCCAAGTTAAAGCACAAGTTACTTGTGCACTAAAAGTAAAAAAAACATATTATTAGAAAAAAATAAATAAAAAACAAATAACAAATCTTTATGTAATGCAAAAAGAATATCATATCAAGTAAGGATCGAACCCGAACCTCGTAGCTTACCAGTCCCGGCGTTCTTCCGTTCGGCTACCCGGTCCGCTGAGTAAACATTTAAAATAGCTGTTCATAAACTATGTCATGATTTTTCATTGGTACTGATAAAATACAGCAGAGGACGAAGCTTTATCTTTCACATTTTATGTAATCCTGGTACTATCGGGACAAATGCATGCAAATTTGACGACTCTCCTATCAAACTTAAGGCTGCGTTTCCACCAGAGATGTGCGAGGATGCGTAGCTAGGGATGTGTTTGTAAAGAACCAATAGAATCGCTTCATTTACCTCGCTTTGGTCAGCACAGCTCTGGTGAAAACGGCTGAGCGGAGCTAGATTTTTGCGCATACAAAACAGGCGAGGGATTTGTTCGAGGGATGTGTGAGAGGGATGTGTTGCGAAGGATGTGTACGAGAGATATGTTCGAGGGATGTGTTGCGAGGGATGTGTAAGTGGGATATGTTGCGAGGGATGTGTTGTGTCTTCACTCCCACTACACCGCACCCTCGTCGCCACATTTCACAGCTACGCTACACATCCTCATAGGCACATTTTCATGCACAGCTTTGGTGGAAACAACCACACCTTTTACAGCACAGCTAAACATCCTCGCACGACACATTTCCATCGCACATCTCTGGTGGAAACGCAGCCTTACTGACTGAAGTGAAGCGATGCGCGCCGGCCGTGACAATTTATAAGGGGCCATAACTTGTCCTAAATTCAGGATCCGATAATCAGAATATGATTTAGAGTAAGAAACTTAGTCGCCAAAGCATGTACTAAATCGTGTCCTAATTAGGATGCTACTCGTCCTAAATGCAATTACACTTTCCTGAATTATGGACGTCCTGAATATCGGAGCCTGAATTTAGGACAGTGTAAATTGCCCCTTATGTTTTGAAAGTCTAAAATAGTTTGAAACACCGCCCGCCGTGATGATATCTTTCGTAATATGTTTGCCTGGTAAGATCGTCAAAAAATGCCCTTAAAAATGAATGAAAGAACTTCGTGAAAATAAATGTTTGTTCACTTACGCTAATGTCAAAGAAACTCTTTCATATCTATGATCGCCTAGTACTAAAAACTTCGTGTATGACTTGTTAGAGCAGTGTTGTATAGTTTATGTGGCAGATTAGATAGAGACAAAGATACCATAAGAGAGAAACATCGAAGATATCATGGTGTCTCTGTCACACGACAGTGACAGAAATATACTTCGATGCCGCATGCACTGTGTCTGTAATGTAACCGTTGCGTTTTATGCTTTCCTGTTAACGTGGCTACAAAATTACACTAAATGGTTAAAACTCAGAAATAAATGATATTACGTATATTATATCGATCACTAGCGGGGGGAATGGCGCGAGCCAGCAAAAGCGACACAGGGCCTACCTCGGACACGCCTCGCGGGCGACTGAAGCAATGCACGTACACGTAGGGCACGTCGTTATATAGTTAAGGGTAAAAAAAAACAGAAATATTTAGAAAAAAAGTAACCGGAAATTCCTCTGACAAACATCATTACCTATCTATTGATATGTTTTTAGGACCAAAAGCATGGTCTACTTCAAGTACCACTGAAAAAACGTTAAAAAAATCTCTATTTTCGCGATTTTTTTTGATCAAGGCAAGTTATAAATATCGCGTTTTCAACTGCAAATTAATTTAGATAGTTCATTGAACTACAACATATATTTTTTTCGGATCGAAAAAAAGAATATTTGATTGTTTATTGTTGAATCAAAAATAGGTCGATTCCTGATTACCTGGCCTTAAGAGAATATCTCTCGGTCAGTCTGATTACAAGGTACGCTACCCGGGTCGACACACTGGATATCTCCAACACGTTGTCACGGAGTGCTTTGTGGACAAGGAAACCCACGCCACCTTGGGAGAGTTGGTCTCCTTCTCGGAAGTAGAAAAGATGGCCAGATTCTAGGGTCATCGTGTCCTCCCCCTGTCCTCGGATTTCTGACAGCCCCAGAACATGCCACCTTATGTTTTTGAGCTCTTCCTCGAGTTCGACCAAGCCCTCGTCCAGTCGTAAACTGCGTCCATTATACGTCGCCAAGTTCAAGGGTTTGTGGCAGCCATCCGTATCCCGGAGACTCTTGGCACCCCCTACCCCACCGTAACCAAGGCCGCTGCCGTGACCCGGAATAGTAGGGCGGCCGGGAACTGGGGGCCGTGGGTTCAGTCGCTCGTTCATGGGAGGTGCATGCCCATACTCACCACGCTGGGCAAGCAGGTTGGTGAGCGCAGTACAGAGCCTCGCACCAGCGACGCTGCTACCCGCCGCTGGTCAGAAGAATTTGACTCTGTATACCTTTTAATGGTTATACCGCCATTGGTTCGGTCGCCAGGCCTCGTCCGTTTATCAGCAGGGTGCACCACTACTAACTGTGGAATGTTCTAGCAGCGGATAAGTGAATGAAAATGTTGTTGTCCCGCTCTCACGCGTGCGAAGTCCAATCGCCCCTTCCCTTTGAGCGAGGCATTTTGTAGCAACCAGCTGAGACGTAATTCAGTACAGAAAAATCTTAGCTGGGGCTAACACGACCTTTTAATAAATTTATTGTAAACGTTGGTGAGTTCTTTTATTTCAACTCACCAATAACCGTTACATTGGCGTTACATTCCAATAAAAATCCAATCTGTCCATTCAATCTGTCCATCCAATCAAATAGATAGTCCAATCCATTGGCTGTAGCCAATGTAACGGTTATTGGTGAGTTGAAATAAAAGAACTCACCAACGTTTACAATAAATTTATTAAAAGGTCGTGGTTCACAGCCGCCACTTGGTATTTAATCGTTCCGTGGAAGTAGGCGCACTGAGTACTGTCCTGGCTTATCGCGTAGTGCAGCGACGCAATGATGCCGAGGACTTGACTCGAGGTGAGAGAGACCCCAGAGACGGGATGATGGATGCGCCGGCAGGTCGGCAGTGCGCTGCTAGGTGTGTGTGGCAGGTCAGCTGTGTGCGCAGGCCTCGAACGTTCGGTAGCGTGAGTCAGCTGTTGAACTCAACGAACGTTGATGATGGGTATTTCAAAACCCCAATCTTGTTAAGTTATAGTCTCACTCATAGGACACGAAATCTCGGAAACTACCAGTGCTAGGGGCTTAAAATTTTGCACAGGGGTTCTTTTTAGGACTTAGGTACTCGCTAAGCTGGGATTTTGCGAAATTGTTTCTTTCTGGAGTTGATAGTTTGTATGAAACTTTGTTACTTCTTCTTTCTTTGATTCTTTATAGGACGTACGTGCAACCTAAGAAGGGATGTTGCGAAATTCAACCTCTAAGGGGTTGTTTTTGGGGTTGATTTGTATAAAATTAATTACTACGATACGAATGCTAGGAGTTTCAAATTGAGCTTGGGGGTTCTTTTTTGATATGTAGGTGCTCACTTAGATGAGATTTTGCGAATGTCGACACCTAAGGGGTTGTTTTTTGGGTTGATAGATAGCAGTCTCAAATTTTGTATGAGGATTCTTTTTAGGACGTAGGTGCTTCCTATGACGAGATTTTCTGAAATTCTATGCCTAAGGGGATGTTTTTAAGGTGCTGGAAGTCTCAAAATAATATGGTTAGAGGTTTTTAAGGCGTATCATCGCATGTATGCTCACTAGGACGGGATCTTGATAGTTGAGGAGTCTCAAATTTGCTTATGGGTTTTCTTTAAGACGTAGGAGCTACCTTAAAATTCGACCCTTGAGGGGTTGTTTTTGGGGTTGAAAGAATTTTTGTTGGATATTGATTTAGATTTTCCAAATGTGTCCCATAAAGTGGGTGGCTGGGAGCAGAAATTCACAGAAGACAAGACACAGTTCGAAAAACTGCTATTTTACTATAAAGAAAATATGTTCCATTCCTTCGTTGTAATCCTTACAACTCTTGTTTTTCTGTTTTAAAATGTTCAATGCTTCCAATCAATGTCATTTTACCTTTGTTTCTTGTCGCCAGTTTTATATATTTAGCAGTACCCGTACACTATGGTACGGGTACTGCTAAATAAATAAATTCTTTATTATAACTGTTGAATCAGTTCATCTGTCGGTCTGTCACGAATCCTCGATAGTTCTTTTAATCTTCGTTTCTGGTGTTGCCATCAATATACATATAAAATAAAAGCCAGTACGTTGCCGTCTAAAAGCGAGAATAGTTGCACTGTGAGAACGCGATGGCGCTAGACGAATTATATAGCTATGTCTCTTTCCCACAATGGAACTACTCTTATTCTAGACGTCATGGTAGGCCTTCTGAAGCAAAATAAAATAAGCAGTCAAAAATAGGGTACCTATATAATATTGTGGGCTTCCCGTAATTAGAATTCCTCACGGAGTTACAGAGAAAATACACTTTGTACCTAATTGTTTTAATTTTCCCATGTAACAGACTTGCCAGAAAAGAGTGATGCTGCGTTTAAGACAGCTTATACTGCCAAAGCTAAAGAGAAGAGAGTTGGTACTGCAAATGCTTTTACCAAAAGGGTACGTTAATCAAAGCTTTAGGCTGCCTTTCCACCAGAGATGTGCTATGTAGTCGTGCTGCGAGAATGTAAAAGCTGAGCTACGAAACTGTGTGACCGTTTTCGCTCTGGGTCTCAGGCTCCATATTTGAACTTTTACCATTTTATTTTTTACCATCTATGTAACATTTATGAAATGCAATAAAGAATTGAGTATTGAGAGGAAGAAATGTAATTGAATAATTATTCAAGGGTACTAATTTATTCCTATTGAAATTACTACCAGCAGACTCGTGAAAATATAAAATAATTCTATATACCTTTTCTAATTATTGTACTTAATCTGTGCAGGAGAAGGATCAACAAGAAAGGAACAAAACATTTTTGGAGGAAACTAAGAAAAAACAAAACGATGCTTACGAGGCATCGTTGGCTACTAAACTCGAACAGATAGAGGAACAGGTAGGTACATACCTATGCCGGAATAAGACTACCTACTTGATGCCTTGAGGAAATGCGAGTGGAGAAACTTTACCGCCCGACTCTTGCTCGACGAGCCAGCGCGCCGCGAAGCGAGCAAGTAGCTTTAAATTCCTCTAATAATAATTCGACCCAGCCTGAACCCTGCTGCCTCCCCCCCCCCCCCCCAATGACGCACTAAGCCTACCCTAAAATGCTGTCATCTGTATAGCCTCCACTCCCATTTTGAGGTTTGGCTCTCGTCTATTTCCTCCTCCACTATTGGACCAATTTTAAAGACATTTTATGAACCGAATAGGAAGGAAATACAGGAAGGAAGGATTTGCAGAAAGGATATAAAAGATTACTCTCATTCCCCCCCACCTCCGGGCACGAGGAGTGGCTGGATAGGCGTCACGGCGTCCTGACCTACCGCACGCTGCTTGTGGTGACTGGTCGACTTGCTGACCTTTGGTTTTGTTAAATGTAATTTAATTTCTTTCTTTATATTGTAATTTACTGCGATGGTCCTAGTTTAACTTTTTTTGTGCCCTCTAGTCACTATTGGGATGTAATTTCGGATTGATGTATAATGTGAATGTTATATTAAATTGTATACAATTTTGGTTCTTCTAACCGTACAGACAGATGTGTTGCTGGGGAGTTTGTTCCGCCACTTCTTCTTCCCAGCCAAAATACTAGGAAGTGTCGAAGGGGGGGCGCTTTGGGGGACTGTCTTATGTAAAAATTGACCTTCAAAAAGTGCTGATAAATCAGCCTAATTTGAATATATTACTTTTGATTTTTGCATGACGCAGGTCCTCACCGGACTCGGAAGTTTCGGGAGGTACTTGTGTCTGATGAGGAAGGGCGCAAAAATTGAAAATCTATTAAAGTTTGACAGATAGGGGTCGGTTAGGTTTACGTGCCATCCTCTCTCATTTTAAAATACAGCAACGCCGTCACATCCTTCTACATCTACTCCTTTAATATTTAAGGTTGCTCCCACATCTATCGACGCGGAATCGGCTTTTTCCGAGAACTGCCATTTGCTAGACAGTGACCCCGGTCTAGCAAATGGCAGTTCTAAGCGACAGAAAGAGAAAGGGCGACGGAAAAAGCCGATTCCGCGTCGATAGATGTGGGAGCACCCCTCTGCGTATTACAAGCAATGTGTGTCAACAAAAGCTTTTCATTTTATTTTTTTAGGTATTGTCGAAATTTAATAAATTGGTTGCTGAACAAGTAAATGCTGAGAAGAAAAAGTTAGATGATGAACTAAAAGATATGGCCATGAAGCTCAAAGTCGTGGAAGATAAACTGGAAGGTAAAAATATAAAACTCTTCACCGCTTATAGGCTTATCTTCAAAAGGACAAAAGCGGTGAGCGGTAAGCGCTCGATTGGATAGTGTCGCTGCCAGTAGCTTAGTGAATTGCAAACTGTAGCCGCAGCGTGGCGGGAGCGCTGCAAACGCGCCGATACAAGGCTGTGTTTATAGAGAATGCAGGTGGTGTTTCGTAGCATTTGTCTGTTTGTGCATATGAGTTAAAATGTTTGTAAACGCAACCTCGAAACTTGAGAAAATCCTAGTATGGGGCCAAGGTATTATTACAAAAATTAATAAAAATTCTAGCATTTAATGTTTGAATTTTTCAGAGCGTTTAAAGGCGGAAAGGGAAACTCGTCGGTCTCAAGAGCTCTGGGCGGCCGGTGCCTCCCTCCTCGCGGCTACCAAGAAAGCAGACCCTTACGTCAAAGTGGATAAAGAGCTGAAAGCTATTGAGAAAGCATCTGGTACAGAGTTTTGATTTCATTCTATACTATTAATTAAACAATTACTTGTAGATATTTCTTTCTATATTCAGGGTAATTTTTCCAACTTGGTGGTCCGAAACTATGAAGAATAATGAAAAATGCTGCAATAAGGAGTTTCGAGGCGGATTTTGATGAAAGCTCAAACTGCATCATAAGATTTTAAAAAATCAATTGTTACTGCCCAGAAATTGAACCCGTAGTTAAACAAAAACAAATACAAAAATATAAAAATAACTTTTCTTTCGGAAGTCGGTGGCATTGTTTTTTTTTATTTCATTGACTATGGCCACCGACTTTCGAAAGAAAAGTTATTTTTATTTTTTTTTGTATTTGTTTTTGAAGTCGGTACTTTTTTTTAAAGTTTTTATTTTAGCCTTTTTTTAGTTCAGATATTGATTCAACAAAAATCTTCGTATAATTTATGAGCGTCTTTAGAAATCTATAATCCAAGTGAGCAACAAAAACGGATCTTTGCGGACAACGTCACGAGATATCCATTATTGTTATATACTAAAACCTTCCCTAGAATGTAACAAACACTTTTCCGAAACGCGCATCAAAATCAGTTCAACCAAACGCGACATAATCGCGAACAAACATACATCCTTCTTCTTAATTACGCGGCGGAGGTAGTGGGACGATCCTGGTCCTGTAGCCATGTAACAAACGATAAACGCAAACGCTGAGTAGGCTTTAATACTTATATATTCAACTTTATGAGCTTGGGTATAACGTTGAAGATCTAGTGAAGATTGCTTATCGTTATCGATCTTTCTTGTCGCTAACGCTCAGAAATCTTAAATAGATTTTCAACTTTAGGCTCTAGGCTACAAAGTTGAAAATCTATTGGGGAGTACCGAGCGTTTACGATTATCGTTTGCGACTTGTTGTGACGTGGCTAGGAGGGCTGATCATATTCGCAGGGCAATCATGGCAAGAAATTGCCCAAATTAAATTATTATCATTAAAAATTCATAACCAAAGTATTCTTATAAAAGGTTCTATTTTATAGTTGGCGACGACCTGTTAGTGCTGACAGTATTAAAGTCTATCCCAGAATCTGTCCGTGAAAAGGGGGTTGTCCCAGAAAGCGTGCTGAGAGACCGTTTTCGCACAGTAAGTACAGAACTCCCAGAAAAAGTATGCGCTTACGCAACTATCGGCTAATTTCAGCTTCATAGTGCATTGTCTCGTGATTGTCTCGGTCACACAAAGCACTAACCTACAACAACGAACGACTAACCAACAAAAACCTCATATAGCTAGTGTGTGCCAGAGATAGCTCTATGAAACTAGTCGCGTAGCGTCAGTTGTAGTACTGAATCTTCAAGTCCTGCTTATTGTTATATTTTTCTTTTCACAAAAAGATTTACAAGTCACGACTGCAGGTGATAATGCCTAAAGAATATTTAAAATGTAGATGTACGTGTTTAGATGGAGAAGACGGCCCGAAGTGTAGCGTTGGTTGAACAGGAGGGTGCCAAGATGCCAGTCTATGTACTGTCTTGGTTGCAAGGGTTACTACTATTTATGAAGGTAATCATTTATCAGCCTATAATGTTCCCACTGCTGGGACACAGGCCTCCTCTCTATGAGAGGGATTGGGCCATAATCCACCACGCGGGCCCAGTGCGGGTTGTTAGATGTCACATGTCTTCGAATTTTTGTTTCTAGGACATGCCGGTTTCCTCACGATGTTTTCCTTCACCGTTTGAGAGCAGTGGTGATGGAATAAATTACATAAAGTAATGCGCCTGGCTGTTCGAAGCCACGACCTACAACTCGTAAGTCGGGGCCGATACCAGATACTACCGGGCCACCACTGCCCATAATGAAGGTAAGCGATGCCCAATTCTTTTTTAACCGTACCCCTCTCCCTGGTAATAATTCCTGTATGTTGGATGTGTTTACAAACATTCAAACTCACAAACAAACTGAAATGAACTCGCAAACAACCAGAACCGGAACAAGTAGGTAATCTATGCCACACAAATAATGTAAATTTTTTTAGCGTGGTAAAATCATCAGATGATTCCTCCCACACAGGGCAGGGCGGGAGGAACTGTCAGACTCGTTCTGACTAAAATCCACGGTGTGCTTCCATAGCCCTTTACGTTCCGGGGTCACAGTAATTCGTTAGTCCCGCGACCCCGGCAGGCTTTGGCCCTCTATAGAGGGGCCCCATCATAATGCTGACACTCATTGAGGCGCGCGTGGAACACAACGCGCCGTCGACCCGGGCATGGTCCATGGTCGGACAGCGAGTCGCCCATTACTCGCCGCTCGCATGCCCGCGACACAACTAATGTACTTATTAGGCAAGGCAATTTGACAGCATCAATAAATTGCAATTATCTAATAAGTTTAAGTACACAGTGGACACTTTTTTTTTTTCTTTTGTCGTCCGATTGTACTTTGAACTCTCCGATTTTGCCGATAGTCATTGTAATGTTTATGCACGTTACGTTCAGAAAAACAATACACAATTTTATTACACACGAAGGTTTTTTTAAAAGTCCTCGTCGCCACTGAAGTGTTGGGAGCACACGGGATGTCGGGAATCGGGATACAGAGTACGAATGAATATTTACGAAGATACAACATTATATCGCTACGTATAGCTTTAGCATCAGTGGAAACAGTCAAATGTTTCGTAGCTCAGCTTTTAAATTCGCGCAGCATAACTGCATAGCACATCTCTGGTGGTAAGGCACCCTTACTCAGCCTCTGCACAGCCATGTCGTCAAATATTGCAAGTGACTATATTTTGTTTCTAGATATCAGGAATCCCACAGAAAGAGTTTGAAAAACCACCAATAGAGGTCGATAAGGAGTTAGACACATTTGACTTATTACAAAGAGCCCGGTAAGTAACATAATCATAGTCCCACTGTTGGGACACAGGCCTCTTCTCTGTGAGAAGGAGTGGGCATTCCACCATGCGGGCCCAGCACGGGTTGGTCTTGTCATGTCTTCGAATTTCTTATTACAGACTACGTACTACGTGAGACTAACCCATTTTTAGGGTTCCGTAGTCAACAAGGAACCCTTATAGTTTCGCCATGTCCATCCGTCCGTCTGTCCGCAGCTTAGCTCAGAGACGCCCAGCACTAGAAAGCTGTAATTTGGTGTAAATATACGGATTTGTTGCGCCGAAAAAGTGGTAAAATAAAATCTCGTAAAATATTTTTTTTAAGGTACCTCCTGTACACGTAGTGGGGATGTTTTTTTTTTCTCTCGCGTACCCCTTAGTGTGGGGTATCATTAAATAGGCCTTTAAAAATATTGACAGTTTCCATTAACAATTTTACAATTTTTTGATAAAAAGATTCGTTTGTGAAATATTAAGCTTTAAAGTGCTAATTTTTGCTCGACTCGAGTGTCCCCCCCCCTCTACCAGCTAAACGGTTATGTTTGGGGGTGTGAAAAAATTCACAATAGTAGTATATATAACGAAGTTTAAAAGAAAATTATCATGACTAAGTAGGCTTTACAAGTTTACGAGTAATAGTCGACCAACTTATAAAACGTGCTTAGATAACATATTTTCCTAAACAAAATGTATCGGAGAACATGTTCTTCAACTGCAAAATGTTAGTTTGTCAACTTTATTTTTACAGCTATATGTGGGTATGTTTTGGGGATAGGTAGGTTTTTATTGTCAACTATTTTTAACTAACTTCAAAAAAAGGAGGAAATTCTCAATTCGTTGTAATCTTTTTTTTTATGTATTTTCCCCGATTTCTCAAAGACACCTAGAACGATTTTAAAAATTCTTCTTTTTAAAATTAAATTCAGCGAATCAGTTTAGTTAGTTCGCATAAGTATTTTGATGGGCAACTACGGAACCCTACACTGTGCGTGGCCCGACACGCACTTGGCCGGTTTTTTTAAATGGCAACATCGTTTTTATCGCTTCTGAGAGAGTGATTTCATGAAATGCAATGGAAGTGAGCTGTCAGATGGTAGCAACTCTTGTCTAGGTCTGTCTTTGGATGGATCACCAAAGTTTCGCTACGCTCAGGACTGCTGGGTCTGTCCCTAGATTAGTGTTTATAATTTCTACTGTATGAAACAGTAAACTCACCCTGTGTTTAAAAACATTTAAACTCACATAAAACACGCTAGATCCTGAAAACTACTCGTAGTTGGTACAAGAATTTCTTCGATCCCGAGACACGCAACGCACCAGTCGACTACAGCGCCGATGTGGCGCCAACCGTGCCGATGTTAAACTTATTTATTTTAGATTTCTTGAAATAAAGATTATTCTGGCAGTCCTGTTGGTCTAGTGGTTAGTGACCCTGACTGCTATGCCGGAGGTCGTGGGCTCGATTCCCACCCAGAACAAATGTTTGTGTGATGAGCACGATCATTTGTTCTGTGTCTGGGTGTAATTTATCTACATATAATTTTATGTATTTAAAAATATATAAGTATGTTTATCAGTTGTCTAGTACCCATAACAAGCTCTGCTTAGCTTGGGACTAGATGGCGTTGTGTGATAGTTGTGGAATATTATTATTATTATTCTGTCAGGTTCTGGGTGGATCGTGGTAACTTAGCCATAGCCGTGCGGTATGTGGACTCACTGAAAGGCGCCTCGCGAGTCGCCGCTCTCTCATGGTTCGAAGCGGCGCGTGCGCACCTCGAGGTGAGGCAGGCGGCCGAGGCGGTGCTCGCTCATGCAGCCGCTTTGGGACTGCGGTATATCTGAATGGGATGGGCTACATCTTAAGGTAAGCCGCACCAGCTCTTCCCTATAACTTCGGTAGATTGCCTCTTAACCTTAACCACGTTTTTTAAACGCGCCGGTGCAGCGCGTTTGACGCGATACGCACGCAAGTCAGACGCAGCCTAAAACAAACGACAACACACTGCTGTGATGAAAACGCGCTGTCGACGCGCGTTTCTAAAACGCGCTGCACCGGCGCGTTTAAAAAACGTGGTGTGCATAGGCTCTTAACCGCCAGACTTCATATCAATTGTCGTGCCCCCAGTGCCAGGCTACGAATCGGTGAAATACAAGTTCCTCTCAAATATTATGGTGTGCAATAAAAAGTATTATAATTATCTGTCTATCTACATAAACAGAGAGATATAGAATAGATGCAATAAAATTAAACAAAACAACAAAAATTAATATTCTCTGTCGGATATATCCAACTCTGGCGTAATGCTCCCGAAAATATTTGTCGCATATATCCGACGTTGGTGGTTAAAAGGTTATGCCGCATTTCCACTTTACTTTTGCCGAGCAAACAGTTTGTTCAGAGCAAATAACATAGTCTTACTGTTGCATTTGGTGACAAACACCTGTCATGATGGTTTGGTATAGTCAAATAAATAATTTATTGCTGTTTTACCAGTACTCACTGAAAGCAACTCGTACCTTCTTGTTGCCAATATGATAGCTGAACAAATGTTTGATCTTATTTAGTACAGAAGGTGTACCATGACGTAATTTCAGTGTGGGAAAGTGAAAGAGGCAGAGCTATACAAATCGTCTACCGGCGCCACCTCGTTTCCACAGTGAAATAACTCTCGTTTTAAGACGTCTTTCTAAGCTGAACAAACATTCGTTTGCTTTTGTTCGATCGCTTTTTCGTCAAACAGTACTATACTCGTCCATACTAAAGTTATATTTTTATACGCAATAACGCCTGTGTCGCGTCTTCTCAAAGATATTTTTACTACCAATAGACGACGCAACGGGTAAACAGCGTTCAAAAAAAAAATGGGAACGAGATATTCAGCTTGGAGAGTAGTGGTTCCGATGGCCTAATTGGTTAAAGCGTCTGGAGTATCTATCCAGAAGACGCAGGTTCGAACCCTGCTCGCAGCTGAATTATTCGTTTCCTTAAAAATATCTTCGTCCATACTGTTGAGTGCACTCCATTTTCGCTAAAAAGATCGTCGTCCCACCGAGCGGATAATCAAAGGCATTGTTCGTTCGGTGTTGCGTCGTGTTCATTTAAAGATTGAGCGAGCGAGTATTCGTTCACTGAGTTTAGCCGAACATTGGTGAACGAACCCGTTCGTTCGCTCTTATTGTCTAAACACACTATGCCGAACGTACGCGACCGAAGTTCCGCGGCTGATTTTACGTTCCAACGTATTCGGCTGATATGACACACCATAAGTGCCGAACTTACGCGGCAGAAATTCAGTTGCTTATTATACAGTGAGTTAGCTGTGGTTAAATACAGAATACGTTCCGTCGCGTATCCTCGGCATAGTGTGTTTAGACACTTAGCCTTTTAAGCTGGGTACTCACTTAGCAGTGTTGCATGTAACGTATCAGATACTGTATCAACCTGCAAGTGGGTACGGTTCGTCCGAGCACACTGCGAGCCGCCTTTGTGTTCGCGGGTCACTGCGAGCTTACAGCGAGCGGTTCGCAGCTGGTTCGTGCCCACGTACTGACTTGATACCGTATCTGATACGTTACATGCAACACTGCTAAGTGAGTACCCAGCTTTATGTTTCCATTCACCGGGCAAACATTCGTTTTCTTCGTGGTAATTAATATGGTACCTTTTACTTTCAGGTTATTAGACGTTGTGGAAGAAGTCAAGTTGAAAATTAAAGTGTTATGCGTATTTATCTTATATAGCTTTAAAATTATTGTTTTGATAACTGTATTAAAAAAAAGGAAAATTTCCCAGATTTTATTTTTAGTGCTAAGAATAAATTTAATTCAAAAACAGAACAGTTATGTTTGAGTCCCATGTACTAACAGGGACGAGCACACAGCACAGATCACAACACGATCAGCTACTGAAAAAATCCGTGTGCAAAAATCAATGACGCTGTTGCCCGACTAGGGAATCGGACCCAGAACCTGTACCTTATTTTCAACGCAACCGCGGCGCCGA
Organism: Agrotis clavis; assembly: GCA_954870645.1. Classification (NCBI taxonomy): domain Eukaryota; kingdom Metazoa; phylum Arthropoda; class Insecta; order Lepidoptera; family Noctuidae; genus Agrotis; species Agrotis clavis. The sequence goes on from OX940940.1 coordinate 8,954,531, forward strand.
GATTTAGAAAACTACTAGGTATGCTATTCTCTATAAGAAACCTCATCTCTGGACTCTACGATGCTCTTCGACAAGATGGCTTTGAGATCATCCGAGCGTGCAGAGCGAGCGATCACCGTTCGCGCTGCACGATTGGATAGTGTCGCTAACAGTAGCTTAGTGAATGGCATACTGTAGCCGCAGCGTCACAAGGTTGTGTTTATAGAGAATAGCACTACAGCTCTACCAAATTGTTGAAAAAATCAGTCGACCTCCAGCTGTCTGAAGGAACCGGAGAGATATTCTTCAGAATTTTCATCTCGCGGCCTTAATTTTTCGTTTGACACCATTCTGGAGCACTCCAGCAGGTATTCTGTTATTTTCGGGCTTTTAAGTACCTTTTCAGTCCTCTCTGAAACAAAAATATGAATGGGTTCATATTCTGACATGACGGCGCGGCGCGGCGAAAGTACATATACGTATACAATAGCTTATCTTTAGTTATAATACAATTTTTATTCCCACAGCAGCTACCCATTTTCTTGATAGTCTGAATTGTCGGTAATTTGCGTGCTCCAACATTTTTTAATACACGACATTTAGTCACAATATACCGATAAAAAAAAATTTCACCGAAAATTTCTTTGTTGTGGCAGTTCGTTTGGGATTATTGTAAGCAGCGCCACTTTGACAGTTGCCTTCCCCATTCGCACGTCACCGGTTTTTTAGGTGGTATAATGAGTCCTCCCACGCTGGGTGGAACGGAAGGGACTGTCAGACTCGTACTGACTTTAATCCACTGTGTTCCTTCAATTACCCTTTACGTTCTAGGGTCACGACTGCCACACGATTGGGCAGTTCCGCGACCCCGTTCAAATCAAATCAAATAATTTATTTGCATAATACAGGTATAAAAGATGCTACAAATAGATATAGAGTGCACTGTATCATTACCTAATTAGATGTGCAAATATTTATATAATCTTTAAGAGCCTATACTAGGGTGAGTGGGGGTAAGATGAAAAACGGGGAAAGATAAAAAAGACACAATAACGCCGAATATAAAGGAAATCTTTTAATGCTGGCAACATCATTGTAGACACCGTTTTGTCTTGCCCCACACCGCAGTCTGCGTCAGTCGCTAAGTGAGAGCATTTGTGTGTTTTTTGACATTTTCCGTACGGACACATTATCCGCGTAAAATTGAAATTTTAGTCTTCCATCAAGCGGGGTAAGAATAAAAACGTACTTATGGTCATATTATAACCATAAGGACTATTTTAGTCACTGTTTCAATCTTACCCCTTGGGCATTTCGTCTTACCCCTACATGTTTTCTTCATTAAGACCAATTTTAATTACAGTTTTTTCATAAATAATTGTTTCACAAAGATTTCTTTCAACATTATAGAAACAACTTGACCATGATTTTTTAGCCAAAACAAAAATTTTTGCATTTGCATTGAATCCCTTTGTGTGACAACAGTTTCAATCAACACTGTTCATCTCATCAATTTTTCATTCCAACTTACCCCCACTCACCCTACTACAAATGGCTTAGCAGAAACCTGTGATACGTCGAAAATACTACAGCATTAATTTTGAAATAAATATATGGTAAAGTTGAGGATTAATGTTAGGTCTTATGTTTGGCGAAAACATGATTCCATAAAATTTTCTCGATAGAAAAAAATCCCAAAGTTGCCTCTAAATGGGGATGGCAACTCAAAGCTAATCGTAGATGGCGCTGCGATAAAAGGTCCCTACGTCAGATTACTGTCTACCTTTGTACAAAAAACAAACAAGATTTATTGTTATAAAAATTGAGTATAAATACAAAACAAATATGGAAAATTATTCGTCAATGCAAGTGCATATACTAAAAGAAGAATTAAGATGCCGCGGTGCATCTACAAGAGGAAAAAAGTGATTTAATTGAGTGGTAATACATTTGATTTTACCGTAATAAATCCACAATTACTTGTAGTTGAGGTTTCAATTTTTGAGTTTAGGTATGTTTTACCTGTCCTCTCCTATAACAAGAATATAATGCTGCTTCTGACTTTCTATTTTGATAAAATATCATAATGTTTAAAGTCAGTAGTAATTTTACCCCTTTTTTCTATTTAGATTCGAGAAATATCACAATATATTTAATTTCTTAACACCAAAACTATCACAAAACTCATTCCAGGCGATAATTCTTCCGCCAGACGAACCATTTCATGATTTATGGAGCGATGCAATACTGGTACTTAACCTCCAATAGAAAAGTAGATATTATTTTGAAAAGTGTATTCGATTGTTTAGTTATGGTATAATCATAGAATTTCATTAATAAACTCAACTAACGGCCTGTCTCGGCTTCGCAAGCCTGGATATTTGTTTATTATATAGGTTTTCTTAGTTATAATTCAATTTTTGTTCTCAAGGAAGTCACAGCAGCTACCCGTTATTTCTTGATAGTGTGAATTGTCGGAAATTTGTATGTTCCATCATTTTTACAGCTTATTACACAACATCTAGTCATTTTACATCAATAAATCGTTTTTTTTTAGAAAATTCCTTTGATTTGACAGTTCTTTTGGGACCAAACTGTCACTTGTAACTTTGACACTTGCCTTCCCCATTGAACAAAAAAACGCTGGCAATCAGAAAATACTTAAAATTAGATCATGAAACTTTTTATACTAACTGAACTACCTAACTATAAAGCAGGTCTTATGTTATTTACTTTTTTGAATTTCCTTTTTTTTCGCCGTAAAATAAATAGATTTGCGTGTAAACAGCTAAAAGAAAGAGCAAGCAATAGTGCGTGGTACGTGCAAGTGCGAGCGAGTAAGATTATACTGAAGTATTATAGACCCTTAAGCAATCAAATTTTTCTAAAAACATCCCGTTTGATGTTCTTACCTGCTAGTTCCGCCACACTCAACTCGTTGCCTCCGTAGTCTTTTGGGAGACTTTCTTTGGGTACATAGTTGTACAAATCTTCCACACTCTCGTGGATGATCACTCTGTCCATGATAATTTGAGTCACGAACGGCTTGAAGAAGTCAACAATCCGCTGAACAATGCCCGTGGGACCTTTTAGATTCAAGACGTGGATGCCGTATATCCTCCAGTTAATGCTTTTCTGCAACATACAAATAATTGGAAAAGTGCTTTGAGTATCCTTGTGTTACAATTAACATTAGATATAGTGCGCATTAAAGAAAATTGTGAATATGACAAGTGTTGGAGTTGAAAATCTGAAGTAGGTAAAAAGTGCGAAATAAAAACTTCAAAATCAACCACAAAAAGTGTAGGGGAAAGGTGTACGAGATGATCCGTTGAGGCAAGATGATCCTTTGATATTGCAACGAACCCAGTAGCGTCATCTAGTTGTTTTTAATGGTAAAACGTAGTCCCCGATATTCCCCCGCCTCAGTCAAAAGTAGTGGTGTCGAGAGTGACAATTAAATTTTTTGAGAAAAAAAATAAATATTCCGTGACTTTGATCTAAGGTAAGGGTGAGTTGAAGTTTATATCTAATTTGTTCTAGGTACTTTATTACTAGGCTGTGGTACCTATTAGTTAGCTTTGAAAATTGCTCTATTTTGTTTTTTTAATAGCATGGTAACAGTTGAAAGCACATAGTTTAAGTTATCGAACATTGAATAAAAAAGTTTATGTTGGGGCAAGATGATTATGTTACCGGTGTACAAGATGATCCCCACGGATCTTCTTGTAAACCGGTAACATATCTACTATTACGGGGATATTTTTAACCTTTGTATGTTATGTTTAAGTTCATATATTTCTGGTTTAAGACTATGCCTCGTAATTATAAAAAAAACTAAACGCGGATTGTGGTCAGAACACTCCATGATCAAAGCACTGGATGCTTTTAAAAATGGCATGCCATATAGCACAGTTTGGATTGCCTGTATTATCACTAAAAACGCGGGCTAAAGTCAAAAATAAGGTGACTGTCAGTACAATCAAATATCTAGGTGAAAAAATAAACCGAGATTATGGTTTTGTGTGGGTTATTCTCTTCCTGGATCCTGGGATCATCTTGGACACCGGGGTGTACTAGATGATCCTTTGACAACGTTTTAAAAATGTGTTTTTTTAATAGTAAAGCATCTAAAAAATTAAAATTTTGAGTATGCCAACAATAAGATAAATAAATTTACTATGTATATACGTATTTACATTCGCGCTAAGTAGGATATCTTTTAATCTACAAGCAATCTCCCTTAAGGTGCATCATGTTAAAATCTCCGAAATCTAACTACGATGCACCTTTTCTATGTGAGAGCTGATGGAGCGAATTTTTTGATAATTTTTATATTTAAAATTATACTTGTTATTAGCGCAACACATATATTTATAAAGCTACAACATGTCACTGGCCTGCAAATTGCAAAAAACGTAAAAAAAATTGAATTTCGCGGGCTACATCGAAGCAATCACCTTAAGGGAATCATCTCGTACACCTTTCCCCTACTTAAAATAACTTTTCTTTCGGAAGTTGGTAGTATAAAAGTCAATGATGTAATTAATGATTATAAACACAAAATCTCCGACTTCAGGATCGTATAAAACAGAAAATATGTTTTACCGTAAATATTTTGACAACTTTTCCGAGTACAAGCAGGTTTTGACTCAAGATTTCTTTCCAGCCTACAGAGTTAGCGTCCAAAATAAATATATCTCCGGCCATGTAGTCGCATGCCATTCGCAAGTCCAGAATCTGAAATAAGAGTCATCATGATACAATCAACTCTGTTCTTGAGCTCACTGGCCGGGGACCTAGCTGTTTTTATAATTTTGTCATTCCAACACGATCCCATTATCAATTTGTTATGTTCGTCAAATTCAAAATGGTTGATCATTGTTCGGTCAGTGGTCTCGTAATAGAGCTGAATCAGTCAGATCAGTGAGCTCAAGAACAAAGTTGATTGTATCATGATAACTCATAAATATAAGAGTTATCATGATACAATCAACTCTGTTCTAGAGCTCACTGGCCTGGGGACCTAGACTGCTGTTTTTTTTTCCTTCCAACACGATCCCATTATCATTTTGTAAAGTATGGTTCGTCAAATTCTAAATGGTCGATCATTTTTTCGGTCAGTGGTCTCGTAATAGAATAGGGTAGTTTAACTGCATAACTAAATTTGAATCTGTAGTCCGGCGTCAGTTAGGCTGCGGTTCCACTGTGGCGGAGCGGAGCAGAGCGGAGAGAAATTCACCAATCACACGGCTTGAGTGGAGAAGAGATGTGGATTTCAAGCCATGTGATTGGGAATCGCTCTCCGCTCCGCTCCGCCTCAGTGGAAACGCAGCCTTCAAGTATTAAAAAATACACACAAATCAACACGTATTTTTTGTGTTTTTAAATCAATTAATATAAAAAAAGATGAAACGCTTCGAAATTTGGGAGTGGGGAGTTGTAACGCTTGTAAAAAACAGCTGAATTTTTTTTTTACCATAAATGTTACTATGAAAAAATCTTCAAGGTCAAATTTCGTTTTATCCCTGCCTTCAGGAAGGTTTATAACAGAAATTCTTCTATTTTCATGAAGTCTAGGTAGTGGAGCAATATTGCTGAAATGTTAAAAAACAGTAGTTAGTCTCCATAATTATACCTTTTACTATTAAAAAGTACTCTTTATTTTCGTTGTGCAATTATTTCATTATCTTAAGCCGGGTCTAGACTGGGGTAACGCGAATGTAACGATTACGTGTAAAACTAAATAAAAGCTTGTAAAGGTAAGCGTCCACAGGTCGGCATCGTACGTATCGGACGCATCTCATCAAACGGATTTCTGTATCGGCAGCGATCGCATTGCCGACGCGAGTATCAGCAATCGGATTGCCGATGCCACCTTCATCGCGTCCACTGATCGGCATTTCGTATGACGTCATCGGTACGCATCGCATGTAGGCATTGCCGATGAGCCGTCCGTACGATGCAAATCAGTGGACGCAGTTGTATGAGTTTTAATACAAGGCAAACTAAAATCCGTTACTTACGATACGTCCGATACGGCCGTCATCGCACGTATCGGACGTATCGTACGTCCACTGATCCGCATCGTACGGACGGCTCATCGGCAATGCCTTAATGCGATGCGTACCGATGACATCATACGGAATGCCGATCAGTGGAAGCGATGAAGGTGGCATCGGCAATCCGATTGCTGATTCTCGCGTCGGCAATCCGATCGCTGCCGACACAGAAATCCGTTTGATGCGATGCGCATGCGTCCGATACGTACGATTGCGGACCAGTGGACGCTTACCATTACCATTCAAGATAGTCCCCACAAAACACCTGAATATCGCAACAAACCGCTTTAGGGCCGAGTCACACCGGAATGGCAGCAGCCGGTAGCGACGCGGCGAGCACTTTCAGTGTGTAATAATTTTAAACTGTAACTAGGTACACTTGAAAAGCTAGAAAACCTGTAGGTACTTACAATTCTTCAAATATTTTGTCAGCGCATAGTATTCGTTTTCTATTTTGAAATAATTCGGGCATCATCAACCGATATTTAAACCAGTTATCAAACTTCTCTTTAGATCTCTCTACGGATCCCTTCGATATGATTATCATCTTCTCCACAATTACCCTGCCTGATAAAGGGAAACAGTAATTAGTTCAGCCTTTTCAGCTAAGTATAAGGTTCTACAGATAGGGACAGAGTATTCATGAGACTTGTATCCCAACAAGACCAAATAAAAATCCAAAAAAATACTCCGAAGAGCTTGTAATAGATTTTCAACTACACTCGCTAGCAAAAGTATGGAATCACTTACTCCGATTCTGCGGGATCTTGATTATTTAAAAACTAGTTAAGAATAACAGAAATGGTACCATTTTAAACACAAACTGTTCAGTTCTAGATTTCTAGTTTTTTAAAACAGTTTGTGTATAATGGAGTTTCATTTTATTTACTACTAAAGAACATATACCTACACTAGCGAGCAAAAGTGTGGAATCCTTACTTGTAATTGGTCTGGGATAGCTCCTTAAATAATGGCGTAATTTTTAATGAATTTTGTAGTTGTACCTTTAAAAATTCAAAACGTAGTTTCGTGGCGTTGAGAAACAACAAAAAGAAAACAAAGTTTATCAAAATGAAAAACAATAATAAAATAAACAAAATTACTCCTAGGCCAAAAGGCGCTTATCTCAGCATGTGCAGTGACATTTGAAAAAAGAACTTGTCACAGCGCTGGCTAAAATAAGGCCGGTTTCAGTACTTTGCTGACCGTTGTTGGTGCGTACGTCGTCGGTCGCGCTTGTCATTTGTATGAAAATGCACAAATCGTTACAGTGCTCAACCAACGATACGCACGTTGCTTCGCACTGCTTATGAGGACCGGTTATGCGTGTCGTCAGGACCGACGGTCAGGAAAGCACTGTAACCGGCCTAAAGTACTATACTCATGTACCCTTAGGGCTACACCACATCTGGCAGCACGGAATCGCCTTTTTCCGTCGCCCTTTCTCTTTCTGTCGCTTAGAACTGCCATTTGCTAGACCGAGGCAGAATGCATAATGCGATAGCACGCGGCGGAATGCGCGAGGCGGCCGGCTGCTGTCGCATTGTCTCGGTCTAGCAAATGGCAGTTCTAAGCGACAGAAAGAGAAAGGGCAACGGAAAAAGGCGATTCCGTGCTGCCAGATATGGTTCAACCCTTATCACGAGTTTTCACTAGTTTACAGCATCTTTCCAGTATTTACAGGCTTACAGCGTTTCTTGTATTGAAAAATGGAACAGCGCCTCTGGTGTGCGAAGAAGGAACTCATTTTAAAATGTCAAAGCTCCAGTTTACTTTAACTTTACGTCTCAAATACTGAAAACTCGTAATACCTAATAGGGCTCTGATATTAGTATCGTCTCAAATGTGAAAGCGGGCTTAGTAAGAATTAAGCCGGAAACACATTATTAACACCCGACGCCACCCGATGAAACGTGATGCGTGTTGGGTCAAATCAAATGTATTGTTTTCTATGACCAGAATCACACTATGAACACCCGACGCGACGACGCGCGCTCACTGCACATCGGGTGTCGACACGTTGCGTCGCGTGGCGTGTTAAATAATGTGTTTCCGGCTTTATTGGTCAAATAGGTACTTACTGATTTCTAAATGAGCGAGATGAGGTTGTTTCTGAAACCATTCCAAGATTGAGTCCACACCCTCTTTTATGTTTTTCTCTGTCAAACCAAAGCTTTGGCGTACAGTCTGCACTTCGGTTTCTGTGACACGGTAAAGGTCACATTGGTTGACCTTGACCGGAATCATTATTATAGACTGGTACTAAGTAAGTTTCTTTTTCAAACCTGAAATACATGAAATAGGTACTGAATTCTTAGTGATAAATTTTAATAACATACTAGGACTTCGCTCGCGACTTCATCTGCGTGTATTTCGAACTTTTCCTCTGAATTTCTACTCCCGGCCACCTCCGTGTGGCATACTTTTGGAAAATCTAAGTCAATATTCAAAAAAAACTATCAACCCCAAAAACAACCCTTCAGGGGTCTTCAAATTTCGCAAAATCCCGTCTGAGGTAGAACCTACGTCCTAATAAAACCCAAAGCAAAAATTGAAACTTATAACTATCAAGAACAAAGTCCCGTCTTAGTGAGCATCTACGTCCTAAAAACCTCTATGCATATTTTGACACTCCCAACACTTGTAATAACGAAGTTTCATGCAAACTTTCAACCCCAAAAACATAATATCTCCTTAGGTTAGGTACTTTATAATATTCTGTGCTTAGGGTTAGAATTTCAGAAAATCCCGTCATTGGCAGCACCTACGTCTTAAAAAGAATCGAGACTCCTATCCATCAACCCAATGATATTTTAGTAAACAGATATTCGATTTCCGAGATTTCGTGTCCTAATATGAGTGAGTGACCTTTTGCTCCTAAACGAGTATATTTAAATTATTAGTGTAGAAACCGGTCAGGTGCGTATCGCGCCATGTGCAAAATATTTATAGATTTAGGCTCGATTTTAATGATTACTAAGACACTGGACAGCTGCGTGCTATTTTCTATAAACACAGCATTGTGGCGGCCAGTCCCCAGCGGCCACGTAACGCTGCGACTAAAGTTTCCATTCATTATGCTACTGACAGTGACGCTATCCAATCCGCGCTGAGCGATTGCGCGATATCCCAGAAGTTCCATGGAACTGGCATTCTGTTTATGCAAGATAACATCGTAAGGGGGCAACTCGTCCTCTTCGAAACTTTGCATGGGGGCCAGTTCCACCTTTTCTTATAATAGGCAAGTGGGCCATAAAAGTAATGGGCAGCTCACCGTCCGCACAGAATTGCAGTTACACTACAAGTTGAGAAACTGAAAGAATGTTACTCATCAACAAAAGTGCAAGGCTGGCACAGAGTTCGAGGTGGTATGTCTATACTAATATTATAAAGATTTAAAATTTGTTTGTATGTAGGGGGTAATCTCCAGAAGTAATGAACCGATTTTAAAAATTATTTCACTGGTCGAAAGCTACATTATTCGTGAGTGCTGTAGGCTATAAATTATAAAGATTATCACGTATACAACGTGTAACGTGTATTTTACCGCTCAACGAAGTGGGCACGGGTCAGCTAGTTTTAAATAATTCCGAATGAAAAGCTTACCAACAAAAGTATTAGGTTACCATAAGTTCAAAACGGTATGCATAAAAACTAAGTACTTAATGGAACTAATGGGATTAGGGGAAAGTTCCATGAAACTAGACAATGGAACTACGAGTAAGAAGGTATCAGGATATCCCGCGCGAGTGGACGATTTCGCTGTCGAAGGGCACATCATAGGTCTAGCGATGAGATTTCTTATACTTAGAGAATAACATACCTAACTGTAGTTTGGCCGTAGCTAGCGTTGAATTTTAGGTAGGACATTGGAAAGCATTACATTTTAAAATTGAGAGGAAGACATCACAGCGATGTGATTTCATAAAGAGTAGAATGGCTGGATAACTGCCACATCCTTTGCTTTTCGGTATCTAAAAAATTCAACTTTGAAAAGCTAAATTGCTATTCTCATTAAATAAAGCTCAGCGACACGGCAGCGCACGACGGCTATTGAAGGACACCGTGGATTTTAGTCAGTACAAGTTTAGAGTCCATCCTACCCTGCCTTGGGTGGGAGGAATCATTTGATGATGACTACGCAAAAAAAAGAAACTAGTAATTACTTACCAAACTGCGTCTGCTGTGATAAACAAAATATTTTTTTGATTCTATATGAATCTGTTCACGACCACTCCTACTCACACAAATAGTTATTGACGAATGTTCTATTTTTTAAAACTTACATGGGCATAAATAGCCAGTTAGACATTTTATTATGTAAATAAAATGCATTAGTGTTTTTTGTTCCGTAGTCTCCATGTTGTGGGTTGTTCCCGTCTTGGCAGATTATTGTTTCGATAACATGTTATACTTTGTTATTTCCAAAGTACGAGTACATACCTAGCTACGTACAAAATAAAAGACACAGTTATATTTCATTTGATGTTATGACCATAGGTCGGAATTATGTAGAGTTATTTTGGTGCTTGGATCGAAATGTTGATATTAAAGATCTTCCCGGGATTTCTAACAGTAAATCTGGTTTGAAAACAGTACAAAATACCTAATAAAAACATCAGAGATAGATGAGAAAAATAAATTGTTTAAACCTAAATAACTTTTTATATGTATATTAAATCACGGGATTTTTCTGCTCCTTAGTAATTCCGGGATTTCGGGTATATCCACTTTATGCTTTCGCAGCGTAAGTACCTACATGAATAACTCTACCTTATTCTGACCTATGGTTATGACTATGAGTTATGATGCATCATTATCATCAGCTATGCTAGCTCCATAAGAAATCTCATCGCTCTACGATCAGGGCCGGATTAACCATCTCGGGGCCCCTAGGCACAGCTCGTTTTGGGCCCTCCCTTTTTCACACCACAACAACGCAATTTCTCAATAATAGACCCTGATACCATTTTGCCCTATCAATAATACCCACACTTGAGTTGCTGATTTCAAATTAATATATATTTGTCATTTAAAAAATTAAATTAAACAAGTTAAAAATTAATAAAAGTGACTAATATAAAAAAAAATAGATTAATTTCAATAGGTACAATAAAAAAATCAGACATTCACCGTCACTCTTATAGTGTCAATAATGGGGGCTTTTACCAAAATGTTGAAAAAAAGTTTCACTTTTACCGTGGTTTCATAAAACCACACAATCCCCTTTTTTCATTTTTTTAATCGTAAGTGCTGGGCCCCTGGTCATATTGGGCCCCTAGGCACTGGCCTAAAGTGCCTTATGGATAATACGGGACTGTCTACGATGTGCTCTTCGACGAGACGGCTTTGAGATTGTCCAATCGCGCGATGGATACTTATATACCTACATCATGGATGCATTACGGGACAGTGTCGCTGCCAGTAGCTTAGTGAATGGCAAACTTCAGTTCCAGCGTGGCGTGAGCGCTGTGGCCGCGCCGTCTCAAGACCTTGTTTATATAGAGAATAGCACAGATAGCACTGCAGATCTTTACGAAATAGAAATAGGACCCAAAAATTGATTTTGATTTTCTAATCACGATTCAATTATGATATTGAACACTTCTAAAGGTGCGTACCGACTATATAACATAACATGTTATATAACATGTTTAAGATGATGTGGACACAGAATGTCATACATATAACATTGTGGATAGCACTGAAAAACGACAAACGATAATTGTTATATAACATTGTTACACTAATGTGTACGGTATTGTTTTATGTTGCAATGTTATATAACAATGTTACATGGTGTGGACCCACATTTAGTTTTTTCCTCGTGGTTTCACTCTCGCTGTTTGGCTCATAAGGTTCGTACCGTGATGTTTTAGCCTGTAGCATTACTTGGTACTTAAATGAAATAACGGTTTAAAGACATTTATTTTCTCAAAGAACAAATTACAGTTCACTTAAAGAGAAACTTAACTAAATTAACATTAGGTTTACATTAAATTACGACGTTCATATGATCTTCTGTATTATACTTACAGCGTACTTGAAGTATTACTGCGTTTATAGAATGGAAAATTGAAAAAGTGCCGCTAGTGTACGACGAGGAACTATTTTTTCCCATCCAATTGACGTCAAAGTTTCAGTTTACTTTACGTCACACAAGGAAAAGAAAAAACACAAAATGATTTTTACAATTCGTAACAGCACTTCCTGAGAGCTAATCTTAGGAACTCGTGGCTTACCGCATGACGTCTTTAAGCGTGAGTACTTAGTTCCACTGTGGAAAAGAGACAGATCTATGCAAGTCGTCTAGCGCCATTTTGCTCCCACAGTGGAACTACTCAGGCTTTATGACGTCATGGTAATAATTCTTTAATTTGCGTTCAACCAAACAAACAAAGAAACTTCAGCTTTTAGTATAGATTGGAAATGGAATTTCCAAACGCTGATCTGTTATGATGCAATAGATATGAGCGCCGATGGTCAATCTGTCGGCGGCGGCGCGCCGACTTTTTGAAGTCGGCGGCGGCGGCGTCGGCGGCGCGGCGTGACCTTTATTTAACTTTTTTAATTTATGAGAAGAATTTAAACAATATTTTACGTATATATAATTAAGATTTATTATAATTTTGACGAGACAAAGTTAATTGGCAAGATAAACTAAAAAAAGAGAAAACCAAATTGACATTAATTAAAATAGTGTGTTATTTAGTAAGCTAACTGTGAAACCGCATTAATTACGTTATTATAAAAAAAAAACTATGAAATAATCAAAAAGGACAGTATCTTTACATCTGAAACTCAAGGTGCTTCATCATCAGCTGGAAGACGTCCACTGCTGAACATAGGCCTCCCCCTTAGACCGCCACGCCGAACGACAATTCGCCACTTGCATCCATCGGTTGCCCGCGACCCTCACGATGTCGTCGGTCCACCTAGTGGGAGGCCTGCCTACGTTGCGTCTTCCGGTCCGTGGTCGCCACTCGAGAACTTTTCTTCCCCATTGGTTATCAGTTCTACGAGCGATGTGGCCTGCCCATTGCCACTTCAATTTGCAAATTTTATGAACTATGTCGGTGACTCTGGTTGGTGAGGAGCTCGTAGCTAAATAAATACAGGCCACAGGCACAGGCCTATCTTCCGCGTTAAGCTGCGATTACCGAGGTTGGTCTGTGGATGGGTGACCATCTGTCATAGCGAGTTTCCTCCGTGCCTCGGAAAGCACGTCAAAGTCAAAGTCAAAGTCAAATCATTTATTCCAATTAGGCCATCAAAGAGGCACTTTTGAACGTCGATATTTAAATTTAAAGGGAATAGGAAGGGAAGGGATTGATTCTACACCCATTCGCTAAGGTAGGTTGTATGGAGAAGAATGGGCAAGAAACTCCATACTTACTCTTTTAAAAAAAATGTTTTACAATATTTTTTAACAGCGTTTGAAATAATTAATGTCAAAGCAATGCACCTTGAAAATCTAGACTAAAATTAAAAAAATAATAAGAGCAAAAAGGTACATGGCGTTCACATTTTAACAAAATATTGAAATTACACAATTTACAAATATAATTTATGTGTGTGAGCATTCAAATTTCAACCAGCTTGACTTTGTTTAAGCCCTACATTGTACTATGGAGCAGGACCAGCATGTTTCCAAACATTTTTATCTTGAATATAATCTTCTAATTTATAATATGCTTGTTTACTAAGTGTGCTTTTTATGTAACTTTTAAATTTTTTTTCATTTAGATTTAAGATTTCGATCGGGATTTTATTGTAACATTTAACACAGAACCCCATAAAAGATTTTTGTACTTTAGACAATCTAAAATATGGTTGATCAATTTTATCTTTATTTCTCGTACTAGCTGTGCCCGCGACTTCGTTCGCGTGGATGCCGGAACTTAACTATGTATTGTTTAGTGCGAAGCGCTGTTGGAGGATACCGATGCAAATCAGTTTCTTTATGCTTTTTTTAGCGTTATAAAATCGTCAAATAAGTCTTCTCACCCAAGGCAGGGCAAGAGGGACTGTCAGACTTGTACTGACTAAAATCCACGGCGTCCTTCAATAGCCCTTTACGTTCCGGGGTCACGGTAGCTTGTAAGTCCCACGACCCCGACTGGCTTTGGCCCTCTAAGGGGGGCTCCGTCATTGTGCTGACACTCTTTAAGGCGCTCGTGGAACATAACGGGACGTCGACCCGGGCATAGTCCATGATCGAACAGCAAGTCGCCTGATTACTCGCCGCCCGAATGCCCACGCCTGTTGGCCAGAGATAGTCTTACGACGTCTGTCACCGTGGGTGTCTACCACTACGGCTGGGTCGTGAGGTAGACGCTGTCCTCTTCCTCACGCGTCCTGCCTCCTCCTTCGCTGGCATGACTGCCTCGCAGAAGGAGGCGACCGGTTCCCACTCTATTTCACCCTGCAGCATGGCGTCAACCAATGCTGAGCGCGAGAGGTCACCGCTTATCACCGTTGCCGTTGTGAGGACATGTGCGATGCTCTGCCCAAGCGGGGCAATTCTGCACCGTATGCTCTACCTTAGACCCCCACCCCCCCCATAACCTCGTAGTGGTGACATCCAAGCGTTTCTTCCTTCCCCGACAAAGGTACCTTCCAAAACTTCCGTGTCCAGTGAGGACCTGAGTCAGGTGGTTGGTCAGGAAGCCGACACCTATCCAGCCACTCCTCAAAGAGAGGTCTTACCGCCGCGATTGAGGCATCCCCGAACCTCGGTTTCGATAATCGCTCCCTACATATTACCGCCCTGAGATGGCGCCGGAGCTCTTTCCGCCGCGCCTCGACTTGTCGATGCAGCGGGGATTGGCCAGTGCTTCTTTATAAATACGTGCTGTCGGACGGCAAACTACCCATTACTCCCCGTCCGTAAACGGCTGGAATATGACACGCTGTTTCCGACGCCTTGGGCGTCTTCAGCGGTGGCTGGGGTGAGAGGTAGAGGGTGCCCTTTCCCTCACGCGCAATTATGACATGCCCAGTATTGCCCAGGCAGTAATTATTTTGTTGTGGCATTATTTTGAAACTATGATATCTCCTAAGATATTCATTGAAATCAAACGATGTCAAAGGCAATTTTGTTCAAAATTAAATGCTTGTGATGATTAACGTATTTATTTTGATAAGGATTAATATCATATTAATGAAATCCTCAAAGAGAGGTCTTACCGCCGCGATTGAGGCGTGCCCGAACCTCGGTTTCGATAGTCGCTCCGTCCATACCACCCGCTTTTTTTTATCGTGGCAAAAACATCAAATGAGTCCTCCCGCCCAGGGCGGGACAGGAGGGACTGTCAGACTTGTAGCGACTAAAATCCACGGTGTTCCTTCAATAGCACTTTATGTACCAGGGTCACGGTTACCGAGTGAGACAGTCCCGCGACCCCGGCAGGCTCTGGCCCTCTTAGGAGGCCCCATCAGATTGCTGACAGCTCTTTGAGGCGCGCGTGGATTCGTGGAACACAACGCGCCGTCGACCCGGGCATGGTCCATGATCGGACGGCGAGTCACCCATTACTCGCCGCCCGCATGCCCGCGCCTACGGTGGCCGGAGATCGTCTTGCGTCGTCCGTTGCCGTGGGCGTCTCCCGCGGCGGCTGCGTCGTGAGGTGGACGCTGTCCTCTCCCTCACGCGTTCCGCCTCCTGCTTTGCTAGCATTACTGCTTCGCAGAAGGAGGCGACCGCTTCCCATTCCGTCTCGCCACGCAGCATGGCCTCGACCAGTGAGGACACGGCGGTGCTCTGCCCAAGCGGGGCAGTCCTGCACCGTATGTTCTACCGTGTCCTCCGGGCGATACTCACAGTGATGACACCCAGGCGTTTCTTCCTTCCCCATTCGATATAGGATCCATACCGCCCCCTGAGATGGCGCCGGAGCTCTTCCCGCCGCGCCTCGACTTGTCTATGCAGCGGGGATCGGCCAGTGCTTCTTTATAAATATACATGCCGTCGGACGGCAAGCTACCCATTACTCCCCGTCCGTAAGCGGCTGGAATATGACCCACTATTTCCGACGCCCTGGGCGTCTTCAGCGGTGGCTCGGGTGAGAGGTAGAGGGTGCACTTTCCCTCACGCACAATTATGATAATGCTTAGTATTGCCCAGGCAGTTATAATTTTGTTGTGACATTATTTTGAAACTATGATATCTCCTAAGATATTCATTGAAATCAAACGATGTCAAGGGCAATTTTGTTCAAAATTAAATGCTTGTGATGATTAACGTATTTATTTTGATAAGGATTAATATCATATTAATGAAAATACCTTCGTAAAGAATGCATTACTTTAAAACAAATTTGATTTCCATAAAAAAGGTTATAGTGACTTAATCTTAAAAGATAGATATATGCTCTCGCGGACTTTATTTTAGAACTTTCTATGAGGAATAATTCCGTAGTACATAATTTTTGCGTATCTTTAACCGTTGACGCAGCGCACGCAACGAAAGCTCTCGAAAAGGAATACATTTTCCCGATTTTGAAACATTTCTCATTGCTGCTCCGCTCCTTTTGGTGATAGCGTGACGTTATATAGCCTATAGCCTTCCTCGATAAATGGACTATCCAACACAAAAAGAATTTTTCAATTCCAACCAGTCGTTCCTGAGATTAGCGTGTTCAAACAAACAAACAAACAAACAAACAAACTCTTCAGCTTTATAATATTAGTATAGATTAAAGTTATGTCTGTCGCTTATTTTGTTAAAAAGATGAAGATTTTTCCTAACATGCATTATATCACGGTAATAACAGTATTGGAACTCCCTACAAACGGACGAAACGCGAGCTATACCTACGCGCCTCGATGTCGGGGCGCGCTCGAGGCGCAGACAGTCACGGCCGTACCGTAGTGATGAACGGACGGTGCGTTGTTTTTTTTTATATAACGCATCCAGACATAAGTTTTTTTAAATTACCTGCAACCTTTGAAAGGTGACTACTAACTATAAAATAATTTTACTTACTAGTAGCTAGTAGCCGTGCTAGTAGGTAGGTACATAATTTGTGTGACTTTTTAATGGTTATGTATTTTCCTTTATCTCACGAAAAAAAGGGTATTTGGGTTAATAAATACAGTAAAATGAATAAAGTAAAGGGAAGTTACTGAGGCAAGTTAAATAGTTAAGTTATAGGCGGTTCTGAATGAATCATGATACGGTAGGTACTTACTCTTGTGTTAAAACTCCAGTGCATGTGTGTTTTGTTAGTTTGTATTATTCAAAGTAAAGTCATGGTGTAACGGCGCGGTGGGATTGTCGGCGGGCACGGAAGTGAAGCAGTGAGCTTCATTTACCTACGGTACGGTGTACAATCAACGTATATTCAGTGTACTACATAAACTTTGACACAGTCATGAATTTTGGAACGTAAGAGTACATAGTTCGCTCCGTATTTGAGTGTGCGCACTCGGTTGCATTAGGCCGACTGCCTGCGCGAGCGATGCGCTGTACGAGGTAGCGCGAGCGGCGCACTGACCTTGAAGGAGCGGTTGACGCGAATCCACACGACGACGTAATCAGACCCTTGTTATATCGTCACGGGTGCGTTTTACGTAACGGCGCTACAGTAATATTTGTTTTATTATCTGTGTTTTGTGTATGAATAATACTAGAAAAACCGGCCAAGTGCGTGTCGGGCCACGCACAGTGTAGGGTTCCGTAGTTGCCCATCAAAATACTTATGCGAACTAACTTAATTAAACTGAGTCGCTGAATTTAATTTTAAAAAGAAGAATTTTCAAAATCGGTCCAGGAGTCTTTGAGAAATCGGGGAAAATACACAAAAAAAAAAGATTACGACGAATTTAGAACCTCCTCCTTTTTTTGAAGTTAGTTAAAAATAGTTGACGATAAAAACCTACCTATTCCCAAAAAACATCCTATTAAAGCTGTAAAAATAAAGTTGACAAACTTACATTTGCAGTTGAAAAACATGTTCTCCGATACATTTTGTTTAAGAAAATATGTTATCCAAGTACATTTTATAAGTTGGTCGACTATTACTCGTAAAGTTATAAATTAAATTAAATCTATTAATAAAAAACAACACGCATTTTTATTGAACACTTCCTTTTCAATATACAAAGTATTTTATTTGTTTACTTAAATATAAGAAAAGTATATTTACAATCACAACACTAAATAGAAACAGAAAGTAGGCAAATGTAATTAAAATGCTGGAGACGGGCGTCGGACAGCCCTAACGCATGTTTACGTACCGCGCGGCTGTAGGTATTTATTTCTATCATGCGGCCGAGATCCATTACTGTAGATATTTATACTGTGATTATATTTTCATAAATAAATTGACAAGGCACTGTCATTATATTAATCTTTTTGAATAATTCCCTAAGAGATTCGCGACGACGTAGATTGTAAATTGCTCTGACAGCTCTTTTTTGCAAAATAAAGATAGATTCAATGTCAGCTGCCCGGCCCCACAATAGGATGTCATATGACATAATGCTGTGAAAGTAGCTGAAGTAAACCAAACGCGCAGTTTCGACGTCTGTTAACTGCCTTATCTTTCTAACAGCATAAGCGGCTGAGCTTAGTCGCCCTGCTAGAGATGCTATATGGGGGCCCCATTGTAATTTGTCGTCTAACGTGATTCCTAGAAAAACTGTCTGATCAATAAATTCCAATTTTTTTCCGTTCAATAAGATGTCACATTCGCTACTTCTAACATTTGGTAAAGTGAATCTAATACATTTTGTTTTCTTTTCATTAAGAACTAAATTATTAACAGTAAACCAATTTTGAACCTTAAGAATACAGTCATTAACAGTGTCTAGATTTTGTGCACGTCTGTCAATTTTAAAAATTAAAGATGTATCATCAGCAAATAACACCATCTGTGGTTGATTTTTTAGTAAATGAGGTAAATCATTAATATAGACTAAGAAGAGGAATGGACCCAAAATAGAACCTTGAGGCACTCCCATAGTCATTTCAGCCCCCAATGAGTTTGTACCGTTTATCTGAACTTTAACCTGTCTATCTTTTAAGTATGAATTTAGTAAATCAAGGGCTTTATTTTTAATACCATAATGTTCTAACTTCAGCAAAAGCGTTTCGTGGTTAACGCAATCGAATGCTTTTGAGAGGTCGCAAAAGATTCCTATGGCATCCTGTGCTTCCTCCCAGGAGTTAAAAATGTTCTTCAATAGGGTAACACCGGCGTCAGTTGTACAACGACCTTTGGTGAAACCGAACTGTTGATCATGAAAGATGGAGTTTCTATTGAAGTGACATAGCAATTGTGCAAGCATTAACTTTTCAAACACTTTACTGAAGACTGGCAAAATTGACACAGGCCTATAATTGTTCGGTTCTTTACAATCACCCGATTTGAAAAGTGGAGCAACCTTACTATGCTTCATGAGATCCGGAAACACTCCTTGGTCTATACTGCTATTAAATATAAAAGCTAAATAAGGTGCCACGGTTTCTATTATAGATTTGCAGGCCGTAAAGCCGTTGGTCCCGGCTGTCATTTGTAGATCTTTGACAGTCGTTACTGTTAGTCAGAAGCTCTACAGTCTGACAACCAGTCTTACCATGGGGTATGATATTGCCCAGTTACTGGGTTGTGGAAGTCCGACAGGCAGTCGCTCCATGTAAAATACCGATATCCAGCTGAATCTGGTTTGACTGGAAGCCTACCACAATATAGTTGGAAAAAGGCTATGCATGCTATGATAAATGCTTATGCATACAAACACTTCAACACTTCGATATACCTACAGTCGATACGACATCGCTGGAAGGACGGCAATACTGCCCAGGTTTCGATTGAATCGAAGACTTTTTCATAGCCCACAAACGCTAAACATAATGGCCGATTATACTCCTCTGTCTTCTGTATAATCTGGCGGCGCGTGTGTATGTGGTCTATAGTACTAAAACCATTTAGTACTATAGACCCCAACGGAAACCGGCTTGTTCGGGAGGCTGGAAGTCATCAAACCTGCGTTCGAGACGGTTCGTAATAACTCTTGGGAACAGCTTGTATACACGGCTCAGAAGTGAGATTAGTCTGTAGTTTTTCAAAAAGGGTGTTTTATAAAAGTCTACGTCTAGTGCCGCCATTTTGCCAGCATTTAATTATCGTGCGTTCGGTTTGGTCAGCGTATTAGATTAAACTGAACGCCGCCGCCCGCTCAGGTTCGGCGCGCCGGCGCCTGGGGACGGCGCGGCGGCGGCGGCGCGGGGGGAATCACGGCGGCGCGGCGGCGGCGCGCCGGCACGGCGCTCATATCTATGATGCAATAGCTTACAAAAAATAAATTTAAAAAGACTTCGCGATAGATAGATAGATAACTTTATCAAACAAAATTATATCAAAAAATCCGACGAAATAAAAATCTATCGAAACGGAAACCATCCGAATATGTGACTTGATGACCTTGTCTGAGCATGATTTTTATAATTTAACATAGGTATTCTATTACTTTTATTTTTATATCTCCCACTTACCTAAAATCGTAAATAAATGCAAGAATATTTATTAACTACTATGTTTGTTCCGGTTTCACATCAAAACAACTGAACCGATTTTGTTGAATTTTGAGACCTACAGTACAGAGATAAATTAAGACCTTAAAGGATACAGATAATTAAGTAAGTAGGTACCTAGTGAATATGTTTTTAGGAGATAATCTCAAAGACTCCTAAACCGATTTTGAAAATTCTTTCAGCAGCAAAGCTACGCTAAGATTAGAGAACTTCCATTTAATTATTTTAAAAGCTGACTTAATAAAAAATGGTTATCAGAAAATGTGTTTTACGATTAAGTGAATTTTAAACATGGATACCTACCTAATGTTGTACCAACATAAACACATCACTTTTTTGTGTATATTAGACTGTTGATGTTATTTTATTTCTTATTTTTGTTGTACCTAGGTAATTATTTTTGTACTTGTTCATGTATTTGGATACTAAATGTATACCTACGTCTAATGTTCATCTTAGGATAATTGTTTGTTAACCCTACAATGCATTCTGTACCATATCTGGGACAGTCAAAATAATTAAATCTACTGTTTATTTGGAGACACCTAGCGTCATTAATCGACTGACGGAATAATCTTTACACACTTAGCAACGGTTTAGTAATGGCAAGTGTCACCAGATATTGTTAGGTATCGATTGATATTGTGATTCGCACACAATTTGTAAGATCGGCGCAAACTCGTGGTTTACGTAAATAGAAAATTCTTTAAAAAATAGTTTTTTTTAATATTTGGAAGCGTAAAAAATAGATTTACATTGGAAATACTGCATATTAAATGGAGGTAAGTATTTTTTTTTATTATTACTGTTTATGTTCTAGTAATATCAATTTATTTAAATGTTCCAGATATGGTACACCATGCATTAGTTCACCTCTAACATTCTGTTTCGGTTGGATTTTATTACAGATTATGGCGAAGGTATTGTCTGACAAGTTGATGGAGCAGTATTTAGATATACCGTCTGGGAATGAAGACAGTCAAGACTTTTCAAATGCAGAAAGTGATGATGACATGGCGAAAATTATCAAAGAAAATTTGCACCAAACGAATGAAGATAGTGGCTCTGAAAATGATATTGAGTCTACCTGGCTGGTTTGCAGCATTTTCTTGTACTAATTGTGGTATTACCCTCGCCGAATGAAGAATGAATGAATGAAGAATCAACAAATCTTCAAGCCAGCATTTTAGGATCAAGTACTTCATCACGCCACAATAGAAGTTCTTCCACTATGCCAGTTAGGAGAATTCGAATTTCTTATAATGTTAATAAAAGAAAGAAAGTAAATTTTGAAAGAAGAAGAAGAAAACAAATGTTTAGAGTCTGATCATCCCCAATTATCATCATCAAAAGATCATCTCAAATATAAATTTAGAGCCACCAATCACGAATTTGAATGCTCCATTGCAATATTTTTTATGACAAACTAGAAGTTGAAGAAATGCATGAATTCTGCATCCAAAATGACCCATCTAAGACCGTCTTTATATCACCACATACGAATTAAAAAAGTTTTTAGGTTCCCGGAGTAATGCTCATGAGCATTACTCCAGGATCCCTGCGCGATCGACTCAGAAATGAGGAGATTCGTAGACAAACCTAAGTTACCGACAAAACCAACGAATAAGCAAGTTGCAATGGCAATGGGCAAGCCATATAGCACGTAGAACTGATGGCCGATGGAGGCGTAAGGTTCTCTAATGGAGACCACGCACCGGCGCAGCGTAGCGTAGGACGTCCACCAACAAGGTGGACAGACGATCTTATGAAGGCCACAGGAACACGCTGGATGCAAGCCGCTTCCAACTGGTCCTACTAGTCTAAAGGGGATGCCTATGTTCAGCAGTGGACGTCTTACAGCTGATATATACATTATGATGATGATGATGATTACTCCGGAACGAGAAGAGACAACCCTGTAAGTATTCACAGTGTAAAGGAAGAACATATTAGATATTTTGCGAAAAGTGCCGTGTTAATTTTTGATTGAACAAAGATAATAATAGTTTAATTTAATTTCGTTTATAAATAGAGCTAGTCTTAATATAAAATTAAATATATAATTATGTTCATTGTTCCTAATTAAGAGCCAAATATTAGTGTTAATGCATACTGTACCACATATGGAACAGAATTGAAAAAATAAATATCTACAAAATTAATGAATTCTAATTTTTATTATTATTTTTTATTATGTCTAGACACCATATAGGACCACATATATTTTTTGACACGATTTAAAAAAATCATGCATTGTAGGGTTAAATGTTCACCTTAGGTACGGGCAATGACAACATACAAGACTAAGGCGATTCTCACACTGCCCCGCATGATGCAGCGTAGCGCGTGGATGCGTGTCTCCGTTTGTATGGAAAACACGCACCGCATCCGCATGAACGCGCGTGGATGCATTTTCTGTGTGTTAGGGTCGATTTATACTAGCACAGAGTCGAAGCGCATCGAAGCGCATTTTCTAAAACTGAACATAACAATTTCAACCTTAACTCCACAGCGTAACGCACACTTTACTTCTAAGATTTTCACGATTCACGATCGGCGTTGTTCGCGCGCAGACGCGAGAATTCTGAAGAATGCGCGCGACTTTTAAAAATCTTAGAAGTAATTATGTGCGTTACGCTGTGGAGTTAAGGTAGAAATTGTTATGTTCAGTTTTAGAAATTCGCTTCGATGCGCTTCGACTCTGCGCTAGTATAAATCGACCCTTAGACTGTGTTAACATCCATGCGCTACGCTGCATCATGCGGGGCAGTGTGAGAATCGCCTTACGAGTATGTACCTAGACCTACAAGGATCTCATTATCTAAATTGTAAAATTTTATTATTTTAGGTACTAGCTTCTGCCAGCGACTTCGTACGCGGCTCCTGTTGCTTATGCCAACGACAATGTGGTCGTCAAAATCGAAGATCTGAAACGTCTGATGTCGAATTCTTAGAGCCTGGGGACGGGAAAACAAAGGGACGCGCATGACGATTCCAGATCTTTCATTTTTGTAATTCAACAGGAAATGCCCATCAGACTAAACAACTCTTGCTAAGTGTTATTCATATACATGTTATAGTGTAGCTGGGCTCTTGGAATTCCACATCAGTTGTTCCAGATCTCAATTTTCATACGTCAACAGAGAGTGCTCGTTAGGCTGAACAACACTTGCTAAGACGTCATTCCTATATTTATGTTATAGTGTAGCTGGGCTCTTGGAGTTCCACATCAGGTGTTCCAGATCTTCAGTTTTTATACGACAACAGGGAGTGCTCATCAAGCTGAACAACTCTTGCTAAGACGGTAATACTGTATACCTATGTAATAGTGTAGCTGGGCTCTTGGAGTTCCACATCAGGTGTTCCATATCTTCAAATTTATTTTCTCAGCAGAAAATGCTCATCACGCGGAACAATTTTTGCTATGGCGCTATTTTTGTATCTCTTATAGTTTAGCTGATCTATTGCAGTTTTGCATAAGGTGTTCAAGTTTCCAAATGAATTATAGTTCCAATAAATTATAGCCTGTATGTTGCCTAGACTTAATAGCTATAAAACAAACAAAAAAAACAATCAAATCCGCGCGTCCAGTAGTTCCGAAGATTAGCGTGTATGGAGTAACTTCTCCCGTTTTCCTAACATTTCCCTTCACTGCTCTGCTCCTATTGATTGTAGCGTGATGAAAAGTATACTATAACCAGCGCAGGAGTATGGAAAATAATTGTAGCAAGTTTCGTCAAAATCCGTCGAGTAGTTTTTGTTTCTATAACGGTTAGGTATACAGACAGACAGACAATAATTTTATTAATTGCATTTTTGGCATCAGTATCGATCCCCACCCCCTGATAGTTATTTTGGAAATATATTTCATGTACAGAATTGACCTGTCTACAGATTTATTATAAGTATAGATAGATAAATAGAAGAAGAATAGAAGACGAAAGATAGATAACTTAGCTTTTAAAAACAATTTGCATGCTGAATAGTAGTAAGCGGAATATGTAGAACTTTTTAGATTTAACACCTCAATGTACCATATTTCACGCAAATAAAGATACCTAGGTACCTATTCTATTCTAAAATTTCTGACATACCGATACGACAGTCTAGGAGGAGGGAGGTGTAACGAAGTCGCGACGAAAACAGTCTAAGTAGGTAGGTGCTAGTGCTACCTGTATGTAGGTGGTACCGTGGTACCTAAAGCATAGAATATACATAGTATAGTACTATAATGTACCTAGTTGACGGACAACGGGCTTGTTTCTTTCTTTTTAGTTTTTTTACGCAGTCGGGTTTTTTTTAAGAGCAATATTTTGTCTTTTTTTATTCCTATCGTCGCGTCGGGGCCCCATATAATTGATACGGCTGATACGGCGGTAGCTACGCCTCCGGTAAGCACGTAAAGCTGATGTTCCTGCCTGGTTGCATCGAATTGCCAACCTAATGGATGGAGTTTATAGGAACAAAGAGTAGGTACTTACACCTTTTCTTGGGACAATCCCACCGCAATATTTCCAAACCACTGAAAGCCAGAATCAACAGCGGGCCAGCGGCGAGCACCAGAAAAACGAGACAATATTATTCCCTCCAGGTGGCATTACAAAATTCTATGAAGCTCGACGTGTCCCGGAGAATGAATTTAACTGCCTTGGATCTTCCAACGAAATTAATCAGAAAATAGTACCTAGTGGTGGAGGAGTAGGAAGATACCTACATAGTTTCCACTTCCCTCCATGTCAAGCAGGAGACAGAACGAAACAACAAAACAATATAAGTTTTTAGACTGACATGGTCACAACAACTATTATTTAGATTTAAAACGGGATATTTACCATGTTTACTATTTACCACTACATACCAAGATTAGTTCGAGAAGCGATCGAAATCACAAAATATAAAAATTTCAATCGTGAGGATGGGTTTCAACTGTCGAGGGCCTGGAACCCAGTGGTTCAATTATGTAAAAACCGAAAAAGCACGGAAACTAGTTCGCGAGCGGATACAGTGAGTTTTGTGTGTCGGGAACAAAATCGTGTTGTGAGTGAGACGAGTAACAATAGTAGTGGTGTCGAACGCAAAAAACGAGCGAGAAGGAGGGTAGACCGTTTTGTCTGCTCTTAAACATCCACCCGCAATTTCTTCAGTTCATCCGTGATCATGGCGCTTGAAACAGTGCCGAAATATAGGAAACTCAAAACAAATAGTAAACATGGTAAATATCCCGTTTTAAATCTAAATAATAAAAACAATAGGCACAAAAGAGTAGGTACAACTCAGTATTTGTGAACTTTAAAATCGCCTACGGATTTGACTGGTCACCTGTTGTAAAAATTTACACCCTATTATAAGGGTGAGGATCGTGTTGGAGCACCATAAAATATTAGTTCCTGATTTCCCCATAACGTATGTGTGTCGCTTCAGTATTTACATAGGTTCTTTATCAGAAAAAATCACTAATGACCAATTTTATTTTTTTTTGATGGATTTTGCAATCCTTGGTCTGGCTTCTTTATATAGAGTTGCTTTTAATAAAATCATGAAATAATAACATAAAAATCTCACGGGTAAAATGGAACGCTTATGTCAAAATGAATGTCATGTAGTCTATGAAGTAAATCTATGGTCACTGAACTGTCAACAATAAAAAGTTAAACCACGTTTTACGACAAGTCTGTTATTTATTTTAAAATATCACGAAAATCCAGCACGATATTTTAAAAGGTTATTGGCCCAGCCATGCTTACGGCCTAATAATCGTGCTGGATTAGTTTTTTATCAAGAAGGCTGCGGTCAAGCGGCAATAAATACGTCGGCCAGCTCAGGGCTCCGGTGGCGGTCGGCGGTTTGGTCGGTGAAGGCCAATATATCAATAACGCACGTGAGACGTGTGATTGCGGTAAAGCAACAATAATACGGCGATGGATTCCGTCGGAAATATGGCTACTGGACAAAGCTATCAGCAGCTTCAAGGTGTTGAAAACTGGACAGCGTGGTGTTTCAAAATACGAGTCCTCCTAAGAGCTATGGATCTCTTAGACGTCGTTGAAGGCACACTCCAGGCCAACGAAGATCAGACCAAATGGATGCAGAAAGATGCGAAAGCTCAAGGTATGTTGGTAACAAGCATATCTGAAAAGGTTATACCACAAATAGTAAGCTGCAAAACGTCAAAACAGATTTGGGATAAGCTACATACAATATTTGAACAGCGCGGCGAGCTGTCTGTGCACATACTTCAGCAGAAGTTCTTTTCAATGAAATTTGAAGAAAGGGAAACCGTATCAGAGTTTCTAGGACGGTTCGAGTCTCTCCTGAGTAAATTGAAGAATCTTAACGCTGAAGTGAGTCAAACTATGGCCATCACAAAGATAACTTCATCTCTCCCATCACAATTCCAGCACTTTGTGTCAGCATGGGAATCGGTGCCAGCAGAAAAAAGGACCATGGACGAGCTAGCGGCGAGATTACTGATAGAGGAGCAACGTGCTTCCACCAAAAACAAAGAAGATGAGTCGTCTGCGTTCATTCACAAGTCTACAAGAAAATGCTATCGGTGTGGCAAAGTAGGACATCTGAAAAAGGACTGCAAAACAAAAAGTAAAGGTACAATAATTAATGATACTAAGTGTAATATTTGTAAGAAAAATAATCATAAAAGTTCAGATTGTTGGTTTAAAAATAAAAATGAGAAAAGTCAAAATGTAAACAAAAGAAATCAAAGCAATGCATTCTCTGTGTTCGAGCTATCATCATTGTTTTACAGTCAATTAGAAAGTGATAATTGTTGGGTAATGGATAGTGGAGCTTCAGAGCACATGTGTCATGATTTTAATATGTTTTTAGACTACAAAAAACTAGAATGTCCTAGGTCCATAGTAATTGGAGACGGCAAAATCATACAAGCCATTGGTATTGGAGTTATTTCTTTAGAAGCATTTACAGGTAAACAATGGATAAATACAACATTAAATAACGTTCTACATGTTCCTAGCATCAAGATGAATCTATTTTCAGCAAGTTCAACTACAGATAGAGGTTATGTTTTGACAATTACTAGTAAAATGTGTTATTTCAGGAAAAATAACAATAACAGTGTTTGTGCACTAGCATATAGGAAAAATAACTTATTTCTAATGAAGTTTAGGTCTCATAAAGTTCAAAATGCTTGTGTTGGTAAATCAAGTGACAGCTTATCTGAATGGCATGCTAGAATGTGCCACCAGGATATTGAACAGGTAAAAAACATGTTAAATAAATGTGATATAGATTTCAGTGCTGGTAAACAAGAGGAAATAACATGTGAGCCATGTCTTTTGGGTAAGCTACATAAGAAACCGTTTCCTATAAGTTTAAATAGGGCAGATAAGCCCGGTCAATGTTTACATATGGATTTATGCGGACCTATGGAGACTGTCTCATTAGGTGGATCCAGGTATTATCTACTCATAAAGGATGACTTTTCAATGTATAGAACGGTTTATTTTCTGAAAAATAAGTTTGAAACAGTTGATAAAATTAAAACCTTTTTAAATTTTGTTACTAAAAATTTAGAATATAAAATTGAAGTAATAAGATCAGATTGTGGTTCTGAATTTATGAACAAAGAGGTGAAGTCTCTCCTAGATCATTTAGGTATTGTACATCAAAATAGTGCTCCGTACACACCCCAGCAAAACGGTTGCATAGAACGTGAAATGCGTACAATAACCGAAGCAGCCAGAACAATATTATTATCAAGTAATTTAGATAAGTCTCTTTGGGCTGAAGCTGTCAATACAGCTGTATACGTTATAAACAGAACTGGTAAAAGTAGGATTAAAAATGTAACTCCATATGAGCTCTGGTATAAAAAGGGATTATATGATATAAACAATTTAAATGTGTTTGGTTCAAAAGTAGGTGTACACATTCCAGATCATTATCGCAAGAAATGGGATAGCAAAGCTGAAATAGGATACTTTGTAGGTTATAGTGAAACAACAAAAGGTTTTAGAATTTATTTTCCCCATAAAAATGATGTTTTGATTAAAAGAGAGGTAACATTTCTGAAAGGCAATTCTAGTAGTCAAAAGTTAGGCAATACTTTTCAAGATCATAATATTATAACCCCACTATTATTAAAAGAAGAAATAAATAATAAAGAGGATGAAATAAGAGAAGAATATCACAGTTTTAATGAGGAAGGTGAAGAAGATGTAACACAGTTATCAGATCTTGATGAAAATACAGAAGTACAAACAGAGGAAATTCTAAATTCAGAAGAAACATCCGAGTCAGAAGAAGAGGCAGAAGAAACACCTCAAGTACTAACACACTCACGGAGAGGCAGAGCAATAAAGAAACCATCAAGGCTAGATGACTACGATACAAACCTTCTGTCCATCGGTACAGAGCCAGCTACTCTAGAGGAAGCGCTTGACTCTGAAGAAAAAGAAGAGTGGAAGATTGCTATGAAGACTGAGCTAGATACCCTGATAGAAAATAACACATGGACAGAAGTAAATAGCGTACCAGAGGGGAATAAAGTAATTTCTAGTAAATGGGTTTTTAAAGTTAAACAAGTAGGTACTAATAAAGTATATAAAGCTAGGTTGGTAGCAAGAGGCTTTGAACAGTCTGATTGTGATTTAGAAGTATATTCTCCTGTAGCTAAATTGCCTACTTTTAGAGTTTTTATAGCAGTTGCAAATAAACTTCAACTTCCAGTTCATCAGATGGATGTTGTAGGCGCCTTTCTACATGGTGACATTGATGAGATTGTATACATCAAGTTACCAAGCGGTGAAACATGCAAGTTAAATAAATCATTGTATGGTTTGAAAAAGTCTCCTAAATATTGGAATAACAAGTTTGATGACTTCATGAGTAAAGAAAATTTCAGTAAATCTAAAAATGATCATTGCTTATATTTCAGAAAGGTAAATGAATGTATGCTATACGTTTTGCTATTTGTTGATGATATTCTTATGTTTTGCACTGAAAACAAGGTTTTGGAAGATTTTAAAAGCGAACTAAGCAGTAACTTTAATATGAAGGACTTAGGTTTAGCCAAATGTTATTTGGGTATCGATATTGATCAAAAGAAAGGTACAACGGTAATTAGTCAGAAAACATATCTTACTAAAGTTTTAGAGCATTATAATATGTCAGATTGCAAACCAGTTTCTACTCCAATGGACCAAAACTTTAAGTTTGAAATACTAAAAAGGGAAAAATCTGAAAGTCCAGAAATAGAGAAAAAGTGTAGACAACTCATAGGCAGTTTAATGTATGCAGTTTGTGGTACAAGACCAGATCTATGTGTATCAGTTTGTTTCCTCAGTAGGTACCAACACTGTGCTAGTATTATGTTGTACAAGGCATTGAAACGTATTCTAAGGTATATAAAAGGTACATTAAATTACTCTTTGGTATATAATAGCACATCCACAGAATTGCAAGGCTTTGTTGATGCAGATTGGGCCGGTGACACACAAGATAGAAAATCTACCACTGGTTATTTGTTTAAATTATTTGATTGTACTGTAGTATGGTGTTGTAAAAAACAACTTAGTGTGTCATTATCCTCCACTGAGTCTGAATATATTGCATTAAGTATGGCTATTTCAGAAGCATGTTGGCTGAAGAACTTGTTATGTGACTTTGATATTGTCGGTAATGAAGTGATCTTGTATGAAGACAATCAGTCAGCAATAAAACTTGTTTATAAAAATGAAAATAATAAAAGATTAAAGCACTTGGATATTAGGTATCACTTCATTATGGACAAAATAAAGGATAAGTGTATTTCAGTAAAGTATATTAAAACACAAGATAATTTAGCTGATTTATTAACTAAGCCATTGGGAAAAACTGTTTTTGAGAAGTTTGTTAAGTTAATTTTTTAAGAATATAGGCTATGCACATAATCTATGTAATGTTGGTCATGCATTTTTAGAGTTTCATTCCGTTAAAAATAAAGGGGCAAGTTAAGTATTTGAATGTGCCAATATAAAATGCATTACTAACAATTTAGTTAGGATTAAATAGCTTAATATTTATGTTTTAAACAGGGAAAACAGGAAAATATTATGTTGAGGGGTGGTGTAAAAATTTACACCCTATTATAAGGGTGAGGATCGTGTTGGAGCACCATAAAATATTAGTTCCTGATTTCCCCATAACGTATGTGTGTCGCTTCAGTATTTACATAGGTTCTTTATCAGAAAAAATCACTAATGACCAATTTTATTTTTTTTTGATGGATTTTGCAATCCTTGGTCTGGCTTCTTTATATAGAGTTGCTTTTAATAAAATCATGAAATAATAACATAAAAATCTCACGGGTAAAATGGAACGCTTATGTCAAAATGAATGTCATGTAGTCTATGAAGTAAATCTATGGTCACTGAACTGTCAACAATAAAAAGTTAAACCACGTTTTACGACAAGTCTGTTATTTATTTTAAAATATCACGAAAATCCAGCACGATATTTTAAAACCTGTCATACTTAGGGACGTTACCCATGGCGCAACCCGATTGTAATTCGATCGATTTCAACTACAAGTGAAAATCAACCTTATCACTATGGCATATGAAAAAAACACGTTGTTATCTACGGTAAATGACAAACAAAACACGATCGCTACGACGACGTCAAGTCAATCGAATTGCATCAATATTCTTAGCAGCAAGGTCGATTTTCACTTGTTGTTGAAATCGGTCGAACCTCTTCGCAACGCGCCATGGGTAAAGTCCTTTAGTCATACTCGTAGGACCACCCAGGGAGAGAGGCCTATTTTAATAGTTTTACAAAAAAACGACTTGTCCAGTCCCCAAGTTTACACACAAATCTATGATAAAGCACGGTTAGCGCAGTGGCGATTGGACAGCTGCGCAGCGTGTCGCGGTCGCGTTCGATTCCCGCACGGACCAAATATTTGTATCATAAATAAAAACAAAACAAGATCGTCTCAATGACATCAAGTCAATCGAATTGAATCATTATTTCTTAGTAGCAAGGTTGATTTTCACTTGTAGTTGGAATCGGTCGAATCGCGTCACATGGCGCCATGGGTAAAGACCAAAGACATTAAACTATATACGAGCAATAGACGGGACATCACGAAGAAATTTGTGATCCAAAACTTTTTACCAATAGGTAAAAAGTCCCTCAGTCTAGTAGTCGCGTTGCTATGCAACGCTAGATAGTGCTACTGACGCACGGCATCAACAATTTTGTATGAAAATTTTCCCAATGCCCGCTCTATAGGTTCTTTTAAATCTCTTTGGTAAAGACCCTTAGTTGTAGGATCCTCGGGCTCTGTCCTACAGTTGGAAAATAATTGACAGCATATTGTTTCTCCATTCTCCATGGCCTCTATTTTTTAGCTAATTATAAGCTGCAAGATTTATTAAGTAAAGAGTCAAGTTTCGGTATACATCATGTATTTATTCATTAAATTATACAATTAACTACTATTGATTTTACATTCAGATACTAAGGTGAGTTACTTAATTCTATACCATATAACTAGTGAAATAAATTGTCTTTTACTTTGCACAATAGTGCACTAAGTTTTAGCTTGTGAAACACTTTGAATTTCAAGGCAATTCAGTGCACAGCACACATATAAGTCACTACCCGACGGTATCACTGAATTAATTGCTTTGTTTTCTCATACCCATGCCATCATTCACAAGCCTACGCTGGTTGACTCCTAGGAGCCTCGTAGTTGTCAAGATGGATCATCATCCGAGTCCAGCTCATCTGAAGAATCCTCTGAGGAACTGCTATCAGTAGAATCTGATTCATCATCACTTTCATCATTTATGTAGACTTGATTGTTCCTGTGTAACCCTGTTAGTAATGACATGGAGGCCATTTTAACAGCCACTTCATTCTCCATTATGTTATCCACCTCTTCTTGTTTCACCATCTCTGCAGCAGCCTCTAATTCTTCCAGATCCAATTCCAAATCATTTTTAGTTATTTCAATATTAGCAATGTTATTGTACAACTCATCAAGCTCCTCATTTCTACATTTCTGCAGGAAAATTAAATAATCCTTGATGTACAACTGATTCAAAATGTATCTCGCATCATTGCTTGCATTGAACATTTGGTATATCTCAATCATGCATTTCACCACGAATTTCTTTCCTTTTTTAAATAGAGCTACCAGATCATTTTTCACTTTGATGCACAGATCAAAGTTCCTAAATATTGGGTAAATTAATGCACGTCTATATGATGCAATGAGAACCTGCTTCATATCATCAAATGTGCAGAACCAACTTAGGGTTGAGGACAGCTTGTTTATGGTCCATCCTGATTCCACAGTGCTTTCATTCAAAGTAGACCGTTTATCATAACAATATCCATAGAGAATATCAACCAATCCATAGAGAACTTGCTTATACTCAGTCTTACTAAGCAAATAGTGTTTGTTTGGTAACTCTTTCAGTACACTAATTTCTTCCTCAGAAAATTCAATCTCTTTATTAAAATTTGGCATACACCAAGGCGCTACAGCTGTCAGGAATGGCTCAAGTAGTTCTTCATCATAAAAGTCAGCCAGGTAATGGTCTGTTGAAAATTTGACATTTTCATGTTGATCTCTCTTAGCATTACGCTCTTCAATTGCCACTGTTTCAGGGACACGTAATTCGAAAATCTGAGGGAACTCAATACCAATGTTGCTGAATTCAGTTGTTAATTTGTTAGCAAATCCATAGGAAAACTTATTGGCATATTCATCTTCATTGTTCCCATTTTCTAGAGTGATTCCATCTTCTTCTAACATTTCCACTAAATCTGGATTTATGTCAGGGATATCGGCTGGAGCCAGTAAACTTGTGATCATATCGAGATTTTCGAAATGTTCTCCTCTGTTCTCTTTGTCGAAGGTTAAATTAAAGTCACCAGAATCACATAAGTACGAACCTTTAGCGCTGTCATTATCGACGATTCTGCCTGGTAGGCGTAGCCGCAGGAAGTATGGACTGGATACAAACAAAAAATTCTCGCCATCGACGTCAATTTCTGTGTCCCCGATGTTTGTATACGGTGCGTGCACATTTATATAAACGTGGTTTTCGTCCTGAGTTAACTTGAAACGTGGAGTCAACATTTTGGTTGCGCATTGACCACCCTTAAAATGCACCTATGATTTATGCCTAAGTTGTAAAAGTTGATGCATACATACACTGAGTATAGCGTGCAGGCGTGCACATAATATTGCAGTCTCGATCAATCGAGTACCTACAAAACAGAATAATATACCATAACAAACTATAGTAACTACAAGACAACACGAACTCTCACTCCTCAGTTAATCGGAGCACAAGCTGGCTGTTGTTTTCTCGGGTTTTGTTTGCTTTTCAGAAACAAGAAACAACACGGCTCGCTCACACACGCTTGCTTGCCGAGCTTGTATTTTTGACTTTTGTTTTGATTTTGACATATAAATGACACTGACAGTGACTGTCCGACATTGAGTTGCCAACATCTAATAATGACCCAAAAATTAAACAAGACTGTAAGCCGGCATTATTTTTTCGGAGTATAAGGCCGAGACTCCACCAAAGCTGTGCGAGTCAAAACATGTTTTGAACAACCAATAGGTAGAATTGCGTTGCGGCACGGGTTGCGGAGTGGAGCTGTGTCAATAACGCAATTCTATTGGTTGTTCAAAACACGTCTCGACTCGCACAGCTTTGGTGGAGTCCTTCATAACCAGAAAGTTGGCAACGTCGCTAATAGCTGTCATATATTTACAAGTTTTAATTAATTTGGCAATGTTACTGTATGGAAATAAGAAAAATGGCTCTGTTGTAGAGCACTAGAAAATTGATATAGGAATGCAATTAAAACACTGAATTTGATGTTGTAACCGTTTCAGGTGTATAAAAGGCATTTGGAAAGTTTCCAAATGCTTTTTTTACGTCTAATACTATATATTCCGTGTTACGATATTAATTATTGTATTCCCTAATCAATTTTTAGTGCACTACACAGCCATATTTCTTATTTTCATACATGGACCTAAAAAAAAAGGCGGACGGAACTTCACTAAGAAACAATGGGGATGGCAACTCAAAGCTAATCGTAGATGGCGCTGCGATAGTTGGTCCCCACGTCAGATTACTGTCTACAATTTACAAAAAACAAACAAGATTTATTGTTATAAAAATTGAGTATAAATACAAAACAAATATGGAAAATTATTCGTCAATGCAAGTCCTTATACTAAAAGAAGAATTAAGACGCCGCGGTGCATCTACAAGAGGAAAAAAAGTGATTTAATTGAGTGGTAATACATTTGATTTTACCGTAATAAATCCACAATTACTTGTAGTTGAGGTTTCAATTTTTGAGTTTAGGTATGTTTTACCTGTCCTCTCCTATAACAAGAATATAATGCTGCTTCTGACTTTCTATTTTGATAAAATTTCATAATGTTCTAAGTCAGTAATTTTAACCCTTTGTTCTATTTAGATTCGAGAAATATCACAATATATTTAATTTCTTAACACCACAACTATCACAAAACTCGTTCCAGGTGATAATTCTTCCGCCAGACGAACCATTTCATGATTTATAGAGCGATGCAATACTGGTACTTAACCTCAAATACAAAAGTAGATATTATTTTGAAAAGTGTATTCGATTGTTTAGTTATGGTATAATCATAGAATTTCATTAATAAACTCAACTAACGGCCTGTCTCGGCTTCGCAAGGCTGGATATTTGTTTATTATATAGCTTTTCCTTAGTGATAATACAATTTTTGTTCTCACAGCAGTCATAGCAGCTACCCATTATTTCTTGATAGTGTGAATTGTCGGAAATTTGTATGTTCCATCATTTTTACAGCTTATTACACAACATCTAATCATTTTACATCAATAAATCGTTTTTTTTTTCAGAAAATTCCTTTGATTTGACAGTTCTTTTGGGACCAAACTGTCACTTGTCACTTTGACACTTGCCTTCCCCATTGAAGCACCCATAGTAAGTCAGTGCGCTAATGTGGACAAGCCAGCACGCACACATTCACACCATAGTAAGTCAGTCGTCGGCCATTACGCTTCGAACGACACTCGCGGTTTTATACGGTGTTATTTTGTCTAATAAAAATCAAAGTATGCCGTCATGTGTTGCAAAAAGTTGTCTAAACCATAGTAGTTCAATTAAAAAAGCAAGGGGATCACTTTTCATAGTTAAGCATGTCAATTTGAAGCTTATTTCTCGATTTTACGTCAATAAATTTAATAAACATCTCGAAATCAATCAGTGTTGCAACTATTTCAAGGTTCAAATTATTTTAAAATTGGGAGATTTATATTTTTATGTTACTATTTATCGTTATTGTATTCTTCTATATTTTTACAGATTTCCCACGGCAAATGATGCATGGAAAAATGATTGTATAAAAATAATAAGGGAGTGTAGACATGGAATAGGAATGTAGACGTGTACAGCTTGACATAAAAATGTAGAAAACCGGAAGTCGCCACTGTCTTCGCGCTACCAGCACTTTGAATGATTCTATTTTTTTTTTCACTTATTACGTTAGTTTTATGGCACAATAATAAATCTAACAAACCTGCGGTCTTTGTTTACATCAAATATCAAAGATTTTAAAACGCTGTCAGAAATAAAAAAATTAGTTCCGTTTCAATCCGTTCTGGCCAAGCTGTAGGAATGGAACTTACAATAGCTTTAATTAAATATTTATAGCCGAAAAATACTTAAACATTCGTTTTCACCACTTAAGTAAATTAGAAGGGATTTCTAGATGTGTCGATAGCAAAAGACAAGTCTACAAAAATTTGAATCACCAAAAGGGATTGTAAAACTTTATTAACATTAAACGAGTTGTAAATATTTTAATATCCAATGTGCTTAAATTATTTTACCTTTATTTTAAAAATAGGTATCCGTCACAAAAAAAATGTAATTAAACTTAAGTTCATAGGAGATCTTAATTAAATATTGTTTAAAAATGGGTAATTTTTTCCTTCATCTGGCATCCCTATACACACGCACACATATTTACGCCGCCGCCATTGTGGTGCTTCAATCGTTTCTTAGTGAAGTTCCGTCCGCCTTTTTTTTTAGGTCCATGTTTTCATACAGCAAAGTAAAATTAATCAAAACTTGTTAATATTTGACAACTATTTGATCACGTCGGGGTCACCACTTTTGTGTTATTACTGGCTTTATCGGCGAAGTAAATAAAAGGAGGTGTGAGAGGTAAAACTTTGTGTGTTTATTGATTCAAACCCACTTAGACTATATTACAATATTGTAAGGGCGACTATTCAATACCAAGTCGGGCTCACAGACTAAGTAGAGAGTATACACTCAGACGGCAATCTTCGAACAAAAAATAACGACCAATAGAAAGCGCAAAGATAGAGATTGACAAGCACAGATTATACAGAAATTCTTGAACAGGTCAAATGAAATGACTTTTTAAAAGCAACTATTACGATTTTAGATACAGGCCTTTTGTCTTTTCCGTATTTGGACCTCAGGCTTTTGTCACAGATATTTTGTTTGATTATTGTACTGATTGGTTTTGGTCAATCATATATTATGTCAGAGCAATTATTACTTGAATAATTCTCAAGTAATAATTGTTCTGACATACGATTGACTGTAGATTACAAAGTAAAACAGGTCTAAATAAAACAAAGAAATATAATTATAATACATGTTTTATTTTAATAATAAGTGTTTTCAAAAGACACGATTAATATATGCGGCATAAGATGGGTAAATGTTGAGACCTCATACTATTACACTATTTAAAAATTGTTAATCTCAGAGTTAAATTGAGAAAGTCATCATCAATGTCATAATAAACATAGACTATATCTGCCACCCTCTCGGATCAAAATGCTTCAAATTAGAGGCAAACCCAAATTCAATATATAACAGAAAATTAAAAGAATAAATCTAACACAAAAAGCTTCTACTCAGTCGCAGAAGACTTAAGCCTATATTACAGAATGTCACTCAATACTCAAGTATTACTTAAAACTAGATTCAAGGCATTTGATTGGTTGAAATCTATATTTAAATAGAGATCAGTGCTTGAGTTTCGTTCTGTAATACGGGCCTTAGAATAAAACACTGGTTAAATAGATACTTATATAATTATTCATAACCACAGAAATAATATTTACTCAAGGAAGCACATAATTATGCTCACACACATAACATAACAAAAAGTAAATTATAAATAACAAAATATATAAAATAATAAAAAACAATATTTAGGGCGACTTTTACCAACGGTTAAACATGTTTAAAATTTTATTTAGGGACAAAATTCAATACAATTTTGTGCTTAAATAAAATTTTAAACTTGTTTAAACGTTGGTAAAAGTCACCCTAAATGGAAGAAATACAAACATAATTAATACAATATATATTTTAAATACACAATTAATAAAATATAAAATAAATAATTGAATAAAATACAATAATTAATAGAAGTTAACTAATAATCAAATAAAATATTATATTTAATTAAAATGATTACATATTGATATAATATAATAATTACATTTGTTTAGAGCTTTTAGCTATACCAACTGACTGGATGATTGTTAAGTCCAATGTAATATGTTGCCATGCCCGAACCCGATATCATGTTGATTGAACTTATTTACTTGTAATAACACATATGCTATGTACACATGAATGCAATAATTAATCTGAGTTTGAGTATCTCACAAGCAAAATCTCCATTGAGTACCTACTTCAAAAGATTTTTGTTTTTAAAACCTTATAGCAGTTTTTGCCTTTTCACAAATATTCGGCTGCTGGAGTATCTTCATTTTTATAATTTGGTGAGCCTTGGTATCTGAAATAATAAAAAAATTATTGTACATTTTTGAATTTGCAAAACAACTGGACGAAGATTTGAAAAAAATTTGGTACACAGATATTTAGATAGACAGAGAGAAGATATTTTATAACCTGTATTAATACATAAATGATAGTTTTCATCCTAATTTTATGTTCCCATAGAGTGATGTATAAAAACATTATTAAATAATAAATACAAGAAGTAGCCTTACCAGTTATCGTATGGAACTGACTCTTGATATGTCATTGGGTGTCCAGGAATCGAAACTGAATCTTATGACTGAGACCACTCAAGTCAGTTTTGATTTCATTTACTTCAGTTTGCCAGCTATAATATGTACAGCAATGACGGAGTTAGGGTTTCCTGAAATTAATTAAAAAACTGATATTAGGAAAAAATATAGTTATCAATTATTATTATATTATAGTATAATGACTCTTACAACTGACAGGTTTCCAACAATATGCATTCTTTAAGATTGCGAGTAGAAATTAACTGAATTACTTTCAGATTACAATTTATGAGCTTCGGTTATCTTGCTTGATGAGGAAAAGTGCAATGGGCAGAAGGACAAGCAGAATAAGCAATACTATGTATGTGCTAACATGCGAGTGCATATTTTATTGGGCAGTATTCATTGATACACACAAGTAGATGTAAACATATTTAAAACTTACTTTTTTATAACAGGCGTATTGGGTAGTGCAGTAACAATCTCTTCAGCCGTGAATAGAGTTGGTTATGCTACTATCCGTGGAAGACACTTTAAAATTTATTGTTTCTCAAATGTTTCGTAGGTACACAAAGTTGTTGTTCACAATCAAAATCCGTTGATTTTACGGATTTCTGTCTACTGTTACAATTCACAACACAAAGAAATATTAGAGTTCAATCTTGAGAGGATAATTTATAATAATAATTATGGAAATAAATCGTAAAAATAATCAACTTTTAACTTCACTTGACAGTAATGGCGGGCGGCGGCTGATGATCGTACTGATCGTTTGATTGGCTGAGCCTGCTTAGTCTGTGATTGGCTGTTTTGACAATATGGCGTCTGAAACTAGGGCGGTAGGGCCTGCCGAGGGGAAAGCAAGGGGAAAGGGAGAGATTTAGCTGTCAGTTACGTAGTTTGCAACCATAGACATAAGGTTCATAGATTTTCCTTGAAGATTGTTCCCCGTGGTCGGGCTGTGCACTGGCTCCCCGATCGCGTGGCGTCGCCTCGTATATCGAAACTGCTGCGTTGGCATAATGGGGAAGGCAAGTGTCAAAGTGAAAATGACAGTTTGGTCCCCAAAGAACTGTAAAATCAAAGGAATTTTCAGAAAAAAAAAACATTTATTGATGTAAAATGACTAGATGTTGTGTAATAAGCTGTAAAAATGATGGAATACACTTTTCAAAATAATATCTACTTTTCTTTTGGAGGTTATGTACCAGTATTGCATCGCTCGAAAATCGAAGAATTATCACCTGGAACGAGTTTTGTAATAGTTGTGGTGTTAAGAAATTAAATATATTGTGATATTTCTCGAATCTAAATAGAAAAAAAGGTTAAAATTACTGACTTAAAACATTATGATATTTTATCAAAATAGAAAGTCAAAAGCAGCATTATATTCTTGATAAAGGAGAGGACAGGTAAAACATACCTAAACTCAAAAATTGAAACCTCAACTACAAGTAATTGTGGATTTATTACGGTAAAATCAAATGTATAACCACTCAATTAAATCACTTTTTTTCTCTTGTAGATGCGCCGCGGCGTCTTAATTCTTCTTTTAGTATATAGTACTTGCATGGACGAATAATTTTCCATATTTGTTTTGTATTTATACTCAATTTTTATAACAAATAATCTTGTTTGTTTTTTTGTACAAGGTAGACGTGGGGACCAACTATCGCAGCGCCATCTACGATTAGCTTTGAGTTGCCATCCCCATTGCGACTTTGTGTCACCACACGTCGTTGCCAACTTTCAGAATAAGCACTCTTAAATACTTTGTACCTAATATTGTAACTTATTTTACTAACGTCTTTTTGAGCTCCGCCGCTATTTTATATAATCAAAGGGCTCGTAGAATGCCTCAAAATCGTTAGAATAGATGATTCTATGGAACAATAACATTTACATTTATCACATGGACCTAAAAAAAAAGGCGGACGGAACTTCACTAAGAAACGATTGAAGCACCACAATGGCGGCGGCGTAAATATGTGTGCGTGTGTATAGGGATGCCAGATGAAGGAAAAAATTACCCATTTTTAAACAATATTTAATTAAGATCTCCCTTGAACTTAAGTTTAATTACAATTTTTTTGTGACGGATACCTATTTTTAAAATAAAGGTAAAATAATTTAAGCACATTGGATATTAAAACATTTACAACTCGTTTAATGTTAATTAAGTTTTACAATCCCTTTTGGTGATTCAATGTTTTGTAGACTTGTCTTTTGCTATCGACACATCTAGAAATCCCTTCTAATTTACTTAAGTGGTGAAAACGAATGTTTAAGTATTTTTCGGCTATAAATATTTAATTAATGCTATTTTATGTTCTATTCCTACACGTCTACATTGCTATTCCATGTCTACACTCCCTTATTATTTTTATACAATCATTTTTCCATGCATCATTTGCCGTGGGGAAATCTGTAAAAATATAGAAGAATACAATAACGATGAATAGTAACATAAAATATAAATCTCCCAATTTTAACATAATTTGAACCTTGAAATAGTTGCAACACTGATTGATTTCGAGATGTTTATTAAATTTATTGACGTAAAATCGAGAAATAAGCTTCAAATTGACATGCTTAACAATGAAAAGTGATCCCCTGGCGTTTTTAATTGAACTTCTATGGTTTAGACAACTTTTTGCAATACATGACGGCATACTTTGATTTTTATTAGACAAAATAACACCGTATATAACCGCGAGTGTCGTTCTAAGCGTAATGGCCGACGGCTGACTTACTATGGTGTGAATGTGTGCGTGCTGGCTTGTCCACATTAGCGCACTGACTTACTATGGGTTCTTCAATTGTTTCTTAGTGAAGTTCCGTCCGCCTTTTTTTTTAGGTCCATGATTTATCAGTATCATTGCGGATGCAAAAACCAATACGAAATTTACCAAATTTTTTGGCAACTATTAATTGATGATCACCCTAGACACCGAAATACGCAATAACCCCGTGCCACCACCACAATACCAATACAATAGATTTACAAAAGAAAAATGTACCTAGTCTAGATAAAAAGTCATAGCGAAAATAAAACTTATTTCCCATTTCATTCTAAAAATAAATTTAGCCAGACTGTGAGACATCTAAAAAAATTACAATCTTAGAAAATTAGTTTTCAGACGAGTGCGACACAATCAATTGACATTCAAAACTTGGAAACATTATAAATAACTTGAGGCTACCCCTCTTTTGTTTGAAGTTTTATTTTGAGTCTTTTGCTATTTTAGATCTTCACAGGAAATCCTTTTAAAAATGATCCTATTTTAGGAACTGAACTGACCGCGTAGAACATCTTAAAATGTGTGGGTGGAGTAAGTAGGCGGGCGAAGTGAGTTGTCAAATATTATTGAATTATTACCTACTTTCTTTTCTTTGATGTGATGTTGCTGATTGTGAAGTTACTGTGGCCGTTAAATAATTATCTCTATTATTTGTTTTATCAATAGTTATATTTATTTACTGTGTGTGTGTATAATGAAGCAGAGTTTTTCTATACTAGAAAACGGATTTCGATTCAGCTGCCACAAATAATTGATTTGAAGCATTTACTCCTAGAGATTTGTGTGTTTTCATCCCTACAATGTATTTTCAAACCACTTAATATTTATTGTATGGCATATTGGCATTAGAAGATATAGTATCAGAATTTTCACAAAAAAAAAAGAAATTGCAATAGGTATTGCTTTTTTCTTGTCACTGTCAGGCAGTTTATTGACATTGACGTATTGACAAATCAAAAGAATATTTTTTCTTTATTTTTGTTGTCTAATGTGTAAAATAATCAAAACATCTAATAGATGTAGGCGTACCTACTGGTTTAGATCAAATCTTAATTATTTTGTTACAGTTTACCGTTATTGGAATTAATTATTTATGTACGGAATCGATTTTAAATTTGTTAAGTGATGCCAGTCGGTCGGAAACGTTGGAATCTACATGGTAAGTTTATTCAGTCAGTCAATCTATTACTGCGGCTGTATCTTGATGCTTTTGCCTAAATATTCAATGTACATCACACGATAGCTTTGTTGAAAATAAAAAGTATTGTCCATGAAGGTGTGTTTTGGATTTAGGACTTCTAAAACATTCATTTTGGTTGATTCATAGTTTAGTAGTCAATACCGGTCTGACTGTCAGAGACATTCACTTCTAACATTTATGGTTCCAGATCTTACTCAAATTAGTAAATGTAGATATAGTTAGTCAACTAGTGACTTATGACCAAATAGGGACAATAATATTATACAGGGCATCCCACAGCTTTGCCACATGGAGGGAAAGTACCTTGAATATTGCAGATGGAACATTTTACTAAAAGAAGACATTATTTTAATTTTAAAAAATATATTGTAATCAAAGATTTTAAAATAATTACATGGTTGAATCGGGAATAATCAAATCAAACAATCAGTCACATAGACTACTTAGTGATCTAGGTATTAGTAAAAATTATTTATCATGTGGGAAAATCACATAAGTTCTTTGAAAAAAAAGCAATAGTAAAGTTACAGAAGAGGTTAGGAGGTCAGTTGTCTCAGTCAGAAACATCTATAGGTTCGCGATCACTGCACGCACGACTTTATTAAAACCTTTGGTTAGATTGCTTGTTGCAAGCTTTAACTAGAGCTTACGCTATAGATAGATGCTTTATAAATAGTATACTTTCTGAGGTTTTTCTTCCTTCAGATGGGCCACAAGGATCTCTGAGAAGATTGCGGAACCAGCTCGCCGAGGATGGTTGTGCCGAGTCACAAGTGGTTCTCGCTAAACAGCTTCTGGAAGAAAAATGTGGTATGTTGTGGCTTTTTTTTATCGTGGTAAAATCATCAAATGAGTCCTCCCACCCAGGGCAGAGCGGGAGGGACTGTCAGACTCGTACTGACTAAAATCAACGGTGTCCTTCAATAGTCCTTTACGTTCCAGGGTCACGGTAATTCGTTAGTCCTGCGACCCCAGTAGGCTTTGGCCATCTTAAGGGGGGCCTCGTCATTATGCTGACACTTATGTTGTGGCTT
Source organism: Agrotis clavis (assembly GCA_954870645.1). Lineage (NCBI taxonomy): Eukaryota > Metazoa > Arthropoda > Insecta > Lepidoptera > Noctuidae > Agrotis > Agrotis clavis. Next base: position 8,998,248 of record OX940940.1, read on the forward strand.
TCACATTATTATTATTAGTTTTTAAACTGACATGGTAACTTAAGGACGTGACACTGCGCAAATTTCAATAAAGCAACTCAAAATCGAACTTAATTTGCTATAACACATTTCCAGTATCGTCGCATAGCGTCTTGGTGTGTACTGACTGCTTGAAATTATATCTCAATCAAATCCCGGTTTATTTTCTTTGATGACTGTTTCTGATTGGGTTTTTACGTGGTGTCCTGCGTGAGCGACGAATACGACGCGACGCGACGCGACACGAAGTAAATTTTAAAATAATATTGTAATAGCAGTTGAAATTGTTTGAATCGCGTCGCGTCGCGTCGTATTTGTCGCTCACGCAGGACACCGCCTTAGACTCGGTTTATGATTGGTTAGACAGAGATTGGGGATCAAGATTGCAACTTAGATTAATGATTAATTGTTGGTATGAAACCTTATTTAGACATGGCAAGAACTTGGTCTTGTACGCAAGTTTAACTAGGTAAAGTGTGGTATCTGTTTGATCAGCTGAATTAATTGTGCTTCAATACTATGCAATGTAACAATGTCGCATGCAGTTTCTTGAATTGTCAAAATAAGTCTTATAACTATCATTAAAAAAACGTAAATCATATGGATATATTTTTAAAACAGTTATTTTGTGATCCTGTTACAGGATCATAGAATAACTGCAACAGCTCAAAATATCAGAAACTTAAAACAAATTATTAAAATTGTAAAAATCCCATTTAAAGTTCTATTGAACTTTCTTATTATTGGTAACTAGCTTTCACCCGTGGGTTTGCTTGCCAGTAGGTGAGACATTTGGGTACAAAAACAGTTGGAAGTCATTGTTAACATCCAAATCAATACATGTGTTAATTGTAAACGTAAATCCATTTTACCACTAAGGAGTGAAAATGTAACAGACAAACAGGTTGACAGGAAGACCTAGTTACTTTCGCATTTCTGATATTATTAGTATGGATTGGATTGACTCAAGTCAAGTGTCCAAGAAAGGCTCACTTCACAACAAGTCTTAACGAGATGCGACTCGGCAGCGTGAACATTTTAATATAGCGACACAAAATCTAACTTTATTGACTAGATGAAAAGATAGACATTTCACTGTGAGTTGTGTCTGTCTAAAGGTAAGCGTCCACTGGTCGGCATCGTACGTATCGGACGCATTGCATCAAACGGATTTCTGTATCGGATTGCCGACGCGAGTATCAGCAATCGGATTGCCGATGCCACCTTCATCGCGTTCACTGATCGGCATTCCGTATGACATCATCGGTACGCATCGCATGTAGGCATTGCCGATGAGCCGTCCGTACGATGCGGATCAGTGGACGCAGTTGTATGAGTTATAATACAAGGCAAACTAAAATCCGTTACGTACGATACGTGCGATGCGGACCTGTGGACGCTTACCATAAAACCTTGGCATGAAATATTTGTTTGTTACAGAGTTAGAAGCAGACAAAATATGTAACTTCAAGCAAGCTTTGGACTGGCTGATCTGTGCAACTGAACAAGCTCACCCGGAAGCCAGGAGGATGTTGAGAAGGTATTTAAAAAATTATACTAATGCAGCCTTTTCACTATATTATAGGCAAGATGGCTGAGGATCTAGAGATATTTGACTTGTATATTTTCTTCTTTGTTGCGACGGCGTCGACTGTCGCGTCGGGTCGCGAGAATATCTTAAGAAGTTACTGCTGCCCTGAAACGCAATAGGCAATTGAAGGACTAGGGTTATTACTCAGTACGAGTCTGACAGTCCTTTTCACTGTTCCACCCAAAGTAAGGACTTTTTTGGTGATTATCCACCCCAAAAAAAGGGGTTTTAAATAACTTCGTCTGACTTTGCCTACGGGAGTAAGTCTCTTGTGCCTCTTCATTAAGAAGACTCGATCATACGCATCGACCGCGTTTGGCGCTCTGAGTTCATACAACCTTGGAGCGGGCCAATGAGAGCGCCAAAAGTGGTCGATATCGATGATCGAGTCTTCGTAATGACAACTCATGGTATAATAATATACATAATATAATATTCCACAACTATCACACAACGCCGTTTAGTCCCAAGCTAAGCAGAGCTTGTGTTATGGGTACTAGACAACTGATAAACATACTTATATATTTCTAAATACATACATATTATAGATAATTACACCCAGACACAGAACAAATGATCGTGCTCATCACACAAACATTTGTCCTGGGTGGGAATCGAACCCACGACCTCCGGCATAGCAGTCAGGGTCACTAACCACTAGACCAACAGGCCTGGTATTCATTCTGTACATACATGAACCTGATATGGCGACGGGTGAGTCTCTTTTCGTCGGTTAAGAAGTCTGACAGAACCCTCTACCGTCTAAAGAACTCAAGTTAGTTTCCATGCAAAAAGAGTAGTTTCTTGTCCAACCTTATCCCATGATGGAGTACCAGTTTAAGAGAAATAAGGGGTTTCACTGCGAGTTTTAGCCGTCAGTGGCGTTACAAGCGCATAACGTAAACAACGTTCAAGTGTAGCTTCGAGTGTATAGTGTATAGTTATTATCTGTGGTGTATAGTGTTTGTCAAGTTAATCATACAGTAAATGACATCATGCGCTGGTTGCGCCATCTGAGTCGAGCTTTGCGTGAAACCTCCCATTGGGAGGGAGGAGGCCCAAAACTCCACAATCTATCAGTTACTAGGAATCACGGTAGGTACACCTTTGTGGGACTTGTCATCAACCCATGCCCTAGTTTGGTGGCGTCCTCCTGAAATTAATTTTGTATCTCAATTCAATTTCTGATCCGTGTTCCATGAATTCTGCTTGTGGTTGGACATCTTTAAATCTCGGATAGACTCAGCAAATTCGGTCGTTCAATCAAAAGACTGGTATACATTATTAGCCATCCTGTAAAAAGGACGCTTTTGTCAAGTTTTTGTTTTGTTTTAATATAATGTGGCTGTGGCTTGGTTGTGGTAACAAAATACACTTTGAAATCAAACCTCTTTTCCAATTTTATACAGTCATCAGCGATAAGTCAAAAATATGTCACATCCACGTCATTGTCACCAAAATATTATTATCAAAAAGTGTGTTTTTACAGTTTGTAAGCAATTGTTCCATTATTCTATATTCCGCGAAAATCAATAGCATCAGGTTCACAGTTATGATATGAGGTAATACCGTAAATACCCTATTGTCAAGAATTACTGGCATACCTTTTTCAAGTAAACATAAACACACGATCCGCCTCGCTTTTATCCGAATCAGTATGTCTTCAAACGCACAGACCGACAGTTCTTCAGATTAGTGTTTTTTTTAAGTTTTTTTTTAAATATCAATGTATGGCAATCTAAATGACTTCGCGCTCTGGAAGATCAAATGGGATAGAGTTCGCGATGAGTTGCGCCATTCAATGTAAGGAAGTTTAATTTTTAAACAGAAGGGCGGTATCTGGGTAGCCTTTGGTGTTGGACGCTACCTGCAACGATACCCTAGCGCAGGGGTCACCAATTAGTTTCGTTCGGGGTCCGTTTTACGGAATATAATAATGCAATTATAACAAACGTATTTTTTCACATTTCTATGAGGAAAGTGTCTGTTTTATTACGTGTTTGATCAAATCAAGAAACTTTCTGGAAATTGATCATAAGATCGTACTCTGTAGTACAAGTTGCTGTGTTCTCGTGGTCCGCACGAAATGGGTCGGCGGTCCGCCATTTGGTGACCCCTGCCCTAGCGCCATCCCACGTTGCAACCTCGGCTGGCTGTGCTAGCGCTGCTGCTGCGGCTGCTGGGAAACTTAATAGGCGCAAATACAGACCTTATTGGTTTGCTACAATTTATAGCCGTTTAGGGTCGAAACTTTTGAGTCATGGGGTCCGAGTGCGAGTGTCCTATTTTAAGGAAATCTCGCTGACTAGTCCGACTAGACCATACTTCGTTAGATTTTGGTTTTTCATACAGTATTTTGTTTTGTAAATATAGTGTATGGTGGCCTACCACGACCTCTTAAAGCCAGAGTAGTTCCAGTGAGGGAAAGAGACAGAGCTATACAAGTCTAGCGCTATCTCGTTCACTTGGTCTAGCCAAGTTGACAATCTACAATCGTTAATGCCTGTAGATAACAATTGTATGGAAATGAAACTACTTCATCGCTAAATCACGTGGTCAGAACAAGCGAATAAACAATTTGTAGACAAGTTTAAAATTTAACATAGCATAAATTAGATCCTTTCTACGACAACCTATATCCCGTACACTGTAAAGCTCTTAAAGCGCCGCGAGTCTAGGCTGTTGGAAAGAGATGGCGCTAGATGACTTGCATAACTCTGTCTCTTTCCCACAGCCTAAACTGGATCGCGTTAAGCTCTTGGTAAGGCCTCTGGTACTGTTTGTCGCTTCCTTCCACTTCAAACATAATTGTCTTCTTCAGGTGTATTCGTAGCGGAGTGATAGACGAGGACAGCGCAGCTATCATTCGTGCCAAGTCGTGTCTTGCCGCCAGTCGACAGGAGACTGTCGCGAGGAAAGCTGCCAGAGATCTGTTCGCTAGGTAAGAAGTGTAAGAACTTTGAATCATGAATAATAATAATAATAAAGTTATATTTTTATACGCAATAACGCCTGCGTCGCGTCTTCTCAAAAATATTTTTAAGGAAACGAGAAATTCAGCTTCGAGAGTAGTAGTTGACCTAATTGTTTAAGGCGTCTGGAGTACCTATCCCGAAGACGCAGGTGAATTTTTCTTTTCCTTAAAAATATCTTTGAGAATAATAATAATAATTTTATTACAAGTAACAAGACTCATAGTGTGAGTAACAATATATACTTATAAACTATGTTAGTAAAACAATTACAGAGACAAAAACCAGACACAAACATAGACAAATACGACATCACTGCTGCAAGGTTACAGGCTCAGCCGAAATCTTGCAGCAGTGATTTTTATACACACAATCCAGCCTACTTGCTATCATAGACAGGATGCTGTTGGCGCTGCCCCGCATCCTACGAACCAAGGATGCACATCGCTTTCGCATCGTCGAGAAAAAGTAGTTTAACCCAAGTTGCAAGTGCGGTTGAGAGTGAGGTCTCGGGCTCGATTCCCGAGTCTGGCAAAGTGTTATTGGGTTTTTCTATAGTAGCGGCTGCGGCGTCTACATTCGTGATGACAATAAGCTTGTCCCTTACAAGTTTATTTTTAAAAAAGACTCATGATATATTCTATAACATAACTTCAAGGAAGAATCATTGTAAGAACGCGCAACGGTAAAATATTCGAAAATACGTGCGAGCTAAGAGCTTGTACGCCGTACTGAACCGATTTGAAAGACAATGACTATTTGTACCAAAATATCACGCGCATCAAGATTATCGATTTATAGTAATTCGTTTCATATTTATTTCCGACTTTATGTGTCGGGGATAGATTCTTGAACAGGAGGGAGGAGCTCATGGCTAAGTAATAACAGCCGCACAGGCCGATCTTCTGGGTTAAGCCGCGCTTGCCGAGGTTGGTCTGTGAATGGGTCTCAATCTGTCACAGAAAATTTCCTCCATGCCTCGGAAAGCACGTAAAGCCGTTGGTCCCGGCTGTCATTTGTAGATCTTTGACAGTGATTACTGTTAGTCAGAAGCTCGTTATTTTCACAATCAGTCTTACCATGAGGTATCGTATTGTCCAGTTACTGGGTTGTGGAGGTCCGATAAGCAGTCGCTCCATGTAAAATACTGATATTCAGCTGCATCTGGTTTGACTGGAAGCCGACCCCAATATAGTCGGGAAAAGGCTAGGCAGATGATGAGATTATAAAAAGGGAATTTATTTTTGAGTTTAAAAGTATGGTTATTGTTTAAATAAGCATCTGTACTGCTCATGTATCGTTATGAAAATAATCTTTCCTACTCAGCCTGGCGAACGGCGAGCAGTACATAACAACGGCGCAGTTGGAACGGCGCATTCGCGAGATATGCAAGACCACGCTACGGAAGGAATCCAACGATAGCGACTCGCCGGACGATGACTCCCCAGGTACGTGCCCTCTCAATCACTAAACTTTCATTTTGTAATGTTGCCCGTTGTAGTTAAATAATTCAAATAGGCCAATTCATAATCTGAGGACCTCTTAAAAAGAGAGTAGTTCCACTGTAGGAAAGAGACAGAGCTGTACAATCCGTCTAGCGCTATCTCGTTTCGACAGTGGAACTACTCTCGCTAAAAAAATTACAGACCTATTTTTGAAAGCATAATTATGATAATTTAGCATTAAAAAAGCTGAAAGTGATTTCACTTATAAAAGAAAACTGCGTAACTTCTATCTAAGTCACAATAAATAGCTCTCTTTTTCAAGTCAGGTCATAATAGTTATTATTGAATTATCTTTTATGTTTATTGTTGCTTTAATATTGTTTAGTTTATTTTATCTGTATATATGTATTAGAATCTACATAAATACAGGGTGACTTTTTTAGCACCGTCCAAAATTTTTCTAGGCATTAGGTATCAATCACTAACCACATTTTTGAAAAAAAATCGATACTTCAAATTGTCATATTAAATAATTTTCTCATCCGCTCTATGTGGTCACTAAGCTAAACGTTAATAATTTACACTTTCCGACGCATGAAACGGGTAGAGCGCACCCCGCTCACGCCCCGCCCCGCCCCGCTACACCTGAGAGACACGTCACAGCGCGGTGTCCAGATTCATCAACTTTTTATAGATAACATTGAAACGTGATATCTCGATATTTTTGTATTGAGAGATACAAAAAGAAAAAACACGTATTCAATGATTTTTGCCAAAGATTAATATATTAAAATTTGGATGGTGACTAAAAAATCACCCTGTATAATGATAGTATTTATTTTTCTGTTTGCTAGTTTTTTTTTTGTTTTTTTTTTGTACCCTACCACAATACTATCTTATTTAACCCAAAGGTTGACTGGTAGAGAATGCCTTCATTGTGGCATTAAGTCCGCTTATGTACCACTGTTTGTACATGAAGTTTAAATAAATAAATAAATAATTTTGCAGAAGAAGCGCGGGCCCTGGACGACGGCCACGCTCTGCAGCCGTCCCAGCTTCAAGCAGGCGATCAGCAGGTACACAGCAATGGTACCATGCGCACTGCCAACACGCCTGAAGAAGGTACGAGATTACTACTTTTTCTTTCTATCGAAGTTGGCTTATGCACTTCAAAGTCTTTTTGATTTTTTGTGAATTCATGACAAATTGATTCATAACATTAAACAGTCTGTATCTTCTTACTTCTCTTATTTGTTTTTTTTTCATGTAGTTAAGTTTGTAATTTCTCTTTTTTTTTTAAAGTAATTTGCATGCATTTCCGTAAAAAAAAAATTTTTTTTTCTTTCTTAGGGAGCTTCCCCATGACGCTACCCCCATGACGATATAATGCTACCGAAAAGCGTTCAAACGAGGAATAGAGAATTTCAGCTTGCAGGTGTGGGTTGCAATGGCCTAGTTGGTTAAGGCGTCTGGAGTACCTATCCAGAAGACGCGGGTTCGAATCCGACTTGCAACAGAATTTTTCTTTCCTCAAAAATCACCTTTACTAAACGACATTATTGATTTTTTTTTAAACCAATAATCCTTGCTAGAAATCGAACCCGCAACTCGACAGTGTCACTAATATGTGGGAAATCCGATCCCGCGATGGTCAAGAATGGAGACTATAACTCTGGCATTAATAAATAAATTTATTTTTTCCAGAATACCCAGAAAGATGTGGTCCCAATGAAGAAATACGGAATCTAACCGTGGATAACCTAGTATCAGCCGCGGTAGACTATTGCCAAGGAGAACTGCCACTAGTCAGTTACGAGTTGACCCTTACAGACCCTAGTCTCAAAGCATTGGATCATATACCTCTACTGCACCAAGCGTTTCTACACCCCATTGTCTTCTTACAAGTTCTTTATCTAAAGTTACTATATCACTTCGGGAATTTCACTTTCAGACTTTCAAACGTTGAGCTGTCTCTTCTCCTCATAGCTTATTTGTCAGTCAGCGCCGACAGTCTGTACCATTTAGTACCTCTAGCGATATATTACGCTAGTTTTGTCGCAATGGTTATATGCACATTCAAAATGCTGCATGCCAAAAAACAGTTTATCGATTTTAGGAAATGGTCTGGCCTGTTTCTTAGGTATAGCGATGGGAATCTACAACCAGATGAGTCTGAGAATCTGTTTGTTAGGAATAACCTTGGGCCTTTTGTTCAATTCTTTTCTGCCTTGTTTATAAATCTTTTCTTGTATCCGTTTATAGCTACACAATGGGTTCCTTTCTCAGAATTTTGTGTGTTATCATTCTTTTTAATGTTCCTCACTTTACTATCTTTTGGAAGCAGCGGGAAGCCTTACCCGGACTTACTCGCTCTCTTATCATTTGGAATCAATGTCTTAGCGAAATACCCTTACGAAAAAGATACAGTCGTGCATCAAGGCTGGCGATTTCTCGACTTACAAGTGTCGAATTATCCGTCTTATATACTGGGGAATAGTATAGAGTTTTGCTTGAACGCACGGGTGTTCTTTTCTTTATTGGTGCCGGTTATTTTGATGGGTATGGCGAGGCGTAGTGGGTGGCAGGGTGTGTTCAAATACGCGTTGCCTCACTGTGTGACGTTGAGTTGGTTGCAGATGTTTATAACTTGTTCTCATGGGTGTACGACTTACGGGTTGATAAGGGGTACTTTGGCTCTTGTATGTTCGTTCCTCTTCTTGCCCCTAGTTGGGGTTATTACGGTCACTCTGCCTATTTTCGCCTTTCTCCAGTACATTACGATGTCCCGTGTGTTCTACACTGTGTCTGTTATGGTCGGGGTCGGGGTCAGCTTTGGCGCGACTTGTGTTATGGCTAAGGCGGAGGCTACGAAGAAGTTTGTTACTCCGTTTCAGGTATGTGTGTGTTTCTTAATGTTTTATTTTGTTGTAAGAACACTTAGTTTAATACTCTTTTAGCGTCTCTGTGAGCATGTAAATTACTAATTACAGGTGTGAAAAAAGCTTGTTGCTTTATTTCGAAGGAATAACTCCTGAAAAAGAAATTAATTTTTGATTTTTCATGTGTGACATTGCTCATAATGAGAATACAACCAATACGTAGTACAAGTGCTAAAGAAAAAAGTGCACAGTAAAGCAGATTAAATGTTCTACAGCTTGTAATTTCGACATAAATCAAAAGAAAACATTTTTATCAACATTTAATCCGCTCTCCTGTGTAGTTGTGTTTTTGCACTTGTACGGTCAGCCAAGAAAGTGGTGTACCAGTTTTGATTTAGTTTCCCGGTCATCGAAAATTACAACAAGGTTCGTTATAAAAAGATATTACTGAAAGAGACAACATTATCATGACGTAAACCTATGTATTTAGTATTCATACGTCATATGCCACATATAAGAACCTTTAGTATAAATGAAAAGGACATTAGTTTCTACAAAGCAATTGAAATGTTTCCAAACAAAAGTAATAAAAACTATTTAAATAGACAACCGAATTCCATTTGAAAAAGAAAACTGACAATTGACATTTTGTCAAATATATGCAAAAAATCGATATATTTTCCGTGTTATTTTTCAATCAACTGCATATAAAATCATCTCAATGCCTGCCAACTTGACCATTGCCGAAAGAGCACAAATAATTGCCCAATTTAATGAGGGAAGCAGTATCAGTGCGATATCCCGGAATTTGAATATATCGAGGCGTTCTGTCCGCTTTTGGATTCGTCGTGAAGGAGAGGAGGGAAGTTTGTTGGATCACAGAAGAAGTGGTCGCCGGCCTGCACTCTCCAATAACGATAGAGAATTCATGAGACGGGAATATGAAATCAATGGTTTTAAGCCCACAAAACATTTTGCGGAGATGTTCGATGTGAGTGCCCAAACAATAAGGAATCATCTACATTACATGGGGTTGCACCACAGGCATTACGCCAAGAAAATATATTTGACGGATGCTCACAGACTTGCTCGTCTGAACTTCGCCAGAGAGCACTTAGAGTTTGATTGGTCTAATACAGTGTTTTGTGATGAAAAAACGTTTAAATCCAGTCAGCATGGACGTCTTCACCTTTGGCGATATAATTCAACACTGTATAAAGATGATCATGTAATTCCAAATAGAGAATCAGGTCGAATTTCCGTAAATATTTGGGGCTGGATGAGTGCGGATGGTGTAGGAGAATTGTGTTCTCTACCTCCTCGAGCGACGGCTGTAAATTATATCGACGTGCTTCAGAATGCAATGCTACCGACAGTCCGTAATGTTTACCCGGAGAACGAAGTGCCACAATTTGATTTTGTTCAAGATAATTGTTCAATTCATAATGCGAGGATCGTAAGAGCCTGGTTTCGTTCACACACTGACGTAAGGGTAATTCAGTGGCCCTCAAGATCGCCGGACCTCAACCCGATAGAAAATCTTTGGGGCCTTATGGTCCAACGATGGTCGCATCAAAATGAAAGAACCAAACAAGCTCTTATTAGTCACTGTAATTATATTTGGGAGGAAATGCGGGGAACCGATATTTGCTCACGGCTTGTTGGTTCAATGAGGTCTCGTCTTTTAGAGGTTATAGAGGCCAACGGCGGTTACACCCGTTTCTAATTTTTAAAAATTTTCAATATCTTCTAAATATTACTATATATGCTATGTTTTTGTTTGTTATAAGTATTTTAAAATTATTGATTGTAGAAATTTAATAAAAGGATAAATCTATTTTTAGCTTGTTTTTTATTGATATTGTAATTACAAGTTTACAGAAATTGTAGGTTTGTGGATTCGCCTTGTGCCTTTACAATTTTATGTAACTTGTTGATTACAATTCTGAATTTGTAGATACAATTTTGTCATCAAAATCTACAGCCCCCCGCCGTTGATTTTACGACGTCATTGGTTCCATCAAGTTCAAACTAAGAACAGCTGTCACGTTACAAACAGTAATAGTCGTTATCAATAATCAGATAAAGATAGCAATAGAAGTTGTCAGATCGATCTGCAAGCGAAACTAATCTTTATCACCTATGAATCTGCAAGCGATATTCAACCTTAGGGTGGTACACCACTTTCTTGGCCGACTGTACTAGTATACGTAGAAACCGTCGAGTTCATGATTTTTACACCCCGAAAAAACACAGTAACCAATTAACAATATCGTTCTCCTCCACAGCTCACAATCGGCCTCATTACACTTGTCTACCTCGGCAACCAATTCGTATTAAACCTACAAGATGACGGCCTCCCTTCCGGCCTCATAGAATTGATAGGAGACGAGAAATCAAGCATCAAAAACCTACTAAAGAACGAATTTATAACCGATTATGAAGACAACACATACCACATAAACTGGGATGATTATTACAACCAATGTAACTCCCCTTCTTGGTCGGATTATAATACAGCAGCAACACAAATCAAATGTTCGATACTCGATGGGGCCAACGTAAATTGGGAGGGTTATATCAAAGATGTTCAACTCAAAAATGTAAGGAATCGATGGAGAGATTTTGTGGCATGGTTACCAACGTTTTTGCAAGAATACTTCAGGTGTTATTACGGTGAAGAATATTCGAACTTATGTCAAGGGGAAGAGAGCTTACAGTCGGTTAAGGAATGCGAGTTTATGAGAAGCGTTGCACGGCAAAGTGGGAAGAGCTGTCATTTGGACAATTTGAATGAGTAAGTTCATCTTATAATAGTGATTAGAAAATCAGTCTTACTGCTGCGACATAAAATTAATTTTAGTTAAATTATTCGCGAGGAGCAGTGGTGGCCCAGTGGTATCGGCCTCGACTTACGAGTTGTAGGTCGTGGGTTCGAACCCAGCCAGGCGCATTACTTTGTGTAATTTTTTTCATCACCACTGCTTTCAAAACGGTGAAGGAAAACATCGTGAGAAAACCGGCATGTCCTAGAACCAAAAATTCGAAGGCATGTGACATCTACCAACCCGCACTGGGCCCGCGTGGTGGATTATGCCACTCCGTCCCACAGAAAGGAGGCCTGTGTCCCAGCAGTGGGAACATTTATAGGCTGTTGAAGTCATGAAGTCATTTAGGCAGCAGCCTCGAATCTTGCGGGCAGCGGCGCGGCGGCGGCGGCGGCGCGGGAGCGGCGCGTTCGTCGCAGACCCGTTCTCGAAACTAGTGGGCAGATCGCGCGTCACTATAGCCGCGTAGTGTTGTGTTCATGATTTTGTCGTCGAGATATTTGTTTTTATTCGCGAACGAAATGTCTGAACAATGACGGCAACATCTTTTTGATTCAAATTTATTCCTAACGCTCGATTTATTGTGGTCAAAACACTAGAGCGCAGGCGCGCGGGCGGGGTCTGTTTGTCGAGTACACCGCTCGCTGCCCGCTCCCGCCCCGCTGCCGCGCCGCTGTTTTCGAGAGTCGGTCCATTTGATTATACGCATAACATACTGCCGCTCCCGCGCCGTCGTCGCCGCCGCCCCGCTGCCCGCAAGATTCGAGGCAGCGGCCTTACGAGTAATGGGTGCTATGGTACCATGCTCGGATCGACGGTGCGTCGTCATCCACGCTCATCTCAAAGAGCTATCAGCAATCTGATGAGCCCCCATAGAGGGCTAAAGCCTGCCGGGGTCGCGGAACTGTCTTATCAGGTAATCGTGACCCTGGAACGTAAAGGGCTGTTGAAGGAACACCTTGGATTTTTGGTCAGTACGAGTCTGACTGTCCTTTCCGGTCTACACAGATTGGAAGGGCTTCAATTATAATTAGTTCTTTTTTTTTCAGGTATACATATGAAATTAAACTCGTAATGGAAGCCAGCGGTGGTCTACTAAAACGACATTCAGAAATATCTATTGTCTTCGACCATTACTTCAGTAATTTTACAAGATTGCTTCGCGCTGATGACAAAATACGATTCAAAGGCGTCCTTTCAAACGAAAATGTACCTTATAACATTGGCACTAAAGACCTATATATTAAAGGATATGAAATTAATTGTTTAGAATGTAAGGAGGCGGTAGGCACTGTTAGGTCAAAAGCGCCCTCTGTGTCGAAATTCTCAGAATTATGTAAAACTATTGTAAATGATTGTGTTGTGTCTACAAAGTATATTTTAAATTTCTTGTTGAATCCCGTGGTTGTTTTTAAATAAATGATATATAATGTCTGTTTTAATGACTTTTTAAATTTCTTTTTACCCGACTCCTATTTTATTTACATAGTACGTACCTACTTGAAGCTCAGACACCAGCACATCAACTCCACCTCACACAACACAACCTCAATCTGTAAATTTTCTTCAACAGATTTTCAACCGTATCACAATAGTGGAAGGTTAATGTTCGATCAGTAAAAGACAGATTCGGGTAGGTTGACAAGAGGTCCTCGCGCGAATAGCGAAGGCAAGTCAGATTTTTCGTCCTGAAAGAATAGGGCCTCGCAGATGCGTCAATCGGGGCAGTGGCGTAGCTAGACCGAATCTAGAAGTAGTCCTAGATTCGGTCTAGCTACGCTACAGCCCTGTTTTATGGTACCTATCGTCTGTTTTTAATTTCGGAGACTAAGGGACTATACTCACGGCGCGATGCGACGCAATGCGACGCGATTCGAACGAATTCCAACTACAAGTGAAAATCAACCTTGCCACTAAGAAATAAAGATGCAATTCGATTGACTTGACGTTGTCATGGCCATCGTGTTTTGTTTTTCATCTACCCATAGATAACAACGTGTTTTATGTCTTATGTCATAGTGGTAAGGTTGATTTTCACTTGTAGTTGGAATTCGTTCGAATCGCGTCGCATTGCGTCGCATCGCGCCATGAGTAGTCCCTAAATAGACAAGTGAAAATGTCAAAACTGACTTAAATGCTACCTATTTAAATCTATGTCAGTTTTTCATTTTACTTGTCAATTTAGTTTCCGAGATTAAAAAACAGACTACCTAAATATTTTTATGGGAAATGATGATTTTTTAAATAATTAAAGTTATTATACACACATCAAAAGTGTCTAGGGATCAAGCATTTTTATGCGGATTTCTTGAGATTGAGATGTGGCTTTGTAATAAATTTATGATTTTATAAATTTATATGGATCCTTTTTGGTGCATTTCATAATTTGAATCAGGAACTGTAAATCAAATTCGAGTAAAAGATGAAAATCAGCTGTCAATATTTTCCTATAAAAACATACAACGCATTGAAGACATTATTAGTGCTACTGTTTCCCTACTACTGATTAAAACCAACGTTATTATGGAGCGGCGACGTCATTTAAGCAGGGAAGAAATGCTCAGAGCCGTGGGAATGATACAATGACAATAAAGCCTCTTGACTGCTCATACGGGCGACTCAGGCTCACGACACATCAGTGAAATTGCACTTATATTAGATGAAAATATGACTGACCATTTTAGTTTTGACCAGTTCATGGATCTCTCCACACGCGATTATTTTGATAACATTTTTAAATATTTCTGCTTAATATCAAATTAATTATGAGTTCTTGTTCAATTATATGGTGTGGGAAGTTTTCTAGAACATCCAGCTATAAAAAGGATGGCTTAACTTTTCTTCGGTAAGTAAAATATATTTATAATTAGATAATATTATGAATAATTGCAGGGCTCAAGCTAAACTGGTTGTTTACGTTTAAGGCACACAAAATGTACACCGCGTTGATGTCTTTTTGAAAAGTCCCTTACTCTCTCTAGGTATTTTCAATAAGTGTGTCCCTTTCTATCTGTAGGCATAAATAGAAAGAGACAGATGCATTGCTGTAGTGTTGTGACAACTTCGAAACTAAGTCTTTAAAATATTGTCGATAAAAATAACGATGTTCCCTAACTGTAATAAAGTAACGTTACTTAATGTTTACATTTTAGATTTCCAAATATTCCAGAAGTGAAAGAAAAGTGGATTCAATGTTGTCAACAAGGAAAATTGGTTTCCAAAAAAATATAGCGTTGTTTGTTCAAGGCATTTTACGGAAGATTGCTTTGAAACCTTAAAGAACCGACGCCGTTTATTAAGTTCAGCAACACCGACTCTGTTTTTGCCTGTTTTGTTAGGTTTTATTTTACATATCGTCGGCTAAGAGTGTAAACCTGCTAACTCCACTTTTGACCAAAAATGACATTTTGATGCAGTCTGTAAGAGAAAGTTAAGCCACACAGTCTGTAAAAGCAGCTACACACATTCTCAACGTAAAATCGGCAAAAAAGTGTGATGCGTAAAACAGCCACATACACTTAATTCAAATTGCGCGGCTAACTCCATGATTGACGCCATTTTGTATTGAGTTTTCGGCGTGACAACTTTCCGTGCAATAAAAATTTAGTTTTCGGTCAATTAACTCGATTTTTTCAAGGTTTCTTGGTTGGAATATAGTAGAGGTAGAGGCAAGCCTTTATTATTACTATTCAATTTTCGTTTTATGTCTAGTATTCAATAAATAAGTTTTTTTTTGGGTTATCCACTTGTTATCCTCTAAAAAAGTTGGCCGTAATCCACCACGCGGGCCCAGTGCGGGTTGGCAGATGTCACATGTCTTCGAATTTTTGGTTCTAGGACATGCCGGTTTCCTCACGATGTTTTCCTTCATTTTGAGAGCAGTGGTAATGAAATAAATTACACAAAGTAATGCGCCTGGCGGGGTTCAAACCCACGACCTACAACTTGTAAGTCGGGACCGATACCACTGGGTCACCACTGCACTGCTGTAAACTGTGTACTTATCGTAATAAATTACAATAGTACATTTTTATTCAAGGGGTGAAAGTTACTTATTTAGTCCCGAGAGCAGGTTTGGCGCCCGTTATGTAGTGAGGGTGCTAATAGTTTTTCCGTGTTTAACGATGCAAAGGTGCCAAAGCCGTAATCCGTATCTGAACAAGCCAAAAATGGCTTGCTCAGATACGGATGGGCCCGTGAACCCGTTTTCCCAGAGACAGTGGGATAAGTCGCTGAGCAAGTTGACCGGAATAATCATATTAATACGTCCACCAATACTGCGGAGCGTGCCCGCCTGCTGACTGTGGGTGAGTGGTAGTTGGGCCTTTGGCTTCAGGCGCTAGCGTCCCCAACACAGGTACTATGCTGGGTGACACAACCATCCGGGTCGCTACTTGTGTTTGGGCGCTCCTTGTGGGGACACAACGCTGTCAATGTGGTGAAATAGTTGACTGCCTCGGACACCGTGGCCATTTCTGTAGCAGGAGTGCCGGTCGGTTAGCACGTCATTCAAGCTTAAACGACATAATCCGTCGTGCTCTTGGCACCGCCGCGCCGCGGTGCCAGCCGTCTTAGAACCCAGAGGCTTGGCACGCGACGATGGAAACAGACCAAATGGTATGACCATAATGCCATGGAAGCTGAGTAGATGTGGTGTGGTGTGGGATGCAACATGTGTCGACACCCTTGCGTCATCCCATACATTGGTAAAAAATTATGTATTTGGTAAATAATATGATAAATACATTGGTTTAGCTAGTAGCTATGTGTTTGAGCCATTAAGGGTTGAAACTCTAGGGCCATTGGGTCCGAGTGCTCACGTTTTTAAGGATATCGCCACGCTTAGTCGACTCTTCAGGTGACCAGAGGGCAGGCCTATTCCTATGCCAACGAATCAGCATTGCCATACAACGTGGCAATGTGGCCAGCATTCTCGGCACTGTTCCCATTGCAGCGATGCACGATGTGGACTTATTGTTTGACGCCCTTTGAATTTATATAAAAAGAAAAACTTTTTTTGTACATATTAACAATGTGTTTTTATTTATACTTTATATAATTATAATATTAATATAGTAAATTATAATATAGTTATGTTTTGTAAATAAAGTAAAATTAACTAAACAATTAAATTTATTTTACTCTGGACATCTTTCGAAAAACCTGTTATGTCCACAAAATTAAACATTTGCTACCAAAAAAAAGCAGCTAAGTCACAAAAACACTAATAACTTATTAAAAACCAAATTTTACTATTTTATTAGTTTCTAGTCATGTAGAATATCCAAAAATACACCAACTGTATTTTTGGTTTTAACCTAAAATTGTAAAATTTAAATTTATTAAGTTTTATCTGTCTCCTGTAAAATTGGGTAAAAGTGAGTTAGCAGGTTTACACTCTTAGCCGACGATATGTATTTCAGTTAAATTTTGTACGTTTTTAGAAAAAAAAAATTAGAAGTACCTACATGTAAAATAAAAACTTTATAATTTACAGGCTTTACCAAATAAGACGGCTGATCTATGTATACATGGTTCTAATTTACCCGGGCCTTCCCATCTAAATATCTCACAAGTAAGTTAATTTATTCTAACGACGTGATTCGTGATCCTACGCCGCATTGTTACAATATTTAATGCCTGATGTATAATTACAGGATTTAGTATCAATAAATAGGACAAACTTACCATCAAATACCCTCCCAGAAATGCAAATTTGATGATCATAACGTACCTGGAACTTCCTATGATAATGTCCTCGTTGTAAGTATAATTATAAAATAATTGTCTCGTACAGGAGGATCGTCCAACCTAGGCGCAAATTTTTTTCTTTTGATTTTTTTACGATTTTATGAACCTTGATTTAATTTTAGCATTAATTTAAATAAAGTTAAAACAGAGTTACGTAAGTGTTTTACTTGCACCCAGTTAACGCCCAATCACTATAGTTAATAAAAAAAAAAGAATAAGCAGACATCGTTATGTTCGATTTTATCGATATTAGGTATTGTAGCAAAACTGACTTGTGCATCACTATGTTTGGAACATTCGTCCTGACATTGTTGCATCGGCCAATCACAACCGCTGTTTTTTCTTCGTCCCCCGACCCGCAGTGGTGAGTCGTGTGCCTAGGCGAAATCGGTCTATGAGCTCTCAAGTGGTTTAATTCTCTTTGGAATGATAGAAGCTGGTTCCCGGCAACGTACTGTGGCTTTAGCTCTGAATACAAGTCAGAGTGTTATCAGTCGACTTTGGACACGTTACCGAAGCACTGGTACCGTGGCTGAGCGCCATGGAGGACGGTATCGCTGCACCACACGGAGACAAGACCGATACATTCAAATCTTAACTCGAAGAGCTCCAACAATAACCGCCATGATGTTAGCCGTGAGGCTTCATCACTCTTCAGGGAACTTAATTAGCGACCAAACAGTCAGAAACCGCTTGCATGAAGTGAACCTTCATTCCCGAAGACCGCTACGGGTACCACCTATAGCAATGCACAATCGTAGGATTCGATATCAATGGGCTCTTGAACACAGAAATTGGGCAGAAGAACAATGGCGTTTCGTGTGCTTTTCTGATGAGTCTCGTTTTGGTATGAGACCGGATACAAGACGTATACGACACTGGAGAACCCCTGGACGCCAACAGCGATTAAAATCCTGCCAGGAAGTCCATCCTTATAGTGGTGGAACCATCATGGTATGGGCGGGTATTTGGATCGGCGGAAGAACTGAGTTGATTTGGATCAGAGGCAACCTCAACGCTCAAATTTATGCTGAGAAGATTGTATCAGACGTCATCGTTCCTCTACAAGTGCAAACCGGTCCCTTATTTCAGTTAATGCATGATAATGCACGACCGCACACCGCAAGAGTTGTAAGACAGACTCTCGCCGCAGCTAACATCAATGTCCTGCCCTGGCCTGCTCAGTCGCCAGACTTGAACCCGATTGAGCATGCATGGGATATGCTACAGAGAAGAGCTCTGCCGAATATGGAGGGTATCCAGTCGCAAGAAGACCTTTTTTTGTTGTTGCAACGAACATGGGCGGCCATTCCACAGCGTGATTTGGATGAACTCATTTTGAGTATGCCAAACCGATGTTCTTGTGTTGTTAGTGTTCGCGGTAGAAACACGGATTATTAATTGTTTAAGTTACCCAATAAAATTTTAAAGAAAACTGTTATTTCAGTCTTTTTTTCGAACTTTAATGTTAGTGGTTCAAATGTCAAAAATCCCTTTATTAGGAAAATGGCAAATTTCTTTATGAATGCAAAGGTGACTTGGTTTATCGTTACTGTGACAAACGATAACACTTTATTTGATGAATCCTTAAAGAACATTTTAATTAATATCAATCAGGAGAAAAGTTATTGCAAAAATATATGTTGATCCCTAGACACTTTTGATGTGTGTATTTTACTCATGTATTCATGCTGGCACCTCTGGTTACATGTTCGATACGTAATATTATTCTTAATGCGTTTTCTTTTAGGGGTTATCCGAGGTCATGCGGACAGCGAGTAAAAGGCAACTCGCTGTCCAACCATGGACCATGCCAGGGTCGACGCGACGGCGCGTCGTGTTCCACGCGCGCCTCAAAGAGCGTCAGCAAAAATGACGGGGGCAGGTTTTGGCCCTCTAGAGAGGGCCCCGTCATCATGCTGACACTCTTTGAGGCGCGCGTGGAACACAACGCGCCGTCGACCCGGGCATGATCCATGGTCGGACAGCGAGTCGCCCATTACTCGCCGCTCGCATGCCCGCGCCTACAGTGGCCGGAGATCGTCTGCTGACGTCCGGCGCTGTGGGCGTCTACCACTGCAGCTGGGGTCGCTATCTTTTCTCCCACGCGGCCCGCCTCCTCCTCTGAGTACCTACAGCTTGAAAAAATTTTAGTAGGTACCTATAATTAGGCGTCGTCGCGGCGTCGTGGCGGGAAGAGGTAGACAAAACTAACAACCAGTCGTATATTATATGTATGTATTAGTCTAAGATCGAAACAGCTGAAAGTCATGCCCAGCAGTGACATGACACAGACTGACAGTAACAGTAACCTTACAATGCGAACCACGAGCATCTGCTATTGTATTTCTAACTATTTGTTGCACGGATTTCTATGGTAGCTAGCGTAATAGTAATAGTCTTACTTATAATATTTTAAATCGGAAAGTTTTTGAGTATGTGTGTTAGTTACTCTTTCACACAGAAACTACTGAACAGATTTAAATGAAAAATTGTACACAGATAGTTCATAATTCTCGAGTGTTATTTTGGGCCGGTGGCAACAACTCGTGGTAGATATTTTAGCGATGTGAATAATCTTTAAAAGGCTTTTACGTTCTCCGACTTACATTCTATACTATGGGTAGTATAGGTAGGTAGGTATATATTAAACTACATCGCACGGGCAGCGTACCCCCGACCCGGTTGCTCAGTCAGCTGGCTAAGCCGCGGCGGCCCATGGTACTATATTTAGCTTCACGCAACCCGCGATCCGCTCATCGTGACATATTATTATAACATCAATAGACTGAGAGCTTCTTCAAAACGTGTCTATCTTCATAATGTGTATTTTGTTGCAAACTTATTTTATGAAGAACCACAGATGATTTGGCAAATGTCTGGACATTTGCCAAATCATCTGTGGTCACTGGTGACGTGACTAGCTTTTTAAACGCCCAGTGTGAGCTTCTTTAACTGCACCCTGGTCTGGATAATTTGTGGTCAAGGTCAGGCCATATCTGTGCCCCTCCACGGTTTGCGCCTCGTGGCTGGGCGGGCACCGTTGGCAGATCCCTTTTTTCGGCATTGCAAATATCGCGGGAATCTAGGTACTTATAGTAATATGAGAAACACAGAGGTTTCTTCAAGCTGGACCCCTCCCGAACATAATATTGGCCAATATTAAGTTCATCATCTTATCAGCCCGGGATCACCCACTGCTGGGTATAGGCCTCCCCCTTTTTACCCGACTGCGCCAGGAGGGTTATGTTTTTCGAGTGTATGTATGTATGTATGTATGTATGTTTCTGTGTGTTGCTCTGCAGCCTAAACGGCTTAATGGATTTTAACTTGAGAGGTGTCGTTAGATTCGTCTTAAACGTGAGAGTGTCACTGGGTACATAAAACTGGCCAAGTGCGAGTCGAACTCGTGTGCAAAGGGTTCCGAACTAAAAATATTTTTTTTTAATCTCTCACATATTATCAAGTGGGGTATCAAATTAAAGGATTTTAAAAATGGTTTACCAAAATATATATAACTTATATGTTTCAATTTAATTTGGACTGATAAATGCTAACAAAAACTAAAAATAGTAAAATAAAATAAATATTTAAAAAAACAAAAAACCCGACTGCGTAAAAAAACTAAAAAGAAAGAAACAAGCCCAGTAGTTTAGAATACACTCATTCACACTCACAGTCGGGGCCCCTTGGGAAGATTTGATTGGTATAATTTGAATGGGCCCCGACTGTGAGTGTGAATGAGTGAATTCTAAACTACTGGGCTTGTTTCTTTCTTTTTAGTTTTTTTACGCAGTCGGGTTTTTTGTTTTTTTAAATATTTATTTTTTTGCCATATCTCTCGGTTCTGCGCGTCTCTCATCTATCTATTCCCCGCGTTCTTTACGATATCTTCAATTAACGGGCTTTTGAGCGGCTTTGGTTTCTTTGCCCAAACCTTCGCCCTGCCCGGGGTGTGAGGACTCATTTGATGATTTTACCACGTAAAAAAAAGGGTTGCTACACACGTAAGCCAAAATAAACAGCGATGACCACCAGAAAAGACGAGAAAGAGAGAGTTGAAGTTTGAGGTCACGGAGAATGAATTTAATTATCTAAGATCCCACAACAAAATAATATCAGAAAATAATAATTTCCACTTCCCTCCATAACAGGTGGGAGACCGAACAAATCCAAGTGTACAAGGATATTTACCTCTTGAATAAGCTCAGTTTTCCTAGCACCACGAATAAAAATATAAGTACGTACTAATATTTACGATTCCTAAATTGAGAGCTACTGATATATTAGCTAACTTCTTGTATGTGTAAACATACGAAACTCGAATTAATTTATTCTCTTTGAACATAAAACCAAACATAAGTAAACAGCGTACGTCTAAAATCTTATTTGTATCGCAGAATTAATTGGATTAATCAGGGATTCCGATTTAATCATCGCGAGGGCGAACAAAGCGGATCTTGACGAGATTATCTGTTTTAAGAAGTCCAAGAGATCTGTAAAAGGAGTCCTTTGACATCTAGTTATATTAATTGATTGTTAAAGAAGACTGCTGCGCACCGATCGATTTGGAGAAAAGCATCTGATAGACTAAAATGTGAAATGTAAGTACATACTTTAATTTTTACCCGACTGAGCCACATGTTATGTTATGCTTTTCAAGTGTATTTATGTATGTATGTATATTTACTTATTTCTTGTTTGTAATGTACGAGTAATATCAAATAATGATAAACAAGGCACTGATTAGATGCACCAGTTTCATAGAAGCCAAAAGATTTTCTTCCACTCTTTATACTTAGTATACTAGCCGTTGCTCGCCGCTTCTCTGGGCATATAATCGTATACAAAAACTTCCTCACTAAAACCTTCCGCGAGAACAACTATCCATTGGTGAAAACAGCATGAAAATCGGTGCAGTAGTTTCTGAGTTTATTGCAAATAGACAAACAGCTGCGGCGTAGGACTTTGTTTTATAATATGCAGTGATGTAGTGACAGTCTTCTTGCTTTCCATCACCAGTCAGTAAAGCAGTGCAACTTAACTTCTACTAAGCTAACCGACAATTGTATACTGATGATGTCTGATGAGTGGAAAACTGAAAGAACCTAAGAGGTTTCGCAATGCTGATGTCGCCGACGATCACGTTTGGGTCAAGCGCCTCCACTGCTAACGCAAGACCCCATGTTGCAAAATAACATGGTAACATTTTATTTGTTACTGGGAACTGAAAGAGTCCAAGAGGCCTCGCAAAGCTGATAACGCTGTCACCTGGCAATCACATTTGGAATAGACGACTTGAACCAACAAGGGGGCCTCGCGGTAGTAATGGAGGCAAATTTAATTATTCGTCCTGCAAAAAAAGGCTTCGCAAAAGCGTCTGGGCCCGTCCTAGATTCGTTCTCACTACGCCACTGCTTATGGGTCAGCTTATGGTATAATGTTGAACCATAGACACGCCACTGTTGACTGTACGATACACGTCTATAAAATCAGGAATACAACTGTAAGGGAACAGTGTATACTTAAGACGGGGCACGCGTAGTATAATACACTCTTTAGACATACATAATACAACACTAACTTAGCTCAAGCGCTATCAGGACGTCATTTGCAAGCGGCCATTAACAAATGGCGTCCTGTTGGCGCTTGCGCTACGTTAGTTTTGTGTTACGTTTGTCTTAAGAGGATCGTCTACCGAGCGCTCGTCCATACTAAAAGAGAAAACGTCTTCCTACTCCTAAATGTTATCTTATCTCAATGATTTTTTAGAATGCTTCCAGATATAATGTTTTCAGTAAAAAAATAGGTTTATAGGTTTTCTTTTTTTCAAAAGTAACTCTTAGGCGCCTGTAACTTTGAAATTATTATAAATTTTGAAAAAAAGAAAACCTATAAACCTAGTTTTTTACTGTGTCAGAAGCATTCTAAAAAAATATTTAGATAGGATAACATTTAGGGGTAGGAAAACGTTTTCTCTTTTAGTATGGACGAGCGCTCGGTAGACGATAGTCTTAAGTGTGTAATTTCCCATCATACCTAGCGCCCCGTCTCATACACTGTTCTCCACAGGCATGATGATGTGTTGTGCCGTATACAGCTATATTGCAAACAGTGCGGTGTATCGACGGTCCCTGGCCCTCAGAGATAGACGCACAATGACGCATTGTTCGCGCCGTGTCTATTGTGCGCTGCGGAAATAGCTGCGAAGTGCGAGCAGGCGAACGTTTGCGATTTTGTCGATTCGATTTTGTAGCCTCGAATATCAACAGAGAGAAAGTGATCTTTAATGATTTTGACAAGCAGATCGTTCGGTAACTATTTAATTTGTTAAAGAAAAAAAAAGAAGGAAGGAAATAAAAATAGCTTTCTTAAAACAAAGCATTGTTAAGATTTTTAAAAAAATCTTCCATTCTTCTTTCATAAAGGAGTGTAAAGTAGCACTACGTATTTTTCAGTACATAGTATAGTACCTACAAAAGTGACCGAATATGCAAAACCATTAAAATTGTCGAGCTTTCTTGGTTTCGATGTTTTTTGCGATGTTTAGTGTTTTCAAAGGCATTGTGGTAAAATCATCAAATGACCCAGCCCGGGACGGGAGCGACTGTCAGACTCGTACTTACTAAATTCCATGGTCTCCTTCGATATCCTTGTACGTTCTGGGGTCTGTAGGTAAGCTCGTCTATATCACTCAGGATATAATCAAGAGCAAAGTCACCTCAAGTTATAAAAAAAAAAACAAAAAAAAAAGAAACGAGTTACGAGATGGATCCTCAAGGAAACCGCATAAAATATCTAGTCGAAAGCTCGTGGCTTGTCTTAAAACATGAAGATAATGGTTAGCTGTTAATAAGTATCTTGGAGAATTAATTACTCATTCAGTATACATAACGCGGTTAAGTTTTAAGCTTCGTGTACATGATGATAAAAGTTGTTTTGACTTGTTGTAACAACGTGTTTAATGTTGTGGGAAACACGAAGTAAACAAGGAACCCTTATACACTAGCGAACAAATGTATGGAATCAGTTACTTTTTTTTTAACCGACTTCAAAAAAAGGAGGAGGTTCTCAATTCAGTCAGTATTTTTTTTTTACGTGGTAAGTTTCAAATGAGCCCCTCCCACCCAAGGCAGGGCGGGACGGACTGTCAGACTCGTACTGACAAATCCATGGTGTCCTTCAATAGCCCTTTACGTTCCAGGGTCACGGTAATTGGAAAAGTAACGCGACCCCGGCAGGCTTTGGCCCTCTAGAGGGGGACCTCGTCATCATGCTGACACTTGAAGATGGAATCAGTTACTTGGAATTGATCTGGGATAGCTCCTTAAATAATAGCGCGATTTGAATGGATTTGGTATCAATTTTAAGTGAACAGTTAAACCTTTAAAATGGTACCAGTTTTATTATTATAAATATCGCATATTGCCTAGCCTTTCCCCAACTACTTGGGGTCGGCCTCCAGTCGAACCGGATGGAGCTGAATATCACAAGGTACTTTACATGGAGCGACTGCTTATTCACGGACTGGAAGACGCAGTGTAGGCAGGCCTCCCACTAGGTGGACAGACGACATCGTGAGAGTCGCGGGCAGCCGATAGATACAAGTGGCGAATGGGTCGTTCGATGTGGTGGTCTTTGTTCAGCAGTGGACGTCTTCCGGCAGATGATAATAATGACGATGAAGAGTTTAGATGTGGAAAAGGGATAAAAAAAAACAATACAATCAAGATGATGTCTGATATTCTGCTATTAAATTACATTAATTCAACAATAGGCTATTTCACTGAAAAAATGCAATTAGAACGAAAATTAGATTATCAAAAAATATTTGACCCGTATTTTTTGTACGTAAATCAAAATTTACGAAGATGCAACACTTCTAAAAATCACAATATAACGTCACGCGGTTATGATTTAACAGATTTTATGACATTAAAAGCTCCCACTTCCAAATTACGAAGCGTTTTATCGTTGTCAATATTAATTGATTAAAAAAAAACAGAAATGGGTACGGTATTTATTATTTTATGATACTTTGACAGAATAAACAGATTTTTAGTATTTACAATGAAAGTACATACAAAAATACACTATTCAACAAAAAATAACCTCTCAAACCGAACTTAATTTCTAACTAATTATTAAAAAGAAAAAAACGAAAATGTGTATCCATTATTTTTGATACGTTGGCAGATTAAACAGATTTTTTTGTATTTATAATGAAAGTACATACAAAAATACACTATTCAACAAAAAATAACCTTTCAAACCGAACTTTATTCACGTAGTCCCCCAATTTCTTTTATATTACTACGATTAAGGTGAGTGGGGCCGAGCCGCTAAAAGTTAAATTGAGAGCCTGATGTGATTTCCAAGCACTCGTTATTACGAATTAGGGAGTTTCGGAAGATTTTGATTCAGCCTCCTTTGGTCCTTTTCCCCAGAGCCACAATCCTTCATAATTGATCTCGAAAGGATAAATAATAATAATAATAATAATAATATTCCACAACTATCACACAACGCCATCTAGTCCCAAGCTAAGCAGAGCTTGTGTTATGGGTACTAGACAACTGATAAACATACTTATATATTTCTAAATACATACATAATATAGATAAATTACGCCCAGACACAGAACAAATGATCGTGCTCATCACACAAACATTTGTCCTGGGTGGGAATCGAACCCACGACCTCCGGCATAGCAGTCAGGGTCACTAACCACTAGACCAACAGGCCAGTCAACACACACAGTCAAGGATGGGAACGATATTAGGTAATTTATTATGTATGCTTTCTTTGTATGCCGACCATTTGAATGTTTATTACAAACATGCTGGGCTCTTGACTTTATCTGCGAGAAAAGCTTCGTTTCATGTTCGATTGGATTTTACAGATTGAGACAGTTTGATGTGCAGAGGCCTTACCTCGAGCTGTTAACGTGATCCAGTTTAGGCTGTGGGAAAGAGACAGAGCTATACAAGTCGTCTAGCACCATCTCTTTCCCACAGCCTAGACTGGATCGCGTTAAGAGTTCATGGTAGGCCACCATGTGGCCTACCATAAAGTGTGGGAACAAGGTGGCGTTGTACAACTTGTACAGCTCTGTCTCTTTTCCACATTCGAACAACTCGCTTTAAGACGTTATGGTAGGCCACCCGGTGTCTGTGTGTCACCACCACATAAACCTTTTACTCATATTGAATTTCCTTTTGTGTCTGGCGTTTGCATGTACTGAATTTTAAAATTGTGGTACCTAATCGAGAATTTGGCTGATCGCGCTAATATCTCAGAAATTACTGGTTCGAATTGATACATTTTTTTTGTGCTGGATAGTGTATTTTATCGAAGAAGGCTTAGTATAGGCTATATAACATCACGCTACGACGAATAGCCAAGCAGCGGGGGTGAATCCACGGAGAACAGCTAGTTTTCCCACGTTTTTATACACTCACTTTTCTTGTTTGTTATTCGTTCCGGTTGGACTTTTGTAACTCAATTTTGAGGCACTTCTCCATAAGCTAGCAGGCTGAAATTTTGCACACGCTCTGAGTTCTGATGATAATAAATAACTAGCTAAGAAACGTCATAACAAATCCAATATGTCGGCCTCCCCAAGATGGCGGACGGGCTGTTTGAAATCCACCCCCATGATATGGGTATCAAATGAAAGGGTTTGCTGTCAGAAATGCGAAACAAATAGTCACGTGACTTAAATCCAATATGGCGGACGTCCAAGATGGCGGACAGGCTATTTGAAATGCACACCCATGATATGGGTATCAAATGAAAGGGTTTGCTGTCAGAAATATGAAAAAATAGTCACGTGTCTTAAATCCAACATGGCGGACATCCAAGATGGCGGATTGGCTATTTTAAATGCACCCCCATGATATGGGTATTAAACGAAAGGATTTGTTGAATGGGATACGAAAACAACAAAGAAAAAATAATAAAATAATAAATAGATTTAAAAAATCTAAAAAAAATAACCCTACGGGGCTGAGAGAGCGGGGCGAGGGTTTTTAGATTTTTTTAATTTTATACTTTGGAAACTTGATTTTCAATTCTGTGAAGTTTATTTAGGACTGACTGATAGTAAAAAAAAGTAATGAAAATGGAATCACGTATCAACTTCATAGCCGAAGTTCCGTAAAACCTTTTTTTTGTAACAAACCAAGCAACAATCTAACTTGAGTTAATGTTTTTGATTTTATGACTGGTTTACGGTCTTAGTTGTAATTGAGTCTAGGTGAAGGTAGCCACGTCTGAGTGTTCCAATTTCAAGTTTATCTGGAACACGAAATAATTAGGACGATTGCTAGACACGTCTTGTTTTTGCTTTGAGGCCCTAGCACTAGGGACGGGGACTTTGACGATAACCGCTAAATTGATTCTGGCAACGATTGATTCCAAACCCAAATCCCGGTTTTTTTTTCCACACACCAGATTTATTCTAGGGCATCGTTTTATTTTTTTAATGAAAAGCAATGTCTATGGCCGTATGCCACTGACTAAACTGCCAAATCCAAATAAAAATGAACCTGATTTTTTTAGTGATAAGGTTACTGTTAAGTTGCTGGTTTTAGTCGTGATCTAAAAAAGGACTAGTGTTTCGTAACCATTAAATTCGAATTCATATTTAAATTCAAACAACATCGTTTTCTATTCTATTCTAATATCTAGCCAGAAAGATCGAATGAAATAGCGGCGTTCGAGTCTTCCGTTTCCGGAGTGGAAGCTTGAACCAATAGCAGAGCGTTATGACAGCGCTCAAACGTTCCGTCCAATCACAGGCCTTATGGCCGCGCTCCCAGCGCCCTCCAATGGCGCGTGCTGTGTGTAAGATTCACCGGCGCACAAAAAACGTGCGATCGCAACAAAAAATCGAATTTAAGGAACTTTCTCAATATTTGCGTGTGTGAACGTGTTCTGAACAATATTTGTGATCCTCAAAGCCCAGGACAAGAACTATTTCCAACCTAGCGCGCGACTTAACACCAAACGAAACGCAGCGTGGGAGCTCCCAGCTAGGTACGCCAGCAAAGTACCTCCTGGACAAGACGTTCGTGGCTAAAGGTAAGAGTTTCTTTCTTTGGTGGCGGACTTCTTGAGCGTTGCAGCCCATTCGATCTTTAGCCAGGCTGCCCCCAAATGGGTAGGGAACGTCTTCCTGCCACATTTTTATGGTGCCGAAACCAGGGAACTTTAGACTAAACTCATTCAAATCAGTCTAATTTCCCCTCACAACGTTATTTCTACACGTTTTTAGAAATATTTTGCGATTTAAACTAATAAATCTTAATTTTCATCAATATTCTTTCAACTATTCTCCGTAGGAGGTAGGCCGTTTCTTGCAAACTTCAATCGACCGCTATTTTATTGTGATAGAAGTTAAAAGTAAAATCCATATTCAGTTCTCGAATGCAAACGAATATTTTCATATTACCTATTAAAATTAATTCTTTGAATTTCGTTCGTATTCCTCGTGTAGAAATTCATTTATTTCGAAAAATAACGAAAAACCCACTTAGTGTAACCCGCCTAAAAAAGGTTGGTTATCACGTTGCATACGATTCGCTCCGTATACCGTACTTCCACGTTTGCGCAGAAGCACTACATAATTAAGTCGCGTATCATTAGTCCGAACTCGGAATATTTTGTTGTTGTCTATAATTTCACATTCCGTCCGGGCTAGTGTTTTTTAACGTCTTTTCGGATTCGTATTTCGACTTCTCACACGCCAAAATATTGAAAATATACCAAACAAGACGGTCATCGTATCGTGCTTAGGTAACATTCACTCGATTACAACATCGACCTTATGTCAGTTACCTAAGACTCACATTCGCTTGCGCTTTGCATCGGCTACTCGTCTTAGCAATTTTCTCCGAAGTGCAAATCTCACTGCTTTGTTTGTTCCTTCAATTTAGATTTTATTGTTTCATCCGTACCTATCGATAAACTTGGATATTAATTATGCAGGTATCTTAAAGGTTATTGAACTAACACGTTAACGCCGAACAAATATTCGCGTGGGTACCTACCTATCTACGCATACGTAGGTTATTATACCAATTTCCGTAGGTACTTATAACGATCGCGATCTTTTGTGTTATTCTCACTTTCTGTAAACCGTCCATAGTAAAGTGGTATTGCAGAAGGTTCAATTCGAAGTATTTTACCTATCATAACTATTTACGTTTTATCTTGTGATTAATATTACAACGCGATAGTGGGTGGGTACAGTGCCTACCTATTCGTTCTACGTTATTTATTAGACTCGGACTTCTTGTACTATACAACAATTCGTTTTCTATCTCTTGTATGGTGCCCTTTCGTTTCCGATTTAATAATTAAAACGTAGGTTCTCGCGCTGCACCTACCTACCGTGTCCTCAGTGTATTTGTAGCATTTATTCGTTGCTCGATTAAGTTGCTGCCTACATTTTTCGTTTTTTGTTCGCTTTCATTCTCATCCGGTGTTTACCTACTATTGTGATAGGTAAATTAAGTAAGCCAAACTTTATTTTCTTTGTATCGTTAGTTGTTAAATCGTAACAAAATGTCTTACCCTACTCGACGAAAGTCAAAAATAGACCTTGCATCAAAGAAACGTAAATCTTTCACCGTGGTTGATGATGAACCTGCACTCACCGTTCGGGACTTACCTGTTTTGCGACGTAAGCGTACGCTCGCATTAAATCGTTTAAGGAAGACGCTGGAGGTCGCTGAGTTGGCTCAGGAGAAACCTTCTCAATTGAATGCGTTTCTTGCTCATTATTCCGTCGTACAGCAATTAAGTAAAAGCTTTGAAGAGGCACATTCAGATATTCTCTGCATCGTGGACAGCGAGTCCGAAGAACAGGAAGATGACATTCGAGTAGAATTCGATCAGATATATTTCGACATCATGACCATTCACAGGCAGTTAGTTCCCACCGAGGCAGGAGAATCTAAATCAAATACAATCGCTACCGACCACTCTTGCATTTCTAACGTGAAGCTGCCTAAAATCAATATTCCCACATTTAGTGGAAAAATAAAAGATTGGCCGAGATTCTATAGTCTTTACAATTCGTTAATTCATAACAACAAATCGCTTTCGGACGCTGAACGCATGCACTATCTTTTTTCAAGTCTCTCTGGGGATGCTCTTTCTCTTTTTCGCACATATCCTCCAGAAGGCACATTGTATCTTGAGGCATACCAAACATTGACTCAAAGATACCAAGATAAGCGTGAATTAGCTTTTACTTGCTGGAAAGAAATACTCGAAATAAACTTAAAATCTACATCGCCTGACGAACTTCGTCGTGCTCTTGATTATACAACAGAGAACTTAAATATTTTAAGTGGCCTTGGATTACCCACGAACGAATGGAATTTCGTTCTTTCGTACCATTTTTTATCCAAATTAGATTCGCAAACGCGGTGCGCATATGAACGAAAACACATCAATACAGAGCTACCAGACTTCAAGGAGTTGTTGGCATTCTTGCACACTAAGTGTGAGGCGCTCGTTCGAGACACACACTTCTCCCTTCTGGATCGCTCGAAAACCTCTGGTAATCGTGGTCAAGAGAAGCTTCATAGTCAGACAAAATCAAATAGTAATTCGTCAAAACCCAAAACCACTGTATTCCTTTCCAGCACAGAAGATAAGTCAAAGTCTACTCCTCAGACGCCTCAATCTGCCAGTTCGAAATCATCATCACCTCCTTCGTCATCTGCGAGCCCAACCGTTAAGTGTTCGTTCTGTTCAGAAAATCACTCTATCAGCCATTGTAAGCAGTTTGAACAGATTCCCGTCGCTAAACGTATGGAGCACGCGAAAACTAACCGTTGGTGTTTCAACTGTCTTAGGCCGTCTCATCGTATCACAGAATGCAAATCTATTTTCAGGTGTCAAAAATGTCGTCAGCGTCATCACACTCTCCTTCATCTAGATCAATCTGACAGCGCAACCTCGTCGTCAACTCAACCTGTTGCTTCATCGTCTCGACCTACTTCTTCACCAAATCAACATGCTTCCAGTGCTTCAAGCGACAATCAAGTTCAAGTACTTACCAGTCTCCGTGATCAACCTATGGTGCTTCTTTCTACAGCCAAGGTTCAAGTTCGTGACTCTTCTGGCAACTTTCAATCTTTTCGCGCCCTTATAGATTCGGGAAGCCAGGCTCATTTCATCACGGAACGTGCCGTGGAACGACTTGGTGCGATTCGTAGTGAAACTTCACGCCGTGTCATTGGTATAGCCCAATCATCTGCTGCTGTTTCCGGAACAGTCCAGATTGAAGTTGGTGTCAACGGCCAGTGTCTCTTTAAGGTCAACGCGCTCACGTTACCTAGCATATGTGGCAAAATGCCATCTACTCGCATCGATAGCTCCTCATGGCATCATTTGCAGGGTCTTACACTGGCTGATCCGGATTGTTGCAAGCCAGCGCCCATCGATCTTCTTCTTGGTGCTGAGATCTTCGCCTCATTATTGCGTCCTGGTAGTGTAGGTGGAGGATCAAAGCAACCAGCGGCGCTTAATTCTGTATTTGGTTGGATTTTGCTCGGCGGTACCGGTAGCAAGGATCATGTTCAGTCATTTTTCGTTAATGAAGATGACTGTCTTCATGAAGAAGTCAAACGTTTATGGGAGCTTGAATCCTTCGAGACAACTCGACGCCTTACCTCCAATGAAGAACGCTGTGAAGAAATCTTTACAACTCAACACACTCGCGATCCCACAGGTAGATACATTGTTACTTTACCGTTTAAGGAAGAAAACCAAGATCGGTCTTTTCCAGGGTCTCGCGACCTCGCTTTGCGTTGCTTTCATTCAATAGAACGGAAAATTGTTAAAGACCCGGATTTATATAAACAATATAAGGAATTTATGAAGGATTATTTAGTCCGTGGTCATATGAGTGTTGTTTCGATCGACGAACTAACAACAGCAAAATATTATATCCCTCACCATTGTGTCCTTCGCCCGGATTCCACTACTACTAAATTACGTGTGGTGTTTAATGCTTCGGCGAAGGATGCAACCGGCGTATCTCTTAACGACACCCTTTTAATCGGTCCTAAATTACAAACCAATATCGTTGAGATTCTCCTCAAATTTCGAACACATTTCGTTGTGTTCACCGCAGACATGCGGCAGATGTATCGCATGATCATGATGGCCAGATCTGACCGCGATTACCAGCGCATTTTTTGGCGCTTTGATACTGATCAACCCGTTCAGGAATATCAGCTTAACACCGTAACCTACGGCGTGTCCTCCGCTCCTTTTCTCGCATGCCGTACCATTAAACAGTTGATTTCCGATGAAGGTCGTGATCTGCCAGTCGCTAGTAAGGTTTTATCCTCAGATGTATACATCGACGATATTGTCACCGGTTTTGACAGCTTTGATACCGCTCTGCAAGCTCGGGATGAAGTTATCAAGTTGCTCAAGAAAGGACACTTTGAATTGCGGAAATGGGCAACAAACACTCCTGAGCTACTTGCTGATTTACCTCTCGATCACTGCTTATCCGCTTCAGTCACTCTAGACGATAAAGAAAATCCTACCCTCAAGGTCCTAGGTCTAAGGTGGGATCCACTCAGTGACTGCTTCTTCTTTTCCGTGGTTCCACAGCAAAAGAAATGTACGAAGAGGAACATTCTAAGTGAGCTTGCGCGCGTATTTGATCCCCTGGGTTTTCTGTCCCCCTTGACAATCGTCGCCAAAGTGTTAGTCCAGCGTCTTTGGGTTCTCAATGTAGGATGGGACGAGGATGCTCCGGAGGATATCATTAATTTCTGGAACCGTTATCTAGAACAGCTTCCCTTCTTAAAGTCACTGCGTATCCCTCGCTGTGTATCTGTGAAAAACATTGTATCTTGTGAAATCCATGGGTTTTCAGATAGTTCGGAGACTGGTTACGGGGCTGTAGTATACTTACGAACTATTGATGTGGACAATAACATTCAAGTCTTCTTCGTCTGCTCCAAGGGACGAGTAGCTCCCGTTAAATCTACGTCGTTGCCTCGTCTTGAACTATGTGCTGCAGCCCTTCTCGCTGATCTTTTGAAGTTCGTTAAGGAATTGTACTTACCAGTTTTTCCTTGCACCGGTGTCTTCGCTTGGTCTGACTCTACCGTCGTGCTTGCATGGATTCGCTCTCACCCTTCACGATGGAAGGCTTTCGTCGCGAACCGCGTAGGTCATATTCTCGATGTCATTCCAGGTGCTCGTTGGAATCACGTGGCTTCCGAAGACAATCCAGCGGACGTAGTCTCGCGTGGTCAACTTCCGTCAGCTCTGGTCAACAACCTTTTATGGTGGGCGGGTCCTTCGTGGCTTTCGCAACCTGTTCTCTCTTGGCCTAGGTCTATCAAAACGCTTGATCAAACCGCACTCGAAATGGAAGAAAGGGGTCCGCATTCCTTACTCACCCATGATGATTCTCCGGTTTCATTCATAGATACCTTACTCGAACGTTATTCGTCAATTCGCAAAATCCAACGCCTTTTGTGCGTATGGACAAAATTCATCAATTTCCTTCGTAGCAAACGTACACGCAGCTGTAATCCTGCATCAAATCGTATGGAACTTCATAACGCGCTTATGATTGTTGTGAAATACATTCAGTCTTGTTACTTCCCTAACGAGATTCAACAGCTGCAAGCTGGCACTCTCGTATCGAAGCAGATGCGTAAGCTAAACCCATTCCTGGATGCACAGGGAGTACTCAGGGTGGGCGGCAGGCTGTCGAGATCAGGGTTGGAGTTTGAACATAAACATCCCGCTCTTCTCCCTCGTAAGTCAAAATTCACCTACATGATAATCGAAGCGCTTCATCGTGAAAACTGCCACGCTGGCGTTAATACCATGCAGTATCTTTTAACTCAACAATTCTGGATTCTTTCCCCAAAACGCGCTATTCGACATTGCTTGTCAAAATGTTTGCAGTGTTACAAAACTCATCCCACTCCTCTCGAACCGTTTATGAGCGATCTACCTGCCGTTCGTGTGAATCAAGTGAAGCCGTTCTCTGTTGTAGGTACGGATTACGGGGGTCCATTTCGTATTAAATTAGGGAAGCATCGTGGTGCGAAAATCGGCAAGGCCTATCTGTGTCTATTCGTGTGCCTTAGCACAAAAGCACTTCACCTCGAAACAGTTTCGGATCTATCAACTGACGCGTTTCTCGCCGCACTTCGTCGGTTTGTCGGTCGCCGTGGTAGGGTTAGTATTATCCATTCCGATTGCGGCACCAATTTTGTAGGCGCGAGGAATCAACTTCATTCGCTCATGCAATCTGCTGCTCATATTGAGAATATTGAATTCCGTTTCAATCCACCTTCAAGCCCTCACTTCGGTGGAGTGTGGGAAATCCAGATCAAATCCGTTAAATCTCACTTGTATCGTCTCATAGGCGAACAAGCACTTACCTTCGAGGAATTAGATACTGTTTTCGTTCAAATCGAGTCCATGCTTAATTCGCGGCCCCTCTGTCCATTGAGTTCTGACCCCAATGATTTAAATGTACTTACTCCGGGACATTTCTTAACGCTGGAACCGTTGACGTCTGTTCCTGATGAGGACTTAACTTCCATCAATATAAACCGTCTCGGTCGTTGGCAGCTGATACAGCGTTTCCAACAAGATTTTTGGAATCGTTGGAGGCGGGAATACCTTCATACCCTAACTCAGCGGGCAAAGTGGACCAAACATTCAAAACCCTTAGACGTAGGATCGGTTGTCATTCTTAAAACTGACAACGCTACTCCATTACACTGGCCTCTTGCGCGTGTTGAGAAACTTCACCCTGGCCCGGATGGAGTGGTGCGCGTTGCAACCGTTCGCTTGGCTGATGGTACTCAACTAACGAGACCGTTGGCAAAGCTGTGTCCTTTACCGAACCTCATTGATTAATGCGTTATTCGTTAGTTTTAGCAAGTTAGTTTTATCATAAATTTAGTATTTATCTTTGCTCTTCTATTCGTATGCATTCAAGTTTCTAAGTACTAATTTATTTTCAATTTCATAATAAGTTAGAAAATACACAAGTGTATTTTGGTGGGCGGTATGTTTCGTAACCATTAAATTCGAATTCATATTTAAATTCAAACAACATCGTTTTCTATTCTATTCTAATATCTAGCCAGAAAGATCGAATGAAATAGCGGCGTTCGAGTCTTCCGTTTCCGGAGTGGAAGCTTGAACCAATAGCAGAGCGTTATGACAGCGCTCAAACGTTCCGTCCAATCACAGGCCTTATGGCCGCGCTCCCAGCGCCCTCCAATGGCGCGTGCTGTGTGTAAGATTCACCGGCGCACAAAAAACGTGCGATCGCAACAAAAAATCGAATTTAAGGAACTTTCTCAATATTTGCGTGTGTGAACGTGTTCTGAACAATATTTGTGATCCTCAAAGCCCAGGACAAGAACTATTTCCAACCTAGCGCGCGACTTAACACCAAACGAAACGCAGCGTGGGAGCTCCCAGCTAGGTACGCCAGCAAAGTACCTCCTGGACAAGACGTTCGTGGCTAAAGGTAAGAGTTTCTTTCTTTGGTGGCGGACTTCTTGAGCGTTGCAGCCCATTCGATCTTTAGCCAGGCTGCCCCCAAATGGGTAGGGAACGTCTTCCTGCCACAACTAGTGTATAATGAAGCATATTTGATTGAATATCGAACACTCCACTCGGCGTTCTCTTCGCGCCAATGCTCGTAACCTATTGGCAAATTATTCAGAAAGTTTAGCTAAAATTGTTTCACCAATCGCGATTATAAAGTTCCCGTTAGAAATTACTCGCCATTTTCTTCCTATTAAGGTGAAATTATAGAACTTGGGTATGTGCAGTAGCTGAGCGATTGAATCCTGAGCTACCCCGCCGAGCGGGGCTTCTATTTCTATGTTCAGGGTTTAAAAAAACCTAACATGAAGGAGACGATGGGGGCATCGTGAGTTCTCTTAGCTGGTTTCTTCTAACCCCCGTCACCTCCTTTGAACCCAACCTGTCCGTATCGGGGTCCCCGAAGTTCTCGAATTCGCCCCATTCTAGGACGTTGTATAGCGAGGGCGTTTATCCATTTTGGTAAGCAAAAAGAATGTAAATACTCGTAAAAACTATATTTTTAATCGGTAATTAGTTTTAGGTTTATAAATAAATTATCCTTAATATAAATATATCCTGAATGTTCATTGAGTGAATTTATAGTAGGTGCATATAATCAGGATACATTAAGCTTACGCCTTAGACTTGTGTATCCTGCTAG
The DNA here is from genome assembly GCA_954870645.1 of Agrotis clavis. Lineage (NCBI taxonomy): Eukaryota > Metazoa > Arthropoda > Insecta > Lepidoptera > Noctuidae > Agrotis > Agrotis clavis. The sequence goes on from OX940940.1 coordinate 9,035,005, forward strand.
GTACAAAATATGAAGTTTCATTCAATCCGGTCCTATTATTTCTAAAAACAAGGACGGTAGTTTGTTTATAATATGCATACGCTATTAAAGTCGTTTTAAAAGTATCACACGTTACATTACTTTTAAAATATAGTTTCCATAAACATAATCGTTACAGATTATTGTTGAAAGCTTTATTAAGTCTAAAACCGTGTAAGTTTCAAGTTAATTGTAATATCGCGTGATTTACTATAAGGCTCCGCAACACGCTTATAATTTACAAAAAAAAACTACAACTAAAAAATCATAGTCATATTATATCGCGTCTGTAATCCCCCAGTTAGCTACTTCCTAATAAAAAAAAAAAAACTTGAGAGGTGTCAAGGGACACCCGGATGGAACGAAGTTACTGTATACACTCAACAAAAATAATCGTCGCGACTCCAATCCACTCCACTCCACTCCACTCCGATCCGATCCGATCCGATCCGGTCCGATCCGATCCGATCCGATCCGATCCGATCCGGTCCGATCCGATCCGATCCGATCCGACCCGATCCGATCTGATCCGATCCGATCCGATCCGATCCGATCCGATCCGATCCACTCCACTCCACTCCACTCCACTCCACTCCACTCCACTCCACTCCACTCCACTCCATTCCATTCCATGGTAATAAACACATTACCCTCCTTTTGCGTCGCGCAGTCGGATAAAAGTGTCGTGACAACTTTTAAGAATTTTTTCCGTCCAGCCCCCTTTCACAACGCGCGATACGGAACTTCGTTCCAAAAAAAAACAAAAAAAAACTCTTATCCCGAACCTGAGAACCGAACCCGGGACCTCATGCATGCACAGCACTCGCTCTTGAGACAACTAGAATCACGAGACACTTAAGTAATTAATTCTTTTAACAACTCAAACTCGGAATGCCCTTACAAGAACTTTAAGAAACCTTCCTTATTATAAGAGCTCTCAAATTATAAGAGGAATACTTCTTAAAGTTTAATGAACTCTGTAGAGTCTCTCTGTAGAGTGTTTTTATTTTACACAAGATTATAATCAGCTTGTAATGTTCCCACTGCTGGGACACAGGCCTTCTCTCTGTGAGAGGGAGTGGGCTATCCCAAGTAACAATAGGTTCTATAACCAAGGCGTTTTATCACCAAAGAGTGATATAGTAGGCCTTTAACAGTAACCATTGTGACTGCATGTACTATAAAGGTTTATAACAAAGCATTTTGGTTCTATAAGATTAAAGAGCATTTAAGTTCTATTATTTAGCTCTTAGAACGCTTACATGGCCATTCAAAAGAATCTTTAACGTGTTGCACTGTAATAGAAATGAGAAAAACGATTTTGGTACTATTAAGTACTATAGACAACCTTACTGACTCTTTTATGTATCTATTTTGCTCTAATAATGCGTCAAAATAATTTTTACAGTACTAGGACTGTAGCAGTATCGAAAACACTATTACAGGATCAATTTGCACTATAAAAGTACCATACACAACCATTACGTATTACAGGATCAATTTGCACTATAAAAGTAACTTACACAACCATTACGTAACCGTTTAGCTTCATAAAAGCTCCCTCAACATCGCTAAGGGGTTAGTTCTGTAAAAATCATGAAAACTCTTCTATAGTACTAAATAGTACCATAGCGACTCCTGGCGCAATTGCTAAATACTTAAATTCAAATAGCTCTTAAAGTGAGTTGGTGTTACTGAAACGAGACTAAAGCGTGCCATAAAAACACTAAAATTCATCATTAATGGACTAATTGGACCTTTAATGGCTTTTCAGTAACAATTACATCACTAGTATTTCTTAATGTCGATTGTGTTCTGGTTAAAGTTTTAAGTAAAGGTTTAATAATGGATTTAAGATCGCTGCGTCAGTATAAAGAGAGTGGTAGTTATAAAAAAAGGTAAAGAATCGATATACACAAGCATTATCATCAATACAACAGGCTCATGCTCAAAATGTAAATACTGGTCAAGCGGGTCCAGAAAATATAACACATGGTTCTGCACAAAATACTTGTTTTAAATCACAACATGGCTGTAGTATTAATGTTTCTTTTGCTCAAGGTAGTAATAAGGATGAAGAATACAGTGAGAGCACCTGTCTTCAAAGTTCCCAAACATCGGAATGTTCAGAGGAAGAGAGCAATGACCAATTATACAGTGACCTAAGAAGATGGTGCGTCACTTACAATATACCAACTACAATCCCAAATTATGCCCTAGTGTGTATTTAATGCAACTCCATGCAAAGAAATTTATTTTGACTACACTGTTTTATATTTGGACAAGGACCCCTAATTGAAAAATATGGCCGCTATTTTCTGCCGCGATAGCACATTAGTAGCACAGCTGGAGCCAATGTGTACTATAGGATCCGTATTCGGGACAAGTCCTTATTTTATTAATTAAAATTTAATTAAAACACGAAAATAATGAGGGCGCATTGTCAAATTCGAAATCAGCATAATGATTTTAACGATACAATTATTTTCGCAAGTGCAAGTTATGGCAGTTATTGCAGAGTTGCATGTCTTTTTTATTACAATGATACGTTAGGCAACATGGCAAATGACGTGAATCTTAAAACTTATCTTGATAGGAACACGACCGACACAACACGAACAAAAAATTATGAATAATATAAGTGTCAAGAAAGATCTCTCAAATCGTTTACAGTGCAAAATAGCACTTTAAACATGTTTTGGTTACTTTTATAGTGCAAATTCGTGACATTATTGCACTTGTGGCACTATTTTAGTACTAAAAAGCGTTTCACTACACTATTACATCTCAACTATCGAGCTGATTTATCACCGTGAGAGCCTTTATGTAATGTTTATAGAATAAATTAGTGATAAAACTCCGGCCTATTTGGGGTTTTGTAAACGTTTACAACACCATTATAGTACTAATTGTGGAGCTTTTTGGAGCTTTTTAGCACGCTCCAAAACGTTCTCAGGTCTTTTATAGTACCAATTTTTGTTACTTGGAATCTACCACTCGAGTTCAGTGCGGGTCGGTTGATATCACAAGTCTTCAAATGTTTGGTTCTATGTCATCCGTTTCCTCACGATATTTTCCTTCACCGTTTTGAGGGTAGTGAATTTTAAACAACACAGTTTCATAAATATAACTCACTAGCTGTTCCTCGCCGTTTGACCCCTGATGCTCGGCTTTTAAATGTCGTAGCGTGATGCCTATGGCATTTCTCGATGAATGGACTATTCAAAACAAAAAATAAGTTTCGAATTCGAACTAGTAGCTCTGTGATTCATCCAAACCAACGAGATTCTCTCTCTTTAGATTTATAATAGTTGTAGTATACAATGTGTAACGTTAATAGCGCAAAACCTCTCGTGGGGTAACTCAGCCCATGTTACTGAATAATGTTTGTTCCAAGACTTTTGGAAATTCGGAAAAAAAAATTGCTTTTTCATACAAAATGAGAAATTGATCGGGCCCATCAGTATGAAAAATCACTTTTTTTTGCGGATTTCCAAAAGTCTTGGAACAAACATTGTTCAGTCTACAGTCGTAATGCCGTAATGGTTAAAATCTCGTCTTTCATGCAAGAGATTGCAGAGTCAAATCTAGACATGCACCAATGGGACACCAGAGAAGGGTAAATTGATCACCTAGTTTTAACTTAGTTTGTGAGCCCCTGGCTGGAAGCCTTACAGTCATTTAAGGCATCCACAAGAAAGACTGGTTGAGCAGAAACTAACCTTCGCAGGTTGAAAAAAAACGGTAGAAAAAGGTACCGTAGTACGTAGAAAGCGTTTTGCCAATACTTTTATTGTAAGCACAGCTAAGGAGTGGAATTATCTTTATTTCCCGACAGCTATAACCTTCGGGTCTTCAAGTCAAGAGTGAACAGGTTACTTCTAGGCAAGCGTGCTCCATCGTCGACCACATCTTCGCTTACCATCAGGTTTGACAGTGGTCAAACGCAACCTTATCATTATCATTAAATAAAAAATAAACCTGGACTTATAAAATCAATCCAAGCAAGAATGGCTGGACCGGTGTAGATGAAAGTTGGCACACATTTTTTTTAATAACCTCAGTAAAGTTATTATTCATATAAATTAAACACCTATGAAAAGAACAGCTATTCCTGCAAAAATGAAAAATGGGCAAAAAATATCGCATGACGATATCGGTTAAAAATAGCAGGAGCATGCTCGGGTTTCTGTTGCGTTTAGAGATAAATCGCACGCGATTAATCGTAGCACGTGTGCCTCATGTCGTGTCGCAAAACTATAGAATTTTTTTGCGACTTGAAAAGTTCTATTTTGAATTTTCTTTTTATTGAGGTATTTTAATCGTGCGATTTTTTTATTTTTAAACGCAGTAACGCATGCGACGTGCATCGTAAAGAATATTTTTGAGGAAAGAAAAATTCGGCTGCGAGTGGGATTTGAACCCGCGCGGCGTCTCAGCTTGGCCAGAACGTCTTGAAACGAAACTAATCTTTTTGTTTGCTGACAACGTTTTAAAATCTTTGACATTCGATGTAAACAAAGAACGCAGGTTTGTTAGATTTATTATTGTGCCATAAAACTAACGTAATAAGTGAAAAAAAAATTAAAATCATTCAAAGTGCTGGTAGCGAGAGCACAGTGGCGACATCCAGTTTTCTACTCTAATTTGCCATGCTGTAAGTACTCCAGGTGCCAATTAGATTCAGCTTCTGAGTGTGAGTTACGGTAGCCTAATTGGTAAGGTGTCTGCAGTTATCCAGAACACGCGGGTTCATATCCCACTTGCACCTGAATTTTTCTTTCTTCAAAAATCTTCAATCGTGAGATTTATTAAAAAGTAAGTCGTATAGAGAAAACATCGTGAAGAAACTGTCATGTCGTAGAACCTAATTCAAAAATATGTCACATCTACTATCAAGCACTGGTCCCGCGTGGTGGATCCCACTATCTCTCACAGACAGGACGCTTCTTGCCGGGGTCGCGGGACTGTCTCATTAGGTGACCGTGACCCTGGAACATAAAGAGATATTGAAGAACACCGTGATGGATCTTAGTCAGCAAGAGTTTGAAAGTCTCTTCCATCCCACCCTGGGATGAGGCGCGTTACTTTGTGAAATAAATTACACAAAGTAACGCGCCTGGCGGGGTTCGAACCCACGACCTACAACTCGTAAGTCGGGACCGATACCACTGGGCCACCACTGCTCTACTTCATAATTTACTGTACAATAATTTGTTTATTTTTTTTCGACATGATTAATGATGAATTTACTTAACGATCATTAATTTCTTCTGTCTGTGCAACAACACATTGGCGCTACACCACGCTGCTTGTTGCGGTTTGCGGCGCTGACGGCTCGTGTCGCCGGGTTGTGGTCTCACCCTTACGTCAGTGTTTGTGTTTTAGGTTGCAAACATACTAGCGCTTCCTGAGAGGCTACGTTGTATGTCGTAAGTCACATTACAAACATCACACTACCGTAACGTATTGCACTGTGCATTATGGCGCATTTTCATGAGTTGTTAGGGCCCGTATGCGGGGTGCGAGAGATTTCTGCAACGTATGCCACAGGGCCCGCATGCGGGGAACCGTTTTCATTAGTTGATAGCCCGCGTGCGGGGTGTAAGAAAACCTCCATGTTAGTCGCCATTTATTGAGTAGAGTGGCAGACCCGCATGTTATCGATCGATGAATTTCATTGGTCGATAACACGATCGGTATAAAGCAAGCGGGGAATCACCGCAGACGGTTTAACGAACTCCTATCGACTTGTGACTTTCAGTGGTTCTTATCTCGCATGCGAGGACTCCCCGTATGCTGTATACCGTACGAGTTAACGACCAATGAAACTGCGCCATTAAGGCTAAGCGAGCTTGCTTTACAAGTGAAAATCTTCCATCTATATAACGTGCGGTTATCTTTGGTTATAAAATGAAAAGGCGCCTCTAGTGTACGAACGAAGAAGTAACTTTATGGAGTCAAAGTTCGCGTTTAACTTAAGACACAAAAACGTGAAAAATCGTGCTAGGACCGCTGTTCCCAAAAAGAATTACTGTGAACAAAGTTTTATAAAATAAGCAATGTTTTTTTTCCTGTTTTTGATTTTAAGTTTTGCTTGAATTTTAAAATACCACTTAGTGGAATTCCGATATTTATTTACTCTTTCAAAGATTGTATACCTAAATATTAATATTGTTTATTTTATAACGAATCACGTTTTGTGGCATAAGTAGGTGTATAGGCGCTAGCAGGTCAACCTACCCGAATCTGTCAAATTTTACCAATCAAAAATTAACTATCGCTGTTGTGATAAGGTTGAAAATTTATTAAAGAAATTTGACAGATTGTGGTAGCTCGATGTGCTGGCGTCTGTACCTTAATATTATTGTAGGTTTATGTGGAATGTTGCGGTCTTGGTTACGGCGCCGACAGTTTGACGTAACATTTGAGGTTTTACTCACCACAAGTTGTATTAAAATTCTTTAAAAGAAGTATATTTAAAATGTGAAGAAGTTTATCTGTATTGTGGATGGTATTCACAAACAATTAAAATCTCCTACACAAAGAGTCAAACTGAAAACAACTAGATAATTGTTCCTGGTACGAATTATTGGTTCTTTGACATGCCTGTTTTCTCATGATTTTTTCCTTCAGCTCTTTGAGACTAGCGGAGACGAATATTTATATACAAAGTAACACGGCTGGGTTTGAACCCTCGACCTACAACTCGTAACTCGAGGACTTAACTCCTGGACCATGACTGCTCTCTCAACTAAATGAGTAATTATTGTTGAATTGTCCAAATGAGTAGAATTAAATAAAGACATCTTGCCTTTGTAAAATTAGTTTTTTATCTAAGATAATAATGATTGAAATTGCGTGACTTAGATCGTAAATACTTTCGAGGCTAATATAATTTTAAGAGTATCTTGATGAGGATTACTTTAATGTATTTTGTCGAGCACTCCGTTTTAATTTACGTAATTGGAAATTGAACTATGTCTCGTATAATTTAAGACTTAAATTACTTATTTTGATTAGCTACTATGCTTAATCGAGCTAATGAATGAGATATAAAACTTTAATAATCTATCTATTAATCTAATCAATTTATTCGACATTTTTCTTAATCAAAGAATCAGCTTTGCCGTCGAATGCGTCATGCTGGCAATGTTCTGGACACTTTCCTCGTAGACAGCCTATTTGGATGATTTCTTTGACGCTCTTTATCTTCTTTATTTTCCCATTGCATATATTTTATTTATTTTTCATAAATCGTTATCCAATTACATAGTTATTAATAGTGTCCGACCGAAACTGATTTTTCAGCCGAAACCGAAACCGAAACCGAACTTTCGGCCTAGCTCTCAGTTTCGGCCGAAACCGAAACCGAAACCGAAACTTTTTAACACATTTAAAATTTCGATTATTTTCTAAAATTCTGTTTTTTTTTTTTTTACATTTGTTAACACAAGAAAATGTGTATAATTATACAGGAATTACAGGATGACTAGACCGATTTTGACGAAAACTAAAACTGCACCATTGGATTTTAGAAAAATCAATAATCCTGACCAGGAATCGAAACCGCAGATTTTGGAAAAAAAACCACACGTATTATTACATCAAATTCTGGAAATGTTATACGGCAAACTTATGGAAATAGGAGATTTTTAAGAAATTGCTGTTTTTCTATGTTATTTAACTTCTACTGAGCCATAATCTATTTAAAATTATAAAAAAATCATAGTTATCATTTTCTCACTGGATTTGTAGTCTCAACAATCGCACTTTATTCAGAAATATCTACGAAATTACTGAGTTAAAAAAAAAATAGCATTATTTCAAAGAAGAAACTGTTCACTTATGTTTCAAATACAGTCACGGCCTTGACGATTGATAACTTTTTAATTATTAACGTACGTAACAAATATACTTTATTATTACATGAATATACAAGACTTACTCTTGGCAGTAAACTCAAAAACATAACCTCAACTTACGATTAAATGAACGGTGGCGAACAGCGCCGAGCACCGCCGTCGAGCAAGCACGTGTTGGCTACGAATTTTACCGAACGACACTCGAAAATGTACGAACATTGAGTTTCGGCAGGGCCGAAAGTTTCGGCTATATTTTGGCCGAAACCGAAACTAAGGCCGAAACTAGATTTTTTGGCCGAAACCGGCCGAAACCGAAACCGAAACCGAAATTTCGGTCGGTCACTAGTTATTAATTGTGGTCATCCTACACCGGAAAATGCTTACCCCCGGTGCAGGGAGTTGGTACCGACCTGTGCCTATTATGTGCGTCCCCATAAGATAACATGAGTGTATTTGGCCTGCATCGACAAGTACATATCCTACCTACCTGTCTGTTCCTACCTGCTTCTTTATACAATCATATACTAGCTGTTGCCAGCGGCTTCACCCTCTATAACTTGAAAATTATGCCACAGGAACGTAAAATCGTGATAAAAACTATCTCATGTGTTTATCAAGGTTGTGAACTATCTGTGTACCGAATTTCATCTAAATCCGTTCAGTAGTTTTTGCGTGAAAGAGACAAACAGCCATTCATTCAAATAAACTTTCACGTTTATAATTATTTTAGCCCAAGAGCCCGTGAACCCCAGACCTACGTTATTTTATAAAGGCTGAAAGTTTGTCAGCGGATGCTCCCAACACTGGTAAGACGATGGACCATTTATGGAGTTTGGGTTATGGTGGCTTTGGCAGGTAAACGGTACTAAAGGTGCATAAAATATAAGTTTACTTACGTCATAGTATAAAAGCTGATTTTTATGTATAATACTCGGGTAATATGTAGATGATGTTTCCTCATCAGCCAGACACTTACCATGGTGGCAACCCCTTGCCAGACACCCTTAATGTTCACGAAATTATAAGTTTACTTACGTTATAGTATAAAAGCTGATTTTTAGGGTTCCGTAGTCAACAAGGAACCCTTATAGTTTCGCCATGTCCGTCCGTCCGTCCGTCCGTCCGTCCGTCCGTCTGTCCGCAGTTTAGCTCAGAGACGCACAGTACTAGAGAGCTGTAATTTGGTGTAAATATACGGATTTGTTGTGCCAAAAAAGTGGTAAAATAAAATCTCGTAAAATATTTTTTTTAAGGGTACCTCTAGTACTTACACGTAAAGTGAGGATTTTTTTTTCTCGCGTACCCCTTAGTGTGGGGTATCATTAAATAGGCCTTTAAAAAATAATGATAGTTTCCATTAACAGTTTTTTGATAAAAAAATTCATTTGTGAAATATTAAGCTTTAAAGTGCTAAATTTTGCTCGATTCGAGTGTCCCCCCCCTCTACCAGCTAAACGGTTATGTTTGGGGGTGTGAAAAAATTCACAATAGTAGCATATATAACGAAGTTTAAAAGAAAATTATCATGACTAAGTAGGCTTTACAACTTTACGAGTAATAGTCGACCAACTTATAAAATGTACTTGAATAATATGTTTTCTTAAACAAAATGTATCGGAGAACATGCTCTTCAACTGCAAATGTAAGTTTGTCAACTTTATTTTACAGCTTTAATAGGTATGTTTTTACGGTATGTTTTTTGGGGATAGGTAGGTTTTTATCGTCAACTATTTTTAACTAACTTCAAAAAAAGGAGGAGGTTCTAAATTCGTCGTAATCTTTTTTCTTATGTATTTTTCCTGATTTCTCAAAGACTCCTGCACCGATTTTGAAAATTCTTCTTTTTAAAATTAAATTCAGCGAATCAGTTTCATTAGTTTTTTGATGGGCAACTACGGAACCCTACACTGTGCGTGGCCCGACACGCACTTGGCCGGTTTTTTATATATAATACTTGGGTAATATGTAGATGATGTTTCCTCTTTAGCCAGACACTTTTGATAGTTCCAACCCCTTGCCAGACAAACATTGTAAATAGCCCAGTCAACGGATGTTCAAAACAAAGTATAGACTATAGAGGGAAAGTCTTGGAACACAATTTTTGACTACACAACTTTGTTTGGACTAGTTAGGAGGAGAACATATCGAAAGTCCCCATCCCTAGCCCTTGAGCTAAAGGGGAGGGAGGGGTTTGAAGGTACCACTTTTTGGTTTTTCGCTTATATCTCGGAAAGTCGGAAACCATGGGTCCTAGCGGCATAATATGTAGGTATGTACAAAATAAAAGCTGAATAATTTTTCTATAAGTTTAATCCAGTAAACATTTCCAGGTCTTGTTTAGTTTTCGAGATATCTGCTCTTGAAAGTCTGTAATATTGGTTAAAATCATTTTTACTTCTTTGCATGTGGAAAGTTGTATTTGATGTCGCCAAAGATCCAGAAAACAGCATCAGTGTTTCAGACCCTCCAAGTTGCGCCGAATGTCATTTTAATTTATATTAGGTATATTACAACTTAAGTCGTATTTCGTTAGATTCGAGTCGTTTTATAAGATCTGACCCAATTCTGTTGCCCACATATTATCCTTCTCATACAATGAAATTATCCTAACATGACACTAAACCAAATAGCATCATAAAAAAATAAATTATTTTTTCATTCATACAATTTGTATGAAAAATTTTTTTGCTGAATTTGAACAACTTCCGCCGTCTTGATTATTTTATTCCAATTTAATAAAACGATCCTTACCTGAAAGAGAGTCGAAGGGCATTAAGAAAATTGGCAACTGATTTTTATGGACACCTCGCACTTGATTAAAAATTAAATATTGCTAAAATTGTGTACATTATAAAAAGCTAAAGGCCTTCTGTAGCTCTTATGGAAGCGGATTTCTCCTTATCGGTCAACTTAGAATCAAAACCTGTACATGTACCTACCTAATATGTAATTATAATCTAGAATGAGTTTCTGAGTTATTTTTACTGCTCCCTCGCTGGAAGGAAAACAAAAAATATCAAGCTGATGGTGGCTACCACGAATTCAAGAATTTGTTATAACTTTGTGAGCACAGTTAGAGACCCTTTTAGCTGGAGGCTCATATCGCCTCAAGATGCAGGTTTCACTTGGTTTTGTTCATTGTAGGTGGTAAAGGGAGGGTCTGAAAAGACTGCTCATGCTTTCTGGACCTTTGGCGATATGAAATACAACTTTCCAAATGCAAAAAGGTAAAAATGATTTTTCAGAATATTACAGACATTCAAGAGCAGATAGCTCGAAAACTAAACAAGACCTGGAAATGTTTACTGGATTAAACTTATAGAGAATTTATTCAGCTTTTATTTTGTTCATATTATGCCGCTGGGTCCTAGCGGTGGGTCCGACTTTCCGAGATTTAAGCGAAAAACCAAAAAGTGGTACCTTCAAACCCCTCCCTCCCCCTTAGCTCAAGGGCTAGGGATGGGGACTTTCGATATGTTCTCCTCCTAACTAGTCCAAACAAAGTTGTGTAGTCAAAAATTGTGTTCCAAGACTTTCCCTCTATACCTTGTTTTGAACATCCGTTGACTGGGCTATTTACAATGTTTGTCTGGCAAGGGGTTGGAACTATCAAAAGTGTCTGGCTAAAGAGGAAACATCATCTACATATTACCCAAGTATTATATATAAAAATCAGCTTTTATACTATAACGTAAGTAAACTTATAATTTCGTGAACATTAAGGGTGTCTGGCAAGGGGTTGCCACCATGGTAAGTGTCTGGCTGATGAGGAAACATCATCTACATATTACCCGAGTATTATACATAAAAATCAGCTTTTATACTATGACGTAAGTAAACTTATATTTTATGCACCTTTAGTACCGTTTACCTGCCAAAGCCACCATAACCCAAACTCCATAAATGGTCCATCGTCTTACCAGTGTTGGGAGCATCCGCTGACAAACTTTCAGCCTTTATAAAATAACGTAGGTCTGGGGTTCACGGGCTCTTGCTCTTAAGTACCTCAGGAAGCGATAGTTTCTTCTATTTTCCAATAACCTACCGAGTCAATATTTAGATTGGCATACCCATCCCAGTATTAATTGCTGCAGGCGACTGGTGTTTATTAAACATTTTAATTGAGTCTGATACACGTTGGTGACACGACGATCGGAACCGAAGCTCCTTCGCAATTACCGCTCACCTCCATAACTTTAAGTCAAGTGCGATGGAGCGATATTTTCTGGGATATCGATTTATTAGCTGAAGAGACACTACATCTTTTTCGAAAGTGCTTTAGGCATTCCTTCTGCGCAGTAGTCATGCTCGCAAAGGAGGAGGCAGGCTGCGTGAGGGAGAGGACAGCGTCCTCCCTCCACCCCAGCCGCAGTGGTAGATGTCCACGACAACGGACGGCGTCGGCAGACGATCTCCGGCCACCGTAGGCGTGGGCATGCGGGCCGCGAGTAGTGGGCGACTCGCTGTCTGACCATGGACCAGGCGCCCGGTTTGACGGCGCGTTGTGTTCCACGCGCGCCTCAAAAAGTGTCAGCATAGCGACGGGGCCCTCTAGAGGGCCAAAGCCTGCTGGGATCGCGAAACTTTTGGAATTACTGTGACCCTGGAACGTAAAGGGCTATTGAAGGACACCGTGGATTTTAGTCAGTACGAGTCTGACAGTCCCTCCCGCCCTGCCCTGGGTGGGAGGACTCTTTGGTGATTTCACCACTTAAAAAAAAGGTGCTTTAGGCACTCTGAAAGCTTGCTCAATAAGATGCAACATTTTGTCTGAAAAAAAGTGTTTGGAGGCATTTCTAAACCTTTAAAACTTTAGGAGAGGGTTAATTAATGTGCCAGATCATTTAGTTGGTTTTTACAACTCATCAGACACAAATGTATAAAAAAAAACAATTTCCTACGATTTTCCTCATAAAAATTGCGGGCACCCGTGTTTTATACTAATAAACTGTATTTCACACACAACATACTAGAATATCCACATTATTAAAAAAATATCCTGTATTATGATATGGCTGTACGCATTTATATCCCAATAATTATTAAACTACGGCCGTTCAGAGAATGCGTTCCTGACAGGTCGCGATTGAACTGACGACGTAACTTTGTAATGGCGTTGCAGTTACGATAAAAATATTTTTGCTGGTTGTTTACCGTTTTAACAATTGATGAGCAATAAAACAACATTATTATATCAATAATCAATGAATGTTATAATTTTGTGCCAAACTGAGTGTCAAATAACTTGGTAAACAATATTTTTCTAAATCTATACTGCGCTATTACAAGGTTATGTCAGTGCTTTATATTTGTAGTGCTGTGCTAAAAATAACAGGCAAGTATCGTAATCTGTTCAACAGTTATACTTATAATATAAAATAATACGCTTTGTTTTTCTTTTTAAGAATTTGAAAATAATGGACTTGTAGTGGCACAGTATTTATCACCTTATTACCAACGAAATAGTGCTCACAGTTACCAGAGAACCACCAACCACCATATTACCGTACCACCATACCATACCAGTTACCAGTACCAACCAAGTACCACGTTTTGAAGATCTCTGTTAAGGAAATAGTGAAGCAAGACGTACACTGGCGGAAATAAGAAAGCTTCGCTTTGGAAGCGATTTGTAAGCGCATGCAGAAGCTCCAGCACCCTGCGGATCTTCGCTTCAACAAACAGAACTTCGCAGACGGAACACGTGGCTAGGAATCTTCACTTGGCGACGGCGTTCGGCAGAAAGGACCGCGCTCCGCGCGCCACTCATATTTATACTTAGGCTCAAGAAATGTGCGGCTGCGCGCGGTGTCGTGCGCAGAACGTCGCCCCGCGGGCCCGCGCACCTGCGCACCTGCGCGCGTCTCTCAATCTACACATCGCATCGCCATTGGTGAAAATAATAAATATTAATGTAGTATTAGCTCTAAGTGTACTATTGTTTTTGTAGATATAAGTAGCGTAATTTTAGACAATAAATATAGTGGATTATCTGACTTCAATCCTGAGTTTTATTTCACTCAATAACGAAGATACGGTTCAGTTAGCTACCCAACGCTAAAGACTATAAGATAACTTTTATGAAATATAAAAATAAAACTATGACCAAACCGAACGCGCGAAAGAAAGTAGCATTTTTATATTTAGGTTAAAAAAAAAAAAAACTCTAAATTCACGGCGTACTTTTCTTGAAGCTGCATTTCTGTATGACTTATGTAATAACTCGTATGATTGTTTGGATATTGTTAACAAGTTGTACTATATAGTTCCCAGAACATGCCAGGGTCGTGAGGTGCGCGCAAGACCTTTATTCGCTACTTCTACCAGTCGTACTAATGCTGGTTTGCGTGCTCCTCTTCGTCGTCTCATGAGCAATTATAAGAAGAAGATGACGAAGATGATGAAGACACCACCTCCTCAAGCGAATCGGAGTCTGATCAATATTCTGTACGCACATTCAATTCAATGTACTTACTTTATTGCATAGACATACAGATTGTAACTTTGTAACAAAGAATAAATAAAACAATTTTATTATATAAATATTACCTTTTTTTGGTTTCCACTTAAATAACTAAAATATAAATTTTAAATGATTCCGCCAATTTAAAACGAAAATAATCTTAAAATAATGCGGCGGTTCATTTTGGAGGAACGGTAACGAACTCAGTGTTATGTTGTGCCCATCACTAGTCGTGACTAACTGACAGGTGTCAGGAACGCATTCTCTGAACGGCCGAACTTTAACAAAGTAAAACCCGCCGCAAAAGCTAGTAATTAAATAACGTTTGAACAAGCCTGCATTGTCGCTAGGCAATCTCATTTTTCTTAGCATCGCTTTGTGAAAAATTCCATTAATATTGATTTGACGTCGTTTTCCCTTGCGTCGGGATGGATGAGTCGAAAATATGAATATAATGGATGGGCGCGTACGAATGCGGCATTACGATCAGTTTGGTGATTTTTATCACTTTGGGAGAATTTTGAGATGTTATTATAGAGTGTTAAAAAAAGTCTTGTTTGAACCCGCGAAGGAATTGTAAGTATTGATTTTCGATTTTTTTAATGTAACGCTTTTAACATATTGAGAACCTACCTTGGTAAAATTATTGTAAAAAACTTGGCACTTGGCACTCCGGTCACTTTTCGCGTAATGGCCTCACAATCAAATAACTGACAATCAATCATACTAGCAGATGATAATGTGTTCGCATTTTAAAAGTTTGTTAGCTTCCGGGGCAAGAGTAGCAAATTGGGCACAAAACTAGGGCGCGCCAAAGTTCACCTATTTAAACTCCGATCATTGGAAGCCCGAAAATTGTATTCCTAACAATTTTAATCCTAATAATCACAACTCCTGATTGCGCTGTCACTAATTTTCATAATTCCGAACCATTCGACTTCATAATGTCAGTAGCAAACAATAAACATCTATTGTACTATTATTTGTTTTCCTATTTTTTCTCAACATAACCTTCTTTTACACTATTATTCAAAGTCATATCTTTTTTGTTTAGATTTCTTTTTATTTTGTTTCATTTTGTTGGCATCCAATACGACACTCTGACCTAACGACTGGGGACACCCCGACTCGGTCAGGTTAGGTTAGAAGGGTTATTTTCGTGGTTATTTTTTTTAAACCACCCAGAAGTAGGAGCACCGCTTCGCGGTGCTCCGTCGACTTTTTTAACTAAAAATATTATCGAAATAATGTTTAGGGATAAAAACGTTATGATAAAAAACAATAGGAGTTTAAATATATTTACAATAACGACATTACTGATAAAAATTTTCGGAAACATGAGTGTTATAAACATCGCCGGTAGCACTACAAAAAGTATGAATGAAAACTTTAGGATGAAAAATTTTAGGAAGAGTGATCATTCGGATTACAAATCGTTAGGAAGAACAATTTCGGGTTAACAACTTTAGGTGAGCCAATATGGACCCCAAAATTATGCATGTTAATAATAACATATTTCATGACCATTTAGCTCACATTATATTTAGGAAATGTCAAAAAAGAGACGGGACAATGGTTACCAACTAAGGGTTGCAGTAATATGCATAGAATATTACGATATTTTCTTAGCTCATGTTCAAAAACGTACATACCTGAAGAAAATGAAATTATTTGCCAGGTAAAGGGAGTTATTACCTGCTGCGAGGACAATGCAGGGTGTATGAATTTAAATTAGAACACGGCACTGTTTGCACCTCCGCTCCGTCGTGCCGACGCCTTAGTGTCATTATCATGGTGTTCATTTAGTACAGGGCTATCACCATCCATTGCTATTTTCACATTTTTCTTGGTGCAAATAGATGCTAAATTTGACAACTGTGTTAATGTCAAATGTTTTGACACTTGACAGAGACTGGCAATTTAACATTTGCACGAACTCCAATAAAATTACTAAATACGAGTAGACATTTATAATATCGCACAATAGTGTTGAATGAATAAAGATGCATTTTTTATGTTCCCAAAAAAGTGTTTGAGGCGTTTGAGGCATTTCGAAACCTTTCAAGAAACCCCTTTATACTTTTAAAATTGAATATTTGAAGAGAGGAAAAATAAATGAGACAGATCATTTAGTTGGTTGCAATTTCCGACTATTATTCTACTAGCTCTTGGTGTCACCCGAGTGTTATAGTGGTAAACTGTATTTCAAACAGGTGCTACAAGTTATAATACAAGTTGCTATAGAGTACAAAATGTGCCAACCCTATGCACACTGCATCAGCCGGTCCGTTGTACCAGTTTGTAATCGTATTTGCCGTAACCCATATTGCGGCTTTTCCTCAAATATTCTTATAACTAGCTGTTGCCCGCGACTTCGTCCGCATTGTATTTGGTTTTATGGCACCTATAGGTACTAATATTCTCTTTTTTAATTTGTTGAAAAAGTGAGGGTACCTGATGTCCCACTTTAAAATTTGTTATAGAATCTATAACAAACTTTAAAGCAAATGAAATGAAAACTTCCAGACACAACACTTTATATACGACATTGGTAGTTTTTCCCTCTGGTGCTAAAATAAAAAGGTGGTTAGCATTACTCCGTGGGAAAAACAGTTGGACCTAAGGTCGACATCAGCTTCCTTCAGGGTCTGTCCTTGGGACTAATTTATGGTCATCGCGAAGTAAGCGGCTACCGGGAATTGTGTGAGTTTGAACTGGAAAGGGAAATTGATGGAGATGAGTGGTATTCACGGTATCAATGCAGTTTCCCCTGAGCCACATCCTGTAAGAATTTCAGCTTCGCTTAAATTTCTGTGTAATGCAGTAACTATTAGTCGCATTCCATTGCACAATTTTGGTGGAGTTAGATTTCGAAGCATTATTATTACTTTTAGGTTATTTTATGAGCTCGAGGACCACAGGCAGTTAATGAATTTAAAATCTCGAGTGGGTAGTTGCTGGCATCATCCTCATTGACGACGTTATTGTATGACGTGTAAACCACATCATTCTCAACAATTTCGGCTAATATGTTTTCATTTATTGCAACGGTTCGGTCATTTTTTTAGTATCGCACGATCACATAGCCAAGAATTTTCCTCAAGTGTTATACTTGACGGGACTCCGAATACGTATCTTATCAATTCTTCTTACAACAGGCAGTGTCTGCCGGAATTTTCCAGAGAACAGTACCTACCGTGATATTGTCCAGGGTTCTATCATCATGGCGAATGTCTCAAAGTGTTCTGTCCACGGCCTCGACGGCTTTTTTGTTCGACATGGTAAGTACATTCAGACGATTACATTTTTTTTAACGTGGTAATACATCACGTGGAACACAGCGTGCACTCTTACTCGCCGCCCGCATGGCCGCGCCTACAGTGGCTGGAGATCGTGTAGCGACGTCTGTCGCCATCGGCGTCTACCGCTGCGGCTGGGCTGGAGGTGGACATTGTCCTCTCCCTCATGCGTCCCGCCTCCTGCTTCGCTAGCTAACTGCTTCGCAGAAGGAGGCGACTGCTTCATTCTGTCTCGCCCCGCAGCATGGCCTCGACCAATACCAAGCAGGAGAGGTCACCGATTATCGTCGTAGTGAGGACACGGCGGTGCTCTGCCCAAGCGGGTAGTCCTGCACCGTATGCTCCACCGTGTCCTCCAGGCGATCCACGCAGTGGTGACACCCAGGCGATTCTTCCTTCCCTATCCGACACAGGTACCTCTCGAAACTTTCGTGTCCGGTGAGGACCTACGTCATGTGGTAGGTCAGGCGGGACGCCGTGACGCCTATCCAACCACTCCTTAAAGAGGGGTCTTACCGCCGCGGTTGGGGCGTGCCCGGAACTTGGTTGCGACAGTCGCTCTCTCCATATTGCCCTGTGATCGCGCCGGAGCTCTTTCCGGGGATTCATCCTGGCGATTGTATTGTATTGTATAGCGGGCTGGTATCCGCAACTCCACGTCATATGCGCGTATTTTGCATGCGGATGAGATGATCATTCTCCTGGCGATGCGCCTCGATAGACGCGGTGGAGGGCCGTCGCCTCCAGGGGAAGATGTTCTGATGATCTACATTACAATCCTGAAACACCTTTGCTTTATCACAGTTTCATGACTACGAACACGTTGAGTGTTGCAGTGTTGTCTTGATCAAATGTGTACAAAAAACAAAAAAAAATACGCATCTTACTTTGTTAGTGACGTACAACAGAGACTGCTCATCAGGCTGAACAACTTTGCTAAGACGTCATTCCTCTGGAGGCGACTGCCCTCCAGCGCGTCTATGAGTGGCGCGTGGAGGCGCAGCGCCGGGGCGTGACCCCGCTGCCTCGTGAAGTCGAGGCGCGGCGGGAAGAGCTCCGGCGCGATCTCAGGGCAGTATGGAAAGAACGACTGTCGCGACCGAAGGCCGGGCACGCCGCAATTGCGGCGGTAAGACCCCTCTTTGAGGAGTGGCTGGAGAGAAGTCATGGCGTCCTGACCTACCGCTTGACGCAGGTCCTCACCGGACACGGAAGTTTCGGGAGGTACCTGTGTCTGATGCGAAAGGAGGAGACGCCTGGGTGTCACCACTGCGAAGATCGCCCGGAGGACACGGTGGAGCATACGGTGCAAGACTGCCCAGCTTGGGCAGAGCACCGACGTGTCCTCACGGCTGCGATAGGCGGAGACCTCTCGCGCCCAGCATTGGTCGCGGCCATGCTGCGGGGCGAGACGGAGTGGGAAGCGGTCGCCTCCTTCTGCGAAGCAGTAATGCTCGCAAAGGAGGAGGCGGGCCGCGAGCGAGAGAGGACAGAGTCCTCCCTCCGCCGACGGCGACGGACGTCGCTTGATGATCTCCGGCCACCGTAGGCGCGGGCATGCGGGCAGCGAGTAAAGGGCAACTCGCTGCCCGACCAAGGACCATGCCCGGGTCGACGGCGCGTTGTGTCCCACGCGCGCCTCAAAGAGCGTCAGCATAATGACGGGGCCCCCCTCTCAGAGGGCCAAAGCCTGCCGGGGTCGCGGGAGCATTTCCTTACCGTGACCCCGGAACAGAAAGGGCTATTGAAGGACACCGTCGATTTTAGTCAGTAGAAGTCTGACAGTCCCTCCCGCCCTGCCCGGGGTTGGAGGACTCATTTGATGATTTTACCAGGCTAAAAAAAAAAAAAAAGACGTCATTCCTTTGTAGCTGGGCTCTTGGAGTTCCACATCAGGTGTTCCAGATCTTCAATTTTTATATGTCAACAGAGAGTGATCGTCAGGCTGAACAACTTTGCATAGACGTCATTCCTGTATATGTTATAGTGTAGCTGGGCTCTTGGTGTTCCACATCAGGTGTTCCAGTTCTTCAATTTTTATACGTCAACAGAGACTGCTCATCACACTGAACAACTTTGCTAAGAGGTCATTCCTTTACATGTTATAGTGTAGCTGGGCTCTTGGAGTTCCACAACAGGTGTTCCAGATCTTCAATTTTTATACGTCAACAGAGAGTGCTCATCAGGCTGAGCAATTCTTGCTAAGACTTCCTTCCTATACATATATGTTATAGTTTAGATGGGCTTTTGGTGTTCCACATCAGGTGTTCCAGAGATCTTAAATTTTTGTAAGTCGACAGAGAGTGCTCGTCAGGCTGAACAACTTTGCAAAGACGTCATTCCTGTATTTGTTATAGTGTAGCTGGGCTCTTGGTGTTCCACATCAGGTATTCCAGATCTTCAATTTTGTATGTCAACAGAAAGTGCTCATCAGGTTGAACAACTTTGCTAAGACGTCATTCCTGTATATGTTAGAGTGTAGCTGGGCTCTTGGAGTTCCACATCAGGTGTTCCAGATCTTCAAATTTATTCCCTTAGCAGAAAATGCTCATCACGCGGAACAATTTTTGCTGTCGCACCATTTTTGTATCTCTTATAGTTTAGCTGGTCCGTTGCGGTTCTGCACCAGGTGTTCAAGTTTCCTAGATAAATTATAGCCTATGTGTTGGCCAGACTTAATACCTATACAACAAAAAAAAAAACATTCAAATCCGTCCAGTACTTTTTGAGTTTATCCCGGACATACATACAGACAAACAGACAAACAGACAAACAGACAAACAGACAAAAATTCTAAAAACTGTATTTTTGGCTTCGGTATCGATTGTAGATCACACCCCAAGTATTCTTTTCAAAAAATATTCAATGTACAGTTTTCACTTTCCTACTATTTTATTATATGTATAGATGATGGATAGTAGATGAATAATATGCTTACGCTTTCATCCCTATGTATGGTAAAATTTAATTTATCTTTGTCTTTATGCGTATCGTTGCGTGTCTTTATGCTTATTTCTCGAGAACTCATCATCATTTAATGAATATCTCATTATCTGAATGAGTGTGCCTAAAGGTGGTTTAGATCAAACGCATATAATTATTATGTTATTGAGCAAAAGGAAAATTTATTCCGTTTTACTATTTTTGTCGCCATTTCAGACTCCAATTTTGACGGTACAGTTGGCGCAGTGGTTAAGACATGGACATGGACTGGCACTGTATGTCACGGGTTCGATACCCATACGGAACAAATATTTGAATGTAACCCGGGTCTGGATGTTTGTGTATGTGAGTTTAAATGTTTGTAAATGCAACCACGATATAGGAGAAGTTACCAGTGTGCGAAAATTTCACAAAAAAAAGTCAGTAGAAAACCCTGTATTATAACGATTTTATTTCCGCCTTTCACTTTCTCACAGTCTCGCGAAACAATTCTACAAACAATTTCTTTCTTCATGCAATAATACAAATGGATTTCCCTTCACAAAAGTGAGCTCCATCAATCATGAGATATGATCAACGTTGTTATCAGCTATCGACCTTCACCTCACAAGATGGCTGCTCACTGATAACGCTACCTCATTCATTTTCATCAGAAAAAAAGTAGAAAATTTGTCGGTTGTTTGAAATGACAGTGAAGCAATTTGTTAGAGAACCGTGCTCTAATGGTGCTAATTGGACATTATAACATTTAACACTAAAAAAAATAACAAACCGCCATCAAAAATAACCACACAAAAACTGTAAAATAACGAATTTTTCGGAAGTTTCATTTTGCCACCTACGTCAGAAAGATAAGTTATTTAACTCGTTTTAGTTCAAATATTCAACCAAAATTCTTGTCAAATTCGTAATCCGTAGCACCGGTAATAACATAATCCAAGTACACACTAAGCGAAAAATGCTCATAAAAACTACGGATCCAAACAGCTAAAAGAACCAGATGACAAATATACTGCAACGAACACAAAAAAAAAAAAAAAAAAAAAAAAAAAAAAAAAAAAAAAAAAAAAAAAAAAAAAACAAAATCGGTTCAACGGTTTACGTACAACGTAAACATTAAAAATAATACAGTCGAAACTCCTCCTTTTTTGAAGTCGGTTAAAAAGCTTTAGCCTAATCATGGTCCCATTGACACCGTTTCAATATGAAACTTTATCATACTGCTACATCTCTGTGCAAATTACGCTACGTGTCGTGCTACGGGGCCTACGCTTGTGCTACGGCGTAGCTCGTTGCTACGAAATTTGCATGTACCAGCCATTTAGAATTACATCGATCTCTTTTTAGGGTGAATACAGTCTCAGCTTTATAAGCGCTAATTAACTACAACAAACAACAGTTTTTTTTGTTTTTTTAAACTTTGTCCCTCACATACACTAACGCCAAGACCCGAAACAACTACTTGTAGATCATACAAATATTTGCGCCGTGCAGGAATCGAACCCGCGACACGCAGCAGGTTGTAACAGAGATGACGCTCTAATACGCTGAAATTAGTTAATCTTTCCACAGAAAACAAAAAAAAAAACAAAAGTTGGTCGATGTGCGATGATATGCGATATGCAATGGCCATTTCTTGTGCTAAATTATTAGAATGTTGTTTATAAACCTTGCAGTTACTACTAGGAACTTAAGTCTACTGATATGCATGCTACAAGAATAAATAAAAAATTCTACGAATTTTAATCACACCATAAAATGCGTTTGATCTTGAGGCAAATAGCCAAAATGATTGCCGATTCTTAATGTCAACGTTTTTATAAATTAGGGAGCGTCATCACGCAATTGGATTTTTACTTGATGTTAACGGTCTTCTCCAGATGCCGGCCAAATATTGGAAACCAATATTCATTAAGAGACGTTCCTTAAACGACCTTAAATTTCGGCAAAATTGGCAAAATGCGTTGAAAGTTAATTAGGTTTTATGGAAGAAATTATTTCTTTTTTTTTGCTAACAGTTGTAATTGATAGGCCTCACCAGATCTGCTGCGGGGTGAGACAGAATAGGAAGTGGTCGCCTCCTTCTGCGAAGCAGTCATGCTAACGAAGGAGGAGGCGGGCGCCGTGAGGGAGATGACACCCACAAGTTGACAACCCAGCCGCCGCGGGAGACGCCTACGCGCCTCAAAGAGCTGTCAGCAATCAGACGGGGCCCCCGTAGAGGGCCAATGCCCGCCAGGGTCGCGGGACTGTCTTATCAGGTAACCGTGGCCCTGGAACTTAGAGGGCTATTAAAGGACACCGTGGATATTAGACTGTACAAGTCTGACAGTCCCTCCTGCCCTGCCCTGGGTTGGAGGACTCATTTCATGATTGTACCACGATAAAAAAAGACGTCTTGTCAGTAAACAAGGCTCAGGTAAAATAATTTAAGTATTTAATTACTTTCGTTTTTCTCGTTAAAAGTCTGACAACCAGTCTTTACAAGAGGTATTGTATTACCCGGTTTCTGGGTTGTTGAGATCAGGCAGTCGGTCCATGTAAAATACTGATATTCAGCTGGCAGCCTAGGTGGGGAGGACTCATTCGATGATTTTAACCTGTTAAAATAAAATAAAAACCGGAACCGCCTAGCTCGCAACCATTTCTTTTGGTCATCGGTGAAGAACGCTTGATTGACCATTATCTCATCGGAGCCCGGCGCCAAACAATTTTTACTGGTGTTCTAGTTTGACCCGTATTCATAGTAATATTTCCTAGTAAAATGTTTTGCACAACAATGTGTTAGCGAAGCGAGCGCATCTGGGCTATTAAGACGTTAGTTTGAATAATATGAATTTAAAGCTAAATCTTACATAAATTTCAAAATAGAGCTTTTATTACGGAGCGTTGGAAACGTAGATAAGCAATGATAAGCAATAAATGATCTCATTCTTTATCATGCATTGGTTTGGTGTACACAAGGTATCGGGTTCGACTCATTAAATAAAGTACGTTACAATTAAATTATGCATGACAAAACAAATATACGAAATTACTTTAAATACAGTAGTAAACCTACTTTTGTACAGTTGCTGTCCAAATAACTTTAGCGTTTTGAGTAGCGAGCTATAGATATGTTTAAAGGATAGCTATCTATACATGTATTTTTACAGTCCACTATGATTTGACCCAGTTGCGAATAAACTTGCATACTAAATACACGTCGTTTTAGTCAAAAAATCCCGGTAAACAAAAATCAACCTTATAGTTTAACCATTTGGTCTATAATCGAGCCGGAGCGGGCTAATGACCATCGAGCCCGGCCGACCCGCGAGAACAAAAGAATATTACCTGAGTGCGTTAAGCAGTGGTCGGGACATCGTGTTTTACTAAGACAATTAACGAGAAGTTATTAAAACGTTTAAAACAACAACCGAGTTATTGATCAGTGAGATTGATTGACTAAAAACTGTTACTTGTTTACGAGGTGTATGTGACTTTTGGTGAAAATTATAAGTACAGTTATTTGAGTGAGTGTTTAAAGACAATAAAATTAACAAAACTGTTACTATACGAGAACTAATTACCTAAAACAAGTAACCGATCGGTGTATAGTTTGCTGGGAGTGCTGTGCGAGTTTATTGGTTACCCATAATGGAGGAACTTTTGTCGTTACAAGATGAGTTGTTCGAAAATCTAACTAAAGCGGAAAGAAATTATAAGAAAACGCCAAAAGAAAGAATTAAACGTCAGTACATTGAAACGAGATTGGAGTTATTGGAACAAATATTTCAAGATTTTAAAGACGGGCATAAGGAGATAGTTGCAAAAGCAAAAACTAAGAAAGAAGCATATTTTACAGAGGGTAAATATGAAACTTTTGAGGAATTGTATGTGCAGTACAAGTCGAATTTGCGAGAAGCTTTGCAACAGTTTCTACCGCCAGTTACCGGGTTTTCTAGCCCAGTAGTTACCCACAACGCGAATAATTGCAGTGATGTAAAATTACCCCGCATACAATTACCTACTTTTGGGGGTAAATATGAAGATTGGCCCACATTTTACGACATGTTTTCTTCGTTAATACATAATAATAAGAATATTTCATCGGTTCAGAAATTACATTACCTCAAGTCCAATTTGAGTGGAGAAGCATTCAACCTGATAAGCAACTTTTCAACGACTGATGTAAATTATGAAGAAGCATGGAAGCAGTTAGTTCGCCGATACAATAACAAGCGTTATAACTGCAATGCTATTATGAGGACTTTGTTTGGCACAAAGAAAATTCAAACCGAGTCAGCCACTGCGATTAGAAGTTTACTGGATACGACAGCGACGTGTCTTAAATCGTTGCAAAACTTAGGCATTAGTACTGAATCCAGTTTCGCTGACGCGTCTGTCGTTCACTTGGTCGTTTCAAAATTGGATACGGAGTCTGTTAAACAGTGGGAACAACAGTTAAATGTTATGAGTGATGAGTTGCCCACTTGGATACAATTAAGAGATTATTTGGAGTTCAGATTCAGGACGTTAGAAATGATAGATACGAACGGGAGCCGCAATGCGGTGCAAGCCAAGCCTGCTGCTAAATCTAAATCTTTTCATGCATCAGTAGAGAAGGAGAAAGAGAAAGAGAACAAGTCTAAGGATAAACAAGAGTGTCCGATGTGTCATGAAATTCATTATCTCAACCAGTGCAAGCGTTTTAGCCTTATGACGCCTAAGGAAAGGCAGAACTTCGTGCAAACAAGTAAATTATGTTTTAATTGCTTGTCACCAACTCATGCAGCAGCAAGGTGTCGTCAGTCTTTCAGCTGTAAGAAATGTGGAAGGAGACATCACACAATGTTACACTTTGAGAGGGAGACCCAGGAGCCAGCCAGCAGCCTGGAGCAGGCTGTCGCCGTGCCACCGAGTGAACCACAACAGGAGAGAGCGAGTACAACACGAGGTGACACCACCATAACTGCTACATTTTCTAGAGGAGAGCTACAACCCAACAGTGTGCTGCTTGCGACGGCTAAGGTTAAGGTAATCCGTTCTAACGGTTTTAAACAAATAATTCGTGCTTTACTTGACCAAGGGTCACAGGCATCTTTTGTATCGGAGTCAACTGTGCAATTATTAGGTCTTGTACGCAAACCAGTAAGTGGCTGGGTGTCAGGGCTTGGAGATGGTCGTATGAGGATTAAAAGTACTGTTTCACTTCGCCTGGAATCACGTCAAAATCCTTCTAATTACATTCTAGTTAATGCTTATGTGTTACATTCCTTAACTTCATTACTTCCTTCAACCAATATTAGCACATCGAAATGGATAGAGATTGACAATCTTCCTTTAGCTGATCCTACGTACGCGACGCCAGGTAAGATCGATATTTTATTAGGTGCAGAAGTTTATAGCGAAATATTACTTGATGGGGTTATGAAACATCCTAATTGTAATTTAATAGCACAAAATACGGTGTTTGGGTGGATTTTGTCAGGAAGAATGTCAAAGGGCTCTCGAATGTTAGCGAAGGATAATCTCATCAGCATGCATGTACAGGTAAAAGAGGATGAGTTACTTAAAAGGTTTTGGGAGATGGAAGATGAGCCTAATTTAATAAAGAAAGAAATGACTAATAGTGAGAAAGCATGTGAGGATTTGTTTGACTTAACTACAGTGAGAGTTAATGAAGGGAGATTTATCGTTAGATTACCTTTTGCAACAGACGATCCTAAGTGTCAATATGGTAACACAGAAAAGAGCGCAGTGAAGAGGTTAGAATATTTAGAGAGAAAGTTATCTAAGGATTCTAAGTTGAGAGAAGAGTATAATAAAGTGATGAGTGAGTATTTGAGTATGAACCATATGAGAGTGGTTTCTGAGAGTGAGTTGCACAAGCCTAAAGCTGTGTATCTTCCTCACCACGCTGTGGTGAGAGAAGACAAAGACACCACTAAAGTGAGAGTGGTCTTTGACGCTTCGAGCAAAGGTGATAACAGTGTATCACTAAATGATGAGCTTCTTGTTGGACCGAGATTACAACAAGATTTAAGGCATATCTTGATGAGATGGCGTCATCACAAAATCTGTATCGTAGCCGACATAGTAAAAATGTATAGGATGGTAAAGGTTGCGGACAACGACACAGATTTCCAGCGAATTGTCTGGAGATTCGATCGGTCAGAGCCTATACAACATTACAAATTGTTACGTTTAACGTTCGGCACGGCATGCGCGCCATATCTAGCTGTCAAGGTATTGCACCGACTTGCTGAGTTAGAAGAGAAAAAATATCCATTAGCGGCGCGAATAACAAAGCAATGCTATTATATGGATGACCTTATGGCCGGGGGTGACACGGTCAGTGAGGCTATCGCAATTTATGATGAGATGAATGAGTTAATGAAGAGTGGTGGCTTTGAGTTACAGAAATGGAGTAGCAATAGTGACAAGTTGTTAGAGCAAATTGGTAAAACTGAGTTGAGTGAGAGGCAAGCTATTAAATTGAATGATCTAATTAAAGTGTTAGGTTTGAGTTGGAACAGGAAGAATGATGATTTTGAGTACGTAGTGAACTTACCTGAACCTAAAGAATTAATCACTAAAAGAGAAGTCTTATCTGAAGTGGCGAGATTGTATGACCCATTAGGTTGGATTGCCCCAGTAGTAGTGAATGCTAAAATTATAATTCAGAAACTGTGGAAATCTGGTCTTGCATGGGATGATAATTTGACAGATGAGTTACTTGGTGGGTGGTTAAAGTATCGAGAAGAGTTGAAAGATTTCAAAAATCTTAAAATACCTAGGTGGGTAAATTTTACGAAGGAATGCAAGAGAGAGTTACACGTATTTTCAGATTCTTCCAAATCAGCGTTTGCGGCAGCAGTGTACATCAGAGTGATAGATAGTTCAAATAGAGTGCATGTACATTTACTGGCCGCAAAGACTAGAGTAGCGCCAATCGTAAAGGAGATTTCTATACCCCGACTTGAATTGTGTGGTGCCACATTAGCAGCCAAACTTATATGTGAAGTATCACAAGTTTTGGAAATACCAAAGGCACATCTCTATGGGTGGACCGACTCCACCATAGTTTTAGCATGGCTCAAAGGAGGCTCAAGTCGCTGGGCAACATTTGTTAGCAACAGAGTGTCTACTATATTAAATGTAATGGATTACCACCAGTGGAGCCATGTCTCATCAGAGACAAACCCTGCGGACTGTGCTTCGCGTGGTCTGCAGCCCAAAGAGCTGAGTGAGCATTCATTGTGGTGGAGAGGACCACACTGGTTATCAGAACTTACAGTGTGCACAGAGAGTCAACTGATAGAAGACACACACGAAGAGGAGCGAGTCCAATCTTTATCCGTTTTAACTGATGTTGACGACGAATTTATTTGGTCAAAATATTCTTCTTTAAATAAAATATTAAAAATCGTATCCTATTGTAGACGAATTTTAAATTATAAATTAAGAAAAAATAATAGGTCTACACAATGTAAATTTATCACACCAAGTGAAATGAATGAGGCTTTATTATTATGCATTAAACAAGTACAAGAGCGCGAGTTTTCATTTGAAATTAAACGGATAAAGAGTGGAGAGTGTGTGCCTAAAAAGAGTAAATTGAGATCTCTTTGTCCCCTTTTGGACGAAAAGGGAATTCTAAGAGTAAGTGGACGCATAGCACAATCGGACGCGTGTTATGACATGAAGCATCCAATAATTATGCCTGGTAAGAGCCATCTTACTAAGGTTTTAATTGCAGATGCTCATGCAAAAACACTGCACGGTGGTCCACAGGTTATGCTAAATTATCTGAGATCCAAGTACTGGATCTTACGTGGTAAAGAGTACGTTAAAAAATGTTTTAGAGAGTGCACTATTTGCTTGAGATACAGCACAAGAAAGACTACTCCTTTAATGGGTCTGCTTCCAGAGGCAAGGTTGAAACCCAGTAAGCCATTCAAATCAACGGGTGTGGATTACTGTGGTCCTGTTTTTATCAGATTTTCGCCAGGTCGAGGAGCCAAGTCTTATAAAAGTTATATTTGTATATTTGTGTGTATGGTCACACGAGCTGTCCATTTAGAAGCAGTAACCGACATGACTGCTAAAGGTTTCATTGCAGCGTTCAGACGATTTACTGCTCGTAGAGGTCATTGTCAAGATTTATACAGTGACAATGGCACAAATTTTGTTGGTGCTGATAAGCAAATGCGAGAAATGTTTAATAGTGCCAAATCATCTCTTCCTGGAGAACTAGCTGAGTTACTTTCTCTAGAAAGAACCACTTGGCATTATATTCCTCCCCATTCGCCTAACTTTGGTGGGCTGTGGGAATCTTCCGTGCGTGGAACTAAAACTCATTTAAAAAAGGTAGTAGGAAATAGTACACTTACCTACGAAGAAATGTCGACTGTCCTGGCGCAGGTGGAGGCGTGTTTAAACTCGAGACCAATTTCCTTGTTGAGTGATGATCCAAATGACCCCCTACCCCTGACACCAGGCCACTTCTTGGTAGGAGAACCATTGTTAAATATTGCAGATGAGGATTATACCAATTGTAATGTTGTTGGATTAGATAGATGGCGATTAACGCAAAAAATTGTAACAGATTTTTGGAATAGGTGGTATAAGGAATATTTAGTTAATTTAAATCAAAGATATAAATGGAACACTAAACGAGATGAACCAGAAATAGGTGATATTGTTGTATTAAAAGAAGATAATGTACCGCCAGCTAAATGGTTACTTGGTAAAATTATTAAAAAATATCCTGGACCTGATAACGTTACTCGAGTTGTATCCGTAAAGTGTAAAACCGGAGAGTATAAGCGTCCAATGAGTAAAATTTGTACTTTGACTAAGTGAATATAAAAAAAGGGGGTTGTGTAAATCTATGTAAGTTGTGCTCAAATTTAGAGTTTATATACCTACCTATACAAACGAAATTAAAACATCCAATGTATTTATAATGTTGTTGTGTTAATTATAATGAGTTCTAAGAAACCTACTTCATATTTACCTGCATCAAATACGTTCAATTGAACTATGACTAATAATGTACTTATAAAAACTTGTTTGTTATCAATGTACTTACCTGCTGGAATGCAGACTTGAGCCGCACGTGTTCTGAGATATTTGAATGTTTACTTTCTATAATTAAGGAAGATACAGGTTGTTCCGTTATTCATTTAAGTTTTTTTTTGTTGTTAAGATTTTGAAAATATTTTTTTTGTTTGAGATTGTATTTAAACTTGTAATGATAAGTTTTTTATTGTTTTTGCTTTTGTTTATGTTTAAGTATAGTTAAAGAACTATGTTCTTTGGCGGGCGGAATGTCCAAATAACTTTAGCGTTTTGAGTAGCGAGCTATAGATATGTTTAAAGGATAGCTATCTATACATGTATTTTTACAGTCCACTATGATTTGACCCAGTTGCGAATAAACTTGCATACTAAATACACGTCGTTTTAGTCAAAAAATCCCGGTAAACAAAAATCAACCTTATAGTTTAACCAGTTGCTAATTACAAGTTCCCACATATTATATTAGCAGTAAGGTGAATTCAGATTGAATTATGACTTTTTTTTTTTTTTTTTTTTTACGTGGCAAAATCATCAAATGAGTCCTCCAACCCCGGGCAGGGCGGGAGGGACTGTCAGACTTCTACTGACTAAAATCCACGGTGTCCTTCAGTAGCCTGTTATGTTCCGGGGTCACGGTAATGAAACAATCCCGCGACCCCGGCAGGCTTTGGCCCTCTGAGAGGGGGCCCCGTCATTATGCTGACGCTCTTTGAGGCGCGCGTGGGACACAACGCGCCGTCGACCCGGGCATGGTCCATGGTCGGGCAGCGAGTTGCCCTTTACTCGCTGCCCGCATGCCCGCGCCTACGGTGGCCGGAGATCGTCTGCTGACGTCCGACGCCGCGGGGGCCTACCACTGCGGTTGGGGCGGAGGGAGGACGCTGTCCTCTCTCTCTCGCGGCCCGCCTCCTCCTTCACGAGCATTACTGCTTCGCAGAAGGAGGCGACCGCTTCCCACTCCGTCTCGCCCCGCAGCATGGCTGCGACCAATGCCGGGCGCGAGAGGTCTCCGCCTATCGCCGCCGTGAGGACACGTCGGTGCTCTGCCCAAGCTGGGCAGTCTTGCACCGTATGCTCTACTGTGTCCTCCGGGCGATCTTCGCAGTGGTGGCACCCGGGCGTTTCCTCCTTCCCTATCAGACACAGGAACCTCCCGAAACTTCCGTGTCCGGTGAGGACCTGCGTCATCCGATAGGTCAGGACGCCGTGACGTCTCTCCAGCCACTCCTCAAAGAGGGGTCTTACCGCCGCGATTGCGGCGTGCCCGAACCTCGGTTGCGACAGTCGTTGTCTCCATACTGCCCTGAGATCGCGCCGGACCTCTTCCCGCCGTGCCTCGACTTGTCGGGGCAGCGGGAATTCTCCCCGACGCTGCGCCTCCACGCGCCACTCATAGACGCGCTGGAGGGCAGTCGCCTCCAGATCCCAGGGCAGCAATCCGGCAAGGAGGTTGGCCGATTCGCCGGCGATCGTGCGGTATCCCCGGATCATCCGGATAGCCATGACCCTCTGGCATGCGACCAGCTTCTGTGGTCGCGTCCGGATGCTCAGGGCCCACACGGGGGCCCCGTAGAGGGCCATGGACCGCACGATACCGGCGTACAACCTCCGGCAGGAGGTGTTTGGCCCGCCGATATTGGGCAGGAGTCGCCTGAGGGCGCCTGCTGCCCGGTTCAGCCTTGGGGCCAAACTCAGGAAATGCTCCCTGAAGTTCCATCGGCTGTCGAGGACGAGTCCCAGGTACTTCATCGTCCTCCCGACGCCGATGCGAACCCCTCCCACCGTTATGTGGGACTCTGACCGCGGCGCATTCAGACGGCCATGAAAACACATGGCCTCTGACTTGTGCAGCGCCACTTCGAGTCCCAACTGCCGGATCCTATCAACGACTGTCGCAACCGCTTCCGTCGCCACGTCGGCCGCCGCCTGGTGCGACTCTCCCTGTGCCAGGACGAGCGTGTCGTCAGCGTAACATATTACGCTGACGCCATCAGGGAGGTCGCTGCGCAGCACCCAGTCGTATCCGATGTTCCACAGGGGCGGTCCCAAGACCGATCCCTGTGGGACACCGCACGACATCTCTCGCCGGTTCCATTCTCCCCGGTGACCGGGGTAGATGACGGCTCTGTCCGTCAGGTAATCCTCGACTATACGACGGAGGTAGGTCGGCACCCGGTGATACCGGAGTGCCTCCCTGATGCAACTCCAGGGCAGGGTGTTAAAGGCATTGGAGATGTCCAAGGACACCGCCAAGACGACCCTGCCCCGGGCCACTGCATCCCCCGTCGTGAGGGCTCTCACGCGCATGATTGCGTCCACCGTCGAGCGCCCCCTGCGGAAGCCAAACTGGCTCTCCGACAGGTTCGGGCCCACCCGATTCAGGTGCCCGGCGAGGCGGTCTGCAATGACTCTTTCCAAGAGCTTGCCCACCTCGTCGAGCAGCACGATGGGCCGGAATGCGGACGGAGAGTCCGCAGGGCGCCCGTGCTTCTGGATCAGGACCAGTTTCCCCGTCTTCCAACGAAGCGGGAACCGGCCCCTCTCCAAGCATGCGCTAAAGAGCCCCCCCAGTCGAGGCCCGAGAGTCCCCGAGGCCAGGACCCAGGCTTTCCCTGGCAGGCCGTCGGGTCCCGGGGCGGTATTTTTGGCTTTGAGCCGCTGTACCGCCACTCTCAGGTCTACCTCGGTCACCTCTGGAGCGTCGTAGACGTCGTCGTCGCTGTGG
This sequence comes from Agrotis clavis, assembly GCA_954870645.1. Lineage (NCBI taxonomy): Eukaryota > Metazoa > Arthropoda > Insecta > Lepidoptera > Noctuidae > Agrotis > Agrotis clavis. The sequence continues at coordinate 9,067,384 of OX940940.1, forward strand.
TCCGCGTTTGCGTCAGCTTCACCGTCAGATTCCGTCGGAGACGGAGCCATAGGCGGGGGAGTATGCTCCCCTCGCGATGGGAACAGGGCGCTCACCACGTCCTCCACGAACTGAGGCTGGAGACTCTGCGTCAACGGGGGAGCCCAGGGGCGGAGCTTTTCTCGTACCCACTTGAAGGGGCGGCCCCATGGGTCCCCGTTCAGAGACTCCAGCATCTCCTTGCGGGCCAGTTCCTTGGCCCGCCAGATCTCGTCGCGGAGGACGGTCTTCGCTGCCCGGTAGCCCTCGTAGAGCTCCGCCTCTACAGCCGCCGCATCCGGAGGTCGGGTGCGGCGCCTGCGGAATCTGGTGTACCGGCGGCGCGCGGCAACGCACGCTTCGCGCAGCGCTGCCAACTCGCTCGACCACCAGTACAGCTGACGCCGGGCGCGTCCTTGCCGGACCCGGGGCATGGCCACGTCGCAGATCTCCGACATGGCCTCCCGGAACCACTCGGCCTCGTCGTTTATGTCGGCAGGCCTGTCCGGTGGTGACACCCAGGCCTGCACGATCGAGGCTTCCAGGAATAGCTCCCGGTCCAGCTGCTTCAGCGCCCATCGCGGACCACTTGGGTTCCGTCCACTTGGGACCGGCGCGTCTGAGGTCTGGGCGGAGACGTCGAACCGGATATACCGGTGGTCGGAATAGGTCTCCACCTCCTCCACAACGCGCCAGTCGGTGACGCGCGGCGACAGGTCGGAGGTAGCGAACGTAACATCCACCACCGACTCGCCCTGCATCCGCACGCACGTGGGGACAGAACCCCGGTTCTCGATGACCAGGCCCTGTGCCCGGGCCCAGTGCTCGAGCATCCTACCCCGCGTATAATCCGTGGACCGGGAACCCCAAGCCACATTCTTGGCATTGAAGTCCCCGAGGACGAGCGCAGGGAGGGAACCGAGGGCGACGACGACGTCTCCCAGCTCCACTAGGGAGTCTTGGAACTCGGCGATAGATCGGTTCGGGGAGAAATAAACGCCTACCACGGCGATCTCCCCGAACCGGGCTGCGACAATCCCGCGCCCTCTCTGTACGCGATCGAGGGGCGGGGTACCGGCGGCGGCCGACGAAATTATGGTCACCAAGCCGTCCAGGTCCGCTACCCAGTCATTCCTGGGCGGGACATAATACGGCTCGGCGACCACGGCGACGTTGATCAACCACTGCGCCATGCTCTGGAGCAAAAGATCCTGAGCAGCGGCGCAGTGGTTGATGTTCGCCTGGAGGAAGCGCAATGGAGACATTAATCTGAATCCATTGCAGCCTCCTCCAGGACCCTCTGTGAGGGTGTAGCCACGGCAGCGGCGGCAGCAGAAACTGCGGCGGCGGCGACGGCGGCGGCGGCGGGGGCGGCGGCGGCGACAGCAGGAGCTGCGGCGGCGGCGGCAGAGGGCCTGCCTCTATTCGGAGGAGGGAGGTTCGTCGTACGCTCGAAACTGCGAATACGTATTTCTTTTTGCTCCGTAATAAAAATATTTTAAAGCAGTAATCAGTGAATTTTTTGGACTTAAAAATACATAAAAGTCGTCATAGTGACAATATCTTTAAAATATTACAAAAAAATATTAAAAAATAACAGTGAACATAGTTAAAATATCAAAAACTTTCTTAATTATTACAAGTGTTAGTACAGTACAGTGCACGGTGCTTTGTGTATTTTGAACTAGTCAATTAATACACACCCTCTTTATTCAAAAAACTGCCATCCCTGTGCTAGTAGGACCACGAATTTGACATTGAACAAGAGTGTCAAAATAGCGTGCGTAGCTAAGACCCTACCTTATCATTCGCTGACGTCATTGTCGTGGGTTCAAATCCGACCTAAGCGCAGAAATACTTTTTGCGATTCTAAAATTTTTGTTTCTTGTTTGGTAATCCCGACAACTGACAATGCTTAAGTGCGGAGCCTGCGGTAAATTTTTGGCAGTGAATGAGGGCATGAAATGCTCGAAATGTCCGGCATTTTACCATCGAGTCTGCGTCAACCTTGCCCCCACGGCACCAGCCTCTGCAAAGTGGATGTGCCCTGGATGTAAGGCAAAGGTGCCACGAACGGACAACTCCCAGACTCCTGTTAAGGGAATAGATGAGCAGAGCTTGTCTACCAGTCAAGTAGCAGTCCACATCACAGAAAATGTAACGGCAAAAAAAGAAAAAACACCCGAAACTCAATCGAAAGATGAAATCAGCCTCGCAATGGAAATCCGCTGTTTGCGTGGCGAGGTGAACGCTATGCGTGAAGAATTGCGTCAATTTCGAGATGAGTTCTCGGGTATGACGGTTAAGATTAATCAGTGCTGCAACCGCATGGACACCCTAGAAGTTCGTGTCAAGGAACTCGAGGAGAACTCCGACAATTCGAATTCCCCTCGTATAATTAAATTGGAGGAAACAATTGGGGAACTCCAACAGCAGCTAAATGAGCGGGAGCAAGAGTCGCTACTGAATGATGTACAGTTATCAGGCGTAATTGAGACTAGCGGAGAAAATCCAGCACAGCTGATGAACACCCTAGCGCTTAAACTAGCGGTTAAGCTTGAAGACCACGACATAGTGTTTGCTAAACGAGTTGGCAACGTTCTTCGTGACCGCACCGAAGGCGAAGCGCTTCGACCTCGAATCATCGTTGTTCGACTAGCGAAGCGCGCGGTCCGAGACAGTTTGCTGAATGCAGCGCGCGTCCGTCGCAACCTCACTACCGCCGACATCGAAGTACCAGGAGCGCCACATCGCATCTACCTCAACGAGCGCCTAACAAAACTTAACAGGCAACTGTTCCGCGAAACGCGTCTAGCTGCTGGTCGCCTACAGTGGAAATACGCCTGGAGTAAAGATGGACGCATACTTGCGCGTAAGGAAGAGGGACACTCGGCCGTGCACATAAGAAAGGAAAAAGACATTTCTCGTTTTTTTATCACAGAATAGGTTTGTCTGTGATTACGTTTGTAGTTGTTGATGTCAGCGTTTTTTGTGATGTGAGGAGATTTTATATAATACGTAAGGATTTTCAAATTTACTTTTTATGTTTCTTGAGTCATTTTACTAATATTTATAGATTTTTAAGATGTGCATTACTTTTTTACGGTACTTATTGCAATAACTGTGTTTCAAACGCGCCTTATCTTGTCCAACAATTTTCGAAAGCACTGATATATCCCCTTGTATTTATCCTTGAGTTCTTCAACTTGGTATTTTTTTCTATGTTTGATTTCTCGTTAGTAAATTATTTTACAAATGTCTAATAAATACCTTAAGGTTGGTTTTTGGAACGCGGGATCTTTGGGCACAAAACAAGACGAATTTATAGCAGCTTTACTGGATCTGGACGTAGATGTCATGGCTGTAAATGAGACGTGGTTGAGAACAGGTGAGGAGGGGCGTGCGCCCACAGTACCGGGTTATAGGCTGCGGCATATACCGCGCTCATTGTCTGTAAAGAGGGGACGGGGTGGCGGTGTTGGTTTTTATTGCAAGCGGGGCATTAACGTTCGAAGCCACGCAACACCTACTAGTGCATCCCACGCCACTGTCGAACAGATGTGGATCACAATTAGTGTCCGCGGAATCAAGCTCGCAATAGGAACTGCCTATCGTCCACCCTGGCAGGATGTTGATTTTTTCCTAGACGCTGTATCTGGCTCAGTCAATTCCCTTACACAATGTGAGTACACAATTCTGATGGGTGATTTTAATATCAACGTTCAAAATGACTCAGACTCAAAGACGGACAAGTTAGTCTCATTTTTAGACTGCCTAGGCCTTAAGCAATTGGTGCAATCACCCACACACTTTACTGTACACGGCGGCTCTCTAATAGATATCATTTGTACAAATGTTAAACCGCGATCTGTTTCAGTTGATATAATACCGGATCTAGGTGCGCACGCGCTGGTTTCCGCTGAATTTAGTTTTAAACGCCCAAAAATTCCACGGCGGGCTATTACCTATAGACCAATTAAATACATAAATAAGGAATCATTTGATCGGGATCTCGAATTGATAAACTGGAAAGCGATTACCAAGCTGCAAGATGTAAACACTATGGTCAATGTTTTTAATACAAACTTACGTACACTATTGGATGCCCATGCACCTCTAAAGACAAGTTACGTTGGAGAGTGTTCTTATCCCTGGATTACTGACAATGTTAAACTTATGATGCGTTTAAGAAACAAAGCACATGCAGACTATTTAAAGGACAAAACATCTTGCAAAAAGAATTATTATAAAGAATTAAAATCACTCGTTTCTAGATGTTTATTTTACGAAAAGTCAGCATACTACAAACATAAAATCAACAGTAAAATTAATGATACCAAAACACTATGGAGAAATTTAAAATCGAATCTGCTGCCATCTCAACGTACAGAATTACCAATGCACTTTGACGACCCCGACAAAATTTGCAACCATTTTCTCAGTGTGCCGGGAGCGGATACGGTTAGTGACTCAATGCTTGACTTTTTTAAAAGCCATCGAAATAACGGTTCTACTTTTAACTTGTCGCCCATAACGCACAGGGACATCGCTAACGCACTGAGTAATATTAAAACCAATGCTGAAGGTTATGATGGCATTTCTATAAATATGATTTTACAATCATTACCCACGACATTAGACGTCATAACCGCATTAATAAACACATCCATCGCAACCTCATCCTTTCCTGAGCCATGGAAAGTTGCTAAAGTGCACCCATTGCCGAAGAATCCTAATGCATTGGAGATAAAAGATCTTAGACCTATAAGTATTCTACCAGTGCTTTCGAAAGTGTTGGAGAAAATAGTATGTGCACAATTGGTCAAGTATTTAGAGGACAATAAAATCCTTCCAGACGTTCAGTCAGGTTTTAGGAAAGGTCGTAGTACAGCAACGGCTTTGTTGGACGTGACTGATAATATATTGTCAGCTCAAGATAAGGGAATGTGTACGCTCTTGGTTTTACTTGATTTCTCACGTGCCTTTGATTGTATTAACGTAAAATTATTGTTGTCGAAAATGTTTTTCTATGGGTTTGGAGAAGACACAATAAAATGGTTTGAGAGCTACTTTAGCGATCGCACGCAATTTGTAGAAATACAACGCGCAGATGGGTCATGGGTTGTTTCTAGGCGTTGCTCAGTAGAAAGGGGAGTGCCACAGGGCTCGATACTTGGTCCAATATTGTTTATTTTATATTGTGCAGATATAACTAAAGTCATAAATAAATGTAAATACCATATTTACGCGGATGATACTCAGGTTTATATATCGTTTAAGCCAGAAGACTACGAACAAGCATTACATGATCTAAATGCGGATCTTGAGGGCATAGTACAATGGGCCAATGACAACACGCTTGCATTGAATCCGACTAAAACCAAATATATGCTTTTTGGTACTGCAAATCAGCTCAGTAAAATTAAACCCTGTGCCTACAGTGTAACTGTTATGGGTCAGCCTATCGAACGAGTCTATGAAGCACGTAATTTGGGTCTTGTGATGGACGCTGAACTTCGTTTCCACAAACACGTGACTCAGTGTATCCGTAACTGTTTTTATAGGCTTAAGATTTTATATAAAGCCCGTCCATATCTCAGTGAAGAGTTGCGAGTGCTCCTTGTGGAGTCTTTAGTTTTGTCTAAATTGAATTATGCGGATACGGTGTACGGTCAGCGACTACTTTCAAAAACTGAGAAACTGATCCAAAGACTTCAAAATGCCTGTGCTCGTTTTTGTTTTAAAGTTCCTTTTAGAGGACATGTGTCACCTTTTTTCAACGAGCACAGTATCTTAAAAATGAAAGCAAGACGTAAACTACACTTGGCGAGCTTACTCTTTGGAGTTATCAGAACCCAGACTCCTTCTTACTTGTTCGATAAGCTGTCATGGACTAGTAGACATAGAATTGGTGAGGGCAGAAAATGTTCGCAACAGCTTTCCATCCCACAGCATAAGTCGGCAGCTTTTAGAGGCAGTTTTCGGTACGCAGCTAGTAAGTGTTGGAACAATATCCCTCCTCCCATTAAATACAGTAAAAGTTCTTCGACATTTAGGTCAAAATTGAAGCAATTTTTACTAACTCACCAAAAAGAGTTTGAAGACATTCGAGCCGACATGTCAGCTATTTGAGAAACCTGAAATGTATATTTACCTACTTATTTTTTATTTTTGTATGAATATATTGCATCATTATTAATATTGGGTCCATTTTTTGAGGTATGATCCGATAGCCACTCATTTAGTTTATCTCAGGCAGTTAAATGTAAGTACACTTGCACTGAATATTTTTGTAAGTACAAATGTGGTTAGTATCTACTGTTGTCCCAGCTACTTTTCACGTGGGTTTTTTTTATCCGAAAAATGTGTCGTAGCTATAAAACGTATTATTAGAACACGTATTTGATTTCGAGCGTATGGCACTCTTAGGCTGCAGCTGAAAATCAGCGTCAGGTGGCAAACTGTGTGTTGCCGCCTGACATTATGCTGAGCTGAGGCCCTTTGGCATTAATTTTTATTAAGTTTGTATTGTTATAGTTTTAAGTTTTAGCACAAGTGCCAATAAACGCAATTTTCTTTCTTTCTTTCTTTCTTTCTATTCCTGGTCTTGGCGGGCGGGGCGCAGGACTTGCCCCCTGCCCGGTGATCGGCCGGCTTGCCAGCCGCCGCACATGCGAAGCAGTGCGGCGGGGCAGTACACGAGCCGGCCCTGTGACCGGGCTGACCGCAACGGAAGCAGTTGTCGCTGCGGTCCACCTCCGAAGTGCACTTGCATGCCGTGTGGTTCCCCACTTGGCAGCGGAAGCACCTCAGAGGCCTGGGCTCCAGCAGTTTGACCTGCGCGGACATCCAGCCGACCAGGAGTCTTCGGCCCTCTTCAATCTTCTTGGCCGCCGGCACGGGGCAGCTGACTGTGACTGTCAGCAGCCCCGCGAAGTCAGGGCGTAGGGTGCCTGCCTTCACTTGGTCGGCAGGGCATTCCCCAGCCCTGGCAACGGCGGCCACCACGTCCCCCTCCGAGATTGAGTCATCCAGGCCCATTATGCGCAGATCTGCGCGCTTTACGGGCCTGGATACTCGGGCCTCCTCCGCATCTAGGGACGCTCTGAGCCGTTCGGCTAGAGCATCTGCGGTAGGGCCACTGGAGGCGCCGGGTATCGACAGCAGCCTGGCCCCCGTCGCGGTGACATGCACCCGGAGGCCCCCGTCAATACCCAGCTCCCGGAGGTTGACCGCCTCCTTCGCCTTTGCGAACACGTCTTTGTACGTCACACCCCTCTTGACCGCCTCCGGCTGTAGGGTTATTACTACAGCCGCGGTCTTCGGGGTGCGGAGTCTCGCCGCGACGCTTCGCCTTTTACGCTGCCGCTGCCGCCGCCTTTGCCTCCTCTTGGCGCCTCTCTCTCCAACCACCTGCCATTCGGGGTCGGCCGGTGGGGACTGTGAGGGCTGTGACTGCCGTTGGGACGGCCGGCTTGCCGCCGCCGCCGCGGCCGGTTCGGCCTTCTTCTTTTTTGGTTTCGGCGCCGGTTTCGGTGGCGCCGAAGCTGAGCTCGGTGGGGCTGATGCAGGGGCTGCGCTCGGCGTGGCCGGGGCCACTGGAGCCGCCTTGGATGGACCAGCCCTGGCCGAGGCCGCTTTCACTTTGGCCTGTTTTACCGGCACTTGTTTCACCGCTGCTCGGTTCTCCGGGACCGGAGCTGGCCTAAGCGGCGTGGAAGCCGCGGCAGCCGCGTAAGAGGTCGCCGCCAGCGGGGGCCGCAGGATGCGGTTTTCTAAGACCGCAAACCGCTGGTTAAAGGCCGACAGCTCATGCCGCACCAGGCTTAGGACAGCATTGCTGTCCTCTGTTGGCGCGGCCTGGGCCGTCGGTTCCTTGCTCCGCTTCTGCGGGACCTCCCGGCGGTCTGCTTTCTGCAACCCGGCCAGCTCCGTCTTCAGTTGGAGGTTCTCCTTCTGGAGAACCTCCATCGCCGCCGTCAAGCGGGCGACCTCCGCCCGCATTTGGGACATTTCGTCCGATGATGTCGATGTGGGCGGAGGCCGGCTGAAGCAATCCGTCGCCGCCGCAATTATCGTGGCCGTGACCGCCGTTATGGCCTTATCCTTCGTGGCCTTCTTTCCCGGCTTGCTTTTGGTCAGGCCACGGATTGCGTCCTCGACGGTTTTCTCCAAGGAGGGCATGATGTTCTGCCCTCTGCCTCCAGTCCTGCCTCGGCCATTACCCCGGGCGCTCGTCGGGATCTTCCGGCCCGAGGCAGGCTCGTCGTCCGAGGACGACCCTCCCTTCTCCGAATGGGTCCGCTTCAGGAAGAACTTCCTCCTGTCTGCGGTCCTCATTCCTCCGCGCTCAGAGCCAGGGCTCTGAGCGCTCATGGCGTCTGACGCTGAGTCGTAGTCCGACTTTGATGTCGGCGTCAGCACCATCCTTGTTTTGAGAGCGGCACGCTGTGCCCGCTCTGTAGTCGGTGCCGGTGAGGCGGACGTGCTGGACAAGTCCAGCGACTCCACCTCACGGGCACGTGAGCCACCTTGGCTCGCTGCGGCGACTGCCGGTTGTTGGGGGGGTTTTTTAGAAAAATTATGCATTTTTGGTCCCACGAGTAAAAACAATATCCAACCATCCATCCAATAAGTGCGGTTCGCACTAACGACTAATTATGCTACCCATTAGCCAAGCATACAACCTCCCTCGCGGTGCGCCGCCGCTTGGAGGTTTGGGGTAATTTTTTTAAAGAGGTTGTCTTCCTCGCGGCCCGGGCGGTTAAGCCAAGGCCCTCGACCCCCGTCGAAAGTCATAGACAAGATCATGACAATCTTCGGGGCTACGAGAATAGCGGTGGCAAGAGGAGGCGGAAGTGCAAGTCCTCCTCCTGCCTGCCCGACGGCAGGGTAAGTGCACGCCGAGCCCGCTCTTACTCCAAAACCACTGTGCCCTCTGCTACTCAGAGGGACACGTGGTGGAGCGGTGTATCCCTCTTGGTTTGGAAGCCCCACCACGACGACAACGTGGAGATACGACGGTGGGGTTGAATTATGACTTAACACAAAATTATCAATATGATAAAACTGAATAAAACCAAACTGTTACTCGTACAAGCCATCGATAAACTCCGCCTCAACGTTGTTAGCTGGTAATGTGTTCAAGAGACTAGTTGTGTTTTTAGTAATTAGCGAATATATTGACTTAAGATAATCATAATCACATAGTTTTAAAATGTATATAATAAAAAATAAAGAAAGATACAAATATAATGAAGAATTCTTGTCAAGCCGTATTATTATTTTGTATAGAATGACGTATAAAAACGACGCAACAGTGACGACAATCGTGTCCGTACGTCTCATTTACTAAACAAGTACTATAAGATCACTTTATACGCATTAGGACATAGGTATCTAACATGAAGCATAACACTCATATCTGACAAGTGAAGAGAAGTAACGAGACGTGAAAAATAACCCATCCCCACACATTAACGAGAGAATATCAGTCTTAATAGTAGAAGATACGAATGAAAAATGACATTAACTCATCTGTTTAATGGATGAAAAGTACTTATTTAATGGCCAATTCAGTATTAGAAAAAAAGCCTTGCATTGGTCTTTTTTTACTAGGAATCACAGCGCAACAGTCAATAGGTTAGCTTCGCTAGCCGTGCCTTCAAATGACTCTTAATTAACTATAGCACTAATGAGTGAATAAAAATAGAAATACCAACCGAATCGCTGGGAAGGCTGTTTTTATTCCTGGCTTAACTAGTTGTTAGATACAAAAACTGTATTGATACTAGTAATTTTCAACCTACATATTTTCCATTGGCTGTCTCAGAAAAAAAAGTACAGTGGCGATCAAAATTCCATGCGTACGCTATCAAAGAAATTGCATAACGTTTAGTGTGACTTATGACCTTCTACTTTCGAGATACACAATAATCCTTCAACTATTAAGTTCATAATTTCAACGTCTAAATATGAGTCCAGTTGGCTCAGTGGTTTTGGCATTTAGGACATAAATGCGTTAGTCGACAGAGGTGCGAGTTCAAATATCACGCAGCAGTTGATAGACTTTTTGTGGGTTTTTACTCGATTGTTAAAAATTATAATTTTTAACACACAAATTTTATTGCGTTTGTTTGGAATTTCCGTGTGTTTTTTCTTGTATTTGTTGGTTAGTGTCGTGTGATTTAATATAATTATAACGGTATTGTTAAATATTCTCAAAATGCAAGCAAAAATTAATATAAACACAAAAATAATACTTAATTCAATAACTAATATATAACTTATTTTAAAATAAATAAGCGTTAAAACAAAATAAAAATAAATAAGTTATTTATTAAAAATATTATCATAAAATCAACTGACATTTCAAAAGTTAAGATTCGAACTCAAACTTCATTGATCGTGAACCCACGCTATCGGCACAATCTTAATGTTAGATCATTACTAATGAAAGTAATGCAATGGTCACCATCTGTTTTTGCTAGTCAAATATTTTTACTCGTTTCGTTAGTCTAGTACTACTTATTGTCATTTTATTTCGTTTTAAATTTTTATTATTGATGATAATTTATTACCTACAGGGTTTATAATAAAAAAAACATGTAATAACAATATTAATATATATTTTAGTTGAAATTATTATAATTCTATGTTTAAAGTTATAAAACTGCTAAAATTATGAATATTATTACTCGACCTGGATATAATGTGAAATAGATGTCGAAAATCATAGATGAAATTTTTAATAATTAAACAAAATTATGAAATTATTAAAATTAATATAAGTAATATTAAACAATAAATAAGAAAATTTAAAAATTCAAAATAAAAACATTATTATTCTCTTCAAATTATAATAAGTGGTTTTAACATATAAGCTAATTAGCAATTACAGGGTATTTTTATACATTGCGGACATTTTTAACAAAGTTATCATTATTAAAGCCGTTTATTTGGAAACAGTACCAAGGCACCGCGGCCATGAAACGCAAAGGGCCAGTTGCCTTTTTGCGTTCCAGTGCCGCAAAACCGAGGAAGGCGAGCTCGCTATTTGGGTCATCTCGACTCGGACATGTTAGGTAGGCCCTGGAACACAAAAGAGCAGTTGCCTTTTGCCTTCCAGGTCCGCAAGAACGAGCGAAGTGAGCTCGTGACTTGGGTTATTCTGACTCAGACAGATTATCTTAGGCCCTGGAATGCAAAGGGCCAATTGACCTTTACGCTCAAGACACATTTCCATAAAATAACTTTTTTTCACTAAATTAAATTTGGTGAAACTGAAGAAACTTGTTATGCTCAATAAAAAAAATCTAATCAAACCGCGGTACTGGAACGCAAAGGGCAACTGGCCCTTTGCGCTCCAGGGCTGCTATGCTAAAAGGCGATTATTTTGTAACAGTAACGGGGCATAGCGGCCCTGGAACGCAAAGGGCCAGTTGCCCTTTGCGTTCCAGTACCGCGGTGTAAGTTTCTTCAGTTTCACCAAATTCGATTTAGTGAAATAAAGTTATATTATGGAAATGTGTTCTACTTCTGAAATAGAACCACGGAAAAAAATATCCAAACTACATAAAAAATACCCTGTTACAAGTTATTGAGGTAAGTTTAAGGATCGTTTTCTTTACGAAAAGATGTTTGAAACCATACCTCAATTCTTAATCCTTGAATAATAAGTTATCAAATGATGTTTACGTTTTCAGTCTATTTACAATAAATAAACAAAATTCATATCAATAAAAGGTCCTCGAGACAATCTTAACGTTTTTTTTTTATTCCTTTAAACATAACAGTTTTTAGTTGATAGTCGTTGATGCCTTCAATGTTGAGTACACGATGAACGGTTATTAATTTTGTGTTGAATTAGTTATACGGAAACCATTTTCCTTCGTATTCATTCACCATTCCCGGACGTCCCTGACGTCCCTGTTTATTCTTAACAACTCATCTCATCATCATGCCATAATATCTCATCCCACAGACTCATAGTATTTCGTCACTGGAATAAAACATAGAATACTATTAATTACTTATGCAAAAACAGCTGTTGATCTATTTTACTACTAAGAAAAAACTTTAAAACCACATACTAAGTATCTGGTTTATTTATCACTTTTTTTACTTTTAAACAAATACTTTTGAATAGGGAACCTTATTTATAAAAATATAATTATTAACATGTGGAATGATCAAAATTTAAATGTTAATACTCACACTTAGTCTGGTTTCATTTGATATTAAATTTGTTTTAAGTTTAATCCACATATTTATGCAGGGCTTTAATGTTCGCCCTCAATATTTATATAAATCCAATTGTTAATATTTCACTGCAAAACCACAGGACAGTGTAACACTTATATGCTGTTTATATTATATTTTTATTATATTTTCTTATAACCAAGAATCCACAACGTTCAATTAGGAGACTCAAAACGAGATAACATAGTTATGCCTACCGCACAAATCGAAATAATTCACTTTTTTTTTTCTACGATCTACCTACAAAACTTTATTAAACTTAACCATAGATATAGATAGACCTATATCTGTGATTATAACGAACGACCCACAACACTAATGACTTATATTATGCCTACCGCACAAATCGAAATAATTCACTTTTTTTTTTCTACGATCTACCTACAAAACTTTATTAAACTTAACCATAGATATAGATAGACCTATATCTGTGATTATAACGAACGACCCACAACACTAATGACTTATATTAGTAGTTACACAAAAATCAATTTTAATTATCAAATTCCTACTAAAAAATTTATTAAAAATAACAAAAAGAATAAAGTAATTATTAAAAATTAAATTAAATAAAGTATTTGGGAAAAAAAAGTGGGATTCGATCCTCCGCAATCGAACGAACAGAAGTTCTATCCGAGCACGATTACCATTGCGCCAGCATTACTTGTAGATCAACAGTTGAAATTATGAACTATATCAAAAGTTAATTTGATATGTATTGTAATAAAACAACTTATAACAAAAGGTCGTAAGTCAAAGTGAAGCGTCAGTCTATTGCTTTGAGAAGTTTATAATTCATTTTTGAACCTGACTGTACATGGTAGGAATTTAGGAAGGCTTCTTCAGGGTTCTGTCACCCACGGCCATGTTAAACATTTTAAAAACTGGATCATAAAAAAAAACAGATGAGTAAAGGTCTTTTTTAGTCCGGATCTTAGACTATAATACGAAAGAGAAGAAAATCTCCCAAACCAGACGTAAAGGTAGATACGATAATATATACGTGCAAAATTCCTTACACTTTTCATGTTCGTACCGCAAACAAATTCAGGACATCAAGCCTTTGTTACCGGCTTGTCTGAAGAGGCTTTACATTATAAATGTTCCTCATATAAATTCATCGTGTATTCTGTATAGCTATTTGAGTTTCTAGGTCGTGACACGAGCCTTAGCTTTGATTAAAACGACTTATTTTGTTGGGTTATGAGGCTGATGTAATTTTGTGGAACTATTTTGGTTCTTGTTATATTTGACACGTATAAAATGAAGAATGTAAGGGCAGAGGTGTACCTCTCAGGGTTGCGCTGTCTAAACAGGATACGGTGGAACTTGGAATGCAAAAGGCAACGGAAAGGACACGGTGTACTTTTAGTCAGTAACAGCACAACAGTCTCTTTCGCTTCACACAGGGTTCCAGGATTCATTAATTGCTGACCCACCCGGGTTTTTAATCGGATGTAAATCTAAACTTCATGGCAGCTACTGAAAAATTCTTAATAGGGAAAAGCAATTAAACTTTGACTGACCTATAATCAAACGGGACCTCATGATAAGCAGTCACGTTTGCGACCGCTAATCCCACCAGACCATTCCCAAGCCACTGCAACTCCTGAAAACCAGAATCAACAGTGGCGGCCACCAGAAAAGTGCTGAGACAGGGGAGGGTTTGTATATATGCTTTTGCGGTTGCACAACGACACGCTTTGCTTCTGCTTTGCTTGGTAGCATAGATGCAAACCTACCTTGCCACTTCCTTCTGAGGAGGCAAGGAGGCGAGGTCTTGAGGGAGAGTGCAACAGTCACGTTGATCCTCAAGGCAAGTCTGGTGAGTTTACCTTCTCGTGGTTGCCACCTCGTTATCGGTCTTTTTTTTTTTTTTTTTTTTTTAGCGTGGTAAAATCTTCAAATGAAGGACTCATTTGATGATTTTACCAACCCCGGGCAGGGCGGGAGGGACTGTCAGACTTCTACTGACTAAAATCCACGGTGTCCTTCATAGCCTGTTATGTTCCAGGGTTACGGTAAGGGAATAATCCCGCGACCCCGGCAGGCTTTGGCCCTCTGAGAGGGGGGCCCCGTCATTATGCTGACGCTCTTTGAGGCGCGCGTGGGACACAACGCGCCGTCGACCCGGGCATGGTCCCTGGTCGGGCAGCGAGTTGCCCTTTACTCGCTGCCCGCATGCCCGCGCCTACGGTGGCCGGAGATCATCAAGCGACGTCCGTCGCCGTGGGCGCCTACCACTGCGGCTGGGGCGGAGGGAGGACGCTGTCCTCTCTCGCTCGCGGCCCGCCTCCTCCTTCACGAGCATTACTGCCTCGCAGAAGGAGCCGACCGCTTCCCACTCCGTCTCGCCCCGCAGCATGGCCGCAACCAATGCCGGGCGCGAGAGGTCTCCGCCTATCGCAGCCGTGAGGACACGTCGGTGCCCCGCCCAAGCTGGGCAGTCTTGCACCGTATGCTCCACCGACCCCGCTATCGGTCTAATTCCGTAAGAAATAGACGTAACAGAAACCACCGGGCGATACTCTTCTAATTTATTGTATTTATTTATATATACTCCCCTATAAAACTTTCCCCCCCCCTCAACCAAAATCCCTCCCTCCCATCCCTATATCCCGTCGATCCCAGAGGAAGGGCAACCTCGATTCCAAAAAAGCCCACCCCCACCAATATGAACAAGCAGGAGGATAAAATACCTACCCAGGTGGGTCCCGGCCAAGCCGGGGAATCCCACACCGCTACGGCGGTCAGCCCCCATCGTAATCTGGGGGGGGGGGGGGGCAACCGACTGTTTCAAAACTACTTCGCCACGCGACTTCGCGCGGCTGGCAGCTAATTTAGCGCCCTTAGCACAGGCAGCGACTTACGCGCCAACAAATACCACACAGGCTGCGACCGACGCGCCAAATTCCACTACCCAAAGTATGCCCCCCACGAGCCTCTGGCAGCAGAGCATCGTGAGGAACAGCATTACGAACCCTGACGAGAACCAAGACCGAACTAGACCAGGAAGGACGGGGACCGATGCAGGTGGCTCCACAACTTTCCCGATTAGCGGAGTACGCCCGCTGTGTAAGCGCGGAAAACCTAGGCGGGAAAGAAAGGCAGTACGCGACCAGCCGCGAGTTTGCGAAGGTGCAACCCAGCGCGAAAAGCGGCCAGACGCGGAACCCGGCGACCAGCCGCGAGTTTGCGAAGGGGCAACCCAGCGCGAAAAGCGGCCGAACGTGGAACCTCGTGCGCAGGGGCAAGTGCGCGAAGGGGTAACCCAACGCGAAATGCCTCCACACACGCCAGGTTCCACCGGGGCCACCAGCCGTCCCCAAGACACAATCACAGACCAGACACACGACCAACCTCGACCTAGACGGCACAGGGGCAGGCGGGCTGGAGCCTCACACAGGGCGTCACTGGCGAGCAACACCCAACCGGGCACCTCTGAACCGCAGGCTGAACCGAGTGGTACAGCACCGGCGAAGAGGGAGCGCCCTGACGACTCGGCCTCACCGAGTGCACTACAGGGGTACGCCAAGCGTGTGAGGGTCCATTCTGCGCAAGGGGAGCGGAGAACCTACGCACGGGCTACAAAGGACATTCCTGCGCGTCACGCCGTAGCTATCTGCTTCCCGCCCCCATCCAGAGACCTGACCAAAGAAGAGGCAGAATTAATAAAATCTGACCTTGAGGACCGACTTATGCACACGGACCCCGCCACGCCACTCCCTTCCTTCCGCGGATACCCTAGGGTGGCGGAAGGCACGGTGCAGGTGTGGTGTGATCTGCCCTCAACTGGCTGACACAGAATGTCCCTAAAATCCGACTACCAGACACAGACCAATCACTCACGGTGCTGAGACAGTCCGACGTGCCCACCCGCGTCCGAGCCTCGCTCTTCGTCCCTCGATTTACTGGCGACGTGGAGCGACTCCATAGCATTCTGATTCGTCAGAATGCTTGGTACGACATCGCGAGGTGGTCACTGTACAGGGCTACCAGGGTCTGTGGGGACAACCCCGGGACCTACTTGACCCTAGGTTTACCACCGGAGGAAGCTGAGCGGGTCCTGTCCCGGGAGCGACGAATATCGTACCTACTCGGGTCGATATATGTACGCTTCTGGCCCACGCCCCAACCAGCGGACACCGACTGTACTGACGGTACCCACACCGCGACGACCCAGACCATTCCGACATCGACCCAGACGAGTGACATGGACATGACTCAACTGGAGGAAGTCATGGCCCGAGCGGGTACACTACGATAATACGAAAAACTTTATTCCGAAATTCATAAATACGAATTTCAAAATACCGATTTTCATAATTCCGAATGGTTCAAAATTCCTAATATAACAACTCCGATGGATCAATATATTCCTATTTTAATAATTCCGAAATTTCAAAATTCCTAACGTTTATAATTACTATTTTCAAAGTACCGAATTTCAATAGACCGAATATCAAAAATTCCGACTTAACATATTTTCCGAAACATCAAAAACACGAATACCGAATATTGAAATTCCGATTATTGGAATTCCGATTCGGGTCCGTCAGGTCGAAAAGTCCGAGTCGGGGTGCCTCAAGACACATTTTGCTCGCTATTGCATCCTGAGTAATAGCACTACCAAGGTGGTTCAACGGAGCCCCGCTTCGCGGGGCTCCTATTTCTGTGAGCAAGGTTTAAAGTAACCTAACACGAAGGGGATGGCGGGGTCTTTCAGACCCCGCCATCCCCTTCGAACCTAACCTGTCCGTGTCGGGGTGTCCCTAGTCCAGAGCTCGCTTCGCTCGCTCTTACATCCTTGGTCGATTTGTTGACTACCACCTACCAAGGTAGGTCGACGGAGCCCCGCTTCGCGGGGCTCCTATTTCTGTGAGCAAGGTTTAAAGTAACCTAACTTCGAACCTAACCTGTCCGTGTCGGGGTTTCCCCAGTCCCGAGCTCGCTTCGCTCGCTCTTACATCCTTGGTCGATTTGTTGACTACCACCTACCAAGGTAGGTCGACGGAGCCCCGCGTCGCGGGGCTCCTATATCTGTGAGCAAGGTTTTTCCTGTCCGAGTCGGGGTGCCCCAAGTCCAGAGCTCGCTTCGCTCGCTCTTGGATTCTAAGTTCTCCTAATGACAATAAAAATCCTGAAGGCAAACAGTGAAAGTTAAGAGGATACGCCTCGCCACTCCGTGCCTACACGGGTTTAAATAACACTGGGAGTACGGTAGACAAAATTACGTGGAGCCGGTTTTGCACCAATTCGTTTCTATCACTGACTGTGGAATGAGAAACGAAATTCTGATTTTCAATATTCTGAAAAAATCAGTTTATTCGGAATATTGAAATTCGGAATTTCGTTTTTCGGAATGAGAACTCATCGAGCATTACATTTTTCGAATATGTGAAAATCGGAAAAAGAAGAAATCGGACATACGGCTTTCGGTCAAATAAATTTCGAGATTCTTAATAATAGATATTGTAATTTTTAGGTATTATGATATTCGGAGTTTTGAAAATCGGAATATCGAAATTCGGAATAAAATATTATTTCGGAGTATTTGGGTGTTCCCGGCCCGAGCAGCAGTGGCGGACGACTGCAACGCTATACCGCCCGCATCACCATGCTGGAGCGAAGCCTTGCTGGTCTCGTCGCCTGGTGATCAACACATAGGCCAACATGGTGTGGAGGAAGCGGAGAACCTGTCCAATGGATCCTCCTCCGACTAATAAAAGCTTTTGACTGTGTTGACCACGATAAACTAAAGAAAAAATTTGAGGCATACGGTATAAGAGGTAACGTTCTGGACTTAATATACTCTTACCTTACGAAAAGAAAACAATATACTGCTATTACAGAGCTAAATTTAAAAACTAAAGAAGAAATCACCTATCTGTCCAAAGAACGCACAGTGAATTTTGGAGTACCTCAGGGCTGTGTATTGGGTCCTTTATCATTTTCGGTTTATATTAACGATTTGCCCAAAGCCCTAGACTTCCCAATAACACTCTTTGCTGATGACAGCACGATAACAATCCCTTGCAATAATCCTGAATCTTATGAATCTGATGTCAATAATGCAGTCAATGCAATAATCTCTTGGCTTAATGACAACAACTTAAGAATCAATCTCACTAAAACACATTTAATGCACTTTTCCCAAAAGAAATCCAGCCCGAAATTAGAAGTTCAATACCAAAGTAACAAAATTCAGAGCGTCGATAATACGAAATTTCTAGGCCTCATTATTGATAGGCAACTGAACTGGAAAGATCATATTGAAGCGCTATGTAAGAAAATCAGTAGTGCATCCTATGCCCTGTATAAACTAGCTCCGACAGTAAACACAGATGCTCTTCTTACAGCCTATCATGGACTTGTGGAATCTATAATAAGATATGGTATTATTTTTTGGGGTAATTCTACAGATAGGGAAATAGCTTTTAAGGCCCAAAAGCGATCCATTAGAGCCATGTTTGGACTAAAAGTAACAGATAGTTGTAAACCATTTTTCAAAAAGCACAAAATTCTAACACTACCGGCCCTGTATATTTATGAAACTGCCATATTTGTGAAGTTAAACCTACACTTGTTTCCTCATCTATCAGACACTGTTAAACGTAACAGGAGGTATGATGTGCTACGTGGACGGATAGCCAAAACAGCACTAATGCGCAAAAGCATATTTTCCATAGCTCCTCAAATTTACAATAAGATTCCAAACTCTATTAAAGAGTTAAACTTAAAGGGATTTAAAACTAAACTCAAAGATTTACTGTGTCGCAATTGTTATTATTGCTTGAATGACTATTTGAACGATAAAAATTTAACATCCTAATTTAATTGTAGCATTGTCAAGTCATTCTCATAATATACACTCTTACCTTTTATACTCTCGATATTTAATTATACTCTGACATCTTTATATATTGAAATAATATTGAAATGATAATAATTTGAAATTATAATAATCTGACATCCAAAATTAATTGTTATATTGATAAGATACTGACATTATTATAATATTATGTCTTTTATTACTCTTGACATGTAAACTTACATTGACATCCTAGACTTGTGTGTGTGTATTATTTATTATTGTTATATGGCACATTTGTAAATTTATAATTTTTTATGCATTTAAGGCTTATATTAATATCAATACTGGCTTAGCAACCCAAATGTTCTCTTTTATAATTATGTATAATATGTACCCAACATTTGCACGCCACAATTGGCAGAATGTGATGAGACCAATAATTAACCTTAAGACCATAATTTTGTACCATGTTCCGACAAATAAATTATTATGATTATGATTATGATTAATTCCACACCACCGCCATCACTGCCGATCCACATCATCCAGACCAACCTCCAACATAGCCAGACTGCCACGGCTAGCTTACGCAGGGCCCTGGAGGTAAAACCCAGAACTATCGCACTGATCCAAGAGCCGTGGATCAGAAACAACAAAATCTGCGGCCTCAGTAACATCGGAGGTAAGATAATTGTCGACACACACAGATCAGACAAACCAAGAACATGTGCTTACATACCCAAAGAAATCCCCACCGCGCCTCTCACTCAATTCTGTTCCAGAGATCTGACAGCCGTCAGGTTGCAGACAGGAAGCGACGTCCCCGATGTCGTACTGGCCTCAGTATACATGCCAGGCGAGAGCACAGACTGCCCGCCGAAGGAAATGGCTGACCTAGTGCGACACTGCGAGGACGCCAAACTAGACCTGATCATATGCACTGACTCAAACGCGCACCACCCACTCTGGGGTAGCGACGCACCGAACGCCAGAGGAGAGGTACTATCCACCTATTTATTCTCTACTAACCTTAACATCGTAAACCGGGGCTCTGAACCCACTTGGGTCACAGTCCGAGGACAAACGATCATAGACCTAACGATTGCTACAGAAAACGCGACTAACCACATTACTAACTGGCATGTATCGGACGAGCCTTCCTGCACTGACCATAGAAGAATCCGCTTCACACTGACCACCAACACGAGGAAACCCACACCGAGGCGAAACCCGCGGCGCACTGATGTGCCTGGATATAAACGCCTCCTAGCCTCCTTGCTGGCTAGACACCTATCACAAATAACCATAAGAGACCCAACCCAACTAGAATACACAGTAACAAAACTACCGGAATATCTAACAGAAGCTTACCATGCATGCTGTAAACTAAGAGAGCCAAAAACCAGTCATGAGAGGAATCCCTGGTGGAACGCTGAACTTGGTAAACTCAGAGATGCATTACGTAAGCAATTCAACAGAGCCAAAAACACTAGACTCCCAAACGACTGGGAACTATACAAAGAGACCCAGTACACATATAAAAAGCAAATCAGAATAGCCAGAAAGACAGCCTGGCGCAAATTCTGTGAATCTATTGAGACCAACAACGAAGCCGCAAGGGTAAGGAAAATCCTCTCAACCGACCAAGACCGAACCCTTGGAACGCTGAAAAAACCCGACAATACATATACACTCACGGACCTGGAAACCAGTAAGGTCCTTCTTGAGACTCACTTCCCCGACTGTAAACTCCTAGAGGACAGGACATGGGAGGCGGAACCAGACTGGACCCCAACGGACATGGACTGGTCCAGAGCCCACAGCATAATAACGGAAGACCGGATAAGGTGGGCCATTAACACCTTTCAGCCATATAAGTCCCCAGGACTAGATGGCATCTTTCCGGCCCTACTATAGTGGGGGGTTGCACATCTACTACCATACCTGATGGAAATCTATCAGGCCTGCATAGCCCTTAGACATATACCCCTAGCATGGCGGGAGGTAAAATAATAATAATAATAATAATAATAAACTTTATTTCACAAAAAAATATACAGATTTCACAATGTTAAATAAGGACAGTTTAAAAGAGCTTTGGTAGTAGACAATACAGTACAATCTAGAAACAAAATCTGTACACAATAAGGAAAACCCTGCCTCTCAAACTAGGTAACCTGTATCTTGAGAGACAGTGATTCGGCCTAAAATTAATGCTATAATAATAATAGTAGACTGTGTCGATCTACCCGAGCGTTTAAGGAAATATTATACCGAGAGATATTTATTTACATTCACTTGTTATGTTTTTGTGTGTGAGCATGTATGTGTGTGGGCGCGGGTGTGTGTATGTTTGTGTATGCGCGGGTGTGTGTGTGTGTGTGTGTATTTGTGTATGTAATTAGACATAATATATATATGATAGTTAGACGACATATTTGAGTAAAGACTCTGTATTCATGTAGTCCTGTTTCAGTAGCCATTCCGTAAGTTTTGATTTTATTTCATGTTTATTTAGATCGACTATGTTTAGTTTTTTGTGAATTTGTTTGTAGATGTATGTACTTAGTGTGTAGTATTGGTGTTGAGCGAAGGCGGTTTTGTGGGGCGTGCTAATGGGTAATTTTTTCCTTTTTTTAGGGTCAGTAGGAGGCACACTACCGTGTTTTCTTAAGATAGACCGCAATAGAAAGAGCTGGCGAACAGAAAGTACTTGTGAGTCAGCGTACAGTTTCGTAGTGGGATAGCGATAAGATTTGCGAAGCATTACCTTCAGGACGGCTCTCTGCGCTCTTTCAATCCTCAGGAAACAGGTTTTGTTTGCACCACCCCATACTGTGATGCAATATCCAATGACAGATTGACATAATGCGTAATACACCATCTTCAGGGTTTCAGGCGCTGCCGAGTCCCTGAGGGATTTGAAAGTATGCAACAGTTTCATAGACCTAGCCGTGACAGCGTCAACCTGTTTGTCCCATCGTAGTCCTCCGTCTATTTGAACACCCAGGTATTTCACATTATCTGTTCTTGTGAGTTTTGGACATGCACAATGTGGGGAATGTGTGGGAAAAGTCATCTTCATACCCAAACCTGGCAAAACGGACTACACCCAACCCAAGGCTTATCGACCTATAAGCCTTACATCTTTCCTACTGAAGACCCTCGAGAGACTCTGTGATAGGTATATCCGAGACGGACCTCTTCGGGAAAAACCGCTTCACAAACAACAGCACGCATACTCCACGGGCAGATCAACGGAATCCGCGCTACATAGCGTAGTATCCAAGATTGAATGTGCAGTGGACCACAAATGCTCAGCACTGGCCGCCTTTATTGACATTGAGGGCGACTTTGACAAAACCACGTTCAACAGCATCAACATGGCCTTAGACAGGCACAACATAGACCCAACCCTGAGCGGATGGATTAGCAACATGCTCAAGCAAAGAGCTGTACAAGTTACAGTAAATGACACTAGGAGGGCCATCGTGGCGAAAGGCTGCCCACAAGGGGGAGTCCTCTCACCGCTACTATGGAACCTGGTCGTAGATGACCTCATTAAAACACTAAATGAAAATGGTTATTTCACTGTAGGGTATGCCGACGATATAACCATAATAATAAATGGCACTCACGAAAATACCCTGTGCAACCTCATGCGCCAAGCATTGAAAATAGTGGAGGACTGGTGCAACAAACACCAGCTATCTGTAAATCCTTCAAAAACCGAGCTGATTCTCTTCACAAAAAAGAGGAAGCTACCGACCCTACAGCTTCCACGCTTCTTTGGAACCACCCTAAGCCTATCAACTGAAACTAAATACCTGGGCATCTTTTTGGATAAACAGCTGAATTGGGCAAAACACATCAACTACATCACCACAAAAGCCAGCATATCCCTGTGGCAATGCAAGCGAATGCTTGGCAGGAATTGGGGGATCAGTCCCAAGATCACTCACTGGCTATATACCACTGTCATACGACCGACAGTCACGTACGGCTCATTGGTCTGGTGGCCCAGAACAAACCTGAGCACAACCCAAAAAGACCTCGAAAAGCTGCAGCGATTTGCTTGTATGGCAGTTTCTAGCTGCATGAGAACTGCACCCACCGCTGCCCTACAGGCAATGCTTGGACTGCCACCTCTACACCTCATCGTGCAGAAAGAGGCGGCCCTAGCCGCCTTTAGGCTTTATGCCCTGGGAACACTAAACAAAGACTCCAGAATTACTGTTAACTGATGAACTAGCTAGGAGAGCATCCAGCGCATCAGTTTGCGGACCTGAACCCATTATACCCATCCCCTTCAACCAGATACGTAGATGGCTGCAGGAGCGCACCCTCACACAAGCAGAGAGATGGTGGACCTCGACACCAGGCTGCAGGCAATCCAAGGAAGCCCTGCCATCCCTAGATGGCAGGCTAACCAGACGTCTTTTACGCCTGGACAGGACCGGCATGCGCCTGCTGACAGGGACCATAACGGGACACTGCTCCCTAAACAAACACTTCCACACAATAGGCATAACGGACAGCCCCCTGTGCAGGGCATGCATGGAGACTGAGGAAACCGTCGCGCATGTGCTCTTCGAGTGCACAGGTGTCACACAGATCAGGACAGAAACCCTCGGGACACCCAGGACTTACACAGATGTTCTACACAGATCAAAGAACCTGATCAACTTCTGGAGGGAGGTGGGCTGGTTGGAATAAGCCACCAAGGCCACTATGGCTCACGCACAATGGTCCACATGAAGGACTAAGTGCGGAAACCAAAACCCCTAACATAGAACATAGAACAAGTGCTGAGACAATGACGCTCGACGTGTATGAATTAACTGTCTTGGATCCTGCAACGAATTAAATCAGAAAATAATCGTGGAGGAGTACTAGTTACTTATTTACGAATAAGCTAGTATTTTAATAAAAAAAATGTAGGGTTTTAATAAAACATATCTTTTGGTATACTTGGAAACACAATTTAATTATGTCTCACGGTTTCATTCAATAAAACTGTATAAGAGTATCTTCATCATCATCAGCCGAAAGACGTCCACTGCTGAACATATGCCTCCCCTTTAAACCGCCACGCCGAACGACAATTCGCCACTTGCATCCATCGGGTATAAATCAAAACTTCATGGTTGTTACTGAGAAATTGTTCACAGCGTACATAAGCTAGTTTTTACCTATTTTTCAATGCAACAGTACGAGTAACGGATAATTATGTTGAACATGAATTTCTCACAGCATGTCCGAAGTGCCTCCAAATTTTACGACGCACATAAAATTCCCAGGAAGGCGTCGCCTCAGGTAAAAGGTGACACATGAGAGAATGTTGGAATTTCCATGACAAGGTAAGATCGCCATTATTTTACAGAAGATATGGGACTTTGCACTTAGAACATTAACCTATGCCCGTTATATTGTGGACAGTGTGGACATTCCATATCAATTGAGATACGTTTTATGTGCATGGTAATAGCCGCCTGTGACTAATTTCAACTTAGGGCGAGTTGATTCATAAAATATTTGTTAAACACCAACAACCAATACATTTAATAACAATTTGTTTATTTTGATTTCCAAGATTAGGATTTTAACAATAGTTAAAATCACATAATGTTGTAATTCCATGTAAAGAAAAGTGAAAAAGAAATGCCTTAATGGTTTAGGTATTACTTATTCTCTTATACTCTTGCTCTCAATCTAGCCCGAAGTGGAAGATAGAGCGTGTTCACTGAACTGGACTGGACTGGAACTGGAACTCTGACGCTAACGGAACACAGTAAAAACTATTTCGCGCCAGACTCCGACAGGATGGTGCTCACGAGGCCCGGCAGCCCTGGTGAGGCCTACCACTCTATCACGTAATAATATGCGCTCAATGCTCATTGGTCAAATCAAATATCGCTTTGATAAATCCCGTTTGACATGCGTTTACGCACTAAGCGATGTAAAACATGATTTTTAAAATGTCTATTATTTTTTATGAAGAACGCTTTTCATATAAGTAAATAAGAAGTATATCAAACGGCTCTTTTGTATAACGTAGAAACCCGTGACATCGCTAAGATATATTATTATGTAATTTGGTGAATCACAAATATAACTTATTCAAAATCTGGTTTCCGAGTTATGTCGATTTCTTTTCCATTTTCAACTTTATGACAGAGTAAATAAAGTTGTGATCAGGCAGGTAGTTATAATGTTCCCACTGCTTGGACATAGGCCTCCTTTGTGGGAGACAGAGTTGGCCTGTAATCCACCTCGTAGGCCCAGTGTGCGTTGGTACTTGTAGATATCATAAATGTCTCCTAATTTTTCCAAGATAATCATGCCATTTTCCTTAAGATGATTTTCTTCACAGTTTTGAGAGCAGTAGTGGTTATTTAATAAATTATTAAAAGTAATACTCCTAGCTGGGTTCGAACCCGACAACTTGTAACTCAGGACTGTTGTCACTAGGACTGGCGACCCAGTGGTTTTTCTTAGATTGTTTTTTTTTTGTTTTTGTATAACCTTGTCCCACAATAGGAATTATTCCTGTGTCGTGGCCCCGTTTACAAATTTAGAAACTCACATACACAAACACCCAGACTCGGAACAACTTCATGTAGATCATACAAATATTTGTTTCTTACGGGCATCGAACCGGCGACGACACGCTACACAGCAGTCGAACGCTCAGCTAGTGTTTCAATCAACTGACGTTCCAACCGTCAAACATTGTTTACATTTTTGAAAACAAAATCACGAACGTAGTGTAAGTATGTAAAACTCATATGAAGCAATATAAGGGTTCCCGCACATGGAGCATTACGCGGCGAACGAAACTTTATAGGCCATCTTACAGTGAACGTCTTGAACAAACATTGTAGGTTTATGTTCAGTGATAGTACCGAAGTAGATACGTGCTTGAATGTAACGACAAATAATGTCGTGACAAGATTTTATAAAATTGTACTGTCTGCGCTACATTTTTTGAGGTTCGGCAACTCAAAGGATAAAACGGAACCAGGATATTATAGGATCACTTTGTTGTCCGTGTGTTTGTCTGTCCGTCTGTCAAGAACTATTTTATAGTTGAAATTAATTTCTAATAATTGCATCCTTTAGAACTTGCATCCTTTATGCATAACTGCATCATTTATAAATTGCATCCTTTAGAACGGAAAAAAATACATGTTGTATGTATATTTTCATCCTCGCAAGGGTAATCATTCAAACCATTAGCTATGCTTCCCGTAACCCGTTGAATCACGAAATTTGGCAAAAGGCAAGAACTTACAATATAAATAAATTGTTACTTAATTCATAGTTTTATAACAGAACAAAAACATTACATAGTTTTTGTGGCTCATTAAAAAAAAAGAGAGTGCCTATTATATCAATGGCCTACAGTCACAAAAAATGATGATTACTATGACCGTTAGTAAGTATACATACGGAACTCTCGGTGCGTGACTGCGATTCGCATCTGACTTTTTTGTTTGTGGCCGCTTGAAACAGGTTTTGTGACTTCTGAAAAGTAAATGGTTGTCGCTTAGTAATATCAGCTGTATGATTTGATTTACTATGTAGGTTAAGCAACCCTTGGTTGGGATAAGTCCGTGGATGGGTGATTGTTTAGTTTATACTGAGGCTCTTATGTGTCTGTAATAGCTGAATAAAAATAGTGTGACCTTTTGATTTTTTCTTTTTGTATATTCTAAATTATTTAAATGACTGTTCCCGCTCCAGGCAGAGTGGAAGCTACTGTTTGACAGCTTTTATTTTCTACCATCAATATGGAAAGTAATAAATAGAAAAATTTAATGAAAAAGAAGAATAAAACTATACAATTTGATTATTTAAAAAATATATTCATTACTATAAGAACATTTTCGCTTAAGCTAAAATACTAACTTATTCAGCATACAAAACACTATAGGTACAATCATTAATTAAAACTAAATATTTTCACCTAAATAAAATGCTCAAATGCTCATATCCACTTATATAATTAGGTACCATTACACGATCTAATTATCCTAGTATGTAACAAACTTGGCCTTAATATAATTTGAGTTAATTTCTACATTCGCAATACAGATATTCAGCTCATAATTGCAGATTGCATTCAAGAGTCGGGGTTTCCTCTAAGAAATTAGAAAACTTATACAGCGTGTATGAAAATAATGCCAGTCTATTACATTCTCACTGCTGGCCAAAGGGCTTTTAAAAGGTACGAGCATTGATCACCACGATTTACACACGATTTACGAAAAATCTTAATCTTTTTGTTACGGTAGATTAAACTAAGATTTTTACTTTATTTAGATTCTTTGTAATAAGTTATAGAATGTGTTGAATTAGAATATAAAACAATTCTCGTAAAACAGTTCATTGTTTAAAAAAAAAAAAAACAGCTTATGCACAAATCACAGACTTTTTGTTGTGTGCTGCTTTTGCTGTTGCTTCGCTCACGTTTATTTGGAACTAGCTTCTGCCAGCGACTTCGTACGCGGATCCTGTTGTTTATGCCAGTGGCAAAGGGGTCGTCAAAATCGAAGATCTGAAACCTCTGATGTCGAATTCTTAGAGCCTGGGACGGGAAACCAACGGGATGCGCATGACGATTCCAGAAGTTCCAGTTTTCTTACAAAAGCAAGTCAACAGCAAATGCCCATCATACTAAACAACTCTTGCTAAGACGTGAATCCTATAGGTATATGTAATAGTGTAGCTGGGCTCTTGGAGTTCCACATCAGGTGTTCCAGATCTTCAATTTTTATACGACAACAGAGAGTGCTCATTAGGCTGAACAACTCTTGCTAAGACGTCATTCCTATATATGTTATAGGATAGCTGGGCTCTTGGAGTTCCACATTAGGTGTTCCAGATCTTCAGTTTTTATACGACAACAGGGAGTGCTCATCAGGCTGAACAACTCTTGCTAAGACGTCATTACTGTATATGTAATAGTGTAGCTAGGCTCTTGGAGTTCCACATCAGGTGTTCCATATCTTCAAATTTATTCTCTCAGCAGAAAATGCTCATCACGTGGAACAATTTTTGCTATGGCGCTATTTTTGTATCTCTTATAGTTTAGCTGATCTATTGCAGTTCTGCATCAGGTGTTCAAGTTTCCAAGACAAATTATAGCCTATATGTTGCCCAGACTTAATAGCTATATAACAAAAAAAAAAACAATCAAATCCGTCCAGTAGTACCGAAGATTAGCGTGCATGGAGTAACTTCTCCCGTTTTCCTAACATTTCCCTTCACTGCTCTGCTCCTATTGATTGTAGCGTGATGAAAAGTATCCTATAACCAGCCCAGGAGTATGAAAAATAATTGTACCAAGTTTCGTCAAAATCCGTCGAGTAGTTTTTGTTTCTATAACG
This sequence comes from Agrotis clavis, assembly GCA_954870645.1. NCBI lineage: Eukaryota > Metazoa > Arthropoda > Insecta > Lepidoptera > Noctuidae > Agrotis > Agrotis clavis. The sequence goes on from OX940940.1 coordinate 9,095,869, forward strand.
GTTATACAGACAGACAGACAGACAGACAGACAGACAGACAGACAGACAATAATTTTACTGATTGCATTTTTGGCATCAGTATCGATCCCTAATCACCCCCTGATAGTTATTTTGGAAATATATTTCATGTACAGAATCGACCTCTCTACAGATTTATTATAAGTATAGATAGAAGAAGAAGAAGAAGAAGAAGATAACTTTACATTACCGTACTTTACACTGGGGTGCTAAGGCAGGAAACCTCCACGTGCGCCCGTGGACTGGAGTTCCCTCTCGGATACGTCCGGGGGGAAGACCAGTTTTACGGGCCGGTGCACCCTGGGATGCGGGCAAAAACTCTTCCTTAGGCACTGTGTGCCTAAGGGGTCTCTTTGCCCGTATGCGAATAGCCTGTCGTGTGGCCGCTCCAACGCGTGTCCCTCTGATCAGCAGAGGGCACAGCGGCGGGGCGGGCTTGCGGACGGTGAGTAATGGGTAGCTCGCCGTCCGACCAAGGACCAAACCCGGGTCGGTGGCGCGTCATGTTTCGTGCCAAATACCTGCTGGGGTCGCGGGTTTTTCTTAACCCAGGATACCGTGGCCCCGGAAAGTAAAGGGCATCCGAAGGAACACGGGTGGATTTTAGTCAGTAACAGTCTGACAGTCCCTTCCACCCCACCCAGGGCGGGAGGACTCATTTGATGATTTTACCACCTAAACAAAAAACCTTACTTTACACTACATTGCGGTTGTACACCATCTATTATTCTATTAACGTAATTGTCATTTTTCTCAGGAACAGCACTTTTTTTCGGTATAAAAGGTACCCTATGTCCGTCGCTGTATAAACATTATACACTAGGATGATGGATTCAGTGGTTTGACGTGAGAAGGTATGAAACAAACTTACTTTTAAACAAACTTACTTTAGGATAAGTCCAGGTTCCTCAAGGTGTATAAGATAATCTTAGAAAGTACAAAGTAATTTATACAGACACATTGGTGGGTACCAGACTGGATTTGCACTGGCAACCCCTTACAAAAGAGGGGACTCCGTATTCACATCATCCTTTTGATACAAGCTGTATATTGTAATTACTTCCTCCGAAACATATGTTCAATTTTGAAGCTGCTTGAATATTATGCTTACAAGAGACTGGAACATTCATGTATATTTGCTAATTAGCTTAACTCTGGGTCACGAGCTACAGGTCTTGCGACAGCGATTGTGGTGCAAAACAAATGAATGAAGCTGTTTTGAACATGTCTAATTTCACCTCAACACAGGCGTCGGAGTGAAGGTATTTTGTTTTTAATGTGTATGGAATTGGGTGTAAAATTCTTCAGTACACAATTAATAAAATAAATATTAAAAAAACAAAAAACCCGACTGCGTAAAAAAACTAAAAAGAAAGAAACAAGCCCAGTAGTTTAGAATTCACTCATTCGCACTCACAGTCGGGGCCCCTTGGGAAGATTTGATTGGTATAATTTGAATAGACCTTAATGTATTTGCGAATTAGTTAAGGGGTTTACAATAATGGTGTTAATATACTTAGATGCAGAACTAACTGCATCTATATTAACAGAAGGTTTCTAAGATCATTTTGACTGGCCTGTTGGTCTAGTGGTTAGTGACCCTGACTGCTATGCCGGGGGTCGTGGGTTCGATTCCCACCCAGGACAAATGTTTGTGTGATGAGCATGATCATTTGTTCTGTGTCTGGGTGTAATTTGTCTATATAGGTAATATATGTGTATTTAGAAATCTATACTAATATTATAAAGCTGAAGAGTTTGTTTGTTTGTTTGTTTGTTTGTTTGTTTGTTTGTTTGTTTGTTTGTTTGAACACGCTAATCTCAGGAACGACTGGTTGGAATTAAAAAAATATTTTTGTGTTGGATAGTCCATTTATCGAGGAAGGCTATAGGCTATATAACATCACGCAACCACCAAAAGGAGCGGAGCAGCAATGAGAAATGTTTCAAAATCGGGAAAATGTATTCCTTTTCGAGAGCTTTCGTTGCGTGCGCTGCGTAAACGGTCAAAGATACGCAAAAATTATGTACTACGGAATTATTTCTCATGAAAAGTTCTAAAATAAAGTCCGCGAGAGCATATATCTATCTTTCAAGATTAAGTCACTATAACCTTTTTTATGGAAATCAAATTTGTTTTAAAGTAATGCATTATTTGCGAAGGTATTTTCATTAATATGATATTAATCCTTATCAAAATAAACACGTTAATCATCACAAGCATTTAATTTAGAACAAAATTGCCCTTGACATCGTTTGATTTTAATGAATATCTTAGGAGATATCATAGTTTAAAAATAATGTCACAACAAAATTATTACTGCCTGGGCAATACTGAGCATATCATAATTGCGCGTGAGGGAAAGTGCACCCTCTACCTCTCACCCGAGCCACCGTTGAAGGCGCCTAGGGCGTCGGAAATAGTGGGTCATATTCCAGCCGCTTACGGACGGGGAGTAATGGGTAGCTTGCCGTCCGACGGCATGTATTTATAAAGAAGTACTGGCCAATCCCCGCTGCATAGACAAGTCGAGGCGCGGCGGGAAGAGCTCCGGCGCCATCTCAGGGGGCGGTATGGATCCTGTATCGAATGGGGAAGGAAGAAACGCCTGGGTGTCCCCACTGCGAGGATCGCCCGGAGGACACGGTAGAACATACGGTGCAGGACTGCCCCGCTTGGGCAGAGCACCGCCGTGTCCACACAGCGGCGATAGGCATTGGTCGAGGCCATACTGTGGGGCGAGACGGAATGGGAAGCGGTCGCCTCCTTCTGCGAAGCAGTAATGCTAACAAAGGAGGAGGCGGAACGCGTGAGGGAGAGGACAGCGTCCACCTCACGACGCAGCCGCCGCGGGAGACGCCCACGGCAACGGACGTCGTAAGACGATCTCCGGCCACCGTAGGCGCGGGCATGCGGGCGGCGAGTAATGGGTGACTCGCCGTCCGATCATGGACCATGCCCGGGTCGACGGCGCGTTGTGTTCCACGCGCGCCTCAAAGAGCTGTCAGCAATCTGATGGGGCCCCCTAAGAGGGCCAGAGCCTGCCGGGATCGCGGGACTGTCTCACTCGGTAACAGTGACCCTGGTTCATAAAGGGCTATTGGTGGATTTTAGTCAGTACAAGTCTGATAGTCCCGCCCTGGGCGGGAGGACTCATTTGATGATTTCACCACGTTAAAAAAAAAGAGGGCGGTATGGAGGGAGCGACTATCGAAACCGAGGTTCGGGCAAGCCTCAATCGCGGCGGTAAGACCTCTCTTTGAGAATTTCATAAATATGATATTAATCCTTATCAAAATAAATACGTTAATCATCACAAGCATTTAATTTTGAACAAAATTGCCCATGATATCGTTTGATTTCAAAATAATTACTGCCTGGGCAATACTGGGCATGTCATAATTGCGCGTAAGGGAAAGGGCACCCTCTACCTCTCACCCCAGCCACCGCTGAAGACGCCCAAGGCGTCGAAAATAGCGGGTCATATTCCAGCCGTTTACGGACGGGGAGTAATGGGTAGTTTGCCGTCCGACAGCACGTATTTATAAAGAAGCACTGGCCAATCACCGCTGCATCGACAAGTCGAGGCGCGGCTGAAAGAGCTCCGGCGCCATCTCAGGGCGGTATGGAGGGATCGACTATCGAAACCGAGGTTTGGGCACGCCTCAATCGCGGCGGTAAGACCTCTCTTTGAGGAGTGGCTAGATAGGTGTCACGGCTTCCTGACCAACCACCTGACGCAGGTCCTCACTGGACACGGAAGTTTTGAAAGGTAGAGCATACGGTGCAGAATTGCCCCGCTTACTTGGGCAGAGCATCGCACATGTCTTCACAACGGCAAGGTGATACATGAGCGGCGACCTCTCGCGCTCGGCATTGGTTGACGCCATGCTGCGGGGTGAAATAAAGTGGGAACCGGTCGCCTCCTTCTGCGAAGCAGTCATGCCAGCGAAGGAGGAGGCGGGACGCTTGAGGAAGAGGACAGCGTCTACCTCACGACCCAGCCGCAGTGGTAGACGCCCACGGTGACGGACGTCGCAAGACTATCGCTGGCCAACAGGCGTGGGCATTCGGGCGGCGAGAAATCGGGCGACTTGCTGTTCGATCATGGACTATGCCCGGGTCGACGTCCCGTTGTGTTCCACGAGCGCCTTAAACAGTGTCAGCACAATGACGGAGCCCCCCTTAGAGGGCCAAAGCCAGCCGGGGTCGTGGGACTTACGATCTACCGTGACCCCGGAACGTAAAGGGCTATTGAAGGACGCCGTGGATTTTAGTCAGTATAAGTCTGACAGTCCCTCTTGGGTAAGAAGACTAATTTGACGATTTTATGACGCTAAAAAAAGCATAAAGAAAATGATTTGTATCGGTATCCTCCAACAGCGCTTCGCACTAAACAATACATTATTAAGTTCCGGCATCCACGCGAACGAAGTCGCGGGCACAGCTAGTAATTATATAAGTATGTTTATCAGTTGTCTAGTACCCATAACACAAGCTCTGCTTAGCTTGGGACTAGATGGCGTTGTGTGATAGTTGTGGAATATTATTATATTATTATTATTATCATTCAGGTGAATCAAAGATCACAACTTTGTTTAATCTAACTAACCATTGTTCAATAAGGTCTGATTTAAGATAAAGGTTAGAAGCATGGGAAGGCCTGACTTATGGAAAACGGTTGATGAAAACTGGAAGGTTGAAGTCATGGAAGCCGCCTTATTTGGTTGAACTTGTTTATAAAGTCAGAAATAACTTCAATTGACCATTGGAAAGGCAGGTAGCGAGTAATGGGCGACTCGCTGTCCGACCATGGATCATGCCCGGGTCGACGGCGCGTTGTGTTCCACGCGGGCTTCAAGGAGTGTCAACATAATGACGGGGCCCCCCTTTAGAGGGCCAAAGCCTGACGGGGTCGAGGGACTTATCGAATTACCGTGACCCTGGAACGTAAAGGGCTATTGAATGACTTTGCTTGTGGCCATCCTATGGGATGCAGGCATGATTTCTTATATGTATGCGAATCAAATAAATGATTATTCCCAGTAGATATAAGGGTCCTTCTACCCTGAAAATAAATAGGTATTTATTTAACCCTCAACACCCTCGCGGCTCAGCCGTGTAATACCGTTTCGAGAGCTTAGTTTGTCCACCATAACACGACAGTCCTGTGACGTCATAAAACCCTCCGTTCAACCACAGTGTACAGATTATCAGTAGAACAAGTAGCAATGTATTTTTTTAATCGTTGTCCCAAACTAGGTATCAATTTTGTGTGGTGGGTGCGTTTACAAACATTTAAACTCACATCACAAACACCCAGACCCAGACAACTACTTGTAGATCATACAAATATTATTGTTAAGATGATTTTTTGAGGAAAGAAAAATAAAATGTTTTTTACCTGCATGCTGAAATTCTCTATTCCTCTTTCTCTGGGTTGCAATAGCCTAGTTGGTTAAGGCGTCTGGAGTACCTATCCAGAAGACGCGGGTTCGAATCCCACTTGCAATCTAAAAATTTTTCTTTCCTCAAAAAATCATCTTTACGATGCGCGTCGCATGCGTTAATGCGTTTAAAATAATTAATATTATGGTTGTTGTGGGTTCGATTTGCACTCAATATTTGAATGGCCTATTAGGTAGTTGCTTTGGGTCCAGTTATTGTAGAAATGAGTTTATATGTTCGTTAATGCACTCAGGACATAAGAGAAATTACTGGGTGGGGTAAAATTAAGAAAACATTTGGATATATCGGAAATATCCTATCAAATATTTATTTTGTCGGTGGAGGAATGGAACCCGCGACACACTGCGCTGCAGTTGCTCGACGTTCTGCTGAACTGAGCCTATTTGGCGCAGCCGTGAGACATACAAAAAAGTGTGTGTGTGTGTGTGTCTTTCGTGGCTCCTTTGCGCCAAATAAATGTTTTTTCTTTCTTTCAGTCGCTCGCTCAGCCACAACGCCAACCACGCCGTCTTATCACGTTCGTTCTTAGCTGACATACTGTATGTCAACACTGGACTGTGGCTCAAGTAACACTCAAACGGGTTTTATTGCGATCCGTGTAATCGTACTATTTGTATGAGTGCACTATTGGGACGATTCGACCCCCGAGCTGCTGACGGGTTGGTTATTGATTTTCGCATGTCGGTCAGTGTTATTATATGATATTTGGTCTGAAGTGAATTGAGTGCTGAACTGAAGTACCGTTTGCAGATGTGTTTCCATAAAATCTTTGGAAGGCACAAATCCTGAAGGATGGCAATTTTTTTAACAAGTTTTTATGTAACTTACCTTTTTTTGGGGTGGGAAATACTCCAGCCGGAGTGGAGGAGAGTGTCAGACTAACAATGATTAAAATCCACCCATCCACCATCAAGATAATTGTGAATTGTCAAAATGTAAGAAGTAAACTCAGTGGTTGCTTTTTTTTAACAAGGTAAAATTATCGAATGTGTCCTGAACCCAGGGGAGGTCAGGAGGGACTGTCAGACTTGTACTGACTAAAATCTACGGTGTCCTTCAATAGCCCGTAACGTCCTGGAGCCACGGTTACCTAATAGTCCCGCGACCCCGGCAGGCTTTGGCCTTTTAAGGGGGCCTCGAGTGGTTGCAACTAGGAATCCCAGTAGCAGCCACAGAGTCTGATTTGAGCGTGGTTGTTAGCAATAGGGTTGCTCCGTATTACTAGGGACTTTATAGGCTAAATGTGGTTGGGTCTACTCTAACTTTGGTGTTCCTAGTATGGACCCTGTTTCCAATACTGTTGGAGGACTACTATTTTTTATACTTTTAAATATTTTTATTTTTTTACTTCACCAAAAAACATTGAAAACAGTAGTTTATGTTTGAAAAATGAGTAATAATTTTATTATAGAATAGTTCAACTCAATATTTTAATAACTTCATTTTAGGAATGAAGCGATTATTCTACACATATTATAACAGCTTTATGAGAACTGCTATTGTTCCCTTCATTTAAAATGCGTCTCGCTCTAACACATAGTCAAAGAGCGGGACAAATACAGCTGGGGTATAATTTCTAATCTTGTTATTTCATTCAAACTGTTATTAGTTTCAGCTTTAAAGCCTTAATGGCCAAAGAGCTTATCTTTAAGCAAAGCGTTGTTAGTGAAAGTCTTATTCATTATAAAATGTAGGTATGTAGTTAGTTGTGTTACCTAGTAACAGCGGTATAGAAATAAAAAACTTACACCATAACTGACGCCCTAGCATGAATTCTATGTATTTGACAGTACAGCGTACTTAGAGTATTACCTAAAATGAAAGAGAGCGTCTAGAGTACGAACGAGGAACTAATTTTATCTATTAAACTAACGTTAAAGTCCCCGTTCACTTTACGTCACAAAAACGTGAAAACGTGAGGGAAGGCCTCCGTTTTGGGGACGCGGGACTATTTCATCAGATTGAACACTTGTCTAAAAACTGTCAGGCGTTCAACAGATGTCAAACTTTTTTAGTAAGACGGAAAACCTTTTAATAAAGTATTGATTGTAAAGACAACCGGCATCGAAAAACTACCCCAAAGGAAAATTTGTTGAATTCTTCGTTAAAATTTAGAAGTAAATCAGTATTCTGGTCCGATTTCGATGATTCTTTTTTTGTTCGATACAGTATATCTGCCATTTGGTCTCATAAAATTTTCATTTAGTTTGGTGCAGTAGTTTTTATTTTTAGCTCATTGTGTACATACATACATGGGCGTTGTTATTACCGGTGCTACGGATTACAAAATTTTAGTGCACATGTAAGAAAATTATGTATTTGACAATAATTTGGGTTGCATAGTGAAACTAAAAAGGATAAAATAAAAAACTTTTAGTTTTTTATAAGCACTGAAGACTACGTTTTTTTAGCGTGGCAAAATCATCAAATGAGTCCTCCTACCCAGGGTGATCCTTCAATGGCCCTTTATGTTCCATGGGCACGTTTACCAGAAAGACAGTCACGCGATGCTGAACAACTTCTTCATGATCCTGTTCTCCTTGTATTCCACACTGAGTTTCTGAATGACAGAAAGTTCCTGGGCGATTCGCACGGCGATCCGACTTAACCCATTAAACAGCTCTTGATCGATTTGCGGTGTGAAAAAAGGCCAAAATAGGTACTAATATAATTACATTAAGAAAAAAACAAAAGTAAAACTTATTTCTCATATAATCTGAGACCCACAAATACAAAACCATTTCTTCATTTGATCGTCGTCGCCCCAGTTACCGAATTTCGATAGCATTCCTCCACATTGGTATTCCACAAGTATTTGCGATCGGATAACTATTTACCATTATTGTTAAGGGGAGATACTGTTCGGGTTTTCAGCAATGATATTGTTGCGGTTACTGGGGATTATTATTATCCGTAGACTGTTAACCAGTTATTAAAGGATTCTCTGTTATGTTGTAAAGTTGTAAGTGTGGATAGAACTTGCTTTATTGTGTACTTGTGGCTGTTTTGAAGTAAGAGTCTTGTTTGGTGTATTAAGTAGAATATAATATGTTATAGTTTTCTGTGTAATGTGGGTGGAATCAATAAGATACGCTACTGACTTACCGTTGGGGGATTACATTTATTATTATTAATTATAAATTACAGATGCTAATTATCTAAAATGATTATACAACGTAATTTTAAACATTATTGTGTTTTATAGTTGGTTATCTTTACAAATTATTTATCACAGTGGAACTACTTTCACTACAAAAGGCAATATCGTATTTTGGTTACAGCAGTTTTCAATTCTAGCTAGTTGTAAACTCATTTCAACTGGAATATAAGAGAAATGAGTTAGGAATTAGCAGTACCAAATTATTACTTGAGTTGTCAAAACTTTAGTCTCACTGAAACAACGAACTGAAACCATTAAATGTTCCCACAGCTGGGACAAAGGCCCCTTTTCTGAGAGGGCGTTTTTTTTTTTTTTTTTTTTTAGCGTGGTAAAATCATCAAATGAGTCCTCCAACCCCGGGCAGGGCGGGAGGGACTGTCAGACTTCTACTGACTAAAATCCACGGTGTCCTTCATAGCCTGTTATGTTCCGGGGTTACGGTAAGGGAATAATCCCGCGACCCCGGCAGGCTTTGGCCCTCTGAGAGGGGGGCCCCGTCATTATGCTGACGCTCTTTGAGGCGCGCGTGGGACACAACGCGCCGTCGACCCGGGCATGGTCCTTGGTCGGGCAGCGAGTTGCCCTTTACTCGCTGCCCGCATGCCCGCGCCTACGGTGGCCGGAGATCGTCTCGCGACGTCCGTCGCCGTGGGCGTCCTACACCGCGGTTGGGGCGGAGGGAGGACTCTGTCCTCTCTCGCTCGCGGCGGGCCTCCTCCTTCGCGAGCATTACTGCTTCGCAGAAGGAGGCGACCGCTTCCCACTCCGTCTCGCCCCGCAGCATGGCCGCAACCAATGCCGGGCGCGAGAGGTCTCCGCCTATCGCAGCCGTGAGGACACGTCGGTGCACTGCCCAAGCTGGGCAGTCCTGCACCGTATGCTCCACCGTGTCCTCCGGGCGATCTTCGCAGTGGTGACACCCAGACGTTTCCTCCTTCCGCATTAGACACAGGTACCTCCCGAAGCACCCGTGCCCGGTGTTTCTGAGAGGGCGTGGGCTAGATTAGTCACATTTATTAAAAAAAGAGGAGGTTTAATTAACTCCGACTACAGAGGGTGACCATATTACAGAAGTTGAATAACGATGGCTACTTGCTGGCTCTAACTGTAAAAAATAATAAAAAAAAAAATATTAGAAAAAGACGGCAAACAAAAAATAATATTACCACATGTTTTGGGTAGGTAAGTAATATATGATATAACTACAAAATCTCTAAAATTTACAAGATATAACAACTGAATATATAATTTAATTTGATATAACGATCTGTTAATATAATAAACGATTAACATAATTTTATAATGACTAATTTGCATCTGTGTTTCAGAATGCAAATAACTTTAATATGTATAAAGTTAGAGTGAACAGGCTTCTTCTGGGTGAGCTCTCTCCATCGCCGACTTTGCTTCTGTCACCTCAGACCTATAGAATAGGGTCAAGAGACCATCTTGTTTTTTTATGTTAAGGTTCAATCATTATGCGTGTCCGTTTGGATCCTTCCAAAAAAGTTACTTGACACAATCGAAGTAACTTGATCCCGCATCCCGGGGTGCGCTTCAATTAGAACAGAGCCTAATAATCGCGCCTTCATTGTTTATACAGTTTTTGAAATACATATTTGTTAATTATAACTTAAGTCTTAATTAATCAGTTGAAAGACTCAATTTGCTGATTCATTGAATTTCATTTTCCTAATTGCTTTTTCTTTGAATAACTTCGGAAGCTTTGTCGAATTACGCGTGTTTACTGCTTTGTTGTTTTTTTTTGGAACAACGTTAATTATAATTTATTTCTTAAACAATTTTAGATTAAGTAATTGATTCTACAATTTTTAAGAAAAAAAAAAAATTAAGCACTATATGAAAATACAGTAAGATCACTAAAGAAAAAAAATGTATGTTTGTTTTTAATGGCGAAAGTTAAAAACTACCCAACTGATTTTTTAATTTTTGTAAGACGAGATAAGAGCAGGAATATATTGATTCAATTACAAAAAGTTACATTATTAGCTAACAACGGTTGTTTTACAGATTCAACTGTTGCCCGAGCGAAGCCGGTGCTACTTGCTAATACACATCTCTAACATTCTACATAAGTTATGTTTTCAGAACCATGAATCAATCCAAAATGGCGGCGGTAGAAAGCGTATGAAATAAGGCCATTCATCATGTTCTCCATAATCCCCTTGTCCGGTATTTGACGAATGTATTTTTGCTCCAAAGCGTTATTAACAAAACTTGAGTTAAAAAAAAAACAACATCTAAAGAAAATATTAAATGAAACGTGATATTTACTTTGCAAGGCCAATACTCGATAAATCTTGCTCGCGTTCCGAGAATCAATCCAATCATCCAGATGCAAGTGCAATCTTTACATTATATAGGGTGACTGGTAATTAGTGTACGATACTTAAACACGTGATTGTGCTCATGATAACCAACAACTTTTACTATGGGAACAAACCTAAAAACACGAAAAAGAAATTAGCTGTTCAGTACATTTATGTTTGCTTAATGTACTGAACAGCTGATATTTTTTTCACGATTTCGGCTTTGCTCCCATACTAAAAATTGTTTGTTATCATGAGCACAATCACGTGTTTAAGTATCGTACACTAATTACCAGTCACCCTATATATTTTCAATTTTACTGTATTAACCTGTTACATTTGGATTGGGATCATTAATATTGTAATGGATTTCTGAGCTAGCACAGTGAGAGTAGACTTACACTGGTATTCGCTGACTCAACTCATGTCAAGCTCTAAAGCTATTGTCAGGCAGGCGTGGCGAACGCGAAGCGAGGCGTTTTTGTTGTTTGTAATGTATGCAATTGTTTGAAGCCCGTCACATAGAATATCGGATCGCTTTCGCTTTTCTATGTGACTGGATTCAAACAATTCCATACATTACCTATAAATAAAAACGCTTCGGATCGCACTCGCTTCACATGTCTGTTTGACAATAGCTTAAACGCCGATAACACAATTCGATACAAAATAAATTAAGAAAACGATTTCGTTGGCGCCTAGAATCGTTGTCATGGCAACTGAGTCTCTGAGTAAGCTTGAATCAGGTCTTGTTATAGACGTGCTTCCATCTTCATCTTGCAATTGCAGTCAGACATTTGCATGAATAATTTTAAGCTAGTGTCTGTAGCAGAGCAGTGGTGGCCAAGTGGTATCGGTCCCGACTTACGTCGTACGTCGTAAGTTGTACGTAGTGGGTTCCCCCAGGAACCCCGCCAGGCGCATTACTTTGTGTAATTTATTTATATATGGACGTATATAGCTCTCAAAACGGTGATGGAAAACATCGTGAGAAAACCAGCAAATCCTAGAACCAAAAATTCGAAGACATGTGACATCTACCAACCCACACTGGGCCCGCGCCCGCGTTTTGGTTTATGGCCTGCTCCCTCTCACAGAGAGGAACCCTGTGTCCCAGCAGATGATGATGATGCTGATGAGTGCCTTCAACAAAACCCGTGGACTCGTAACGCAAACGGAAACAGAAGGAAGAAGGTGGATTTCTAGCCAGAAAGCATCTGTGCCTTCTTCTCCACTCAAGGCGGGACTTATTTGAAGATTTTGACACAACAAAAAAATCCACTACCGACACTGCCATCGCCGTTCATTCTAACTTTATTAATGTCTTTATTTGTGTTGTCTTATGTCGTAATCGATCGGTTATGACGTATTTTAGACGTAAACACAAAAAATAAATACCAGAAAAATATGAAATGGCTTGTTATAGAATTCCGATGCACAGCAATATTTACCACATTTGTACTCTTTAGATAGCAATTCCGTTTTATTTTAGCGATAACTGTTTACATTTCATGTTTAATTTTCAGAGTGGTTCTGTGCACGTTTTAAAAGGCAAATTTGAATTGAAATATTGTCCGGTACAAATAGGAGGGCTCTTGAGTTTTTCCCGAAATGTATCGTCGAATTTATTTCGTTTAGTAAAACATGACAGCCTTTTAGTGTAAGCAATGTATTTTGATATCTATTGTTGTATTACATTTGTATCACCTAGACACTTACTTTATTGTTAAGTTCTCGGTTCGCATTTATCACAAAATTTCAGTTCTGAAAATAATGTCTATGATACTTACATACTCATTATATCTTCCTCCAAATTCGTAAACGCTGATGGCATAAACAATTGACTATCTTGAATGGCGCAATTTCATTGGTCGTTAACTCGTTCGGTATACAGCATACGGGGAGTCCTCGCATGCGGGTTAACAATCATCGAAAGTCTCAAGTCGATACGTGTTCGTTACACCGTCTGCGGTGATTCCCCGCTTGCTTTATACCGATCGTGTTATCAACCAATAAAATTCATCGGTCGATATACAGCATGCGGGTCTACCACTCTTGTCAATAAATGGCGACGAACATGGAGGTTTTCCTACACCCCGCACGCGGACTATCGACTAATGAAAACGATTCCCCGAATGCAGGCCCTGTGGCATGCGTTCCAGAAATCTCTCGCACCCTGCATGCGGGCCCTATCAACTAATGAAAACGGTTCCCCAAATGCTGGCCTAGTGGCATGCGTTCCAGAAATCTCTCGCACCCCGCATGCGGACCCCAACAACTAATGAAAATGCGCCAGAATGAGTCGAATGATCTACACGAGGAACAGCAACAACATAATTATTATCGGAGGCAGAGAGAAAATTCGGTAGAGTGCAAGCTAAATTCCTTTGCGCACGGCCAAAATCGTCGTTTACGTCAGGTGTCAAGAGCCTACCGACGTCGAAGTCATTATACGACTCAAGTCCTTTTTACGCGGGGCGCTACTGTGTATGACATCAAATTGTGTTAAAAAATGTAGTACCACGAATTTTCCGCAGTCAGTGGTGGCGCGGACTCTAGTCGCGAATTGTCTTGCGTGCATTCTAAAGTCCGCGCCACTACTAAACTCCTGCGGAAAATTCATGGTACTACATTTTTTCATGCAATTTGAAGTAATGACATAAACACTAGCGCTGCGTCAAAATGTCTTCAGTCGTGGCGCGGACTGTATATTACGGATGGTCACACCTCCGCGATCTAACCGAGCCAAGCTAGTGTTTTGGCTGGAAAGAAGTGGCGGAACAAACTCCCCAGCAACACATCTGTACGGTTAGAGGAACCAAGATTTTATATAATTTAATGGAACATTCACTTTATACATCAATCAATATTGTTATGAAAAATTATTGTAGGGTAAATTCCAATAAAACCAGCCAAATAATTTTAATATAATTTAATTTCTGACTAGAAATCCTTAATTATACCAAATACCAGCTTTGGCTTCATCCCTTCAAGGGTGCCTATGTCCAGCCGTCAGAAACATTAAGACAATAGAAAATATTATGTACAATAATGGATGAAATCTAACATTGCTTCTCTTACCTTAAATATTAACTAAGTATATAAATTTACATTACAAAGATTATTTTGATAAGCTCATATATATTGCGATCATGAAAGTAACGTACAAGTAAATCTTCGGATACACATAAAGAGACTATAAACATCAAAGAACGCCGAGGCATAGCGGCTTGGATTCTTGTTCATTTGACATGACGCCGACTTTGATGTACAGGGCTTTGCTGTTAAGAGCGAGTTATTTGGTCAGAAGTTAAACCAACTATTTTTTAAATCCAACTTAAGTTTATTGATAAATCCAAAAATTATAATAATCATAGTTCAACTATTGATCAAACAACTAGCCCTAAGTCTGGTTGTTATACAAACACTAGCCCACGTTAATTAATGTACCAACAAACAATTAATCATAATCTATGCGGTCATCCATGTCACAACTTATTTAACGTGGCTACAGATTAGGTAAGGTCAACTGAAAACTTATTGAGTCCGTGATCACACCGAAGGTATGACACACGTAGTCTATACAATAATTTAAGACTCTTTACATAAAAAAAAATCAGTATTAAGGTTTTTTAATAAATAGTGTAGTAGTAAATGATCAAATGACTCCTCCCTCCCTAGGTTGGGCGGAAGGAACTGTCAGACATGTTTTCACTAAAACTCACCCTGTTTCTGCAATTGCCCTTTCTGTTTCAGGGCCCAGAAAATCGTTCCAACGTTCCTACAGCACTGGTATACGTACCTGCATGGGGAATCTATGCCTCTGTCTAATCTTCCGACGAAGGCAGGATGATGACGTAATATTAAAAAAAATAATAGAATAATACATAGGGTAGGTATGTTTCAAACACATGAGGTTATCGGTGTGTATAAATGCTTAATATTTTCTACTTTTGACAAACTATAAGTAACAGTGATTTATTATAATGACTATTTATAATAATTGGGTTCAACCAAAATTATCATCTAATTGAACATGTATTTCATTTCAGTACCTAAGTATATATAACTTTTGTTGAAAGCTTTCTACATTATTTCTGGAAAATCGATTGAATATTGATAAATTATTGCAGAGGCAGTACTAATGACTAGGTTCTTACAGATAATTTTATATTACAGTTCCCTAATTAACGATAAAATTTGATAAAGTACATTCTATTTTGCAACCAGATTAAATCCAGATTTCGAAATTTACATTTTAATCTAAAATTAATATCTAATTCCTGCTGTACATAGCGTTTTATCAACGTAACTTATCTAATAAATAATTTATTAGCACATTATTTCTGATAGCTTAGTATTACAATAATTTTACTAACAAAAGCATCAAGCTATGTGATTCGTACCCAACTTACTGTTTTCAGTACCTCTTTTTTTCACAATGGTTGCCCAACTGTAGATCTAACTAAAGCTTTGATCTAACTGAAGCGAAACCTGCGAGTTGTGGGAATAAATTGGGTCACCTTACTTTTGTGGGTTTATTTTCACTGGCGCAAATAGTAGCGTAAACTAAAGGCGCTCCCACACCGCGAGCATTCGCGTGAAATGTAACATTATAGATTCGACTTTGAGCATTACATTACAATACTACCTCCCTGACTGACGAGCATTCGCGTACGTTTAGTATTGCTTTTTTGATACAAAGTGCGCATTGTGATGCTCGATTGTCTTTCGTCACTGATGAAATGTTCGAATCTGTAACGTTACATTGGGCGTTTTTCCATTAGACGGCACGGCATCGGCACCGGCGACGGCGCCGTGCCGGTGCCGGGGAAGCAAAAATGTATGAAAGCGTATGGCTCCTTTTGCACTTACCGGCGCCGGCGGGCGCCGGACCGGCGTTCATACATTTTTGCTTCCACTCAACAAGCATTTTCACTTTCACTTGTTTTTCGTAGGAATTGAACGACGGGGGTTATTTCTCTACCGTGTTGCGGCTTCAATTTTCAGTGACCTACTAGGGACCCTGGACATTCTACTCTAAACCCCTTTATTAATAAACGTGGACTAAAGTTACAACCAGGATAATTTTCGGACTAACCATACATTTTAAGGATTAACTTTGGCGTAACTTTACTTCTCGTTTTATTAATAAGGGGGTAAGAGCGTAACTTAATAATTATTTTAAAAAAAGAAGCGCTCTGTTGTGGTCCGAAGTAGGCACGCTCGGGATTCGCCTTAGTTTGGTCAGAGTTTTAAAAAGTAAAGAATAAGGACATTTATCATCATCTAACGGCTAGGACAATACATAAAATTTGGTGTGTAGAAATCTCTTACATACTAAGTATGACACTGATTTTAACACAAAGTACTATTTACACTATGTATAACGATAAATTCATTAAACATGATATGTTCTAACATTAATAATACTGCCATTTATGACTATAATACACATGTATCTAACTAGTAAAGTATATTAGCGCTTTTCCCCATTATGTATTATTTTATCATAATACTTGCCTAAATGTAAAATTTCTGTGAAAGGGAAAGTACTAAAACAGGTCGACTTTGATCGACGTTTTTGGGTTACTCAATTTGAGACTTAATAATGGAGGGATTAAGGACAATTTTGAGTTGAATAATTTCACGTAGTTGCGGTTATTATGAAAAAGCTATTAAGTTTTTGAAAGATCTAAATTTTCATTCGGATGAAGATGAATGAACTAATACTTTTCATTCACTCAAGTTACATTTGTTTTACTTATTTATATTTAGTGAGATAGCTCAAAGGAGAATAAGAATTTCTGCTTAGTATTTAGTTACTGAATACCTATGTACTTACAGTTTTCGTAAATTTCGTGGTAAATGTTTAGCTTGTAAATCTATAGCTTGGAATTGAATTTAATGGATACGAAATTCAAAACCCACGAGAGTTAAAAAAAAATGTGTCTACTTTTTAACGACTGTTTGTGCAAATGAGTTTAAAAATTAAATATTTTTAAACACACCGACGACGATACAAGAGAAATTCATACAAAGGAAATAGGGCAACTATAAAAACAAATATTTTTCGGTATTGTATGTCCGCCCGGCATTCATCACTATCTTACTACATACACTACATTATCCGTCGGCAAAAAGTTTTTTTTATGTGTTCCGTCAATGGCCGCTCGCTTAGCGGCGAGTAATGGGCGACTCGCTGGCCGACCATGGTCGACGGCGCGTTGTGTTCCACGAGCGCCTCAAAGAGTGTCAGCATTATGACGGGACTCACGAATTACCGTGACCGCGGAACGTAAAGGCCTATTGAAGGTCACCGTGGATTTTAGTCAGTACGAGTCTAACAGTCCCACACTGCCCTGGGTTCCAGGACTCATTTGATGATTTTACCACGATAAAAAAAAATGTGTTCCGTCAATGCGCAGGAGTTCCTGTTCCTTTAGGATGAACTTTCTCTACATTAGGTCTCATCTTTGTTTCTTTGTTTACATTGAAGCGAAGAGCAAACACATATATAAAACTTTATTTTTAGTATATGCGAAACCTAAATATAGTTTGCTCATAATCAGTAACTGATTCGATTCCTATAATTTTTACACCATGTTACATTTTTTTTCAAAAATATTTTAATTAAATATTACCAGTAAATACAATACAATCACCATACGGTTAGGTACCTATTGCACAGGACACGTTACACAGGAGACGCGGTTTACGCGGGTGTATCGTGAAATGATCATGTTTTTGAACAGAAAATCAGGTAATATACCAGCTTAAGACTTTGTGATTTTTCATGATACGGTTATAAAATTTTGTACATAGGTTCTTTACACAAAAATATTGGACAGGTGATATCGGGTTTCGCATAAACAAAAAATAATGTTGTACATCTTCTATACAAATAAATAAAATTGGAGTGTCTATTTGTAATATTGAAATAACCGTTTTTTACTACATGCAAGAATACATACCTACATACAAGAATAGGTACATACACTAAAATCACGTTTTTTTTTCAATTTTCTCCGTCTGTCTGTTTGTAATGGCTAATCTCTGAAATGGCTTTTATTTTAGAAAAAAAATTCCTTTGTTGATTTCCGACATCCACGCGAACGAAGTCGCGGGCACAGCTAGTTTTAAATAATAACAAAAAAGGGATGTTAACATTTTGCTCATATTGCTATATCTTGGGTGTTTATAATATTTTCGATTATATGTGATGGGAAATCACGTAATGTATAACATATTTTGTCCCACTCTATTCCTTTGGATCTTTAAATAAGCAGGATTCCGAATGATATTAACTTAAACCGCCTCACTTGATGTAATGCATATCAATAAGGTGTCCTTTTTCTTTTTATTTGAAGATTTCCCAAAAACGTATTACCTCAAAGCCGGCCAATATGAAAATATTACAATGAGACCGCCATCTTTAATTGTGATATGATTTCGGAATATCTAACAAAAAAATTATGAAACATACCTACCATTTAATTAATTTATTAAATATTTTATTAAATATTCGGGAATTTATTTTTTTACTGTTCATTTTGAAAGGAGATACCGACTATAAAAACGTTATTAATAAATATCTTAATACGAAATGTTGGAATGGAGTTTTTATTTTGACGAGTCAATTTGGAATATGATTTCTTTATGTCGGTGGATTAAATGAAATTATGATTTGAATGAATTGAAGATATTTGCAAAAATATTTATAAATAGATGCGTAAATGCAAACCAAAAGTGATACATTTATATAGGTACATGTTTTATATTTATGAATTTAAATAAGGATTATGGTATATTAAAACTGTAAAATCTTTTAGTTATACTGGGGTCGTATAGCGTAATTTTTTACTAAGACTATGTTTCATCGTATAGGAGCGTTTCATTTCAAGCGACACACAGCAATAACGTCACATTCGATCAAATTAATTTCCGGTATTCAGCTGTATCCGGATTGGGGAGCTTCACACATCTGGCTTGACATGATTCAATACAGACAGGAGGCTAAAAAGGCCACTTTATCTAGATCATAATATGAATTAGGTATTTGAACCATTAATCAATTGACATACCGTTTAAGAGTTGTCAAAACGCGATTCTCCCTCCTAGATTTTGTATGGCAAAAGCAAATTGTGACGTCACTAATTAGTAAACTCCATAATCTAACTATTTACAGATGTCAGAGCTGAAAAAAAAAATTAAGTCATTCGGGTTTTCGGGCCTAAAATAAAAGTGTATTTCTACAGAATTACCGTCTTCCAACAAGAAAGATTAACATCTGTTGAACTCTTGTTTAAAAAACCTGTCTACGCCTAAACGATATTTCACGTTAATCTAGGGGTCATTTTGCAATTACACTTTTTTTCAGACAAGCGTTCAACAGTTGTTTAAATTTTTATGGTAAGGCGGTTACTGTCTTACACTTGTCTGAATAACTGTCAACTTCAAAATGGCATTTGCAGTTACACTTTTTAAGAGAAGTGTTCAACAGTTGTTTAAATTTTTGTGGTACGACGGATTGTGTTTTGAAAAAATTCTAACACGTGTAATAGAAGCACTGGGCCCGCGTGGTTGACTACGGTTACAAGCCCGTTCGTCTCACAGAGAGGAGTCCTATATCCCAGCAGTGGGAACATTATAGATTTATTGTGCCATCTCAATTCATATTAGTATCCTATTTTGATTCTGCTAAAGTGGACTTTTGAGCCCTCAGGTGTTTTTATTGTGGCAAGCAGCTCCATTTAACTGTGTGTGAAAAGTGTCTAACAAATAAAGTAAGCGATTGATTATAAAAAAGAGTCGAATGAAGTGATCTCCTTTATAATATTTTCATATAAAAATCTGAAGAATGTTTGGTGCTCTCTATTTACATAGTGCGGGGTTGACTATGATAAATGATTTATGCCTGAAATTACAGGCTTACCGCTTACTTGAGACGGCATCTGAGGTAGCTGCGCGGTGCGGGAGGGGTCACGTATCTTAAAGCTGTGTCTATTAAAGAAATGTATCATTTTTGCGGGTAGGAAATCATCCAATGTCTCCTCCCGCTCTGCATGGAGTGGAAAGGACTGTCAGAAGTGCACTGAGCTGTATCTTCAATTGCTTTCTACGTTCCAGGGTCTCAGTAACGTTCGCCGTCAATATACCTCTAAGTTTATTTGACAAAATGAAAGTGATCCTTATTCTCTTCTCTTAGGGGGCTGTGTCAACAAGAAGTTCATTACTCGTTACGAATGTTACGCCCCGTTAACCGACCTTGCTGCTATGTATGGAAATATTTGAAACACGACACGAAGCGCCAGTGGCGAAATCGCGTGCGGAATCGCTACAGCGTTATTTATGATTATAGAGAGTATATAAGAAATAAGGCTGCTTATGAATCCATAACAATTATACAATTATTTCATATGTAGGAGCAATCGCTCCTACATATGAAATAATTGTAAATAGACAGCATACACATCACTCCCACACAGTGCAACCTCAGTGCCATTTAAATAAAAGAGCAAGCTTCTTTTTTTATTTTTTTTTAAGGCGGTATAATCAACTTTAAAAATCCTAAGGATTAATATGGCTTTCAACCGACCATAAGTGTTTCAATATTTTTGTGGTGAAATATTTGAATCTATCTATAAACATTTTCATAGGTTTTTTTTTTTTTTCATAAATAAAGCTTTGGCTTTGTCTTTGATAGATAAATACTTATAATTTGTTTAATACAAAAAATAAGGGATGAAAGTGATATCAATGTTAAAATTTTAATTTTTTTACATAATGTCAAAATTTTTAAATTGAAGGCTTCTCGAAATGACAAATTAAATAGAGCGCAAAATGGGTCATTAAAATAAAATGGAATAATTAAGTGACTCACTCGAAAGTTGTTGGCCCAGAGGTAATCACCTCACCTTTCATGCACAATGTTTTGAGTTCTATCTTGGGCAAGGTGCAATATAATGTGTCTTTAACAATGCCATTATCTTGGACATCACTGACATCGTTGAAGGAAAACAACATGAAGAAACCGGGATCTATAACATCAACATAATGAGTCTAATGCCATGTCACAGGCTTGTGGGGCTTCCAGAGGCAGATTAATTAATTCTTACACCAGAGCGTGGGAATACCGACGAAAACAAAACTGAAAAAAAATGTGTACCTACTTACAAAAAAACGCTTAAGTCTTTCAAACTTTAAGTGAATTTATAATTCGGAAAACAGCTTAGCAGAAAATTAAATTTAAATGCGTGCCTATAATAACTACCTAATAATTTAATTATTTATAATTTAAGTTTACATTATTCTCTATACTTCCTAAAGATATATTTTACAAATCATTTTTACACTAACATTTATTTACAGAAGTATCACAGGAATTTGTAAATTAATAAATAATTTATATTATGTAACCGGCGGGTAGGTTTTTTTTACAAACTTGACTAGATAAGTGGAGTAATAAAATAAATCAAATAAATGTTAATGTTTCCTTTTGTTCCAGAGGCGCTAGTACAGTGAGTGAGGTAAACGTCAATCACTATTCCTCATAATGTCCCAAATTTTTTTTTTTAGTTTACACTTACGCCGTGCACTTGAGCTAGCCCCTCTGTGATCCAGTTCTCACCAACAGATGGCGGCCAAAGAATTTTGTAAGTTAAAATGATTTTGAATATTATTCACATTTCGTTGATAGACTTGAGCATTCAGCGGGATGTTTCTACGATCCGGATTCCTTGGCATCCCGAAATATTCCTTGGTATGCCAATTAATACTTTGCTAAGTTATGCCATGCCGCCTCCTTGGTGAGCCTCAACAAGAATTCCATATTTTAAATCAACAGTAGCAATCTTTTTAAATTCAGAACAGAAGAAACAAAAAAATAATAATGTGGCCTGATTTAATTATTCAAATGTATTTTTCTTCAACCAAGTTAATGAAATTGTACATTCATTGCGTAGACGGTGTCTCTTTTATAATACAAACGAATTAAGAAAGTAATGAGGAAATTCTTTGTCATAAAATGTTACTTGTATAGGACTATTCCATCCATAAAATGTAAATGAACAGTCATTATGCTTGAATTAGGACTATAAATCTACAAAAGACTAGTTTATTTTTAATTCTTAGGACAATCTGTATTCTCGTTATTCATTCGTAAATATATTTTTCTATTTAATGGCTATGTAAATATTTGATTTCACGACTATGATATGAAGGTAATTTGAACTTATGAATGTATTGATGATAAAAATAATTGCTATGACATGTAATAATCTAATTCCTTGGCATCGAAGCGCAAGCGCTTTAAGCCTTTGTAAGGCTAATTTACATTTTTCATCATAATTACTTTCTATTTCTAATATCACAATTCACACAAAAGACGGCGCATAGTATTTATTACAAGACTTAAAAACTTTAAGATTCATAATAAGCGAACGCTTTTCGCGGAAAGTCTACGGCACGTCTTTGCACAACGACCGGCAGTGCAAGACTGACAAGTCCGCTACTAATTATCTCAACCGTGCAAAGTAATTTGACTTTTAACGTTTACGTCATTCATACTAAGATTGCCTTTTGCATGTATTGTGTCAATACTGTTTGTATTTCCATACCAGTCTTCGGGCGTTCAAACCACGTCACTTTTGTCAAGCAGCCCATTATTGCTGTTCCCGTCTTCTTGTCAAATATGGTACTCTCGGAGTGGTCGTACGGACTCTGCCGATGACCTTGGAGTGGGGTCCACTCCTGACAGGCCAAGGGACCCGCTACGTCGCACCACCAAGGTTTTAGTCCCGTAGTCGGTGACAAAGTTGTCGTTTCGTGTTGGTGTGTTGGCCCTGACGCTTTGATACCCGCAGCATAGTGGATACCTCGACGTCAGGATCTTTTTGAAGGCTTCCCGGAACTCTGTGTTGAATATTGAGTATATGATCGGGTTGAATGCTGAGTTTGAGTAGCCAAGCCACGTCAGGATTTTAAAAGCCAAATCTGGAACAAAATGATTTGTTTTACTTATGATAGTCATCAATTATTTTGACTACCCTTAACCTAATACTCTAGTCGAAGGAACATGGTTTCTTCTTCTATACTACTCTGAACTAGTCCTCTTAGCGAATATCTCATTGCATTTATTATGATCCTTATGTACAGACGCCAGAAAATCTCTATTATAGATTTTAAACCGTATCACAAAAGGGAAAGGATAATGTGTAAAATTTTACTGATCGAGGTCGGATGACCTGCTGGCGTCTGTACCTAAATAAAATACTCGCTTACAAGCTTGCCAAGCTTGCATCCCTATTATACATTTTTCAATGGAGACTGAAAATGCTAAAGAAAGTCTATTAAACTTGTTACCGAGTTTTATTTGCATAATTTTGTTTGAAGTCTGTAATATTGTCATTTAAAAGTCGATGGTATCGTGGTGTAGGAACGCGAATTCGCGATGGAAGTTTTAAAAGCATGATGAATTTAACAAAGTTTAATACTTTTCAGGTTACATGAATTCAGCGTATATAAAGTGTTTCCAACATGGTTATCTAAATAAACCAGTTCAGCAATTAAACGAAATTACTACTTAATTTTAGTATTTGCTCCGATCAAACAGAATTTATAGAATTAATTTTGGTCTGTCAGTAAATTTTGAAATTAAACTATAATAATTTCTAATTGCCTATTCATAAGGTAAATCCTAATATTTGGAAGTACAAATTGAAAAGGGTATCAAAATGTGGTTTATAATAAATGTTGTTCATATTCCGGGTACCTACCCAATTATTTATTAAATTACATTAATTTACCCGTTAGTGCAACGTACTCCAATAAACGGTATTTTGATCAGCACTTTTCATTTTCTTTGGCTCTGGATGGATTTCGATGCCTATATAGGGTGACTGGTAATTACTGGTTAATTAACAAACATGAAAACGCGAAAAAAAATCAGCTGTTCAGTACATTTATGTTTGCCTAATGTACTGAACAGCTGATATTTTTTTCACAATTTCAGGTTTGTTCCCATAGTAAAAGTTGTTGGTTATCATGAGCACAATCACGTGTTTAAGTACTCGTATCGTACACTAATTACCAGTCACCCTATATAAACTTCTCAATTTGTAAGTATGTATCGGTATTATTTGGGGACACGGTTGGCGCAGTGGCTGAGCGATCGACTGCTGCGCAGCGTGTCGCGGGTTCGATCCCCGCACAGATATATTTGTATGATTTGTAAGTAGTTGGTCCAGATCTGTGTTTTTGTGTATGTGAATTCTATGTTTGTAACATAACACACAACACAAAAAATCCTAGTGGAAAGGAATGATTAAAAAAAAAAAGATTATTTAGGTACTAAACTATGTATTTCTGTGAAACTCCACTATTACCTACTGTGAAAGAGTCAAACGTTGGAGATAGAAAATAATGCAAACTGGCAAAAAAAAAAAACAAAAAAAAAACGTTTATAATACCCTCTTGTTTAATATTAAACTGCGTTTAAAAGAATGTGCTATGAGATTAATAATTCGCTTTGGACTGGGAATTGCTTATTCTCCGTTCAGGGAATGATAATAAAAATGCACGAGAAATTACGTGCTCCATCTCTATTCGTGTAAATATTTTTATTTTCTAATAAACTGTGAGGTTTATCGTTTTATTTTCTCTTTTATAAAGGAGATCGGTACCTATTGTGTGGCTTGCTATTGCTTCGATTATCTTAAAGTATAATACGGTATTGAAATGAATCTGGATCTGAAAGTTAAACCACCAGGTCTTAAACAGTCACTTTAAGCAATATTATTGATTCACAAATTGAATCATCAGGAATATTGCTAAGAGGCCAATAAAAACTGCACTTTATAAATTCAATCTCTATAATGATGAAGGATTTTATTTTTTGTTTTTTAATTGCATGATATAAATTACATTTATTAGCAAAACAAGTCTGACATCACACTTGTAAGGTTTTTCACCAGTGTACGTGTGCGAAGATGCCCCGTTAAATGAGCATGAGTGTGCAACCATACTTAAATAAAAAAAGGTAAGTACTTTTATCACTGTAACAGTTACATAATTAAATGTGAACATTGCATAATAGTATACACGTATACAAAAATGGAAGCAGCAGTCAACGTCCTCTAGGTTGACCTACGAAATGAAACGACAAAAAAAAAATTGACGAATAAAGAAGTACAACAGAAACTTACCCGGTATACACGTTTTACAAAACGCAGCTACGATGTTGACACAGAAGAAGGGGACCCAGCAAAGTAGGAACACTCCCATGATGATACCCACAGTGATCGCCGCCTTGTGATCGGACACGTGGTACGGTGACGAATGCACGTGGGTGTGCACACGAGTCCGGACGGATTTCGTCCGGTTGTCCGGCATTTGAACCGTCCGGGTGACAGCCCGGATAGACTTGACGTGTTTTTGAGCGTAGCAGTATAGTCTGTGGAGAAAGGTTGTAGTTAATTTTGTGTGGTATAAGGAATACAGTATTAAAGCTATCGAGAAAGTTCGAGACGATTGCGAATAGACATAATGATCGTCATATTTTTATACGCAATAACGCCTGCGTCGCGTCTTCTCAAAGATATTTTTAAAGAAACGAAAAAATTCAAAGTTCAAAAATAAAGGAACGAAAAATTCAGCTTTGTGAGTAGTGGTTGCGATGGCCTAGTTGGTTAAGGCGTCTGGAGTACTTATCCAGAAGACGCGGGTTCGAGCCCTGCTCGCAATCTGAATTTTTTCGTTTCTTTAAAAATATCTTTGTGGTAATGATCGCCTTTGGGAAGCTGACGTTTTTATGTTCAAGGCACAGCGGGATCGTCGGCGTGTTGTCTTCTTCATATTATTCACATTATGAAACATATACCATGATTTAATGCTAATTGTATGATAATTTAGTTGCTGTTTTGGACCGAGGCCGTTGCGATAGCTGTCAGCAATCTGACGACTTCCCCCTCTTAGAGGGCCAAAGCCTGCCGGGGTCGCGGGACTATCGGGTATCCGTGGCCAAACTAAACGTGGAGCCAACTGTGGATACTCCATTTCAAATCCTGTATGGAAGGGCGTACTAAACCGACACGCCGCAAACTCAGTCGGCTGCTAACAGTTTGCCTACTGTGGACACAGCCTTAGAGTATAAAACAAAAAATTGTACCGTAAAAAATTACATCGAATATTATTTTCTACGACTCTGTCTGGTATCAAAAGAACTTTAATGATAATTTATTTTCGTACTTCGTCCCTTTCGGGCAAACTAGCTTATTACTCCCGAGACGACGATAAAAATGTTATTTATGTACTTATGTTATTACTTTGTAGTTATTCTACGGCTACCTGCTTTATTATAGTTTTTAGTGGGGCATCAAACTTGGTGAAAGAAAATGAAAATGATTTTTCTTTGTATTTTTTCTAAGTCAATGTGAAAGTTTGCATATTTTGTTGGATGTTACTAAATAACGTCAGAATGGAATTTATTAAAATTAGTTTAATATTATGACAAAAAAAAAACATATTATTCTATAAATGTAAAATCTTGTGGGTAATGGTTATTTATGATACTAGTGCGGTAAGTTGGTTTTTACAAACGAGTAGACGAATGTAAGCCCGAGCGAAGCCGAGGGCTTACCATAGTCCCGAGTTTGTAAATACCAATTTCTGCACGTGTGTCATACAATGTTTTTCAACACATTTGCGAGAAAACAGTCTTCCTTCTCCCTCCGATTACCCACATTATAAATTTTTCTCTTGATTCCGGACAGTTCCCTTCCTTGTGGCGCATGGCTTACGTTCGCCCACTTCCTAAAATCTCTAATCCTTCCCTACCTAACCATTTCCGTCCTATCTGTATCCTTCCTTTTCTTTCCAAAGTACTGGAAGCCTGTGTCCACAAGCAGTTTTCAGGGTTTATTTATCGGAATAACCTTGTTAGCTCATTCCAGTCTGGATTCCGGCCAGGCCACAGTACTGCCTCTGCTCTACTTAAAGTGACTGGCGACATTAGACAGGCTATGGAGAATACGAAAGTTACCGTTTTGGTTTTAATCGATTTTTCCAATGCCTTTAATGCCGTCAGCCATGATATTCTCCTTTCTATCCTTTCACATCTTATGGTTTCTTCCGAGGCTCTGGAATGGTTCTCTTCCTATCTTCGGGGACGTCGGCAGTCGGTTCGCGTTGACGAGAGTTCGTCAAGTTGGTGTGACCTATCTGCTGGTGTTCCACAAGGCGGTATTCTTTCCCCACAATTATTCTCTATCTTCATAAATTTTATAACTCTCTGTCTTCGGTGTTCGTATCATCTGTATGCCGATGACCTTCAACTGTATGCAGCTGCGCGGGTGGAGAGTTTGTCAGACGCTATAGGAGATATAAATCAGGATTTGGTCGCTATCAAGAACTGGTCTGATAGGTTTGGGGTGTCTGTGAACCCCTCAAAATGTCAGGCCATTCTGATTGGAAGTCCACGCATGATGGGTCGGGTGGGGATAAGCTCTCTTCCTCCTATTATTTTTAACGGTACCGTTATCCCCATCAGCCCTAGTGTAAAAGATCTCGGGCTTCACCTTGACTCTACACTCGGCTGGCAAAGTCAAGTTTCTAGTGTCTGTCAGAGAGTCAACGGGACCTTGCGTGCCCTGTATCGTCTGAGGAACTTTCTGCCTGCAAAAACCAAGACTATGCTTGTGCAGACTTTAATCTTCCCCATAATCGACTATGGTGATGTGTGCTACTTTGACCTAAATGCAGTTTTTCTGGACAAGCTTGATCGGCTCTTAAACAATTGCATCCGGTTCATATTTAACCTCAAAAAATATGATCATGTGTCGTGCTATAGATCGGAGCTTAATTGGATGCCCATCAGACAACGACGTAATTTGCGTGCCTTGACCACTCTTTTCTCCCTACTCAACTCTCCGACCCCTCCTTCTTATCTTATCCCTCACTTTCAATATCTATGTACTTCACACGCTAAGAATCTGCGTTCGTCTAACAATCTTCTCTTACTTTGTCCTTCTCACAGTTCTGATTTTCTTCATTCTTCTTTTCACATTCAATCCATTCTTCTTTGGAATGCGCTTCCTCTCGTTATCAGGACGGCCAACAGTCAATTTGCATTTAAGCGGAAGTTGCGTCATCATTTTCTTCGCCAATAGCAGAGTCGTCTCAATCTTCTTTCTTTTATTTGTATATATGTATATATTTATATATATATAGGTATATTTAAGTATTTGTCATAGTAAATAATTTATATATGTATGTTTATTTAAACTATATTTATTCATAAATTTATCTTATTCTTTTTATGCACCTGCCATGTTGTTTCTCTACTGCCCTTGGTTGACTGGTAGAGAATGCCTCAGGCATTAAGTCCGCCAATGGAACTCTGTGTTGCATGAAGTTTAAATAAATAAATAAATAAATAAATAAAACAGTACAATATGTAAATAAACAAACTTTTTCATTTGACAATTTTTAACAGCAAATGAAAATAACCGTTTTCTGCAATTTGCGCCTCATTCAAAATATCAGGTGAAGTAGATTGCATACTTATTAATATCAGATTCCTCGCTTGAACTCATATTATTATTTTGTTTTATAACAGTGGGAAAGTCGCAACAATTTTTGAAGTTTCTAACATGAAAATGGCGCGAATTTGCAAATGGCGCCACATGCACGTGGTGAAAAATTGAACTACATCTTTCGTCTCATTTACTCTTTAGTATTAAAGTGAGACAACGTATTGAGCAAAAGCGCTTCCAAGGAGGGTTGATCAGTCAGGTTGTTTATTCTCATAATGTGAAACTCTTTGGTAGCTTTTTTTTTATGGAAATTAAAAAAAAACCGTAAAGAAAACGCACGGTGCTATACAACGGGGTGTGCCGTAAAATAGGTACTTAGGTGAGAGTACTTATTTTGCCGCACGCTCCGTTCTATGGTGCGTAATTTTTAACTTTCGAACAATGTATACAGGCTTTGTTAATGCATTTTTCGAGCAAATGTGTTAAAATAGTTATTTTTAACACCCTTGCTCGTAAAGCTGATGTAATTCCACCAGTTTTAAATATGTAAAGCGGGTCATAAAAAACGAGTGTGTTATCAAAGCAAATAGTTAAGTTATAGTCCATACAAATTCCATAACAGTATTATTTGCCATTTCAAATATGCAACTGCGGCTCGCCCCCGCCGCCGCACGACTCCAGCTAGTGAGCAGCGTGCTGTTGCTATTCAAATTTCGAACTATATCGCCGCGCAGCGCCAGTCAGTTATGTAGGCAGAGCTAGCGCGCTGTTAAAATGGCGGGAAAGCAACAGTGTGCATTCACAGATTGAGTTTATACAACATTATTTTTAGTATATGCGAAACCTGAATATAGTTTGTTCAGAATCAGTAACTGATTCGATTCCAATAATTTTTACACCATGTTATATTTTTTTTCAAAAAAAAATTAATTAAAATGTTTTTTTTTTTCTGTTTCCTCGCAAATGTGTTAAAAAACGTCGTACGATATACGTGCGTATTGGTTATAACATGCTCGGCTCAATTACGCCCTCGCCTTCGGCTCGGGCGGAAATTCCGCCTCGCATGTTATAACCAACTTTACGCACTAATATCGTAATGTACTATTATGATACTAGTGCGGAAAGTTAGTTGGTTTTTACAAACGAGTAGACGAATGTAAGCCCGAGGCGAAGCCGAGGGCTTACCATAGTCACGAGTTTGTAAACACCAATTTCTGCACGTGTGTCATACAATATTTTTCAACACATTTGCGAGAAAACAGTACAATATGTAATTAAACAAACTTTATTTATCAGTAGAAAAGTCGCAACAATTTTTGTAGTTCCTAATATGAAAATGGCGTGAATTTGCAAATGGCGCCACATGCACGTGGTGGAAATTAGAACTACATCTTTCGTCTCATTTACTCATAAGTATTAAAGTGAGACAACGTATTGATCAAAAGCGCTTCCAAGGAGGTTCGATCAGTCAGGCTGTTAATTCTCATAATGTGAAACTCTTTGGTGGTTTTTTTTTTTTTTATGGAAATAAAAAAAAAACCGTAAAAAAAACGCACGGTGCTATACAACGGAGCGTGCGGTAAAGTAGGTACTTAGGTGAGAGTACCTATTTTAACTTTCGAACAATGCATACAGGCTTCGTAAATGCATTTTATAACACATTTGCTCGTAAAAGGTCTCTTACTGCACCTATTTCAGTATCGTAATGTATCTTATTACGCACTAGTGCGTAATGGTAAAGTAAAACGCACTAGTGCGGTAATGGTAAAGTAAATCGCACGGTTTATCAAGATGCTCCGTCAAAACGAACGGTACTTTTTTAAATATTAGCAAAGAGTTTTTATGTCAGAAAAGCGGTCAACATTTTATTATTAAAATTAAATTTGGGAGATGAAATATAATAAATAAACATTTTATTCTTTAATTTAATTAATTTTGACAATTAATTACAACCATTTAATAAAATAAAACCACAAAAGAATTAATTTACTTTATTAGTAATACTGGCTGTTTTTTGTGTGCCTTTGCCATAAACAAAAGATGCTGGTGCGCGCGCATCGCTAATTTGTGAAAAAGTAAAAATTATTCCGCTTGCTTTTCCTTTTCGATGTAATGATTTTATTTATTTACTCACAAATGTGTTATAAAACGTCGTATGACATACGTGCGGTTTGATAATTACAGCCTCTGCTTTCTTATAGCACTCGCCTTACGGCTTGTGCTACCAATATCGCCTCTGCTGTAATGATCAACTTACCGCACTTATATCATAATGTACTATTTCAACACATTTGCTCGAAAAATGCATTTACGAAGCCTGTATACATCGTTCGAAAGTTAAAAATTACGCACCATACAACGGAGCGTGCGGTAAAATAGGTACTCTCACCTAAGTACCTATTTTACCGCACACCCCGTTGTATAGCACCGTGCGTTTTCTTTACGGTTTTTTTTTAAATTTCCATAAAAAAAAAATAAGAATTCCACCAAAGAGTTTCACATTATGAGAGAGCCCTCGGCTATGCCTCGGGCTTACACTCGTCTACTCGTTTGTAAAAACCAACTTACCGCACTAGTATCATAAATAACTATTTCGAGCAAATGTGTTGAAAAAGTAATTTACTGTTGACAAAGCAGCGCACTTAATACTATTACGTAAATACCTACAATAAGATCTCCTTTCATCATCATCATCATCAGCCTATAATGTTCCCACTGTTGGGACACAGGCCATCGTCTCTGTGAGGGGGAGTGGGCCATAATCCACCACGCGGGCCCAGTGCGGGTTGGTAAATGTCACATGTCTTTGAATTTTTGGTTCTTGGACACGCCGGTTTCCTCACGATGTTTTCCTTCACCGTTTTGAGAGCAGTGGTGATGAAATAAATTACACAAAGTAGTGCGCCTGGCGGGGTTCGCACCCACGACCTACAATTTGTAAGTCGGGACCGATACCACTGGGCCACCACTGCTCCAAGATCTCCTTTATGTTATAAGATTCTGAGGTTTTTTTTAGGTGGTAAAATTATCAAATGAATCCTACCACCCAGGGAAGAACGGGAGGGACTGTCAGACTTGTTACACAGAACACTTAACTTGTACTGACTAAATTCCAAGGTGGACACCGTGGAATTTAGTAATTTTCAATAGCCCTTTACGTTCTGGAGCCACGGTCTCACGGATCTGAAAAGACAGACACCCAGGCAGGCTTTGGCCCTCCTCTGATTCTGAGGTAGGTTATACTCTTGAATAACTCATAGGATACTGTTAATCTCTGCAGTAAATTCTCGTTGAATAATTTTTGGGTTAAATGCGGGCGGACCTGGGTGATTTGGACTACCTGGGCTAACCTCCACAACCCAGTGACAGAGCAATACGGTACTTACTCCTTGGTAAGACTGTTACTCAGACTTTCGAGTTTCTGACAAACAGTAACGACTGTCAAAGATCTATATAATTATGAAAGCTGGGACCGACATCCTAACGTACTTTCCGAAGCGTGGATTAAACTCGGCAAAATAGATGGTCACATCCACAGACCAACCTCAGTAAGCGCGGATTAACCTTGAATTAAGATCGACCAACAGCTGGTATCATTATTTAGATATAAAGGTTCTTTAGACTAATAACTTAGTTACTTCTTAGAAAATAATTGTATAGGTATTATATGAACATACAATATTAAACCAGGTCCCTGAACAATTTTTACTTGAAATTACTATAAATAATTGAACACACCTTTATCTAAAACGTTGCTAAAATCTGATAAACTAACCCATAGGTAAACTCTAAATTATTGTTTTAAATTAATATTATAAGCCACACTAAGATATTACGAGTAGTCTAGACATTTACCAAAACTGCTAATGGAATTTTCTTTAGGGAAGATTTCAACGATTTTGAATTAAATTGTATTGAATTTAAATTTAAAGCCCGTTTTCACGAACCAAGTTCTGTATAAACTAGTTCTAAAGGATAAAATAAAATAAATAAGCTAGTTTTGAGATCTCGATTTCCGTAAAACTGATTTCACCAGCAACATTTGGATTGAATTTCTTGTACAACTAACAATAAACTCATTGATCGACGGTGAATTACATATCGTTAAAAATCTATTTATTAATCAAAACACTTTATTAATTCAACAAAATCATGAAAAAGGCAGTGGCACCTTCGGTTTTCGCTAAATTAGACTCGATGAAATCAAAATTGGAAACATAATCAGAATCAAGAGCTAAAAACTCTGTTTCCATTGAAGAAATCGCGATAATATACAAATCGAAATCACATAGCGGTAGGCACAGAAAATACTTGTGGTGTCTGTAACCCACTTTAATTAGCTCGCAGTTGTTCCACACATGTTTTTGCTCGTATTTATATATCAAAATGTAACGTAATATAACGTTATATCTGTAATGACAAAAATTACGCAGTGGTGTACGGTAAGGTACTCTCATTTCGCCAGTTACGTTAAGTCTTGTGTAAAGGGGACAAAATATTTCTACTGGTCTGGAATTCAAAGGAAAATAACTTGTACCTATTGGTTTTGTTACTTTTATATATGTCGGCGCGCCTCATTGCTTTAACCTTCTTAACGAACTAAAAGTACTGGTAAGGTGGCCATTAGCTATTAGAACGTCAGTTTTTGACAGACCTATTAAAGTAGCCCTATGATCTGACTGTGATGACCAATCCTTCACAATCACCATCCACGCCCAGCACGCAGATTACATCCTACATTTGCACGAAATTCCCAACCTGATACTAGTCGAAAGACTACATATAATTATATGTGTTTGCTTTTTACTTTAAAAATCTTAAGATTGAAGATTGTGTCTATGTCACCCCCACACTTGTCCCTCTTTTTAGTTAGTACACGACCGAAATATTTAAGGCCATTGAGTGAATACAAGCCTTAAACAAAACTACGAATATACCGAGCTAGACAGCGTGTATCAACCCTTAGTCACTATGCTCAGTTTGTATTTCAATGTACGACATGGGCCTAATTTCGCTTCAAAGCCTGGAGGCAACATGCTTTGGTTTGTTTTGAGAAGACTATCTCAGAAAGGATAGCGAACAATAGGTAGTTATGTATTTTAATGTTCAAGATAATATGAAATTTGGTAAAAGATAACAATTTTAAATAGTTATTAGCCTAAACTCTAAGTAAAAATAAAACATTAGGAAAACAATTATTTTTTTGAAAACCTATATGTATAACGAGACGTACCTAGTTCATTTTGATAATACGAGTATGGTGTCTGGTTGTCGCTATGGTGAGTTTTGATTTTTAAGATGTCTTCAGTGACACTCGCAATCTCTAGGTGAGTCAAATGACGTAAGAATCATCAAAATCGACCTTCTGGTTTGGTCTCTACAACGCCACTTTCCTTTGCGATGCGTACTTGAACCAAAGCCTTCGATAGCGAGATTACACCTTCGGCGCGTTAATAATTATATCAGTCATTTGATTGGAAAAATGAAACGTACCCTCGGGCGCACACATTTGGAAGTGCTCACATGAGAGGAAGAAAACCAGAAGTATACCACGACGGTTGGTTTGAAACATTATGGGAAAAGAGACCCTGATGGAGCATATCAAAATCAAAACATTTATTACAACTACGCCACGACAATTATCATAATATATTTGTACAGTCACGAGCAATAACATGTTGTACAACACTTAACAAAATTCAAACGCAATTTACTCGTGAAATACTGGTTTCCACTTTAAATAAGACCTATTTCGTAATAGTATGACTTCCAAAATAGAAGTCTAATAAAAAGCCAAGATGTTTAATCAATATGCTAGCAGAAAATCGCTTTTGAATACTGCTTAGTGTACACATACTATTGCTCGTGACTGTACAGGTATTTTTGAAATTCTCAAAAGATCTAAAAAGAACTGTCTATTATGTTACATCAATCATAGCGAAAGTTAAAGTATGCAATGGGACAGTACAGGGTAAGGTAATGGTACGTTTCCACTATGCAAGTTTTGCATACTAGTTTAAAAGTTGTTTGAGTATGAAAATAAAAAAAAATCTACAAGTTCAAACTACCTACTTGCAACTTGTAACTAATATGCAGGTTTTTTTAACTTGTATAATGGAAACGTGACATAAAAAAAAATTGCTTGAAATTAGTCACAACTGTGCGTCCGCAGCGCTGCAGCTACCTTGCTTTCGCTTGACACTTTGCGGCAGATTTGAAAGCGCTCTGGATCACTGCTTTCATCTACTACATTATACGCTTTTTGAATAGTCCTTTTCTAAAGCCTAAGAGTTCAATAGAATGAATACGAAAGTGCGAAACATAACATCGTAAATGAAGATGGATTGTGTATAAACTGTGTCAGTCGTTGGTCCCGTACCCTTAGGAATATAACATTGATTGATGAGCTTGTGAAGCTATACAAAACTTTGAATGTAAGTACAAAAATGTTCCTTGTCATGTTTTCGTTCAGATATTTACAACTTTACAGACTATGTTTTTGTAGGATATATTTTTTTTGTTATTTTTGCGATAGAGGTCAACCGGATTATTATTAAACAGTTTGACAGTTTTAAAGTTTTATTTACCACTAGCTGTGCCCGCGACTTCGTTCGCGTGGATGTCGGAACTTAACAATCTATTTTTAGTGGCTCGAGTCCCTATCGGTGAAAGTCAAGTCAAAGGCGCTTTGCGGTCTTTGCTGCTTTCTTGTGAGAGCAAAGTCACCGTCAGAATTCTCTGCGAACTTAAGCGCGACTGCCTTTCGGTGAAAAGTCTCAGACTCACGTGAGTGGTCCTCCAAACTCTCTTGTGATCGAGAAACTGCCTTAAGAGAAGACTGTATACTAAGTCGAGACTGACGTTGCGTAGGCGCTTCCGACGCTAGAGTTTTGACTTACCTTGCCCAAATTGCTCTAAGGCTCACTTCAAGATATGGGACTTTGCGCATTTCGGCTACGATGCTACAGGTTTGTTTTTTTCTAAAAGGGATTTTCAAAAAAAAAAACTGAACCAAACAAATAAAATGTTGAACCTAATAAATCAACAATTTCCAACAACACAAACTTTCAATATGAGAATGAAGACTAATAAAATTTCAAACTACGTAGTAAATAAAACTACTTGACTCAAAAGCAAGTTACTATTTACTTCGCACTTGAAAATTAACGGGTCTCGGTCTCGGTAACTCGGTCTGTGCTGACCAAATCGAATCTAATCAAAACATTTCGAAAGATGAGGGTCAGTTCAGACTGAGACGCGAAGCGACGCGACGATGCGCGCACACTTCTAAGAGCCATTCAAAATACGACTTTTTTTTCACTGCGAAAAGATACACATTTCGTTGTGAAAATGTTGAATACCTTGCGCCGAGCAGCACTGCGCCGCGTGACGTCTCGCGGTGTAGACCGACGCATATCCACGCAGACGCGCGCCCCTGCCGAGGCAGCAAGACGCAGCGCGAAGCCGCGTGGCGCCGTTCGACGCTTCTCAACGCCTCTTGACGCCGCGAGGCGTAGCCGAGGCTACCCCGTGGTGACTTCTCTACTATTTTATATTTTTGTTCAGATTTCGTGTAGATTTCATGCAGTTTGGTCGAGCGCTCTTTTTTTTTATCGTGGTAAAATAATCAAATGAGTCCTCCCACCCAGGGCAGAACAAAAGGGACTGTCAGACTCGTACTGACTAAAATCCACAGTGTCCTTAAATAGCCCTTTACTTTCCGGGGTCACGGTAATGAGATAAGTCCCGCGACCCTGGCAGGCTTTGGCCCTCTAGAGCCCCCGCTCTAGAGGGCCAAAGCCTGCCAGGGTCATCTTGCAGACGATCTTTGAGGCGCGTGGAACACAACGCGCCGTCGACCCGGGCATGGTCCATGGTCGGGCGGCGAGTTGCCCATTACTCGCCACGCGCCCCGCGCCTCCGGTGGCCGGAGATCGCCTTGCGACGTCCGTGGCCTTAGGTGTCTACCACTGCGACTGGGGCGGAGGGAGGACTTTGTCTCTGTTCTCTCCCTCACACGGCCCGCCTCCTCCTTCGCGAGCATGACTGCTTCGCAGACGGAGGCGACGCACTCCGTCTCTCCCTGCAGCATAGCCTCGACCAATGCCGGGCGCGAGAGTCTCCACCTATCGCCGTCGTAAGGACACGGCGGTGCTCTGCCCAAGCGGGGCAGTCCTGCACAGTATGCTCCACCGTGTCCTCCGGGCGATCCTCGCAGTGGTGACACCCAGACGTTTCCTCCTTCCTCATCAGACACAGGTACTCGCACCTCCCGAAACATCCGTGTCCGGTGAGGACCTGCGTCATGCGGTAGGTCAGGACGCCGTGACGCCTATCCAGCCACTCCTCAAAGAGGGGTCTTACGGCCGCGATTGACCGATCGGTCGAGCGCTCTAGTGAAATAATGATAGACTGAGATTTAATTACAATCGGACTTTGTCCGATGAAAAACTTGAAGAAATGACGTATTTTTACAAAAAATCTTTTGCTTCTCTGATAGTACATTATCATAGATACAGACTTTCAATTTCTAAAAAAAAAAAAAAAAACATTTATGGATATTTTGCAGTTTCGAATAGTGTCTGTAGTCACAGTCGAAATTGTAGACTGTGGTAGACTGCGGGGCGGGTAGGACACGTTCCGCTGCGTCGTCTCACTGCGCAGCGCGGCTTCGTGAAGTCTGGATGCGTATGCGATGAGTATCGCGGCGCAGCGAGGTGCAACGCGGCGCAGCGCGAAACCTCAGGCCTCTTGACGCATCGTCGCGTCTCATTGCGTCTCGGTCTGAACTGACCCTAAAACGAATACGCACGCAGTTGATCGATTAATGGCGAGAGATGGCGCGGGTTTTATATTCGGACTCACTATTATATTTTTTATTAATTTTGTTATAAGATGTGAACTGATTACGATTAAACCACAGAATACATAAATTAAACTAAAAACTTAATGTAACTTTAACGTAATTTACTCACATTTTGTCGTGAAGTTCGTGCCAAGTGCACATAATCCTATTTTTTTTCTAAAATAAAAGTAGCGTAAGTTACTGTTTATTACATCAGCTACCTGCCAATAAAAGTCCCGTTAAAATCGGTCCAGCCATTTCAGAATGTTACGTGAAGTTGTGATACCAAGTGCACACAATCCTATTTTTTTTTCTAAAATAAAAGATTTTTCTAAAATAAAAGTAGCCTATTTTACTCCTTATTACATCAGCTACCTGCCGATAAAAGTCCCATCAAAATCGGTCCAGCCATTTCAAAGATTAGCCGATACAAACAGACAGACAGAAAGACAGACAGACAGACAGACAAAAATTTAAAAAAATGTTGTTTCGGTGTGTGTACCTTATATATATTCATATGCAAGTAGAAAAAAGCGGTTATTTCAATATTACAAACAGACACTCCAATTTTATTTATATGTATAGATGTATAGATGTATAGATGAGTTTCTAGATTTTGACAGTATTAAAGTTTTATTTACCATGAGTTTCTAGATTATTTCAATAACAAAGTATGTGTCAGTATAACAAGGGAAATATAATCAAAAAATGAAAAAAGACTTATCCGCATTGATGGGAATACTGTACGGATGGTTAGCATTTTAAATTATTTGGACAGAAAACATTTATTTTTAAGAAAGAAAATTAAGCAAATGAGAGCAATGGTAGCCCAGTGGTATCGACCCCTACTTGCGTGTTGTGGGTTGAGGGTTCAAATCCCGCCAGGTGTTTTACTTTGTGTAATTTATTTCATTATCACTGCTCCCAAAGCCGCTGAAGGAAAACATCGTAAGGAAACCGGCATGTCCTAGAACCACAAATTCGAAGACACGTGACATTTGTCAACTCTCACTGGGCCCGCGTGGTAGATTATGGCCTACTCCCTCTAATAGAGAGGAGGCCTGGGTCCCAGCAGTGGGAAAATTTATAAGATTGCTGATGATGAGGAACATTTATAGGCTGATGATGAAGATTTATTCCCGTTGAATCCCACTTTTAATTCCCGTTGTTACCTTTATTTTAAAGATTTATTCTCTGTTACTAATTTATAAATTTTACAAAAAAAAGTTCTAAAACAAAAGCAATTTTGTCGTTGAAAGTACTCGCATTCAGATTTTTTAAAGCATGTGGGATCCAACGGGAATAGTTTTTGGGATTCAACGGGAATAAAACGTTTTTCTTTTGTTATGGGATTCAACGGGAAAAATATTCAAGTGGGATTCAAAAGTGGGATCCAACG
The DNA here is from genome assembly GCA_954870645.1 of Agrotis clavis. Classification (NCBI taxonomy): domain Eukaryota; kingdom Metazoa; phylum Arthropoda; class Insecta; order Lepidoptera; family Noctuidae; genus Agrotis; species Agrotis clavis. The sequence continues at coordinate 9,134,622 of OX940940.1, forward strand.
GGAATAATTCATGATGAAGACAAAACACAACCATGAGTAAAATACGTTTTCAGTAATCTAAACCTAAAACTTAATATTCGAAACCTAATTAAAATAAACAGTCTTTTCAACACTATTTGGAAAAAAAAGCTTTATTTTTGTTCAGGTTTAGTCTGCGAGCTAATTTCATTACAAAATTCTATAGTCTCTTATCAACATTTCTAGCATTGGCGATGCGAATAGACATTATATTGGCTTCACAAAATTAAATAACTATGTACTGAACGACCACGATAAATTAGAACATGAACACGAACTGTCACTTGAAAAGTACGTCTAGCAAAATAATACTTTCTGTTAGTTAATTTACAATAATAATTATTTAGTTATTTATTTTATTAAAGGTTCACAGTTAACAGGACCTAAATACAAATCTAAATATATATAACTCAAAGGTGACTGACTGACATAGTGATCTATCAACGCACAGCCCAAACCACTGGACGGATCGGGCTAAGAAAGGATTTTGATCAATTCTACCCCCAAGGGGATAAAATAGGGGATGAAAGTTTGTGTGAAACTTTGTCAATTGAAAAATACATTGTTAAGTTCCGACATCCACGCGAACGAAGTCGCGGGCACAGCTAGTATAATAATATAATTCTATACAATGACAGAAACTCACTGGAACTACAGACGTCTCGCGTTTGACCAATACAATATAATATTACAAATCTTGTTATTGTTATTTTCGTATAATATTTTGTTAATCTAAAGGTGGGCCTACACTAAAGAGCCGAGCACGAGCTGAGCACAAGCCGTTTTACTAGATGTGTCAAGGGTGGACGTGGAACGATCCTACAATAATTACTCTCCTAGAACGCCTTTGTGTTCGTCTAAAGCCGTGTCTTTAAGAGGTGTGTGCTATCTAAGTGGACGGCACTACGAGCATTACATGTAACGCTCGTGTGCCGTCCACACCTAGAATTCGCGTTACATTACACGGTGGATTACATTACGCGTTACTCCAGTCTGGACCCGGCAAAAAAGCCGACAGTAGGCGGAGCACAGTCGTGTACGAACCAAATGTTCGAAGCGCGCTCATTCGAGGCTAGTAGGTCGATCCACACTACACTAATCTGTGCTCGACTCGTGTTCGACTCGTGCTCATTTCCCAAGCGTAGCACCTTGAGAGCGTGAAAGTGTTAAAAAAAGCATGAATGACGTCACGATATGCTATCAGAGCTTCTCCCTTATCGTAGTCGCATAGTACGATTCTTCTTACATACCTATAGGACAGCATTGAATTTGCAAAGAGAAGTGAAAATGTAATGAAAATCTTCTTCATTTCAATGAAAATATATTACAAAGTCTTATTGGAACAAGTCGAGAAAATGTTCTATTTCCTGTCTATTATTTTATAGAAACAAAAGGAGGTGCTTCGTAGACTTCATTATTGTATTAAATAATAATAATAATAATAATAATAATAATAATATTCCACAACTATCACACAACGTCATCTAGTCCCAAGCTAAGCAGAGCTTGTGTTATGGGTACTAGACAACTGATAAACATACTTATATATTTCTAAATACATACATATTATAGATAAATTACACCCAGACACAGAACAAATGATCGTGCTCATCACACAAACATTTGTCCTGGGTGGGAATCGAACCCACGACCTCCGGCATAGCAGTCAGGGTCACTAACCACTAGACCAACAGGCCAGTCATAAATATTTATACATTTCGCAGATCAGGTTAAATTTTCGGTTTGTTTTCATTTGGGAAGTGAATTTTTGGTGTGGAAATTTTTGGTCTAATTATTGCTGGGAGAATAATATACCTAGTACGAACAAGCGGATTAAAAGTAATGTAATTAGATTGACTTAAAATTGTTTAGTTTTAAATACTTATACATTTTTTTAAATTAATGTCTACTGTTGTTGTAATTATTTTTTAAAGCACAATTGAGTAAATGTTTTGTGTTAAGTTTTATTTAAAACTTTAAATGATGTTTATGGTTCTTTTTTCGCAGATTCTCGATGAACGATGAGGTCTTAGAAGTACATAAAGGGTCAAACGAGCAATTCGTCTTTTTTTTCGCATTTGAAAGGTTTATTCCACTTTGTTCACCTGGGTGATATAACCTGGGTGAACAAAGTGGACCACTTGGTGTCCTCAATTCACCTCGGAAAAATATCACCTGAGTGATATCACCCAGGTGATTTGCGGACACCACAAGTTCAAGGCAGGACACGGCTCCTCCTAGGGGAAGGCGACGCATCCTGCACGCACACATTCTCATTAGCAAGACGCGTTAGTTATTTTTTTCTATACGCAATAACGCCTGCGTCGCGTCTTCGCAAAGATATTTTGAGGAACGAAAAATTCAGCTGCGAGCAGGGTTCGAACCTGCATCTTCTGGATAGGTACTCCAGACGCCTTAACCAATTAACAAATCAACAACGTGTAAACAGCGTTCAAAAAACAAGGGAACGAGAAATTCAGCTTTGTGAGTAGTGGTTCCGATGGCCTAATTGGTTAAGGCGTCTGGAGTACCTATCCAGAAGACGCAGGTTCGAACCCTGCTCGCAGCTGAACTTTTCGTTCCTCAAAATATCTTAACGACGCGTTATTTAACATGCATACCCGTTTTAGGCGGGCAACCCGTCTTGGGCTTACCTCCCCTACCCCAAAATTACACATTTTCATTTTAAGAGCAAAGCTAAGGCCAGAAAAAGAAACTCACCTGCAGTATATACTAATCATAACAATACAAGGTAGTATGAACGATATACAGCTGGAGAGGACCGCGTACGTCGGCGTCAGTACCAGTGCGCACGTGGGGTATCTCGGGGGCTTCTGCGTTGCAAGGGCTTCTTCGTCAGGCCTGTGGAGCCCTAGCGAGATGGGCAGGAAACTGACCAGGCCTGCTAGCAGCCAGATCATGGCTATTGTGGATATTGCCACCTTCCGGGTCACCCAGCGACCGTATCTGCGGAGAAAGTAAGTATTAATGACAAAATAAAATGTCAATTTGGGAAAATATGGGGAGGCCTTTGGCCAGAAATGGTCCTAATATCGACTAAGAAAATATTATGCAAGTAGATCCTAAGGGTGCTTGTACACGGTGCAGGTAGCTTGAGCATGTTGAGGCACGTGCGCGGGTTAGGGCCTATACACACCACGTTTTTTAAACGCGCCGTCGACTCGTATTATAGAAACGCGCGTCGACGCGCTTTTATCATACAGAGCAGTTTGTTGTCGTTTACGGTTACGCACGGCACCGGCGAGTCTGTATCGAAACAAACGTGCGGCATCGGCGCGTCTGTATCGATTCAAACGCGTATTTGAATTTATACACGTGTGCAAAGGTCTGCAGGCTGCGTCTGACTTGCGTGCGTATCGCGTCTGTATCGCTACAAACGCGCGTCAACGGCTCTTAAAAACCGGCCAAGTGCGTGTCGGGCCACGCACAGTGAAGGGTTCCGTAGTTGCCTATCAAAATACTTATGTGAACTAATTAAACTGATTCGCTGAATTTAATTTTAAAAAGAAGAATTTTCAAAATCGGTCCAGGCGTCTTTGAGAAATCGGGGAAAATACACAAAACAAAAGATTACGACGAATTGAGAACCTCCTCCTTTTTCCGAAGTTGGTTAAAAATAGTTGACAATAAAAACCTACCTATCCCCAAAACATACCCACCTATTAAAGCTGTAAAAATAAAGTTGACAAACTTACATTTGCAGTTGATGAACAAGTTCTGCGAAACATTTTGTTTAGGAAAATATGTTGTCCAAGTACGTTTTATAAGTTGGTCGACGATTACTCGTAAACTTGTAAAGCCTACTTAGTCATGACAATTTTCCTTAAAATTTCGTTATATATACTACTATTGTGAATTTTTTCACACCCCCAAACATAACCGTTTAGCTGGTAGAGGGGGGGGACACTCGAGTCGAGCAAAAATTAGCACTTTAAAGCTTAATATTTCACAAACGAATCTTTTTATCAAAAAAATGTTAATGGAAACTATCAATATTTTTGAAAGACCTATTTAATGATACCCCACACTAAGGGGTACGCGAGAAATAAAAAAAACATCCCCACTTTACGTGTACAGGAGGTACCCTTTTTTTTTTTTTTTTTTTTTTTAGCGTGGTAAAATCATCAAATGAGTCCTCCGGCCCCGGGCAGGGCGGGAGGGACTGTCAGACTTTTACTGACTAAAATCCACGGTGTCCTTCATAGCCTGTTTCGTTCCGGGGTTACGGTAAGGAAATAATCCCGCGACCCCGGCAGGCTTTGGCCCTCTGAGAGGGGGGCCCCGTCATTATGCTGACGCTCTTTGAGGCGCGCGTGGGACACAACGCGCCGTCGACCCGGGCATGGCCCTTGGTCGGGCAGCGAGTTGCCCTTTACTCGCTGCCCGCATGCCCGCGCCTACGGTGGCCGGAGATCGTCTGCTGACGTCCGACGCCGCGGGCGCCTACCACTGCGGTTGGGGCGGAGGGAGGACGCTGTCCTCTCTCGCTCGCGGCCCGCCTCCTCCTTCACGAGCATTACTGCCTCGCAGAAGGAGCTGACCGCTTCCCACTCCGTCTCGCCCCGCAGCATGGCCGCAACCAATGCCGGGCGCGAGAGGTCTCCGCCTATCGCCGCCGTGAGGACACGTCGGTGCACCGCCCAAGCTGGGCAGTCTTGCACCGTATGCTCTACTGTGTCCTCCGGGCGATCTTCGCAGTGGTGGCACACGGACGTTTCCTCCTTCCCCATCAGGCACAGGTACCTCCCGAAACTTCCGTGTCCGGTGAGGACCTGCGTCATCCGATAGGTCAGGACGCCGTGACGTCTCTCCAGCCACTCCTCAAAGAGGGGTCTTACCGCCGCAATTGCGGCGTGCCCGACAGGAGGTACCCTAAAAAAAAAAAAAATATTTTAAGAGATTTTATTTTACCACTTTTTCGGCGCAACAAATCCGTATATTTACACCAAATTACAGCTTTCTAGTACTCGGCGTCTCTGAGCTAAGCTGCGGACAGACGGACGGACGGACGGACGGACGGACATGGCGAAACTATAAGGGTTCCTTGTTGACTACGGAACCCTAAAAACGTGGGTGTATAGGCCTTTATATGCACCGTAACTTGTCGTTTAAAAAATGTGCGGGTCTAGCGACTCGAGCAAGTATCAAAGCGAGCCACCCGCGTAACTATTATGCATGCTCTGGTCACTTGCGCATGTTATGTGAACAAATAACTTGTACATACAGCTTGCGCAAGTAGCCCGTGTCTTTACTTGCTCCAGTCATTTGCACCATGTACAAGTACAAGCGAGTAACTTGAACAAGTAGCTTGCGCATATTACTCACGCGTGTATCCCGCACCTTTACCTACTTGCTCCAGCTACGTGCACCGTGTACAAGCACCCTCAATGGGTTGTCAGAGGTGTGTGTAATAGTACCCACATTTCACTTATAAAGTTTAAGCTAAGGTGAGCATATTTCAATGAACTGAGCAAAAATTCTGACTCCGTGGTTGCTACTGTAAAAATCCAGATGGAAAAACCCAACAAAACTTTGCCCTATCTGGGAATCGAAGCTAGTAGCCTCATGCTCAACAGTACAGCTGCTTGCAATCGCAAGAGGCAACCGTTGGCTGTATTATATAAAATGCTATGCTGCAGATAGCGCCGGATTTAATAATTCATTTAACAAAAATTATTGCTTTATCTCGGATTAAAAAAAATACTTAGCATGAAATGGCTAGCAGCTAAAAAAGTTCTGCAGAAAGCTTAGGTTGATGTGATATGTGTCACTTCACTGTTCCATCAACACAGGGAAAATGGATTGTACGCACGAATACATTTTATTTTTGTTACAGATAGCTGTTACCAAAAATAACATAACTAAAACAATTGATATTCTAGTTACAAAAACATCCCTACAATTCAAATGACAATATTTGAATTGTGAACGCATGTATACCAACGAAACAAAAGAATTTATATGAAAACGTGGCTCAAAACATTCGCAGAACTTTTATTCTTCTTTCTCAGAAATAAAGATCAAAGTCCCGTGAGAGTGTTTCGCCGAACATTACGAGTAAGCTTCAGAAAACTGGAGTTGACGGATAAGAAATGACAAAAGCACTTCGTTATCACTTTTGCGTTGTCCTAACTTATTGAATGCGAGTATTATTATAATCAAGTTGGGAATATTATTTCAGGCTTCCAAGAAAGTCCGTACTTAATAATTATTTTCTGACTAGCTTTTGTCAGCGGGTACGCTCGTTTTGAGGTCGGAAATTATTTATCTTACATGAACTTACTAGGTATCGAGATAATGGTACCTATTCTTTGTCCTAATCCAGTTTTTTTTTTTAAACTTTGTTGGGACAAAGTTTACACTGGAAATAATTTTAATATCGTGGGTGCGTTTAACGAGATCCGAAATATTTTTTCCGAGCGGGAATCGAACCTGCGATACCCGCTCAGTCATTGCTCCAAATTCGTTCATTAATTGCTTTTAAGGAGTACAGGCGTAACATTAAGTAACGTATTTATTTTCATTTATAACATTGTAAGATAATTTTAATAACTTTTGTCCATTCATTTCTAAGACGTTCTTATCACTGAAATAATTAGTTTGTCCTTGAGGCATTGAGCTCTTTAGATTAGCAAATAGGTACCTACTATCTCTTATCTTGAAGTAAATAACTATCTGCCACGGAGAAAGAAGGAAAATATTTTTTTTTTGGATTTTTGTCCATGACATAAAGAAGGTCCAGGAAAAGGTAAATTAAGGTTCTTTACTAATACTAGTCTCAGAGAGTTAATTAAGCCGTAAGAGTTAATTATTTAATTGTACATATTTGTGAAACTTCCCTGACTTTACAGTATAACATAGATGTCTGTCGAGAAAACAGACAAAACATTGTAAACTAAACGACATTATTTTATCGACTCCAGCCACGACGTTGTCAACGAGAATGTCTTAAGATATTAACGTGGCTTTGGAACGCAAAAGGCAACTGACGGAAAAGCGTGGTTTTTAGTCAGTTAAGTTTGACAGTTTTTTCCACTACACCCAGGGGCCGTATTACAACGTCTTAAAACCAGGCTGGTTCCAGTGAGTGAACGAGATGGCGCTAGACGACTTGTATAGCTCTGTCACCTCGGCCGTAGGGCGGGCAGGTCGCGGAAGTGTCTTAAAAGCCACTGGTCTTCTAAAGCAAAGGGGAAGTGAAGAACAGGTTGGTTTGTGGTCCGTAAGTGTCTGAAAGACCCTTTCGGTCCACACAGGGCACTCATTTGATGAGCAACAAAAAACAAGAGAGGAAAAATAAGTATTTTACACAGGACAAAACTAAAAAATAAACAAAATTCTGTAAAAAAAAACAAGATATTTACGGCACAATTTGCGCAGTGGCTGAGCGATTAGACTGCTGTTCTGCGTGTAGCGGGTTCGATTCCTGCACGGAACAAATATTTGTATGATCTACAATTGATTGTTTCGGGTCTGGGCGTTTGTGTATGTGTTTGTAATCCTGGATCCTGGGGTCCTGGGTAGTGAAATAAACATTGAACCAAAAAAAATAAAAATTAACAATGTACGGTCTCATCGCCGTACATTTTTCTTGCTTACTCGACAACCTACTTTCGGCCAACGATGCGCCTCATACTGTCGCATAATAAAATAACATGACGGACGAATTCCAATGTAGTTAACTAATAACTCAGTAGCTATCAACAACTAAGACAAATAATCGCCTTCCACTGTTGTAATTTACTTTTAATTAAATATACGGAACTTGTGTATTTTAGTGGAAAAGTGTTTCTCTAATAGACTAACTTCAACTTAAAAATCTTCACGACAAATCAGTGTACGGAGTTGACTACTTACAACCCGTACAAATAATGTTACAGAAATAACAATTGCTGACAAAAAATCCCCGTAGAAATAAAGACAAGAAATAAAAAAATCCCACACAAGCTAACTCAAGCTGATGGGTGACCAATAAAGTTATACGTCCGTCACTTATTGGCTCAGATTTATTGACCATATTCTTGGCCTTGTATCAATTTACAACCACACCAGGTCACTAACTGACAGGTCATTTAACATTTGAAATCGGTCAGTTTTTATGTATCGTAAAAGTAGGTATTATGCTCTACCGTTGGTAAAAAATTGTCCGAAAAAAATGTTTATGGTTGTCTTATGTTTTGTATGTTAATGTTACAGTACAAATGTTCAACGTGAGTTAATTACAAGGAGAAAAATCAAACATAAAAACTTTGTCAACTTTACTTAATTTATTATGTTAGTTATTAGATAAAAATTAAAATACTGTCAATTTTACATTTTTTTATGAACGAGTCGTACTTGATCAAAAATTATAATACAAGAAAATGATGTTATTGAAAAAAATCTATACATATAATAAAATAGTAGGAAAGTCAAAACTGTACATAGAATATTTTTTGAAAAGAATACTTGGGGTGTGATCTACAATCGATACCGAAGCCAAAAATATAGTTTTTAGAATTTTTGTCTGTTTGTCTGTTTGTCTGTTTGTCTGTATGTATGTCCGGGATAAACTCAAAAAGTACTGGACGGATTTGAATGATTTTTTTTTTGTTGTATACGTAGTAAGTCTGGCCAACACATAGGCTATAATTTATCTTGGAAACTTGAACACCTGGTGCAGAATCGCAACGGACCAGCTAAACTATAAGGGTACAAAAATGGTGCGATAGCAAAAATTGTTCCGCGTGATGAGCATTTTCTGCTGAGGGAATAAATTTGAAGATCTGGAACACCTGATGTGGAACTCCAAGAGCCCAGCTACACTATAACATATACAGGAATGACGTCTTGGCAAAGTTGTTCACCCTGATGAGCACTTTCTGTTGACATATAAAAATTGAAGATCTGGAATACCTGATGTGAAACACCAAGAGCCCAGCTACACTATAACAAATACAGGAATGACGTTTTTGCAAAGTTGCTCAGCCTGAAGAGCACTCTCTGTTGACATACAAAAATTGAAGATCTCTGGAACACCTGATGTGGAACACCAAAAGCCCATCGAAACTATAACATATATATGTATAGGAATGAAGTCTTAGCAAGAGTTGCTCAGCCTGATGAGCACTCTCTGTTGACGTATAAAAATTGAAGATCTGGAACACCTGTTGTGGAACTCCAAGAGCCCAGCTACACTATAACATGTAAAGGAATGACGTCTTAGCAAAGTTGTTCAGCCTGATGAGCAGTCTCTGTTGACGTATAAAAATTGAAGATCTGGAACACCTGATGTGGAACACCAAAAGCCCAGCTATACTATAACATATAAAGGAATGACGTTTTAGCAAAGTTGTTCAGCCTGATGAGCAGTCTCTGTTGACGTATAAAAATTGAAAATCTTGAACACCTGATGTGGAACACTAAGAGCCCAGCTACACTATAACATAATAGGAATGACGTCTTAGCAAGAGTTGCTCAGCCTGATGAGCACTCTCTGTTGACGTATAAAAATTGAAGATCTGGAACACCTGTTGTGGAACTCCAAGAGCCCAGCTACAAAGGAATGACGTCTTAGCAAAGTTGTTCAGCCTGATGAGCAGTCTCTGTTGTACGTCACTAACAAAGTAAGATGCGTATTTTTTTTTTGTTTTTTGGTGTTTAAAATCCCATTTGATTAAGACAACACTGCAACACTCAACGTGTTCGTAGTCATGAAACTGTGACAAAGCAAAGGTGTTTCAGGATTGTAATGTAGTCGTCTTCCCCTGGAGGCGACGGCCCTCCACCGCGTCTATCGAGGCGCATCGCCAGGAGAATGATCATCTCATCCGCACGCAAAATACGCGCATATGACGTGGAGTTGCGGATACCAGCCCGCTATACAATACAATACAATCGCCAGGATGAATCCCAGGAAAGAGCTTCGGCGCGATCACAGGGCAATAATTATGGAGAGAGCGACTGTCGCAACCGAGTTCCGGGCACGCCCCAACTAGGGTTGCCAACATTTTTTTGTTAGAATATAGTTTTTTTTTGAAAAAGCCATAAAAAATATAGTACGCTTCAAAAAAATATAGTATTTTAGTAGGGAAGAATAAAAAATAGACTAAAGTTATATTTATACTTATTTTTTTTTTAACTATATTTTTTTGCACTTCTTCCATATTTTTTAAAAACGTGTTCGTAAATTGCAGGAAGTTTTTTTATTTTACTAATTTTAGTAATGAAATAGAAACGCAAAATATAAACATTTAGCTATTGTACGGAAATATAGTATTTTCGCGTACTGGACTGGACGCAGTGTCGGATAGGGAAGGAAGAATCGCCTGATTGTCACCACTGCGTGGATCGCCTGGAGAACACGGTGGAGCATACGGTGCAGGACTACCCACTTGGGCAGAGAACCGCCGTGTCCTCACTACGACGATAATCGGTGACCTCTCGTGCTTAGTATTGGTCGAGACCATGATGCTGCGGGGCGAGACAGAATGCGAAGCAGTCGCCTCCTTCTGCGAAGCAGTCATGCTAGCGAAGGAGGAGGCGGGACGCATGAGGGAGAGGACAATGTCCACCTCCAGCCCAGCCGCAGCAGTAGACGCCGATGGCGACAGACGTCGCTACACGATCTCCAGCCACTGTAGGCGCGGCCATGCGGGCGGCGAGTAAGAGTGCACGTTGTGTCCCACGTGATGTATTACCACGCTAAAAAAAATGTAATAGTCTGAATGTACCATGTCGAACAAAAAAGCCGTCGAGGCCGTGGACAGAACACTTTGAGACATTCGCCATGATGATAGACCCATGGACAATATCACGGTAGGTACTGTTCACCGGAAAATTCCGGCAGACACTGCCCGTTGTAAGAAGAATTGATAAGTTACGTATTCGGAGTCCCGTCAAGTATAACACTTCAGGAAAATTCTTGGCTATTTGATCGTGCGATACTAAAAAAATGACCAAACCGCTGCAATAAATGAAAACATATTAGCCAAAATTGTTGGGAATGATGTGGTTCACACGTCAGGCAATAACGTTGTCAATCAGGATGATGCCAGCAATACCCACTCGAGATTTTAAATTCATTAACTGCCAGTGGTCCTCGAGCTCATAAAATAACCTAAAAGTAATAATAATGCTTCTAAGAAATCTAACTCCACCAAAATTGTGCAATGGAACGCGACTAATAGTTACTGCATTACACAGAAATTTAAGCGAAGCTGAAATTCTCACCGGATGTGGCTCAGGGGAAACTGCATTGATACCGTGAATACCACTCATCTCCAACAATTTCCTTTTCCAGTTCAAACTCACACAATTCCCGGTAGCCGCTTACTTCGCGATGACCATAAATAAGTCCCAAGGACAGACCCTGAAGGAAGCTGATGTCGTCCTAAGGTCCAACTCTTTTTCCCACGGCCAACTATATATTACACATGCTCGCCTGTCAGTAATGCTGACCAGCTTTTTATTTTAGCACCAGAGGGAAAAACTACCAATGTCGTATATAAAGTGTTGTGTCTGGATGTTTTCATTTCATTTGCTTTAAAGTTTGTTATAGATTCTATAACAAACTTTAAAGTGGGACATCAGGTACCCTCACTTTCTCAACGAATTAAAAAAGAGAATATTGGTATAGGTGCCATATAACCAAATACAATGCGGACGAAGTCGCGGGCAACAGCTAGTACCTAATAAAGTTTATTGTGACCGTTCATGAAAGAAAACAACAAGCAAACATGCAGACTAGAGGCCTTCGTACGCGTTTTGTCGTTTTATGACGTAAAGTAAAAGTGAACTCTGACGTCACTTTGATCAATAAAATCAGTTCCTCGTTCATACACTACAGGCGCTTTTTCATTTTCGATACAATTTACGTTGTCTATAAATCAAGCACTAAGTACGATAAAAAACAAGTAGAATTCGTGCCATGTCTATGATTTTGAGTTTTTCTTCTTAGATGGCGCTCGTGTTTCATTTTGTAGATTTAATTAGGTGGATATTATCATTGTTTTGAACAAACAATATTTGACTTACAGATGCTGTTGAGTTAATAAAGTACGAGTATAGCCAGGAAAACGGTTTCTCATGCAAATTGGTTGTCAGTTTAAATTGAATTGGCTTACTGTACGTCATTTGTTATTCAGTTCAGAATTACATTTACTTATTTGCTAGATTTTGCAGTTGGTCAGTCTGTTCGGTTATTGTTTTTTTTTAATGTTGTAGAAATCATCTAATATTCTAGTCCTGCTACCCAGCGCCCACGGCGACGGACGTCGCTAGATGATCTCCGGCCACCGTAGGCGCGGGCATGCGGGCAGCGAGTAAAGGGCAACTCGCTGCCCGACCAAGGACCATGCCCGGGTCGACGGCGCGTTGTGTCCCACGCGCGCCTCAAAGAGCGTCAGCATAATGACGGGGCCCCCCTCTCAGAGGGCCAAAGCCTGCCGGGGTCGCGGGATTATTCCCTTACCGTAACCCCGGAACCTAACAGGCTATGAAGGACACCGTGGATTTTAGTCAGTAGAAGTCTGACAGTCCCTCCCGCCCTGCCCGGGGTTGGAGGACTCATTTGATGATTTTACCACGCTAAAAAAAAAAAAAAAAGTCCTGCTACCCAGGGGCCAGGGCAGAGCCGGAGGGACTATCAGACTTGTACTGACTAAAATCCGCGGTGTCCTTCAATAGCCCTTTATGTTCCGGGGTCACCGTAATTCGTTAGTCCCGCGACCAGCCTGTTTGGTTCACTAGAGAAAATATCTAATATACTGGAAATATTTAGTTTTGTGGTGTAACTATTTTACGTAAGACACTCACAAGATTGATGTGCAAGAATTCACAACTTTCCGATTAAAATAAGAATTGAACTACGAAGGTGACTATTGTAATTTCATAGCTGTCAAATCGTCAAACAAAGTTTAACAGAAAAAAAAATACCTATAAAAATCCATTGCCTAAAATATTTAGTTTTCATTCCACGAAAAAACTGCTGCATTAAAAGCCTGGATTTTTGTTTCGTGGAATCAAATATTTTTCATAATATTAAAATGTCATGGATTTACGCAAAGTTATGGCGGACTTACTAAAGTAACATGAGGTCACGCGTACGATTCCCGGGTTAGGCAGTGTTATGAAGTTTTTATTCTATTACATGGTGCCAAAAATATAACTGGCGGAATCATGGGTGTACTGTTAGGCAAATAACTGCCTCACTCTTCAAGGGTTACAGGGGTGTATGAACGTAAATTGAAACTTCACTGAGGTTGGAACAATGTATCTGTCATTTGATATTTGACGTTTCCTGACATCTAAGTGACATTCGACCTTGAAACGCCAAAGCAATTGTGAACTCAACTGTACTTACACAAAGTACCTACGTACCACGTACGCAGCATGGTATTTCAAACAAACCTTTGAAATCGATTGTAATGAAAGTTCATACGTATAAGCCAGCATACATAGGTACAATAAAAGATCATTAGAGAAGATTAAATTGATAATTGAAAAGATTGATGAATTCGAATTGTATTATTTAACGAAAATGGAAATTTAATATCTGTTGAAAGATATTTGTAGTAAATATTATTTCATAACTTTTAAGACTTAGATATCGAAGTTGGATATGAAGTTTAATTCAAATGGTTCAGTCGTTTCGAAAAATAAGAAATTCAAAGTTTAAATCCGTTCTCGTATTAACGTAATTGAATAAGATAAACATCTGTTATCTGAGTCCACTGAACATAGTTCTCACCTCAAAGGGTCTTTGATGTGGATGTATCTGTCGAGCGAGATAGCGCACAGGTTGAGTATAGATGCGGTAGAGCACATGACGTCACACGCCACCCAGGTGTCGCAGAACTGCTCGCCGAATACCCAGTATCTGTGGGGAGAAAATAGTGTTATAAGTTGGAAAAAAGAATCTGAGGCCTTACCACGAGCTCTTAACGCGATCCAGTTTAGGCTGTGGGAAAGAGACACAGCTATACAAGTCGTCTAGCGCCATCTCTTTCTCACAGCCTAAGTTTCACGCTTTAAGAGTTCATGGTAGGCCACCAGTCCCTTCATACACAACGAGATGGAAGTCTCCGATACTTTACGACTTTGGTATTCAGGCGACTATTCTTAATACAAATCCATAGAGGTTTCGTACTCAGGCGCGAATAAATGGATACCAAAGTCGTAAGGTATCGTAGATTTGCGTCGCGTTGTGTAAGAAGGGCCTTAAGCGACTCTCTGATTAGCCATCGATTTCTTTGAAAAGAAAAGAGCAAAGTGGGCAAGCCAAATAATTCAAACCTCTCTCACAACTGATTTACTTAAGATAGGCATAAAATTTTAAGTACATTATCATAGTTTACATTGACATAACTTAATTCAGTATAATGATCATTTTCCCACGTTTTTATATACTGACTTTTCTTGCATAACAATATTAGCTATAGAATAGCTTAAAATAGCATAAAAAGCCATAAAATAGTTTGGAACGAAAAAAGTTGGGGTATCTCCAAATTCCGAGGTCGTCCCACTCGCCAAAGGCACTGGAATCAATTATTATGCTTAATTTTTTTTTCCGAATTATTACAAATCTAAATAGACTAAATAACCTTTGAATTATGCCAAAGTATTACTAAGCTATTAAAACATATGCGAAAACGTATGCCAAACAATATTTCGCCTTAAAATTGTATGCCTTTATTTTTATTTCCCTCACATTCAGATGTTAAAATTTCTTTTAGGCTGGCTTAATGCAGTATTTAACAAACTTACCCGAGCAGGTCATTGACTCCTGCAAAGGTCATGACCGCTGCAGCTACTAGCATGTCAGCGATGGCCAACGATGCTAGGAACAGGTTCCCGATGCGTCGCAACCCTCGGTCCGTGTATATTGCGATGCAGACCAGTATGTTTCCTGCTACGCTGAGGAAGATCAGCAATGACAGGAATATACCTGGTGAGTAGAGATTATCATGATTATTATAGAGAAGTAGGTTAAAGGTGCGGTGGATTAATTTAAGATAAGGTTTTCCTTATGCAAGTAGTTTTAACTAATTTAAACATATTTCCCAGTAGCTTCCGCCACAACCAAAGTGAAGGGAGGAGAAATTTGATGACTTCTCAAACAAATAATGATAGTAGGTTCGATAACAGCACTGCAAAAAAATCTATATTAGCTACAGGTCAATATTTAGGGCCAGGCTGTTTGAGTATGAGAGTTTAAATGTATATATACGCAAAAGTTTTTTTTTTTAATTCCCTATTTAATCTGCGTCAGTTAGTCAATAACATTCGACCGTTACAATACATCATTATCGAGGTATAACCCAAAAACGGAGTCACCCAAAAATCACCTTCTATTTATACCAAAATTTACCCAATTTTCCTCACCCACTTTTGAATATGAAGGAAATTACATAACATTTGTATACACCTCTATCTGTTGGAGCGCGCAAATACTTCCAGTCTATTGCGCGCCTCGTTCGTTGCTAAGCGGTTCAATTTCCTGATGGTAACAAACTGGTGGAGGTGGCGCTTCTTATCGCTCTGATTTTCGTAAGTGTGGACGTGTCGATGATTAAGGTACCTTGTCAAGAAAAGGACGGGAAGGGAGGTGTTTCGAAAAAGTATGTTGTTGATAAATTTTGATTGATTGTTGTTGTTTCTTCAGAAAGGTCGAGTGCGCAGTACATGAACTATGGTCTATAAAGGTGAAGTTTACAGAATAGCTGCAAAAGTCGGTCTATTCTATTCTACTGCTTGCCATAATAAGAAAAAAAACAATCGACCATTCTACGAACTTTATCAAAATACATGTTATGATTCTAAAAGTTTTTTTTTGACAACCAAGTTGGAAAATAAACATCATTTATCATTACTGAAATCCTTTTTAGTAGACTCAAAAAAAGAGAACCTCCTGGGTTTTCAGTTTGTAGAAATCTTTTTTATTTATGTTACTGAGATTTATTGGAATGCTCGATGAGTTTTCTGAAAATTGTCTCACATTATAACTTGTCCCGACAATATGAAACACACTACAAAAAAGAACTATCGAATTTAGTTCAGTCGTTAGACCGACATAAGCAACTTTGTTTTAGGCTATTTATTTATTTATTCTCAGGCTGCTTTGGCCCATAGACATATTATACCTTACAAACTAACATACATTATTTTATAAAAACAACCTGTGTTAGTATATGAAAACTTAAGCCTTCGAGTATGTTAGTAAAAAACTTCACTTCACGGCACTACGTCATTGTACGTTCGTCATTTGCTATGTAAAGAAGAAGAGATATATTAGCTACTTTCCCTTGCCATTGCTGCTTCTCTGAAATCCCTGTATGTGTTCTCTTAATGTATTCTAACTTAAGATTTACTTAAATGAATATTATTTTACACAAATGTACACTGCTATTTGAAGTTTACTCGTAAAGCTACAAAGAGTAGTACAGAAATTCCGACAAGTTAAGCTAGTTCACGGAAACAGTTTTTCCATTAATTAATGTTGTTGTGATGGGTTTAATAACCTTTCGGACTTATTAACTCTTGTTTTAAGATTCTAACTTGCTTTTCAAACGTTTACTATGCGTTTCAACTGGTGGTATATTGTGACGAAAAATGTCGTTTAAGAAAAAAAAAATTTGTAATTCCTTTAAAGTTTTATCTTCCGATACTCGACTTTGCGTATCATCAACGAATGCGTCGATTGTTTAAATATCCCATCCTGAATCCCGTAGAAAAAAAAATCTATCTCTTTACCCTTATCTCTGCTGCCTTTCCAATATTTATCACCATGTTAATAATATAATTATGATTATTGTAGGCATAGTGTAAAGTGTTACACAGCGTTCATGTGGTTAGTACGGGGAAAAAAAATGCTCGCAATGGTCTCAAATGGATTACGGCCCCTTTCACCGGTCAGTACCCACCTTACGAGCACATAAGTATAATAGCTAGGTAGGTTACACTCACGGAATTTCCCGTTAGGGACTTTACCCATGACGCGACATGATTGCGTTTCGAACGAATTCCAACTACAAGTGAAAATCAACCTTACCACTATGACATAAGACATAAAACACGTTGTTATCTAAGGGTAAATGAAAAACAAAACACGATCGCCACGACGTCAAGTCAATCGAATTTCATAATTATTTCTTAGGGACTATGCTCCTGGCGCGATGCGACGCAATGCAACGTGATTCGAACGAGTTCCAACTACAAGTGAAAATCAAGCTTGCCACAAAGTAATAAAGATGCAATTCGATTGACTTGACGTTGTCATGGCCATCGTGTTTTGTTTTTCATCCACCCTTATATAACAACGTGTTGTATGTCTTATGTCATAGTGGTAAGGTAGTCCCTTAGTAGCTTGGTCGAATCGCGTCGCATTTCACCATGGGAAAAGTCCCTTAGTGTGGCCCTAGTGTTAGAAAAGCGTGCAAATAGTCACAATATGGCACCAAGATCATCCTATTTTCACTTGAAACGCATTGTGCATAAACTAATCAAAAAGTATTTTGCAGTATTTCCACCCAACAAGGATAACAGGAATCAGGAAATAATTCCGTGTTTCCACATAAAAATCTTACTACATCGATCTCTAGGGAGCGATTTACTCTGCTTCCATAGCATCTTCGGAATGATAAGCAGCGTCTAAACTTACCTTTTACCCTGGCTCAATAAGGAAATAAGATTTCTACGTGCTCCAAAAATATCTCAAATCTTGAACATAGGTCGGCAACCTCATTTAGTATTTGGGTATTGTAACACGGCCACGTGACAGACAGGGTGAATTTTTCCAATGTGCGTGGATGTTTACATACTCACACTATGAAAAATTGGCGCAAGGCTGATTTTGATAAAAAAAAGACTAGGTAGCTGTATTATTAGACCAATTGATAGGTACGCTTTTGACGATTAAATTCAGGAAAGAACAGATACGTATCATTATTATTACGTTTGTACTTTTTAGTATCCTTTATCCAAATGGCACTTATCCAGAAGGACAAAGGTTCAATTCATGCTCGCAGTCAAATTTTTCTTTCCCCAAGAAAGTCATACTTTTTATAGTGAAGTCCATTAATTAATCAAACGTACACCATAGATAAAGCATAGTTTGACATACCATTACACTTCTTCTTTCATTAGACTTCAGTTTATTCCCCGAAGGTTTAGGGCATAAGTGTACCTGATACTTCATCCATCCACCTGAACATTACAC
This sequence comes from Agrotis clavis, assembly GCA_954870645.1. Taxonomy (NCBI): domain Eukaryota; kingdom Metazoa; phylum Arthropoda; class Insecta; order Lepidoptera; family Noctuidae; genus Agrotis; species Agrotis clavis. The sequence goes on from OX940940.1 coordinate 9,152,857, forward strand.
GGCATATTTAATTGAAAGGAACGATAATAATGAACATGTAAAATCGACAAGACTTAGCAACTGTTCAGTGACTTGGAAGACGTTTCGCTGAGTGCTTAATCGAGAAAAAACGCGACGTAATATTGTTATGTAATGAATAAAAGTCTATTACTGTTTAAATTTAAACGGAGCAGTGGTGGCCTATTGGTATCAGCCCCGACTTACGAGTTGTAGGTCGTGTGTTCGAACCCAGCCAGGCGCATTACTTTGTGTAATTTATTTCATAACCACTGCTTCCAAAACGGTAAAGGAAAAAACCGTGAGGAAACCGGCATGTACTAGAACCAAAAATTCGAAGAAATGTGACATCCACCATCCCGTACTGGGCCCGCGTGGTGGATTATGGCCCACTCCCTCTCACAGAGAGGAGGCCTGTGTCCAAGCAGTGGGAACATTTATAGGCTAATGATGACGTTTTAAATTCGTAACATTTTCTTTTTTAACATGGGCTAAGACCTAAGAGGGAGCGAGTCTATCCAGAAGGAGCTGGAATTCTTGCACAATGACGGAATGCAGTAAAAACTATTTGGTGCCTGACAGGATCTGACAGGATTGTATACGCTAGCCAGACGGGCTTGGTGAGGTCTACCAACAAATTGGATCGCTCAGCCGTCACCGCAGGTTACAGGTAGCTTGTGGTGCCAGGGTTGCCCGGGTGGGCTGCTCGGAGGTGGATCCCAGAAAGTGGAGGTTGAACTGATTTTAATATTTTTTGTATATTTGGTTGGTATGAGTATAGGTCGTAAAATGTTTTTCACCGTCTTATCCCCAGCTTCGCAATCCTAAACTTTTGACGCTTAGGGGGCACGGGACAGCTAGTATTTTAATATGTATGTATAATTACAAAAGTTCGAACTTATAAATAAATAAATAATAAATAAATAAAAATCTTTATTCATACAAAAACCTTCTACACTGCTTAAACACTAGGTTACAAATTTCATTGAGAAAGGTACATATAAATAGAGCATCCCTGACTCCCAAACTAGGAGATCCTGTGACTTAGGAGTCAGTGTTCTGCTGTCACGTTGGCACACAAAACCTTTTATTGCAGAGTGTGTTTTTTTTTTTTAAAATTGAGAGAATACACAGGTTTGAAAGTATTAGCTTATTTTTATCAAAAATTTTAACTAGGAATAGGAGAATTTTATTGTGTTATGTGTGTATGTGTTGGTAATAGTGTGTAGTGTGGATGTGTAGGTATGTATATGTGTGTGTTAATGTGTACTGGGAAGTATAAGTGTGCGTAAGGGTGTCTGTATGATTGAGGTTGTATATATATATTAGTGTGTATTGTGTTGTGATCTAATTATAATTATAATTATGTGTAAATCGGTAAGAGTCGGGATTGTTGCACAATTACTGCCGGAGATGAAGTAGATCCTCTGTACGGGCGTAATCCTGATCTAAGAGCCAATTATGAAGACTAGACTTTACTTCATGATGTCTCAGCCCAGTTATTCGGGTATTTTTTGCGATGTTTCTATAGATGAAATCGCTCACAACATAGAACTGTCGCTTGGCGAATGCAGTCTTGTGGCTTATTGTTGGAAAAATGAGTTTTGCTCTACGCTTAGTGTAATCTGGTGGCGGAAGTGCTTTATGCCTCCTAAGTGTGGCTCGGAGAACAAAGAGCTGTCTCACTGTGAGTAGTTTGCAGTCCGCATATAGTTTTTTAGTTGGATATCTATATGGTTTACTAAGCATAACCTTGAGGACAGCTCTTTGCGCCCTTTCCACTTCGATAAATTTGGTTTTGGCGGCCCCTCCCCAAACCGGGATGCAGTAAGTAATAACGGACTGACAAAGTGCCAGGTAAACCATTTTCAAAATGTGTGTATCTGCACAGAGCCTTAGAGATTTGAAAATGTAAATAAGTCGTCTGACTTTTGAAGTAATGTTTTCAATTTGGTCGTACCATTTCAGTCCGTCATCAATCACCACACCCAGGTACTTCGTTTGGTTGACGCGAGTGAGCGTTGCGCATGAGCAGTGGTTGTGATCAGAACATGAGTGTGCCATAATTTCAAAATCGGGAGGTGCTTTGTTCTTATAATTAATAAAAAAGGGAATAAAATTGGATTTTGCCACGTTGAGAGTCAGAAGGTTTTGGTGCAGCCACTTCCCAACAGACCTTATCGACTGTTCCGCAGTGCGCTTAACATCGTTCCACGTCTTGCCATAAACGACAATCGCCGTATCGTCAGCATATGTGAAGATATGCGATTTTTGGAGGGACATCGTGCATAAGTCATTTATATATATTTGAAAAAGAGTTGGCCCTAGCACGCTGCCCTGTGGGACGCCATATGCCACTTCTTTTTCGTCACTTTGGCATGAGTCGATTTTGACTGTCATCTTTCTGTTTTGAAGATAATCCTTGAAGAGGTTTAGAGTTTTACCACGAATGCCTATACACTCTAGTTTGTAGAGAAGGGTGGGAACAGAGACTGTGTCAAAGGCCTTTTTCAAATCTAGGAAAATACCAATGCATTTTTGGTGGTCATCTAGCTTTTGTGATATGTATTGGGTGAGATCGATAACTGCGTCCTCTGTGGAGACTCCTTTTTTGAATCCGTATTGGTTGGATGCAACAATGTTGTACTTGTTCAGGTAGTTTACAAGGCGACCATTTATCAACTTTTCCATTACTTTAGAGAGAGCTGAGAGTACTGAAATTGGTCTATAATTGTTGACACAGTCTCTGGTCCCGCTCTTGTGAATTGGATGGACTAGTGCCTTCTTGAAGGGTTGCGGGAATACTCCTTTTGCTATGGAGATGTTAATAATGTGAGTTATTACCGGCACAATAGTCTTCCGGCAAACCCTGAGAAGATTAGTTGGTATTCCATCCCAACCTGTAGCGCTGTCATGCTTCAGGCCCATGATGGTGGACTCAACCTCACATTCAGCCACCTCAAGAAGTACAAATGAATTTACGGATGTGATTGGTGCAGCGGGTAGCTGCGAGGATGATGGAATTTTTGTGGCTAGATCAGCGCCAATCGTGGCAAAGAAGTTACATACTTTATTAATTGCTGCCTTTGAATCATGTTCGGTGTTTAGGAGTTCCGCAGGCGATGGACATTTCTTTTTTGTGTTAGTGATGTCTTTTATTTTATTCCAGAGTGATTTAGGATTACATTTTGCTTTTTCTAGTTCTTGTTTGTCATGTATTGTTTTAAGTTTTCTAAGGAGACCGTTACAATGGTTCCGATACCGTTTATATGTGAGTTGGGTGATTGGATTATCAGGTGACTTCCGTGCCTCTTTGTGTAGCTTGTCGCGATGGCGAATGCATCTTAGTAAACCGGGGGTAATCCACGGTTTCAAGTTTCTGTTCTTTTTAGGTATTTGGATTAATTTTGTGTTTACATTAAGAATATTTTTAATTACGGTTATTAGTGCGGTGGAGGCTAAGTTAGGGTCGTCTGTACCTATAATTTGCGAGAAATCCTGTCGTTCCATGTCTGCTTTGACACTAGGGTAGTCTATCTTAAGTATAGTATTTGCAGGTGCTGTTGACTTCATAGAGTTTGTGTCATCTATTTTTACAAGCAACGGAAGGTGGTCTGTAATATGAGAATCCAGGATAAGTACAGTAGTAGTTTTTTTACTTTTAAGGATGACGTGATCAAGACAGGAGTTTATTCTAGTTGGAAAGGAATGAGCAGGTAGCAGACCATGAGTAGCATTAAGGGTTAGGTAGTTGGCAGCACGTTCTGCTATGTTTGTTGGCATGATGTCTATATTGGTATCACCAATGAGACAAATGTTTTTGGTTTTGTCGAAGGAGCTTAACACATTATCCAGACTATTTAGGAACAGCTCAAACTCCGAGTTTGTTCTATATGATGGGGATCGATAGACAGCAATTATTGCTAGTTCGTTGTTAATTTGGCAGGTGAGACAGTTACCATTTATGAAATTTGGTTCATTTATCTGGTATTTGATTTTACTTTTTATATATATAACTACACCGTCATTCTGATTTTTAATTTGGTTTGTGTAGTAAGTGTTATAGCCATCCAAAATAGGCAAATCTCTAACCTTGCTAAGCCAGCATTCAGTTAGTATAAGTACGTCGCAATCAGCTTTAATTAGAGACAGTAAAGTTAACAGTTCATCAAAATTTTTATTTATACTGCGTATGTTTATATGAAGAATAGTGGTGGAAGCAGATAAACCTTTAATATAATTATGGCATTCATTCGGAGTACATGTATAGGCTTTAGCGACTTCGATATTGTCTAAGTCAGTGCTAATGTTTTCGATTAGATTAGCCATTTGTAGAGTAAATAATAATAATTATTAGCGTAAAATATGATAAAGCTAAGATACATGGAACGCGATGCCCAGGGGAGCTTTTTACCATGTTATAATTATAATTAGTACGAGTAATGAATGTATGTAATAATGAACTTGTATAAAGTAAAAGTGTGTGTGAGTGTAATGTGTGTGTAGTGTGTAAAATATTCTCACGTGAAACATTATAGAGAGTAATATCAGACAGTACAAAAATAAAAATAAAGACAAAAACATTAAAGGATATTGGTTCCAAGCAACATGAAAAAACTAGTGTTACCAACTCGAGCAGTAGTCATATTTTATTCTGGAGCTCCAGCAGGGTAGATTCCGATGCAATCAGAATTTGCTTATGTTCTAGTTGCTTGCGCAAGAAGATGTTGCCATTATTACACCAGCAAAATTTATATTCATGTTGCTTGGCGAATTGTCTTGCCAGGTAAAAAAGCTTCTTTGCTGAATGACACAGGTGCTCGTCCACAAATACCGGTTGTTTTTGTCCAGGGAGTCCTATTAAATGTGTATTCAGTTTATTTTCTTTAATTGGTTGTTTATTATTGAATCCTCGTATACGTGTTATCAGCTGTGACTTAATTTGAACACTCGTAAACTCCGCAATGATCGCTTTGCTGGTCGAGTTTCCCGGGACACGATATATGTCTCGGATATTTGCTGATGATATCGAGCAATCAACGGTATTTCCGATACTTGACAGAATTTTTACGAGATCAGTAGTCGACTCGTTGGGTTGCACAGGTACATTTCGAACCTCGACTGTTGAAGATCGTGACTTATATTGAAGGTCTTTTAATGATTTTTCCAGGGACTCTGTGTATTTGCGATACTCTTCAAACTCACTCTTCAGCGTTTTCATTTGACCGTTAATATCATCGTAAAATTTACCTATGGAAGTGACGGATTTTTCTATTTCAGCATTAGCTTTCTGAATTTGGATATTTTGCAGCTTCAATTCAGTTAAATCAGAAACCAGCTTTGTGATGAGGGCCGTTTGTTCCGCCATTACTTTCGCTGTAGCGTTATCATGATCTCGCTTCCATGACGTCAACATATCTCTGATCTCAAGCTTGAATTCTTCTAGTTGGTCACTCGAGGACACATCAACCCACGGGCGCTTATGGCGTGCGGTTATGTTGGTAACTTCGGGGTCATTCGCGGCCAGATTAATGTTTGGAACTGACTGTGATTGTTCGGTTGACATCTTAGGAATTGGAATTATCGCAGTTTTCGGCGGAGAACGTCGTATGTGCGCCATTTTAATAATTATTATAATGTTGTAGTATTAACAGAATAATCCAGGTTGTAGCACTAGCAAACAATCTTCGTAGCAGATATTAGTCTCGTAGTATTGGGGCGGGGCGTATCTTACTTAATTCGTAGCACTCGTAGCCGTACCTCGTAGCAGGGTCGATGACGTCTCTCGTAGCACTGTGACGTTGTCGCGCGCCGTAGCAGATCTTGTGGTCCGCTAATTATGACTGAGCGTTCAATGTTGGTATGGCGCAGCGGCGACAGGCACGACACTCCCACGCACCGATCCAAGCGTCCGGCAGTTCGAATCCCGCCAATCACCAAAAAACGGGAAGCGAAATTTGAAGATGGGTAAACAGTATTCACTATGTCTCTTTCTAGACACGCCCAAAAGGCGTAAACAGTCCATATAATCACTTAAGGAAAGACAGAGAATTGAAATTACACTTCTCCACCAATCAGGTATCAGTAAGGAGCACAATTTAAACACACGTCCGTACTCAAGTACTGCGACGAGCAGAATGACGTAAACACGTTCACTTTTATACATGTGAGTTGTTACGGTCGAATTTCGACCACACACTGGGCGACGACTAGTAACTATTAATTTCGATTACGTACTCGGCGACAACTAGTTACTATTAATCTAGAACTTACCGACAAGCAATATGGAGAGCAACGTGACAGCATCCGGGTCATCTCCCTCGTCGTACACCACCGTCGTCTCATTGTACTGAAGCGCCACCTGTCGACAACACATACATTATTCATTTAACCACGTCCTAAGTAAAGCGATCGTCGCTATCTTTTTGTATGGGTAATCTCGAATAATGACGATGGATAAGTCTTAAATGTTTTTATTACTAGTGTGCCACACTGGCGTCGTAAAGGTGCAATTTTAAAATAAATATAATACGAGTAACCTTTTTTTTTTAGCCTATACTGTCCCACTGCTGAGCAAAGGCCTCCCCCAATTCCTTCCAGGAATTCTTTTCCTGGGCCGCTTCGAACCAGCTCTCATGGTGAGTGTCTAGTTCGTCTCGCCATCTTTTTTCTGGGCCGGCCTCGGCGGCGCCGTCCATCTCCCGGCACCCATTGGGTGGAGATCTTCGCCCAGCGGTCTTCTTGCATCCGGCAGACGTGACCCGCCCAATCCCACTTCAGCCTAGCAGCTTACCTACCAACATCTATTATGCCAGTTTTGGAACGCAGCGTAGTGTTTCGCACCCTGTCTTCTCTTTTCACACCTAGAATGCTGCGTTCCATTGCCCGTTGGCAAACTCCAAGGCGGGACTTTTGTGATTCGGTGAGTGACCACGTCTGAGCACCGTAGGACGGGCAGAATACACATATCGATGAGTTTACGCTTCAGAGAAATCGGTAGTAACCTATCACTCAAAAATAATGTAGCTTTCCATTAGTGAAAGATTTTTCAAAATCGGTTCAGTAGTTTCCGAGATAACAAACTTTGCCGCTTTATAAGTATGCATGTTGCGTATTTACGTTGAAATGGCTCAACCGTTATTGGTGAATTTTAGTACTGACATAGATTGGGCCCTCAGACACAGTTGCTTGCAGTGGCTTTTTGTCGTAAAATTATGAAACGCTTTAAACAAGTTTTTAAATTTTCTAGGTTCACATGTCAACAGATAGAACACTCCGATGATGAAGTGGAGACTATGTATGAGGACGTAAGTAGGGCCATACATAGCTCCAAAACCCACTTTACCACCCGTTGTTATGGGGGACTTTAACGCAAAGTTGGGCAAGAAAAGCGGTGATGAGTTGAGAGTGGGGCAATTTGGATATGGGCAACGGAACCCTAGGGGACAGAGGCTGGCCGACTTTCTGGAGAAAGAGGAACTCTTCATGATGAACTCTTTCTTCCAGAAGCCGCCTCACAGGAAATGGACCTGGCTGAGTCCCGATGGTTTCACGAGAAACGAGATAGACTTCTTCATGACCGACAAGAAACGGATATTCAGTGATGTCTCTGTGATCAACAGGGTAAAAACCGGTAGCGATCACCGAATTGTAAGAGGCTCGCTGAATATCAATGTTAAACTTGAAAGGTCCAGCCTGATGAAGTCTACGCTCCGACCTACTCGGCCCCATATTCAAAACCCCGAAAGCTTTCAACTCGAGCTCTCTAATCGCTTTGCTTGCCTTGAGAACTTAGTGTCAGTGAACGAGATCAACGACGGGCTAGTGGAAACTGTCCGCACGGTAGGGTCTAAGTTTTTTAGACCCTGCCGTAAAGATAGACCTCAGAAATTGACCGAGCAAACCTTAAACCTCATGGCTGAACGACGTTTGCTACAGTTGCAGTCTTCCGATGACGCGAAGTCATATAGGCAGCTCAATAGACGTATATCTAAGTCCTTGCGACACGATCTGCGTCTCTTTAATACGAATCGTGTTAAAGAGACCATACAGCGAAACCAAGGCTCTAAAGTGTTTGCAAAGGACAATTCTATTGGGCAAAGCCAGATGACAAAGCTGAAACGGGAGGATGGCAGCATAGCGTCGACCAAAGCAGAGGTTTTAGGCGAGATCGAGAGGTTCTATGGACAGTTATACACTTCGGTCGCAAAGCCCGTTGACAGCTTGGTAGGAGATCCAAGAGCCAAGCTGTCCCGACATTATACCGAAGATATCCCGGACATCAGTCTGTACGAGATTAGGATGGCCCTGAAGCAGCTTAAGAACAACAAGGCGCCGGGCGAGGACGAAATCACTTCAGAGCTTCTGAGAGCGGGTGGAACACTGGTACTTAAAGTCCTCCAGAAACACTTTAATTCCGTCCTCTCCGAGGGCAAAACGCCTGAAACATGGAGTAGAGGTGATGTGGTGCTGTTCTTCAAAAAAGGTGATAACAGCCTATTGAAGAACTACAGACCCATCACGCTTCTAAGTCATGTTTACAAGCTGTTTTCAAGGGTTATCACGAACCGTCTCGAACACAGACTTGATGACTTCCAGCCTCCCGAACAAGCCGGTTTCCGAAGAGGCTATAGTACCATAGACCATATCCATACGCTGCGGCAAGTTATACAGAAGACCGAAGAGTATAACTTGCCATTATGCTTAGCGTTTGTGGACTATGAGAAAGCCTTCGATTCGGTGGAAACATGGGCGGTACTTGAGTCACTCCAGCGATGCCGTATTGACTATCGGTACATCGAGGTGTTGAAGTGCTTGTATAATAACTTGTCGGTCCGAGTACAGGAGCAGAGCACGAAGGCGATTCCATTGAGAAGAGGCGTAAGACAGGGGGACGTTATCTCCCCGAAACTGTTTACTGCCGCAATGGAAGACGCCTTCAAGCTCCTGGAATGGCAAGGACTTGGCATCAACATCAACGGCGAATACATCACTCACCTTCGGTTTGCCGACGACATCGTAGTCATGGCAAAGTCGATGGAGGAACTCAGCATGATGCTCGATGGCCTTGACCGAGTTTCACAACGGGTGGGCTTGAAAATGAACATGGACAAGACGAAAATTATGTCAAATGCCAATGTTGTGCCCACCTCAGTCTCTGTTGGAAACTCGGTACTCGAAGTTGTTGACTCATATATCTACTTAGGACAAGTAGTCCAGTTAGGTAGGTCCAACTTCGAGAAAGAGGTCAAACGCCGAATCCAACTCGGTTGGGCAGCGTTCGGGAAACTACGCAATGTCTTTTCGTCCGACATACCTCAGTGCCTCAAGACGAAAGTCTTCAACCAATGTGTGCTACCAGTGATGAGTTACGGCACCGAAACGTGGTCTTTCACTATCGGCCTCATCTCAAAGCTCAAAGTCGCTCAACGAGCTATGGAGAGGGCTATGCTAGGTGTTTCTCTACGTGATCGAATCCGAAATGAGGAGATCCGTAGACGAACTAAAGTCACCGATATAGCCCACCGGATTAGTAAGCTGAAGTGGCAATGGGCAGGCCATATTGCTCGCAGAGCAGATGGCCGATGGGGTCGAAAAGTACTAGAGTGGAGACCACGGACTAGCAAGCGCAGCGTAGGACGTCCACCAGCAAGGTGGACAGACGACCTTATAAAGGTCGCCGGAAGACGCTGGATGCAGGTCGCTTCCAACCGGTATCTGTGGAGATCTAAAGGGGAGGCCTATGTTCAGCAGTGGACGTCCTATGGCTGAGATGATGATGATGATGATGTCAACAGAGTCATTCAACATTCCGGTATCTCAAACAATTAATGAGTAACATTATGAATGCGACGTTTGGTCGCTTTAGTTAGGACTTGGGGTTTGATAACATTCTTGGAAGACGGCAGGAAATGATTATTGAGCTGGCAACATTCTTGTGGGGTGGTGTGACGTCATGGATATAATTGACGGATGTTTGGATTAAGTATGAGATTAACGTTGCGTGTGCGAGAGGAAGATACCATGAGTATTATTTTCTTGATAAAAACAGTCCGATGACTAATCATTTTTGTTAATATCTCATGAGGTGTTGAGAATAATTAAATGTTTATATTATGAGCTATCAGTCAGGTCTAAAAAGGGTTTACCTCAAGTATTACTTTAAATGTCAAAGTTTCTGATGATTCTGAAGATGGATGGATGTTTGCTACTCTTTCACGCAAAAACTATAGAACGGATTTGGATGAAATTTAGTACACAGACCGTTTATAACGTGGATTAACACATAGGGTAGTTTTTATCCCGATTTCGATGGAACAATGGGATAATTTTCGAGTTGTAGCAGAAAAAGCCGCTGGCATTAGGTTTGTTATTAAACAAAATAATTATAAATGCGAAAACTTGTTTGATGGATGGATGTTTGTGACTCAATCACGTCTGAAGAGATCTTGATGGAATTTCGTTCAGAGATAGGTTTCAGCAAAAGATTACATAATATTCAAAAGACTTTTTCATCACAGTTATTACTTAAAGAATGTCATTACATTTCAGGATATGAAATTTCACTTTCACGTCTTTTAATCACCTCGAACTTAACTGCAAATAGTTTCCAAACTACTTGTGGTAAAGCAATTTAACCACATGCTGCGAATGTAATACCGATCACATGTTATGAAACTTGAATAAGTTAAGTTAGTTCGATGATTTCAGTTCAAGCTTATACGCCGTACGGCATTTCATACAAACTTACAAGTCCTTATTTTAGTGGGTACAGGTAGTACCATGACGTCTTCAAGCGAGAACGAGAACGATGTGGGAAGGAGATGGTGATACACGACTTGTATAGCTCTGTCTCTTTTCCACAGTGACTACTCTCAGGCATGACCCCCAGGCATGATGTTATGTTGTGTTATTGTGTAAACAATGCTTAGATCACTGTTGTTTTGCTATCATTTATTGAAGTTTTCCCTCGATTTATTTAGGATGAGAATCCTGATTCAGATCTTGATTTGATGATCTTCCGACCTCCCGAAAAGTATAAACTTCCAAAAAAAAATCTAATCAGGCCATTGAGAAAACTGGGAACGAACTTAAAAAAAAACAATTGATTGAAAGTCGGTTAAAAAAAATGATCGGGAATATTATAGGAGTATTATAGTTTTCTGATAATTTTTAGATCTATTTATCCAACTTATACAAATGAAGTTTCATCAAAATAAGTTTGGTACTAAAAAAAATAACTTACAAGGTTTGTATGAAAAGCCATTCGGCTAGTACCTATGTTCAAGTTTTAACTGGATTATGGCAACGATGTGATACCTGTACAGAACTTAATTTTGTTTGTTTGGCGAAGTGTCATATTGTGATTTTGGAACTACGATATTAGTTTTGGTAGTTGTAAATAGTTTCCATTTTGGTAGGCAGTGTTTCAGTTTTCAGTCAGGCTGTGTTCAAAAACAGATTTGTTCAGAATATTATAAACGTTTTATTTTTGAAGTAATCTCATGTTCCTCATTTAGATTCTAATTAAATATCTTATAAAACAATGCTTTGTTTGTGATTCACTGAATACCATATATCTTAATTTGACCTTGTGAAAAACAAACTTTAACGTCGGTATAAAAAATAAGTCTTTTTGATATAATTACTTTTTTCAAACAGCTTATTCTTATTTTTTGACTACAATGTTATGATCAATTTTCCAGTTACTACACTTCAGCCACAAACGAAAACATCAAAAAGTTGTAAGTTATTAATCTCTTTTAAGATCAACGAAGTGTGTAGACAACGGAGTCTGCACCAATATAACTGCTATTCAATCTGCTACAGCGTAGTCATTACAATCATAAATATTGTGCTACTGTATAACCGCTCTTCATACGACGACGCACCTACGCTGTAGTGCAATAATACACAATAGGGTAGTTTGCTGCATAAAAAATTGAAAATCTGTTTAGTTAGAGTATTGAAAAATAACGAACACGTATTTTTTCTTTTTTAAAATCAATGAATATTATAATGCTTTAAAATTCGGGACTGGGGGACCCGAATTTCAAAGCGTTTTATCTAAATCAACTTGTGACGTCATAATGCCTGTAAAATTATACCGACCGAGTGACGTATGTGATTTTTAAAAGCGAGTCAATTTTCATTTATGTAACAAAAGAAAAAAATATGCGTTAAATATTTTTTGATAATCTATGTTTCCGACTATTTTTTTTGAGTGAAGTAACCTATTATTGTACTACAGCGCAGGTGCGACACAATCCGCTACGGCGTAGGCACTACGCAGTACGCTACGGAGTACGTGCTACGCAGCCGGCTACGGCGTATGTGCGCTACCGGCACAGCGCGGCAGCGTGTAGTTGAGACGCAGTTTGCTATAAATTATGATAGCGTAGGTGCTACGCAACCCGTTTTAGCGTAGCAACTACGAAGTCCACTACGACTTTGCTACTACACAAAATATATCCAAAGAGTAAAAATAATATCACTCACATTGGTAGGTAAAACAGAGGCGAACTCCATTTTATAGAAGTTGGCTCCAGCGGTGCTTGTTCATCCTCAGGTCTTGGTGTCGACCTTCATAAGGAAGCTGTCCAGTTGGCTGCGAACCCTCGGCGTCACGTGAAGAGATGCCATTGTGGCCTGTCTTTACATATCTGGAACAAAGGAAATACTGTTACTTATAATTTACCAGTGAATTGGATTTGCTTAAGCCAAAGTAAAAAAGAAGTGTTAATCTTGTTCAATTCTTTTTGCGAAACGGTCTTACTTCGGTTGAAACTTGTGTAAGCCTTCAGAACTCGGATAAAATTTTGCCGCCATTAGGTACCGTCAGTACGTTTGCTATCAAAATATCTTTTTCAATCGATTTCACGATTGTACTGTCCCTACAAATATAACGGTGTCTAATTAGACCACTATTGTTGTATAACCTAAATGAACAACATAATTATATGTTTTAAAGTAATCTCTTACTCCCAGTCTATTTCCATTTGTTAACACTGGCTTTGCCACCTCTGACGACAAATTGGAAAAAAAAACCTGCTTGTCTCCACTCCCTGTACATAATTACAAATACCTTGAGATAAATGTAAATATTTCACTTTATGTTTTAAATGAAATCGTGCCTAAATATACTCATAAACATATGAAAGCCTGGTGCTTTCCCAGACATCAATAATCCATAATTATATTCCTGACGACAGGTGCGTGTCAAAGCCTCTCTATATATCTATTGGTTCGGAGACTCTTTTGGTTGAAATTCCATATTATTATCAACCTATCAGAAGTTCCATTTGAAGAGGAAATGTTTTTATAGTTATTATAATTGCCCTCACTTTTTTTTAGGTCATTTTATCATCCAAAGAGGGGAAGGCAGTGTCAGACTAGTACTTCCTTCAATATGGCCCTTTTCGTTCCAGGATCATGATAACTTGCCTGGATACATAGATGGCGCCGTCACTTTGCTGAGAGCCTTTACTAAGGCACGTGTGGAACAAGACGTGTCGTTGACCCGGTCTTCGTCCAAGCAGCGAGAAACCCACTATTTGCTGTCCGAAAGCCCACGTCTACGGTGGCCGGAAATCGCTACGTTAACGTCCTGGGTGTCTTCCGCTATTTGTTGATTACGCCCGCTTACGGTTTAACTTTTATAGAAAAAAGTTGATAACAAAAGCGTAAACTACTCACGTGGCCGGTACCATGAAGGGTTTATTCCACTTTGTTCACCTGGGTGATATCACCTGGGTAAACAAAGTGGACCACTTGGTGTTCTCAATTCACCTCAATCACCTGAGTGATATCACCCAGGTGAATTGCGGACACCAAAGTCCACTAAATCGCATATGAAAAGTCACCTTTGTTCACCCAGATATTTTTCCGAGGTGAACAAAGTGGACAACTTTGGTGTCCACAATTCACTTGGGTGATATTTTTCCGAGGTGAATTGAGGACACCAAGTGGTCCACTTTGTTCACCCAGGTGATATCACCCAGGTGAACAAAGTGGAATAAACCCCATGAAGTCATATCGGTAAGTCTGTCAAAGTAATTTGACATGGCGTCAGGGATGGCAAGATGATTGACTGTCACACTAGGCGCGGGCTTGCTTTCGGTAATGAGTGAATGGGTAGCTCACCGTCTGACCAAGGACCACGGCGCATTGGTCAAATTAATGATTGACAGCTATACTGCGTGTTAGTGGTTCGATTCCCGTATGGAACAAAATATTTGTAGGTATGATTTACAGGTACTTCTGGGTTTGGTTGCTGTTGCTGTATGTGAGTTTTATATGTTTGTAAACGCACCCACGACATAGAAGAATTCCTATTAAGAGCCAACTTTAAAAAGTCTTCAGACTTTTCCACACCAAATTAAGTCTTCAGCCACAAAAACCAACTGTGTTACGGAGTTTGTTAGAATAGAATTCTTGAAATTTTTTTCTCAGCGTCTGTACCTACTTGTATACTAGGATATGGATGTACAGTCACGTCCAATTTTTTTTCAACTTTATTAATTTATCAAACTTGTTCGTTTGGAAGTACCAAATTATTTTCGAGATGGAATTGATTTGTTCGTTAATTGTTTGTAAGAAGTTTTTGAAAAATTCCTTTTGTTATTAGGAAAAAAATGAAGCTGGTTTTTCGTGAAAATTGTGTGTGTACTTTTCGTATGTTATAAAATACCTATACAGTACAACGGAATACATTATATAGTATTTTTGTAATTGAGGTTTATTACACTGCACTCATGGTAAAGGTTTGTATTAAAATATCAAGTGATGAACTTGGCACTATACTATTCAAGTATAGTGCCAAGTTCATTAATAAAACTTCATCAACCGTTTTTTAAAAGGGTATTATATTAAATTGACCTGTTTTTCGAATGTGATCAGTTACACGGGTTATCAATTTGTAGATGTTCCTGGTCTGAGTTTTTGTGTACAATTGAGTTTCCATCTTTGAAAACACACCCATACTAATAATAATAATTCCACAACTTTCACACAACGCCATCTAGTCCCAAGCTAAGCAGAGCTTGTGTTATGGGTACTAGACAACTGATAAACATACTTTTATGTACAGTCGGCCAAGAAAGTGGTGTACCACCCTAAGGTTGAATATCGCTTGCAGATTCATAGGTGATAAAGATTAGTTTCGCTTGCAGATCGATCTGACAACTTCTATTGCTGTCTTTATCTGATTATTGATAACGACTATTACTGTTTGTAACGTGACAGCTGTTCTTAGTTTGAACTTGATGGAACCAATGACGTCGTAAAATCAACGGCGGGGGGCTGTAGATTTTGATGACAAAATTGTATCTACAAATTCAGAATTGTAATCAACAAGTTACATAAAATTGTAAAGGCACAAGGCGAATCCACAAACCTACAATTTCTGTAAACTTGTAATTACAATATCAATAAAAAACAAGCTAAAAATAGATTTATCCTTTTATTAAATTTCTACAATCAATTTTAAAATACTTATAACAAACAAAAACATAGCATATATAGTAATATTTAGAAGATATTGAAAATTTTTAAAAATTAGAAACGGGTGTAACCGCCGTTGGCCTCTATAACCTCTAAAAGACGAGACCTCATTGAACCAACAAGCCGTGAGCAAATATCGGTTCCCCGCATTTCCTCCCAAATATAATTACAGTGACTAATAAGAGCTTGTTTGGTTCTTTCATTTTGATGCGACCATCGTTGGACCATAAGGCCCCAAAGATTTTCTATCGGGTTGAGGTCCGGCGATCTTGAGGGCCACTGAATTACCCTTACGTCAGTGTGTGAACGAAACCAGGCTCTTACGATCCTCGCATTATGAATTGAACAATTATCTTGAACAAAATCAAATTGTGGCACTTCGTTCTCCGGGTAAACATTACGGACTGTCGGTAGCATTGCATTCTGAAGCACGTCGATATAATTTACAGCCGTCGCTCGAGGAGGTAGAGAACACAATTCTCCTACACCATCCGCACTCATCCAGCCCCAAATATTTACGGAAATTGGACCTGATTCTCTATTTGGAATTACATGATCATCTTTATACCGTGTTGAATTATATCGCCAAAGGTGAAGACGTCCATGCTGACTGGATTTAAACACTTTTCATCACAAAACACTGTATTAGACCAATCAAACTCTAAGTGCTCTCTGGCGAAGTTCAGACGAGCAAGTCTGTGAGCATCCGTCAAATATATTTTCTTGGCGTAATGCCTGTGGTGCAACCCCATGTAATGTAGATGATTCCTTATTGTTTGGGCACTCACATCGAACATCTCCGCAAAATGTTTTGTGGGCTTAAAACCATTGATTTCATATTCCCGTCTCATGAATTCTCTATCGTTATTGGAGAGTGCAGGCCGGCGACCACTTCTTCTGTGATCCAACAAACTTCCCTCCTCTCCTTCACGACGAATCCAAAAGCGGACAGAACGCCTCGATATATTCAAATTCCGGGATATCGCACTGATACTGCTTCCCTCATTAAATTGGGCAATTATTTGTGCTCTTTCGGCAATGGTCAAGTTGGCAGGCATTGAGATGATTTTATATGCAGTTGATTGAAAAATAACACGGAAAATATATCGTTTTTTTGCATATATTTGACAAAATGTCAATTGTCAGTTTTCTTTTTCAAATGGAATTCGGTTGTCTATTTAAATAGTTTTTATTACTTTTGTTTGGAAACATTTCAATTGCTTTGTAGAAACTAATGTCCTTTTCATTTATACTAAAGGTTAAAATGTCATGTACTTATATGTGACATATGACGTATGAATACTAAATACATAGGTTTACGTCATGATAATGTTGTCTCTTTCAGTAATATCTTTTTATAACGAACCTTGTTGTAATTTTCGATGACCGGGAAACTAAATCAAAACTGGTACACCACTTTCTTGGCTGACCGTACCTATATTTCTAAATGCATAAATATTATAGATAAATTACACCCAGACACAGAACAAATGACCGTGCTCATCACACAAACATTTGTCCTGGGTGGGAATCGAACCTACGACCTCCGGCATAGCAGTCAGGGTCACTAACCACTAGACCAACAGGCCTGTCAAACCATGACACAGAAGAAATTCCAAGGGTGAAGAAAGTGTTTTAGTATACCTTATTCTATGATTTATTCTCGTTTTGAACCGAGGTTTCGGCCCATATTTTAAATACTGTCGATTTGACCCATATCACTAGCTATTCAAATTAACAAAATCGCGTTCTTAAAACAACGCCAAAAAAAAAACAAATTTAATCATTATCAAACAGCAAGTAAATTGAGAACCCCGAAAAACTCATCAATATCCGCACCTCAACTCGTTGTATTAATTAGAGAACATTTAGCGCCGTCACGTTTCCATTTAAGACAAAGAAATTTCGGTTGAAACTGTTTCTGAGATGATCAATTATGTTTTCGGTGTTAATGTACGTAAAATAATTCATTCAATCAGTAGCACTCAAAATTATAGCACAGTATATTATAGGCATGATGACAGCATCAATGAAATACGAATTTATATTTTAGTCTTTCAGTTGGGATATTGACAAATAATGAACACGTAGATTTAATTTGCTTTATGTACAAACTATAAATAAAAAATTACTAGTAATACCTATGTACAAAAAAAAAATAGATAAAAGAAAAAAAAAAACATTCAAAGGAACACGTATTTTTTATTCTACATATATCAATGAATACTCACAAATTGAAAATGTGTATAACTCGGGGCTCACAAAGTCAGTACCCTTATCACGAGTTTTCACTACTTTACAGCGTCTTTCCAGTATTTACAGCGATTCTTGCATGGAAAAATGGAACAGCGCCTCTGGTGTGCGAAGAAGGAACAAATTTTTTCCTTGAATTTTTTTAATTTAAAAATGTCAAAGTTCCAGATTACTTTACGTCAGAATAACTGAAAACTCATGATAAGGCCTAAGGCCTCTGGATGTGCAATTATACCTAAAAGTAACATTGTGTTTAGAAGCTTCGCATCTTTCTCAATATTTTATTCAGACATTTAGCTGGGTACTCACAAAGCAGTGATGCTTGTAACCTATCAGATACGATCAAGTGAGTATGTAGGCACAAGCCCGCTGCGAACCGCTCGCTGTAAGCTCGCAGTGACCCGCGAACACAGAGGCGGCTCGCAGTGTGTTCGGACGAGCCGTACCCACTTGCAGGTTGATACAGTATCTGATACGTTACATGCAACACTGCCAAGTGAGTACCCAGCTTTTTGTCAATTTTAAATGACTTAGGCTGGTTACGCACGTACAGTACCCGAAAATAAATAATGTACCTAGATCACACCCTTTTGGAAAGATATAATCTGCTAGTTTTGGCTTCTTACTACTTTATCGTGATACGAGTAGTATACGGCTGACGTGACAAACGTTACTTAGTAGTATGTGTACGACGAGCCGGTTTTTTTTTTCAAGTAGATCTTAATTACTTTGCCACGTCTCACACATGGTTATTTCATTATTGTATCTCATCATCATCAGCCGAAAGACGTCCACTGCTGAACATAGGCCTCCCCCTTAGATCGCCACGCCGAACGACAATTCGCCACTTGCATCCATCGGTTGCCCGCGACCCTCACTGTGTCGTCGGTCCACCTAGTGGGAGGTCTGCCTACGCTGCGTCTTTCGGTCCGTGGTCGCCACTCGAGAACTTTTCTTCCCCATCGGTTATCAGTTCTACGAGCGATGTGGCCTGCCCATTGCCACTTCAACTTGCAAATTTTATCAGCTATGTCGGTGACTCTGGTGACTTATTGTATCTAATAACGAATATCTATTAATCGTGGATAATGAACCAGTAAGGTATATTGAATAGTCATCGGTATACAACATGCAATTTGATACCTTCATCGATCGTCAGTCAATAAGAGCTCACGCGACAAACAAAAAATACTACCTATAGGTTTGAAGACAATGACGCAATGGCTATTTTGGGCTTGATTTTATGCAAACAAAAATGGGCGCCCAACGCTACGATCAATACGTAAACATGATCTACTGCAAAGCATTTATTGATGTAAGAAGTCGAAGGGAACTCACTAAACCAAAGTGAAACTCGCATACGAGTTCTTGCTCCGTCTAAATGAGTAGACGGAGCAAGAACTCGTATGCGAGTTTCACCACATTGCAGTGTGTGTTTGATCAACTGAATTCGTTGTACATAAAAAGTCCGCAATGTAACGTAACTCGCGTGCGAGTTCTTGAATCGTCTAAATGAGGCTTTAGTCACTTGCCGCGTCTCGGGGTCTAATTCCTCAGTAACAGAAGTTTTGACAACGAGCCCGAACTAAGAATGAATGATATTACAATTTGACAAACGACTCAAAAGTTCGTAAATCCGTTCCAGTGTTTTTGTTGACGCACTTAGAAAGTAGACACCCTTATGCCCGCTCTACAATTACAGTGCAATTTAAGTAGAAATCGCTAGATTATTAATCACATCAAAATCTTTACTTTACTTATTCTTATTGTAATAAAGTTTAATATTTATTTATCTAGCCTGCTCTATCCCACTCATGGGCAAAGGCCTTCCTCCATCCCTTCCACTTCTCGCGCACACACGCGTCCTCCTTCATTCTGGTGGAACCTATCCAATTCGTCTGACCATCTCCTTCGTGGCCTGTCAGAACCTACCATTCTTTTTAAACTTTGCCTAACATTTAAACTTTTTGTTGTAGGTAGAGGTACCATGGGTGCGTTTACGATTATTTAATGTAGATAATACGAGTATACTCGTGAATTGAGGGAATTGTATTATACCTTCGCGTAAATGTTCAGACATTACTGACGTGAATTTTACGTAACTGACATAATATAGCACAGAAATATCGCTGAATGACATGTCAAGAAGCTTGGAGGGAATCATTTATTAACCTAAAAATAAAATTACGTCGATAGATCGTGCAAATGTTTTAGATCTAAACGTATACGCATGACTTTTTCTCAAGAGGTTAGGCAGAAACTACAGAATGTGACCTACAATAATTCCCTTTTCTTGCTGGTAAAACCATCAAATGAATCCTCTCTGCCCTGGGTGGAGTGAAAGGGATTGTAAGACTGTCCAATCTTTTCTTTTAATAGCTTTAAGCGTTCCAGGGTTACAGTTATTTGTATAGACGGTCTGTCAAACCTGCTATGATTCATACATACTGGTTTCCCCAGATCCACGTATATAAATTTGTCTTTTCTGGATATCCTCATCAATAATTTTAGTGTGTAATATACATAGGGGATGCCCTAGGACCTATGGCATGCCCCGTTTATGTAGGGGCCTAGGAGTATTATATAATGTGTTAGTAAACCATGGGTGGGACCACTTAAATCTACTTTGTACACAAATACATTCTGTAGTCTCCTTTCGCTCATCATTAAACCATTTAATTATTTTTATTATTGTCATTACATAATTAATTGTACATATTAAGGCGGAATAGGCCAAGTTACTAAAAAAAAAAAAAAAACGAAAAATCGATTATCAAAAAATATTTGACCCCTATTTTTTTTTGTTACATGAACAAAAATTGACTAATATTTACAACGCATCTAAAAATCACAAAACGTCACTCGGTTGGTATAATTTCACAGACGTTATGACGTCATAATCCCCACTCCCGAATTCCGAAGCGTTTTATCTTTGTAAGCATTATTAATTTAATAAAACAAAAAACATGATTGTGTTCATTATTTTTCAATCCTCTACAGAATTAACAGATTTTCAATGTATTGATGCAGTTAAATACTATTTACTAGTTATTAGTTATACATTAAAAAACGTTATTACGAAGTATCGTGACGTGTGTTACAATATACATTACTTAACATATCAATTATTTTAGTAACGGTAACTGTGGTTGAATGCTGTTTTGTCGTGTTTACCATTAAATTCTGCGCAGTCGAAATTAACGTTTGAATTTTCGGAGGATTGCTGAGTAATTTTCACTGTATTGATGTTTGGCAATTATTGTTGATTTTACCTTGGTGGAAATTTTGCACGTATAACGTGTCTAAAATAAAACAATAATTTGATTACAGTTGGTTAGTAGTGTGGATGTATGAAGAGGAAGAACAAAGAAAATATGGATGGATTGTGTAAGGAATGAAAAGAAAGAATGAACTGTTGAATCGATCCTAAGTAGAATAGGATAAGAGCTGATGTTGATGCAATAGGTAACGATTTGTCTATTTAGGGCTGGTTTTTCAATAGTCAATTAAGCGTTACCTGAGGAATAAAAATAACGATATGACATATTTTCCATAGATAAGCTGACAAACCGCCATTTTTATTCCTCAGATAACGGATAACTGACTATTGAAAAACCAGCCCTATTAGTGTCATAAAAAGACGAGTATACATAAAAATTCAAAAATTTACCAAATAAGTATTTTTAATGTTTTTGACTTTGTTTCATGAAAGGATAATTTAATTGTAAGAAATGGGTAGAAAAAATAACTTTTGTCTAGCGACATACATCGAAACTAACCACTAGTTTTGATACAAAGTGCAAAGAAGGAAAAAATTAAAATTTGAGTTTCAATAGAAAGTTCCGACTTTTCGGAACCAAAGTCAAACTTCCGTAAAATCTTTACTCCAAATATTCCAAAGACACTTGACTTAAAGAGCGTTCTTTAAAGTCATGTTAACACTGGTATTTGAAAATTGGACTGGTACTTTCACTTCGCCTTCAGCTTTTGCTCGTACCTCGAGTGCAATGGCAAACTTTACTCACCAGGGTTAAAATGTAGGAACTTATTACGATGCAAAGCAAGATAAATTCGGCACGTTCCTGATATTTGGACATTTAACCCGCCCTGCCCTGGGTCGGAGGACTCATTTGATGATTTTACAACGTTAAAAAAATGGTATAGGTGCAATGTATACTACGAGTATAGAGTACCCTTTACCGTAAGGAATAGCCAGTTAAAAATAAAATTGACGTAGTAATATGGTTGCTAAGTAATTTCCCTGATTATACAAGATACCAATCATTAACGGAAACATACCTACTTAATCTACCGACCGTTTCCTGTTGAGACATCTGTCATGTCAGTAATTTGTCTATGATTTATTGGACACGCTTCGTAGCACACGACGAATCAATGATGTTGATTCTCGTTGAGAGACTACTTGCGTTGTCAACCTGAGAGTTATTAATATAGAGTTTTTAAGCTATTGCATAGCTTCTATCGCGGGCCTTGAGCGCGGGGACCGAATCCAGAAATTCCGTAACGAAAAAACCTCACGCTCATTTAATTTAATTAAATTATTAATTTATTAAATTAATTATTTATTTATTTATTAATATAATAATAATAATAATTTGTTTTTTTTTTGTTTTTTTTTTGTAAGAAATATTTAAAAATGTAACTTGAATTAATATCAAAGAAAAAGCAATACTGCATGAATAAAATAAATAAATAAAATTATAATTGCATAAGTTGATACAAAATGCTATGCAATAGCTTTACCGCGGAAGTCCCCGAGTGCCACACGTCTTTTTTTATTTTTTATTTTTAGGTAATTTTAATTGTATTTCCATTAGAACTGGAAAATAAGGAATTTCTCAATGTCACTGTGTTATTTTAACACATTATTCCTTTATTTTTTTTTAAACTTATAAATTACATTCTTAAATATTTTTACAAAAAAGAAATAAAAAGCATTTAAAAATATAAAAAATAGCAGTCCACCATTACCGGTAACAGGGTCCGGGCTACCGGTGGTCAGGGCTCTTGAGAGAGGAACCTCCTAACAATACGCGCCGTGTCCACGAGTACTGCCTTCTGAATCAAGCGCTTGATCCAGCCACCCAGCGAGACACACACATTATTATTAATATCTTAATTTGGCCTAAGCTAGGATTTTCTCCTGTATCGTGGGTACGTTTAAAAGCAAATAAATTCACGTGCACAAACACCCGGAACAACTATCGGCAGATCAAGACTGCACCAAATAATACCTTTAAACCTCTTTTTTGGCACTACTACGAGTTTTCAGGTTTTTGTGGTTTAAAGTAAACGTGAACTTTGACGTTTTGCTGGATACGTTTGTATATACACCGTGACTTTTTAGTCGTCTTACAACGGTAACCCAGTTCATGTATCCAATGACTATAACACGTTTATAATAAAAAAGTAGGTTATTTAAGAGATTTGAAAAATTTAATAATAAAACTTTAATTCGTTATTATGACGCAAGGCGTAGTTAGAAACACCCTTGTCTCATAGAAAATTGGAATGGAATGATCTGCCCGACTATTGCGCTGGGTAGGTATACTCTACAGCTTGATACGTAAACATTTTAACAGGGTGTTTCATATTTCTAATGTAAATAATAACGATTTAAAAAAAAAACTCGCCTAGAGGTATTTTAGGTCGGATACATAAAGTGGACCACTATTGTAAGACGACTAAAAAGTCACGGTGTATATGAATGAATACTTTAAGTAAAGTACGACCGGTACAGTCAAATACGTCGAACTTGTGCGTGCGGGCCTCTGGATGCGTACTCACGAGGGTTGGTTTGAAGACTCCTGTCTTTCAAAGCTTCTCAATAGTATTAGGTAGGCTTGTACTCGGCATAATTGTTCATAAAAACTATAATCATAAAAGATTAAGAAAAGATAGTTACGTAAATTGACTTCACACACCACAAATACAGTACACACACTCAGACACACCCCACACTCGAATTAAACACACATAACACATAAAGATACCCTCGACCATAAATACATTGAAATAAAATCCAAAGTCCGAAAACATCTCAGCTTCAACACCAGATTTCGGAAGTTCTTTACATTTCCCGTTAAAGTGGAGAAGCAATTTGATTCAAGTGGGTATGATAATGCCATCGAGGGGTATTATAGGGCGATCACAATTTGCATGAGCCTTCGAGGATTCCGATTTAATATTTTATTAACCGATTTTTTTTTATAACAGGCATTTTATAGCTTTTTGGCAGATGTTATATGTATAAGAAATAATGTTGCCAATACGCATTTTTGTTTCTAATTTACGAAATATTTTAAAAATTTTATTTTTTTCCTATAGTACTTCATAATCAGAGGTCGGAATCATTTAGAGTTATTTTGGTACCATACTTGCATCGTCATTGTTGATATTAATATGGATCTTCCCGGGATTTCTAACAGACAATCTCGTGTAGAAAACAGTATAACAAAAAAAATAGAAACATCAGAGATAGATTACACAAATAAATTGTGTAAACTTAAAAAAAATGTTTAATTAAACTCGGGATTTCTCTGCTCTTAAAAAGTAGGTAATTCCGGGAATTGGGGCATAATAATATCCACTTTATCTTTTGCTGCATGAAATCAGTGTAACTAAAATCCTACCTAATTCCGACCTATGATCATAATATCATCATCATCATCATCTCAGCCATAGGACGTCCACTGCTGAACATAGGCCTCCCCTTTTGATCTCCACAGGTACCGGTTGGAAGCGACTTCATAATCTATACCTATAATAAAATTGGAGTGTCTGTTTGTAATATTGAAATAACCGTTTTTTTCCACTTGCATATGAATATATGTACAATACATACACCAAAACAACATTTTTTTAAATTTTTGTCTGTCTGTCTGTCTGTTTGTCTGTCTGTTTGTATCGGCTAATCTTTGGAATGGCTGGACCGATTTTGACGGGACTTTTATTGGCAGGTAGCTGATGTAATAAGGAATAACATAGGGTACTTTTGTTTTAGAAAAATCTTTTACTTTAGAAAAAAAAATGGATTATGTGCACTTGGTATCACAACTTCACGTAACATTCTGAAATGGCTGGACCGATTTTGACGGGACTTTTATTAGTATGTAGCTGATGTAATAAGGAGTAACTTAGGCTTATTTAATTTTAGCAAAATCTTTCATTTTTGAAAAAAAAAAAAGATTATGTGCACTTGGTATCACAACTTCACGTAACATTCTGAAATGGATGGACCAATTTTGACGGGACTTTTATTGGCAGGTAGCTGATGTAATAAGGAGTAACTTAGCCTACTTTTATTTTAGAAAACATCTTTTATTTTAGAAAAACATATTGGGATTATGTGCACTTGGTATCACAACTTCACGTAATATTTATACGCAACAATTTGTGAGTAAATTACATTAAACTTACATTAAGTTTGTAATTTAATCGTAATCAGTTTACATCTTATAACAAAATGTAAATTGATAAAAATTATAATAGTGTGTCCGAATATAGAACCAGCGCCATCTCTCGCCATTACTCGATCAACTGCGTGCGTATTCGTTTTAGCAAAAATAATATTATAATGGTTTTAGGGTCTGTACGGTCCAACCGTACAATTATTCATATTGTATCTGTTTACGTTAATCAAGCAGTTTTGTACCGCGTGCGTAATATGAGGTATATTACGCACGCGGTACAAAACTTCGCGTTCGGTCACCGCCGCGTGTACTCACAGTTGTCAATTGGTACAATTTCAATACAATCAGTGTTCAGTACCAAACCATCTTTTATTCTCTTCCACCATCATCTAATCATCCAGCAAGGGATCATACAGGGTCAGTTCAGACCGAGACGCGAAGCGACGCGACGATGCGTGAAGAGGCCTGAGGTTTCGCGTTGCGCCGCGCTGCTTCTCGCTGCGCCGGCTGTGCTGCGATACTCATCGCGACGTCGCGAGGCGCATCCAGACTTCACGAAGCCGGGCTACGCAGTGAGGAGTGGCTGGATAGGCGTCACGGCGTCCTGACCTACCGCATGACGCAGGTCCTCACCGGACACGGATTTTTCGGGAGGTACGAGTACCTGTGTCTGATGAGGAAGGAGGAAACGTCTGGGTGTCACCACTGCGAGGATCGCCCGGAGGACACGGTGGAGCTTACGGTGCAGGTCTGCCTCGCTTGGGCAGAGCACCGCCGTGTCCTGACGACGGCGATAGGCGGAGACCTCTCGCGCTTGGCATATGCATATGCTGCAGGGAGAGACGGAGTGGGAAGTGGTCGCCTCCTTCTGCGAAGCAGTCATGCTCGCGAAGGCGGAGGCGGGCTGAGTGAGGGAGAGGATAGAGATGGAGTCCTCCCTCCACCCCAGCCGCTGTGGTAGACGCCCAAGGCTAAGGACGTTGCAAGGCTATCTCCGGCCACCGGAGGCGCGGGCATGCGGGTGGAGAGTAATGAGCAACTCGCTGCCCGGGTCGACGGCGTGTTGTGTTCCACGCGCGCATCAAAGATCATCAGCAAGATGACGGGGGCCCCCTCTAGAGGGCCAAAGCCTGCCGGGGTCGCGGAACTTACCTCATTACCGTGACCCCGGAATGTAAAGGGTTATTGAAGGACACCGTGGATTTTAGTCAGAACGAGTCTGACAGTCCCTCCCGCTCTGCCCTGGGTTATGATGATTTTACCACGATAAAAAAAAAGAGCGCTCGACCGAACTGCATGAAATCTATACGAAAAATAGTAGAGAAGTCGCCACGAGGCAGCCTCGGCTACGCCTCGCGGAGTCGAGAGGCGTTGAGAGGCGTCGACCGGCGCCACGTGGCGTGCTCTGCGTCATGCGGCCTCGGCAGGCGCAAGGGCGCGCGTCTGCTTGGAGATGCGTCGGTCTACGCCGCGAGACGTCACGTGGCGCAGTACTGAGTGGCGCAACGTATTCAACATTTTCACGACGAAATGTGTATCTTTTCGCGTAGAAAATAAAGTCGTATTTTGAATGGCTCTTAAAAGTGTGCGCGCATCGACACGTCGCTTCGCGTCTCGGTGGGACCCTCATCTTTCGAAATGTTTTGGTTAAATCGTCGGCTAAGAGTGTAAACCTGCTAACTCACTTTTACCCAATTTTACAGGAGACAGATAAAACTTAATAAATTTGAATTTTACAATTTTAGGTTAAAACCAAAAATACAGTTGGTGTATTTTTGGATATTCTACATGACTAGAAACTAATAAAATAGTAAAATTTGGTTTTTAATAAGTTATTAGTGTTTTTGTGACTTAGCTGGTTTTTTTTGGTAGCAAATGTTTAATTTTGTGGACATAGCAGGTTTTTCGAAAGATATCCAGAGTAAAATAAATTTAATTGTTTAGTTAATTTTACTTTATTTACAAAACATAACTATATTATAATTTACTATATTAATATTATATATAAACTATATATAAAAACTGATTGTTAATATGTACAAAAAAAGTTTTTCTTTTTATATAAATTCAAAGGGCGTCAAAGAATACGTCCACATCGCTGCAATGGGAACAGTGCCGAGAACGCTGGCCACATTGCCACGTTGTATGGCAATGCTGATTCGTTGGCATAGGAATAGGCCAGCCCTCTGGTCACCTGAAGAGTCGACTAATAGCCTGGCGATATCCTTAAAAACGTGAGCACTCGGACCCAATGGCCCTAGAGTTTCAACCCTTAATGGCTCAAACACATAGCTACTAGCTAAACCAATGTATTTGCGCCGCTTGGAGTTTTCAGCACCTGCATCAGCAGCGCCAGCACTACACGCTGTACTAGGAAGATGGGATGACGCAAGGGTGTCGACACATGTTGCATCCCACACCACACCACATCTACTCAGCTTCCACGGCATTATGGTCATACCATTTGGTCTGTTCCCATCGTCGCGTGCCAAGCCTCTGGGTTCTAAGACGGCTGGCACCCCGGCGGTGCCAAGAGCACGACGGATTATGTCGTTTAAGCTTGAATGTCGTGCTAACCGACCGGCACTCCTGCTACAGAAATGGCCACGGTGTCCGAGGCAGTCAACTATTTCACCACATTGACAGCGTTGTGGCCCCACAAGGAGCGCCCAAACACAAGTAGCGACCCGGATGGTTGTGTCACCCAGCATAGTACCTGTGTTGGGGACGCTAGCGCCTGAAGCCAAAGGCCCAACTACCACTCACCCACAGCCAGCAGGCGGGCATGCTCCGCAGTATTGGTGGACGTATTAATGAGATTATTCCGGTCAACTTGCTCAGCGACTTATCCCACTGTCTCTGGGGAAACGGGTTCACGGGCCGATCCGTATCTGAGCAAGCCACTTTTGGCTTGTTCAGATACGGATTACGGCTTTGGCACCTTTGCATCGTTAAACACGGAAAAACTATTAGCACCCTCACTACATAACGGGCGCCAAACCTGCTCTCGGGACTAAATAAGTAACTTTCACCCCTTGAATAAAAATGTACTATTGTAATTTATTACGATAAGTACAGTTTACAGCAGTGCAGTGGTGGCCCAGTGGTATCGGTCCCGACTTACGAGTTGTAGGTCGTGGGTTTGAACCCCGCCAGGCGCATTACTTTGTGTAATTTATTTCATTACCACTGCTCTCAAAATGAAGGAAAATATCGTGAGGAAACCGGCATGTCCTAGAACCAAAAATTCGAAGACATGTGACATCTGCCAACCCGCACTGGGCCCGCGTGGTGGATTACGGCCAACTTTTTTAGAGGATAACAAGTGGATAACCCAAAAAAAAACTTATTTATTGAATACTAGACGTAAAACGAAAATTGAATAGTAATAATAAAGGCTTGCCTCTACTATATTCCAACCAAGAAACCTTGAAAAAATCGAGTTAATTGACCGAAAACTAAATTTTTATTGCACGGAAAGTTGTCACGCCGAAAACTCAATACAAAATGGCGTCAATCATGGAGTTAGCCGCGCAATTTGAATTAAGTGTATGTGGCTGTTTTACGCATCACACTTTTTTGCCGATTTTACGTTGAGAATGTGTGTAGCTGCTTTTACAGACTGTGTGGCTTAACTTTCTCTTACAGACTGCATCAAAATGTCATTTTTGGTCAAAAGTGGAGTTAGCAGGTTTACACTCTTAGCCGACGAAATTCGATCTAGGGTCAGCTCAGACCGAGTAACCGGGACCGAGACCCGTTAATTTTGAAGTGCGAAGTAAACAATAACTTGCTATTTAAGTCAAGTAGTTTTATTTACTACCTACGTAGTTTGTAATTTTATTAGTCTTCATTCTCATCTATACCTATAATAAAATTGGAGTGTCTGTTTGTAATATTGAAATAACCGTTTTTTTCCACTTGCATATGAATATATGTACAATACATACACCAAAACAACATTTTTTTAAATTTTTGTCTGTCTGTCTGTCTGTTTGTCTGTCTGTTTGTATCGGCTAATCTTTGGAATGGCTGGACCGATTTTGACGGGACTTTTATTGGCAGGTAGCTGATGTAATAAGGAATAACATAGGGTACTTTTGTTTTAGAAAAATCTTTTACTTTAGAAAAAAAAATGGATTATGTGCACTTGGTATCACAACTTCACGTAACATTCTGAAATGGCTGGACCGATTTTGACGGGACTTTTATTAGTATGTAGCTGATGTAATAAGGAGTAACTTAGGCTTATTTTATTTTAGCAAAATCTTTCATTTTTGAAAAAAAAAAAAAGATTATGTGCACTTGGTATCACAACTTCACGTAACATTCTGAAATGGATGGACCAATTTTGACGGGACTTTTATTGGCAGGTAGCTGATGTAATAAGGAGTAACTTAGCCTACTTTTATTTTAGAAAACATCTTTTATTTTAGAAAAACATATTGGGATTATGTGCACTTGGTATCACAACTTCACGTAATATTTATACGCAACAATTTGTGAGTAAATTACATTAAACTTACATTAAGTTTGTAATTTAATCGTAATCAGTTTACATCTTATAACAAAATGTAAATTGATAAAAATTATAATAGTGTGTCCGAATATAGAACCAGCGCCATCTCTCGCCATTACTCGATCAACTGCGTGCGTATTCGTTTTAGCAAAAATAATATTATAATGGTTTTAGGGTCTGTACGGTCCAACCGTACAATTATTCATATTGTATCTGTTTACGTTAATCAAGCAGTTTTGTACCGCGTGCGTAATATGAGGTATATTACGCACGCGGTACAAAACTTCGCGTTCGGTCACCGCCGCGTGTACTCACAGTTGTCAATTGGTACAATTTCAATACAATCAGTGTTCAGTACCAAACCATCTTTTATTCTCTTCCACCATCATCTAATCATCCAGCAAGGGATCATACAGGGTCAGTTCAGACCGAGACGCGAAGCGACGCGACGATGCGTGAAGAGGCCTGAGGTTTCGCGTTGCGCCGCGCTGCTTCTCGCTGCGCCGGCTGTGCTGCGATACTCATCGCGACGTCGCGAGGCGCATCCAGACTTCACGAAGCCGGGCTACGCAGTGAGGAGTGGCTGGATAGGCGTCACGGCGTCCTGACCTACCGCATGACGCAGGTCCTCACCGGACACGGATTTTTCGGGAGGTACGAGTACCTGTGTCTGATGAGGAAGGAGGAAACGTCTGGGTGTCACCACTGCGAGGATCGCCCGGAGGACACGGTGGAGCTTACGGTGCAGGTCTGCCTCGCTTGGGCAGAGCACCGCCGTGTCCTGACGACGGCGATAGGCGGAGACCTCTCGCGCTTGGCATATGCATATGCTGCAGGGAGAGACGGAGTGGGAAGTGGTCGCCTCCTTCTGCGAAGCAGTCATGCTCGCGAAGGCGGAGGCGGGCTGAGTGAGGGAGAGGATAGAGATGGAGTCCTCCCTCCACCCCAGCCGCTGTGGTAGACGCCCAAGGCTAAGGACGTTGCAAGGCTATCTCCGGCCACCGGAGGCGCGGGCATGCGGGTGGAGAGTAATGAGCAACTCGCTGCCCGGGTCGACGGCGTGTTGTGTTCCACGCGCGCATCAAAGATCATCAGCAAGATGACGGGGGCCCCCTCTAGAGGGCCAAAGCCTGCCGGGGTCGCGGAACTTACCTCATTACCGTGACCCCGGAATGTAAAGGGTTATTGAAGGACACCGTGGATTTTAGTCAGAACGAGTCTGACAGTCCCTCCCGCTCTGCCCTGGGTTATGATGATTTTACCACGATAAAAAAAAAGAGCGCTCGACCGAACTGCATGAAATCTATACGAAAAATAGTAGAGAAGTCGCCACGAGGCAGCCTCGGCTACGCCTCGCGGAGTCGAGAGGCGTTGAGAGGCGTCGACCGGCGCCACGTGGCGTGCTCTGCGTCATGCGGCCTCGGCAGGCGCAAGGGCGCGCGTCTGCTTGGAGATGCGTCGGTCTACGCCGCGAGACGTCACGTGGCGCAGTACTGAGTGGCGCAACGTATTCAACATTTTCACGACGAAATGTGTATCTTTTCGCGTAGAAAATAAAGTCGTATTTTGAATGGCTCTTAAAAGTGTGCGCGCATCGACACGCGTATCATATTGAATAAAACAACAAACATTTTATTCGTTTGGTTCAGTTTTTTTTTAATCCCTTCTAGAAAAAAACAAACCTGTCGCAAAAAAAAAAAATAATCGTAGCCTAAATGCGAAAAGTCCCAGGAATCATAATATCGTGAAGTGAGCCTTAGAGCAATTTGAGCAAGGTAACTTAAAACTCTAGCGTCAGAAACGCCTACGCAACGTCAGTCTCGACTTAGTATACAGTCGTCTCTTAAGGCAGTTTCTGGATCACAGGAGAGTTTGGAGGACCACTCACGTGAGTCTGAGACTTTTCACCGAAAGGCAGTCGCGCTTAAGTTCGCAGAGAATTCTGACCGCGACTTTGCTCTCCCAAGAAAGCAGCGAGGACCGCAAAGCGCCTTTGACCGAGAGCATGACGCCCTCTCACGTGAGTCTGGAGACTTTCACCGATAGGGATTCGCGGCACTAAAAAATACATTGTTAAGTTCCGACATCCACGCGAACGAAGTCGCGGGCACAGCTAGTATACAATAAGGAAAATAAGTCCCGAATCCAAATTTCCACATTATGATACCTGGAAAGCACATCATTATGCATAAATAAAATCTTTATCTATAACGGGTTCTTTCCAGATATTTATTTCCCTTAGGAATTCATTTAAATTAATTCAAAGGGCAGCGGTAAAGGGATACTTAGATTTCCGATCATCTGATAGCATCTCTTGGGATATGAAAGGTTAATCATAATTTATTACAGATTAACTTTTCCGAAAAAAAAGGTAAAATGTAAAATCTTTTTCGGATTTCTCGGGCTGATTTTGATTAATGTCCCGAAGGGAGATAAATGACAAAATAATCAATGCGAATTTTGTCAGCTCTTCATGATTGATCGAAACGTTTTTTCTAATAAACTATCAATGCTAGATAACGCACAGTCTAATTTGGTAGATGTACGTATATAACGAGTTATGGGTGACTCGCTGTTCGACATGGTCATGCCTGGGTCGACGGCTCGTTGTGTTCCACGCGTGCCTCAAAGAGCAGTCAGTAATATGATGGGGCCCCCTTAGAGGGCCAAAGCGGGGTCGCGGGACTATGTCATCAGATAACCCTAAAACGTCAAGGGCTAATGAAGCATCACTGTGGATTTTAGTCAGTACAAGTCTGACAGTAACAGTAAGTAGGAGGATTCATTTGATGATTTTACCACGAAAATCAAAAGGTCTCAATTATGGTTTTGGGCTAGATTGAGGAGTGAAGATTAAACAATTTTAAAATAAATAAAACGGCAAAACCCCTTATCCTCAATTACTAAGTGCATTAAACCCTAAAACAACCTCCCGAAGATAAAACCACTTATCTAAGTAACCCTTGACTAAAACAAATACACTTCAATTTTATTCCAAGCTCTTTTAAGTTTTATTCCAAGCACTTTTAGGTCTCCACTTAATTGAAACGATTACAGAGTAATATAACATTTTATTGTCTCTTGGGTCGTTCATAGGTTGTTAAATTTAACATTTAGAAATAACAGTAATGGTGATATCAGAGTTGGAAATTGTTGTTGGAAGATAACGGTCTGCGATGAGTACTGATACTGAATACGGAATGAGTTTGAAATTGTGGTACTTTGTAGGTAGATGGTGGGTAGATATAGAGGCGGTAGCAAGTGCGTGACGTAAACGTAAACCAAATAAGAGAATTTTAGAATCAGAAATAGATTTTTTTTTAACTTTTTTTTTATCGTGGTAATATCATCAAATGTATCCTCCTACTTAAGGGGGCAGGAGAGACCGTCAGACTGTCCTTAAATAGTGCTTTACGTTCATGGTTACCTGAAAAGACAGTTCAGCGACCCCGAACCGGAAATATCATAGCATAATAATAATCAGCCTATAATGTTTCTACAGCTGGGACACAGTCATACAACCGTCTCTTTGTGAGAGGAAAAAAGAAATGAAAAAAATAAATAAATGAAGAAGTGTTAATTGGATCATAGTCAAACTCAGTACATTTTACTTCTGCCAAACTACAGAGCAGTTTGTTGGCAGACGCAGCTCCCACAATACACCCAATATTAAGGACGTATTTACATTATGAAAGAACACAGTTTCTGTCAATTTGACAGCGTAATGCCCCACGAATAAAAACAAAACACTAACGAAACATCTATGCCTCGTATACCAGAAAGAAAACTACAAGAGCATTTGCAATGTTTTTTACGAAAATTTAAACAGAGTGAGATCCCGTGGCTTCTAGACACTAGTTTATTTTCTCAGTAGGTAACGAATGGATAATACTTTATGTATTTGTAAAATACTGCGTTCTTGCCGCAGTTGGATAATTGACCTATTCAGAAATATCAGACGAACCATGGCCGGTTCAGCGCTTGAACTTGCCGATGCCGAGCCGCCAATCTAGTCAGGATCAATGCTGCTAAGACCAAGGCGTGAGTTTCTCCAGAAAAAGGAGCCAAATCCACCCGGCTCTATCTTTTTGAGGTGGAACAGTAAAAATTACGGACCATCGTGGCCATGATTACTCGTTAGTCCCGCGATCCCGGCAGGCTTTGGCCCTTTTGGTAATTTATTCAGCAGCTTGGTAGAAATTTTAGTACTTATCTATCTGTTGTATATAAAGCCTACAGAGATGTTGATGCAAAGACAGTTAGATTCACACTTGTGTATTCGACGCCGCCGTGCCGTCTATTAGTATGTGGCGTAGCGTAGCCATATATCTACTTATAATTAGATACTGAATCCGTGAATTCTCGGCACAATACCGACACTGATCGGGGAACAGGCACGAACGCGCGTGAACCCCGCGAAAACCATCCACATTCTCGTTCGCGCCTGGTCACGGGGGTTTACGGCACTAATGTGGAGCCGCCATCACAGTGTAAAGCCGGGTCCAGACTGGTGTAATGTAACGCGAATCCACCGTGTAATGTAACGCGAATTCTAGGTGTGGACGGCACTGCCAGCATTACATGTAGGTAACGCTCTCGGCTGATCCATCGGCTGTCGGTTTTTGCGCGAACACAAAGGCGCACGCAGTATTCGCGTTCTCAATTTGCTTTGAGTTCGTGTGCCGTCACACGAACTTTTCATGCAGATTACACGTAATCGTAAGATTCGGGCTACACCAGTCTGGACCCGGCTTTAGTAACCATACTCTTCCGAAACGGCTTGACCGATTTTATGAAATTTTATAGGCATATGGAATAGGTCTGAGAACGACTATTTATTTTTCATACCTCTAAGTGATAAGGGCTATCCATCCACACCTAAAATTCTATTTTTATTTTTAGGACAATTTTTTAACATGATATTGATCCTTATCCACATTATTCATTAGAAGCATTTGAGTTTGAACAAAATTGCCCTTGACTTCATTTCATTTGAATGAATATCTTAGGAGATATCACAGTATCAAAATACTACCACATCAAAATAATGACGGGTGGACAGGGCATGTCATGATTGCGGCGGTAAGATCCCTCTTCGAAGAGTGGTTGGAGAGGCGCTACGGCGTCCTCACCTTCAACCTGGTGCAAGTCCTCCCGGGCACGGTTGTTTCGGGAGGGATTCGGCGGCAGGCAAGGGAATGGGGAAGAGTCTGAACGTGTGAGGGAATGGACATCCTTTACCTCTTTCCCACCCACCGCTGCAGACACCCTGGGCGTTGGAAATCGCAGGGCATATTCCAGTCGCTTGTGGACGGGGAGCAATGGGTAGCTCGCCGTCTGACCAAGGTCTAGGCCCGAGTCATGGCGCGTCGTGTTCCAGGCGCTCCTTAAGGGAACTAATGCGGACGGGGCCATAGGGCCCAACGCCTAATTTGACGCGAGTGAAACCGCGGGCAGAAGCTAGTATTTATATAAGATGTCTCTAGAAACATAAATCAAGTCGAATTGGGGCATGGACGAGATCATTTTCAATCTTTTTGCTTCTGATAATGTCGGTGCGAACTTATACGGTAAATAAATTACGACCACTTTTCGGGTTCAGGTAAACAACCAATGCCTCTAGATGGAAATTAATTAAATTCTCTAACTTTGAAACTAAATTAGAATTTATGATTGATTGAAACCTCTTAGTAGCAGTGATACACAAATCTCTAAGTGTTTGTGTCCGCGAGAATACTCATTGGTCGAGGCCATGCTGTGCCAGGACGGCGACGGCGACGGCTGTCGTGCCAGACATGGAACATTTACCTAAATTGATTTTTCGTCCCAATAAATCCTTATACTTATTCCAAATTTCATTGTAATCGTCGGAGTCATTTTCGAGAACCGTAAAATATATTTATTTTTATGCGCGTTTAATAGTATAGGATAAGATTCAGTTATATCCGCATTCAACACATTGATAAATTTACATTACAATCAGATCAGAATTAAAATAATTCAAAATATTAATTTGTATCAAGAAAGGTTGGTTACGCTGTACTCTTTGCGATTGGGAAAATTCCTGGCCACCATTCATGACCTACGGAATTTCGAGTTACTACATTTTTCAAATGCAATTTGATGTTATGACGAAGATACTAGCGCCGCGTCTAAAGGTCATGAATGGTGGCGAGTATTTTTAATTTTAATGATTACGTGACTAATGTCAAAATCGTTGCGAGCGATACGTCCTCCCTCAATAGGCGCCTCGCGCCGTCTAAATCAAAGAACAAACTGGTCTTGGTTTTATATTGAATTTTGTCATTGCATTATAATAATTGTTTACACTATTATTTTACTTTTAAATGAACTAATTATTTTTTTGATGCAAGGTAACTTATTAACCTTAGTTATTCAGTACTTTCTAATTAAATACCCATTAAATATTGATAGATAAAAAATATAATTTCTGACGAAAATTAGTCAATATCTTCCTGTTTTGCGGAATTATTTTTGGTGTATTTCTGAATGAAAAATAAAGAAATATTCTCTAAGACTTAAAATATACTATATTTGCCTACTTTCAATAGTTTTAGGAATGTTAAAATATGTTATTTGTAGAACAAAAAATGTACCTAAACACAACACGATATGGTAAACATGGCAACGGCAGATCGTTTTTAAAGTATTTAAAACTATCATTTTCAAGAAAAACGTCTCTATCATGGGAAGATAAAGAACCAATCTGTTTGTATTCGTTATTAGTTTTATTCGATTTGATTCAGTTTAGTCAGAAAATGTACCGAAAAAAGGCATAATTTTGTGTCAATTGCAAACGCGTCCTTAACGTATGTACGTTCACTTTTCCCTTAATAGAGCGGGAGCTCGTAACAGATGTCCGTGACCAATTTCCTCTCAAGCGATAATCAGCAGACTACATGAGGGAGTCGTATCATGAAGATTCGTGGAAATCAGCTGCTGTTCCGTTGGTGGGATAAGCAGCAATCGCCGTTCAAAAACGTAGAAATAATATTTTTTTTTAGTCATTTCCTCCCAACTGAAACCTGGTTTATATTGAAGAATACCTTGTATCACGAAGAATAAAACCAATCAGCCGACGGTACCATGGTGGAATACACGTCAGCTGGTCACTCGAACATGTAATTTTTTATTATATTTTCAGTGATTTCCTCTCAACCCAAATTTAACCTGATGAAAGTTTACATGTAGTTATGGCTAAAAACAAACGTCAGCTGGCTGTATCTCGGTGGAAAGATCGTCAGCTGATACTTTGAAAATTACAAACAGGACTAAGGCTCTCAGCCTAAATATGCATTTAGTTCAAAGTTTTCAATTCCTCCCTACAGAAAACCTGTTTATATTGACGCTTACTCAATATCACGATGAAAAAATACATTCAGCTAATGTTTACAGACAGATAAGGATCAAATTACAGAGTTATTCTTATTAAACTGGGCATCAGGAACATATGTGATTCCGTAAGAGATACGAAAAAACTTATTTAGATAACTTTAGCTCTTTTTTCAGTATAAAAATTGTAGCATTTTTATTTTTTTGGTCGAGTGTTAATTGTTCACTAAAATGAATTCGCTAGGAACAATATTTGGATTATACAAAATGTGCAATACCTTAAAAACTACTTAACCGATTTTCGTAAAACAAACTGTACAATAGTTTTTACAACAAGACCAACACGTAACTTGAAAATGTATTTTTTTGTTTATGGGGTTATTGCAATGAACTTTATTTTAATGTGTTGGTCTTGTTGTAAAAACTATTGTACAGTTTGTTTCACGAAAATCGGTTAAGTCGTTTTTAAGGTATTGCACATTTTGTATAATCCAAATATTGTTCCTAGCGAATTCATTTTAGTGAACAATTCACACTTGACCAAAAAAATAAAAATGCTACAATTTTTATACTGAAAAAAGAGCTAAAGTTATCTAAATAAGTTTTTTCGTATCTCTTACGGAATCACATATGTTCCTGATGCCCAGCTTAATAAGAATAACTCTGTATTTTGATCCTTATCTGTCTGTAAACATTACCTGAATGTATTTTTTCATCGTGATATTGAGTAAGCGTCAATATAAACAGGTTTTCTGTAGGGAGGAATTGAAAACTTTGAACTAAATGCATATTTAGGCTGAGAGCCTTAGTCCTGTTTGTAATTTTCAAAGTATCAGCTGACGATCTTTCCACCGAGATACAGCCAGCTGACGTTTGTTTTTAGCCATAACTACATGTAAACTTTCATCAGGTTAAATTTGGGTTGAGAGGAAATCACTGAAAATAAAATAAAAAATTACATGTTCGAGTGACCAGCTGACGTGTATTCCACCATGGTACCGTCGGCTGATTGGTTTTATTCTTCGTGATACAAGGTAATCTTCAATATAAACCAGGTTTCAGTTGGGAGGAAATGACTAAAAAAAAATATTATTTCTACGTTTTTGAACGGCGATTGCTGCTTATCCCACCAACGGAACAGCAGCTGATTTCCACGAATCTTAATGATATGACTCCCTTATGTAGTCTACTAATTATGGCTTGGGAAGAAATCACTAACGATATTTTGGCCTGGCTCCCGCTCTATAACATAATAAACTTACGAAAAGAATAAATGACCGCAACTGGCAACCAAAATTACGGAAAAACATTTTTACAAAACAACCGTGTTCAACTGTGGCTGTGCTGTGATGTGGGCTGTAATCCACCACGTGGATCCAGTAAGCCTTTCTAGATATGTCTCATTATCAACTTGGCTTTGAAATGCTGGTTCTCTCACGATGTTTTCCTTCGTTTTGAGAGTAGTGATAATGATTTAAATAACTAAAGCCATCGTATAGGTTTTAGGAGATGAGGCAGGGTGTAATGATCATCGATATTCCATTGAAAAGGGAGTTACGGCCAAACAGACGGGTGTTGTATGAGGCTTTCTGCCATTTTCTGTCCAAAAATCATTACCAGAGATCTAAACTCGAGGATAATTTTAATTGCGCGATGCAGGAATAATTATAACTATTGCCTAGTGATAGTTGTTCCGGGACTGGCTGATTGTTTTTATAATTTTAATGTTTCAAAACGGATGGTATTTAAAAGTACTTCAATTTATTCCCATTTCATTTACCTAATTTTGCCTGTGTTCCACCAAATATGTTCATTAAAATATGTCATAACTAGGTGTAATAAAAAAAATCTACCTAAGCAGGGTCGACGAAGCGGCGACTTCTATTTCTGTGTACAAGGTATAAAGGAACCTAACCAAACCGAACTTCGGGGTGTCCCTGAAATATTGCTAAAGCGAGTTTTAGATTTTGTGTACAAAAAGAATTTTTGGTATACAAAAAGAATTATTGATGCGCATTTAAATTTTAGCCTTTCAAAACATGTGTGCCCATGAAGTAAGAGAAATTTCTAGTGTGTTGTAAAGTAAAATTAAAAAAGAAAACAACCTAAAAAGATCAGTGCAGCTCAGTACATACATTTCAAAGTTGCGATAACAGAGTAATTTTATTAAGAAATTAAAAGGGGATAAGAGATGCCAATTAGTAACTTCTAAATAATTTAATAACTTTCTAAACAATGCGGTTTTATAATTAACGTATGAGAAACTAAATTATAAGCTAAATTTAATTCATTTGTGCCTAATGAATGAAGTTCATTTATAAGCTGGGGTGTTGAAATTATGGACTGATATTACAGTTAATAGTAGCTTTGAGCAAGTTCTGAATTATGTTGGCACTTGAGAACTGATGACTTCATAAATTAATCGGTTTGTTGAATTGTTGGTGTATTATGAAG
The DNA here is from genome assembly GCA_954870645.1 of Agrotis clavis. Taxonomy (NCBI): domain Eukaryota; kingdom Metazoa; phylum Arthropoda; class Insecta; order Lepidoptera; family Noctuidae; genus Agrotis; species Agrotis clavis. The sequence goes on from OX940940.1 coordinate 9,192,367, forward strand.
TAAGTATTAAGCTGTCAAGTAGTTTGATAAATAGTTTCATTTATTTCTTAAACTTGGAGAGTTAAAGTTGCATTTTGTTTACTTTCCAAATGTTTTTTGCAACTTTCGTCAGAGGTGGCACAAGTTTTTCTAAACGAATACTTTTTGTTACTATCTTTATTGTCACAGATTGTATTTTTGTTGATTTAAGTCCAAGTATTGGATTACTAGTTTTTGTTCCACGGGAACAAAGATTCATACATTCATTCTTACAAAGTTTCAAAATAATAAGTAGTAATAAAATTGGATTTGCTTGCATTTCCTTTTTTTCTCTCTGTGACATACACACTGCCTGATATTATCCGTTAATCACTTTATAGTCTTTCTCCATTATTTCATACAGTATTATGTCATTCAGTGACAGGCCTGTTGGTCTAGTGGTTAGTGACCCTGACTGCTATGCCGGAGGTCGTGGGTTCGATTCCCACCCAGGACAAATGTTTGTGTGATGAGCACGATCATTTGTTCTGTGTCTGGGTGTAATTTATCTATAATATTAATGTATTTACAAATATACAATATATAAGTATGTTTATCAGTTGTCTAGTACCCATAACACAAGCGCTTCTTCTGCTTAGCTTGGGACTAGATGACGTTGTGTGATAGTTGTGGAATATTATTATTATAAATGCACATGCATGCCAATATGCATGTAGTATTATCAGTCACGAATAATCACTCCCGTAGAGAAAAATAAACCATACATTTACAACTAAAAACTAGGTAGGTACATGATATTATATTATATAAAACGAATTTGTAACAGAAAATTACAATTCTATTTTAAAACAACACAACTTTTGTCATTTCACAAGCCAGACGGTTTGTTATTCATTAAAAAAGGTACTTTAACAGTCAACTCTCAGAAATAAAGCTAGGCTTAATTAAAACTAAAGAAAAAGGCAACAACTTGATACGAAAACTTTCCTCGTTTGTATTTATATACGTGTATTTGTATTTATGATCAACTCTTGTAGGCGACCCTTTTAATTGCCACTTCGAAGTTTAGTCTGATCCGAGGGATACTTGTGTAATTTTTTTTTGCTAGAGTTTATACGTATTAGTTGTGTTTTTTTGGAAACTTTGTTTGACTTTGTATGTGTTGTACATTATTATTAATTAAACTTTCGTTTATTACAGCTTTTTAATAAGAGTAAACACACATTCTTTTTTTATAAAAAACAAATACCTAAACGTGTCGGTCGCGGGACTAACGAGCTGCCCCGTAACGTAATGGGCTATTGAAGGACACCGTGGATTTTAGTCAGCACGAGTCTGACAGTCCCTCCTGCCTTGCCCTGGGTGGGAATATGATTTTACGAGGCTTAAAAAAAAGTCAATTTTAAAACCACTTTTTTATCTTCACTCTCATCTCCACGGTAGTATTTTACTGTTTTGTGCCTTCTCCTACAAACAAACAAGTGTCGGAATATGTTTTCTCCCTTTGAACATAAAGAGGCTGAGAGAAGGAAAGGGATTTTTTTTTAGTTAATACATCCAAGACTTAGGGCACACGAATAATAATTTTCAATGAGTTTATAATAAAGAAAAAAAAAAACAATCCCCGTAGTTATGTAGATAAGCCTTAATAAAAAAGGAAACGCTGAGTTTTTGCATCGTCCTGAAGAATTCTTTAATCTAGGCAGTCTTTGTAATTGCTTTGAGCTGGAGTCGAGTCGACCCAAGGGGCGCTTATTTCACAAAGTCCATAAGAAATGGTGTGAAAAAGATTTTTTGTTGATCCTCGTTAATTCTGTTTCTTATAAAGATTCTGATATTATCTACCTAGAATTTTTCTTATATTATGAAGTTTTAATACATGTATTTTATATTAGTACTGCACCTGCGACTTTGTTTACGGGTAATTTTTACTTTTCTCTATGATTTCCAATTCCTTTCCAACTGCACCGTCTTCAAACTCTTTGCTCGTTTTGAAAAGTAGTTATAAATGACAAAACGATCGCTTATAAATCGGTTATAATCGCTGATCGTAGTTTTAAATTATAATGTTTAAGGCAAATCAAAACGACTTCTGCTGCATAAAATATATTTGATTAAAGACTCCGATATTTTTCTTTACAGACAGCGATATATTTAGTTCCCTTGTTACATATCTGGACTATACAATAGATGTACGCTTATTAAGGAGACCCTTAACTCCACCTTTAAACATTGTTTTACACTTGCATAAAATACAAATAATTAAAAAAAAAAAACCGATCTCCATCGCCCGAGGTGCACTACAGTGCAAATAAAAAAGAACAGTGGAATATGTACGCCGGACAAATGGAACTAAATATTTTAGGATCAACTGTATACGAATAAATGAGACAGACGATAAAACATTTTCTTAATAATGACATTGTGGTGAAACTTGAAATACGTAGTAACAAATGTCATTCGCATGCAAGATAGACGCTGGGCAAAAATATGCACTCAATGGGTGCCTGAGAATGGACGACGCCGCCGATGCCGGCTCAAAAAGAGGTGGCAATGGCAGGACGATCTAGATGCGTACCTCGATGGCTGGTCCGAAGTGGCACTAGAAAAGAGCACTTGGAAGGATATGGGGGAGGCCTTTGCCGAGCAGTGGGACATAAATGGCTAATAAAAAAAAAAACAAACAAAATAAAAAAAACCTAGGCGGTCATCATCATCAGCCTATATAATGTTCCCACTGCTGGGACACAGGCCTCCTCTCTGTGAGAGGGAGTGAGCCATAATCCACCACGCGGGCCCAGTGCGGATTGGTGGATGCCACATGTCTTCGAATTTTTGGTTCTAGGACATGCCGGTTTCCTGACGATGTTTTCCTTCACCGTTCTGGGAGCAGTGGTGATGAAATAAATCACACAAAGTAATGCGCCTGGCGGGGTTCGAACCCATGACCTACAACTCATAAGTCGGGACCGATACCACAGGGCCACCACTGCTCACAGGCAGTGTCCTAACCTAATCAAAGCGAACATTGGATGAATACGAATGATGCGTCCATTTTGTTCGGTGAATTTCACTGGGAGAAGACGTCTTCTAGATCTGCATAAAAAATAATCCGTGATTGTGTACTCACGCGATCGATCGTTTTAGTTAGGGCACAGTGTGGTTACTGGACTGTCTCAACAAGGTACCGTGGCTCTGGAACTCAAAGGGCAATCAAAGGAACAGGATGGATTTAAATAGCTTCAAGCTATTGTCAATCTGACAGGCGAAACGAATGCGTGCCGAAGCGTTTTTGTTTGTAATGTATGGAATTGTTTGAATTCAGTGACATTGAAAAACGAAAGCGGTCCGATAGTCTATGTGACTGGCTTCAAACAATTCCATACATTACGTTCGCCACGCCTGTCTGTTTGACAATAGCTTAATAACGTAACCGGCTCTTATTTTCCAGTCAGGGTGAGATGACTCATTTGATGATTTTACATCGCAAACAAACGGAAAAGCGTATTAAATAGGATGCATTATTATTATTTTCTGATTTAATCAGTACGCATTTTTTCTTTGTTATAAATACAAAAATATTTAAGATTACTAAAAAAAAATTATTACAAAAAAGAATCACTTGAATAAAATTACAAAATGTAATGCCTCGTTTACACAAGGCGAGCTACTCGACCGTTGCGGCTTAAGGCAAGTTCTAAGTGAGGTTAAGGAGTTACTTTGATTGACCTTTAAAACTAAGCGCGGTGAGTTAGCGGGTCTATGTTTAACTTTTATGTCTTGATTAACACGGAAATTAACTTCTAAATAACTTAAATGGTAGGGTTCCGGGTTAAGGTGTAGGTGAAATTGTACCTTATTGGACTTATTTTAAGAGATATTATATAATAGCAAGCTATTAGAAATGAAAATAGGTATGGTTATGTAAAATACCTTGCCTACTGGTGAATAGTTTAAAAAGTAAAAGTTTCGTTTATACGAAACTTGTGTTTTTGTTATGTATGAACTTCATTATAGATTACACAACATCTTCATTCGTCCCTATCATCATTCATCCCGTCCATAATTCCAGTTTCCATTTGTAAACTAGTTTCAGACACTAATTGTTTTGCTAAAATAAAGTGATTTTTGAATATACATACTCTGCCTTGCATTTAAAACTTACACACACAAACATACAGACTCTTGTAAGACATAGAAATATTTTACCGTTAGGAGAAACAATAATACTAATTATTTTTTTTTCTTAGCAAGCCTGAAATGCTAATTTATAAAATAAATATAATAAACATAAATATTAAGTTTAAAAAATTGTATAAATTACCAAATAAAATTCTGATTCCTTTTAAACTTCCTAAAATACATTGTCCAATTTAATTCCGTAATATCCAACAGGATCTACCGCTGTCAGTTGTCATTTTTCGCGCGCTATCTCCGCCATTTTGTCCAACTTTATGAACCCCCGATAATAGGATTACTTCTCTCACCGTGCTCATGTCACCGGCGCTAACTTCGTTCCCTTCATTATTCATGTTCAAAATTGAACTGCATCGAAGGTGAGCTGATTTTATGCAATTAATGTAATGAAAATGGCTACATAAGGGAGCTTGTTGATGACGCGATGTCACGTAATTCAACCGTTTCCAACCTCAAGTGAAAATCATCCTTACCACTACCAATGACTACTAAATGACATACAATGTGCAGTTTTCTATGGGTATAGTAGAAAGACAAAACACGCTCGTCACGACGACGTTAGTCAGTTGGGCGTCATTATATCGTGGTAGCAAGGACGATTTTCATTTTTAGTTAGTAGAAATTGTAAACCATACGTATCGCGTCATGAGAAAGTTCCCTAAAGTTGAAGATTGAAACGACAGAGTGGACGTAACTCTGTCGTTTCAATCTTCAACTTTAGATCATACATAAACTCATTTTTACCATGGACACAGAAAAGAAAAGTTGTATTACAATATTTTTCACAAACAGAACCCAAACAACGTGAATTCTATTTTTTTCGTCAATCCAAAGTTGTTCAGTACAAATGCCTCATCTAAATTTTTCTTAGAGCTTTTGTCATGCACCACTTCGAATAAGACACTTTTAAAAATATCAATAAAGCGTTTAAGGAACCATGTTAAACTGTAAAGTTATAGCTACTAAATGTTGAAGATTGAAAGGATGTTTCAGAAGGACCATAGATGGAACAAAAATCGCCATCTTGGTAAGCTGTACAAAAGGCTAGGATGACAGCATCAATAAATTGCAAATCTATGGCTAGAGTTTTGACAAGTAATGCATAAATGCTTTTAGTTTTCAATCATTCATCATCTTTGTCAAACATGTTGGCGTTGGTTTTTTGATTTGTGGCCCCCTTCGATATTTCTGAGAAGAATAGTTAGGTATGAAATATTGAGCTAATCTGCATCAGGTTTTATAGCTATTTTTCATGACAAACAAATTAAACAAACCAATTCCGAAAGATTATTTTTGATATAGTATCACAAAAGTGCCGTTTTTTCACTATTTTAATTTCCATACATTTGTTTTCTCTTCACAGTTTTGAGAGCCGTGGTAAAATGAAATACACAAAGTGAAATCTACGACTTTACATCTAGGCCACTACTCTGAAGATTGAAAACACAGATAAGATATAAACTTACGCCGGCACAGTATGAATTCTTGATGTTTTCTAGAATTTAAAGTTGTCTATGTCGTCCTATATTTGTGGGGGGAGACGTGACTAGAAATCGTGAATGATGAAGACGTTTAGGAGGACCAAAGGTATTGGGTTCAAAAATATTATAATTTAAAGAACCATTTTCGATCTTTTAAGCTATTGTCAAACAGACAGGCGAAGGGAATGCGATCGAAAAACGCCCATTCGATAGTCTATGTGACTGGCTTCAAACAATTCCATACAATATTACAAACAAAAACGCCTCGCTTTGCGTTCGCCACGATTGTCTGTTTGACAATAGCTTAAACAATCATTAGTATCTTGACTATTATGCATTTTGAATGTGGTAAAGTTGCATTTTTTTTTACCCCACACTAAGAACTTCTTGCTGTATCGTGGGTGCGTTTACAAACATAGAAACTCACATACACATAACTATAAATCATAAAAAGAAACTCAAATACAATAACTGTTCTCAATTTGATAATTCAGTAAATAACCATATTTGTGCAATGGTCTAAAACCCTTTTTTTGTGTTGTAAATCATAAAATGATTCCTCCCACTCTGATTGGAGCGAAAAACTCACCCTACTCCAATTGCCCTTTGTGTTCCAGGACCGCAACGACTTCTTAAGACATTCCCAAAACATGTTTTAAAAACACCTTATTTTATTTTGAGCCGATTTAAAACGACATCAAATGAATGAATTCATCTTGAAAGTTTAAAGTGGATCATAGGAATTGTTTTAATACATCGATATTAAATCGTCAATGTTTTCTGCAGTTCACAAAAGCAATTACATCAAGAATTGTTCTTACATTTTCTTTGCAAGAAACGTAAGCTGCTTAGGCCTGTTGCACACGTACCACAACCACACCACATTGCAGAAACAAAAGATGGTTATGAATTGGTTGTATAAATGAACAGTGCCGCTGCAGGTTTCAGCAGTTGTACTGGCCAAAAGTGGTTGCATATGCGAACACGGCTAGTTCAATTTGTCACTAATGAAATTGCGACGTGGTCGGTATAACTCATGTGGTCGAAAATTACTTCAAAATAATATGTCAATGTTCTCGAGTGGTGAACATGAAATGGATGACGCAGCGTAGGTAGGCCTCCCACTAGGTGGCCCGGTGACATCGTGAGGGTCGCGGTCAACCGATGATAGATAGATAATTTTGATGATAGATACTCATAGTGGCGGATTGACATTTGGCGTGGTGGTCTATAGGGGAGGCCTCTGCTTGTCCAGTAGTGTTGCTGATGATGATGTGGTCCGAGTTCAATTTACTATTTTTTCTTCACAAAATATGCACCCGCATCGTGTTGCGGTCGTGGAACGTGTGTAACAACCCTAACTGTTGTATTGCCGTCTTTGCTAGAGAAATATGAAATGATAACTTATGTATTGTGCTTGTTGCAGAAATGCTTAGTACTACTGCAGAAATTGAAATGCTTTCTGAACATACGGCTGTTGTAAGGTAAAGGCAACATCAAAATATTAAATAATACATTAATGTTATATTTTTTGCTTTAAATTATTTCAGTGTTTATTTACCGACAAGGACTTGAAAAGCTATACGTTATAATTAATCAAAAAATCAGTAAAAAATCGGTTAACTTCAAGGAAATAAAATAAAATAAAATCTACTCTTACACCTATTCGAAAAAATACCACCACTTCAGTTAATTGTTTAACTGACTTTTGCGTTCCAGGGTCGAGATACCCTATTTAGACAGTCCCATGAGAGACGAAAAAAACCTTAAAAAAATATAATTCTATCATATACCAATTTCACCTTGCATTAAAGCTCCATCTTTCCCTTCATACTTGAGTAAACATCAATTTTCTTCCCCCCTTTACTGATCACGTTTGATCACCCAAAGTCTTTTATCATTGGATCCCATGCCATTATTATTGTCAGGCATATTCCTTCCTTTGTTCGTTGGGTGTAATTTTGTGTAAAAATAAGTAATTTGGGGAAAATTGATAGGGATCTGGAGGCGACTGCCCTCCAGCGCGTCTATGAGTGGCGCGTGGAGGCGCAGCGCCGGGGCGTGACCCCGCTGCCTCGAGAAGTCGAGGCGCGTCGGGAAGAGCTCCGGCTCGATCTCAGGGCAGTATGGAGGGGACGACTGTCGCAACCGAGGTCCAGGCACGCTGCAATCGCGGCGGTAAGACCCCTCTTTGAGGAGTGACTGGAAAGACGTCACGGCGTCCTGACCTATCGGATGACGCAGGTCCTCACCGGACACGGAAGTTTCGGGAGGTTCCTGTGTCTGATAGGGAGGGAGGAAACGCCCGGGTGCCACCACTGCGAAGATCGCCCGGAGACACAGTAGAGCATACGGTGCAAGACTGCCCAGCTTGGGCAGTGCACCGACGTGTCCTCACGGCGGCGATAGGCGGAGACCTCTCGCGCCCAGCATTGGTTGCGGCCATGCTGCAGGGCGAGACGGAGTGGGAAGCGGTCGCCTCCGAAGCAGTAATGCTCGTGAAGGAGGAGGCGGGCCGCGAGAGAGAGAGGTAGGTGCAGTAGTAGGTAGTGGTAGGCGCCCGCGGCGTCGGACGTCAGCAGACGATCTCCGGCCACCGTAGGCGCAGGCATGCGGGCAGCTAGTAAAGGGTAACTCGCTGCCCGACCATGGACCATGCCCGGGTCGACGGCGCGTTGTTTCCCACGCGCGCCTCAAAGAGCGTCAGCATAATGACGGGGCCCCCTCTCAGAGGGCCAACGCCTGCCGGGGTCGCGGGATTATTTCCTTACCGTGACCCCGGAACATAATAGGCTACTGAAGGACACCGTGGATTTTAGTCAGTAGAAGTCTGACAGTCCCTCCCGCCCTGCCCGGGGTGCAGGGAGGACTCATTTGATAATTTTACCACGCCAAAAAAAAAAAGCCTGTACTGTTCCACTGTTGAGTAAAGGCCTCGCCCCAATTCCTTTCAGGAACTCTTTTCCTGGGCCGGCCGTTTCGAACCAGCCCTCATGGTAAGCGTCCAGGTCGTCTCGCCATATTTTTCTGGGAGGCAATTTTACTTACTTAAATAAAAAGTGTAAAAGTTTGATTGGAATGCAGATATGTATAGTTGAACGGAACTTGTCGGGCCCAAAAATACGCTATTCATTTATTCATCACCAACCTATAATGTTCCCACTGCTGGGACACAGGCCTCCTCTCTGTGAGAAGGAGTGGGTCATAATCCACCACGCGGGCCCAGTGCGGATTGGTGGATGTCACCTGTCTTCGAATTTTTCGTTCTAGGACATGCCGGTTTCCTCACGATGTTTTCTTTCACCGTTTCGAGAGCAGTAGTGATAAATTACACAAAGTAATGCGCGTGGCAGGGTTCGAACCCACTCGTAAGTCGGGACCTATACCACTGGGCCACCACTGCTCACCAGATACGCTATAGTTTGGAATAACATTTAAGATATCATTTATTCCAACATTATGTTCCCGTGGCATAATCTTTGATTCACTCTGACTAAGCCGTAGGAAGTAACTAGTCGAAAATAAATCGTAAATATGTTATACTAGGATGTCACGTCTCTCTATTCTACGTCTATTCACTTGAATCTAAGAACCCTTCGGGATCTTCTGTCTGGAATAGACTTCACAGTTAATATTCAACGCGGCATAACTTCACGCCTGTACCCCTTTGGGGATAGTTTAGATAGAGGCAATATTCAACACTTCTTTAATAGAAATGTCGTGTTCGTTTCATAAGAGAATAAATAAAGTTATGGATTGACATTTCCCTTTTTCTTGCATTGTGTTAGTAATAAAACATTGAGGAAAGATGCAAGTAGGGAAAGTTTGTGAAATTCTAAGCTGAGCCGTATAGGTGAGGGTGTTATGAAGCGTGTTATTTTCGCACACGTGCTGATAAATTAAAAATTAAACACGCTTGTGAAAAAATTTGCATGTTTAATCTAATCGCAGTGTGATAAGAGCTGGTTTCCGAGAAAGTGTATAGAAATTAATTCCCATTATATAAGCCTTGAAATCTTATTATTATGTCGATGATATAATTTATTGTCCATTTAAAACCTACCGTACAATTTTTGAAATCGGACAAGATATTCATTATAACTATAACTAGTGCTACTGATTTAATTGGGAATCAAACTCACAATACGCACGCACAGCTGTCAATCTTTATTTTAGACAAAAGAAATTCAGTTCATTAATTGTAGTTAACCTTTATCAAAAGGTCAAGAACTAAGTTAGTTATTAGTAAACTATCATTTATTACACCTTGGTGTTTCATTGTCGAACATTGACCATAAATCTAACTAACTGCGGTCTAATAGATCCGAAACAGGCAAGTATGATGCTCTAATTCGCCTCTAAGTTTATTCTAGACATTGAAATACAATAGGAGATTAATTGATATTTACACGGTATCATAGAAGAGATGACCTGATAACTCAAAGGTGCTTTGCAACTCGCTTCTTATGCATGAGGTTGCGAGTTCAAACTCAGGCAAGTTTTTTTTTTTGACCATATTAATGAATTTGATTGCTCTTTGAGTTCGTTCACCCGTGTGTTGCGTTCACAGCTGATTTCAACATTCTCATCACATTTTGCAGACTTTGGACTGGCAATTCATCGAAATACAAATAACTTATTTTATTGGCCATATTAACAGGCCAAAAGAAAAAAAAATGCTTGTTAAAAAGATATTTTTTTTTTAGAAAATGCTTGAAAAAAAATTTTTTTTACACGAAATTTTTGCAGTTAGTTTTTTAACACCCTATATAATGAAAGGAAGAATGATACACTGATGTTAGGTTTCGCCAGTTTGTACGCGCCCTTATACGTCATACACGGCATTAATTGAAATATAGATTAGGAGCTAGAGGTACAAGTATGACGCCAATTTCAAATCTTAGTCTAAGAGATTACCAGTAATGATTACATTCCCCACTAATGTTCGTAATTAAGCCTAAATGTTTTGAAACGTATTTTCTACAAGCAATTTAGAATCTGAAAATCACCTTTTAACCTTTAATTGCCTACTTCAAACGTTCATTAATGTTAAGACGTTGTTCGTTAGTAAATGTTTTTCATGCTAAGGCTTAATGTTGCTTGGGATTTCTTTGTTGTTGTGTTTAATTGTTGGATGAGTGATGATTAATTAATTGATTAAATTTTCAAGGTTTTACCATAAGTTGTTAGACGATTAAAATGGCTACCTATTCATTAAGTAACTGCTGTTAATATTGATAAGGTAACACTTTTGGTTTTTTATTTATTGAGACACAAAGGTTGATGTTAAAATGTGTTATTAATCTTTGTGGGTTACAAATAATTTTATTATTATGGTCTATTTAATATTTTCGGTTCGTCTTGCCGAAAATGCCTGGAAGAGCTACTGGTCCATGAAGGAGATTATGAAAGGAAGTCTTCCTTTGACACTCAAGCGAAAAATCGCTACGCGCAATAGTTATACGCTCCAAAACACAAATTGCTGACGTTGGTCAAAAGGCCGCTGCACTGAAATAGGCTTGGGCCGGCCACGTCTGCCGCATGCCCAATGAGCTGTGGGCCAAAATAACCACTTTGTGGAGCCCTGACTCAGCTAGAAGGCGTCGCGGCAGACCTCGCAGAAGATGGCGGGACGAGCTTGACAAAACCGATGACCAGTGGTCCACTTTGGCCCTGGATCGTAAAATTGGAAGTCATGGGGAGAGGCCTTTGCCCAGCAGTGGGATGATGTAGGCTAGCAGTATCAGTATCAGTATTTAATATTATCTAGAAAAAAAAAAAGAATTGAAAACATCATTTTTTAAACTGGGTTATTAAAGGTAACGCTCCGTTTTGATAGACTGGAAGCCGATCCCAAAGTAAACACAAATGAGTCTTCTAGAACTTTCCAGCCGTTAAAATAAGCGTTGTTTTTCAGTAACTTACGTAATTGACATAAATATGATTTCCCCAAGCGCAAGAATTCTCACAGCATCTGTACCAATCGAGGCGCACTAATTCACAAAATATATTTTTTATGTTTTTTAAAGCCTGATGTTTCACCTTTTTAGGGAATCATAGTGCTGATGAATGTAACTGGCCGAATTTATGCAAAAACTTTTTGGTATTCAAAAATGTACCTGAACTTTTACGTAATGTGAAATGTTTTTTTTTTGCGGTAGCTTGTCATAATTTGGTGAATTGTTTGGTGGAAAATAAGAAGGTGAAATATTAAATTTTAATCCATATATTTTTATTTATTTACCATGATTGCGCTGCATGCCTAAGGTTTGATTCCCGCGTGGAATAAAATATATATCTACGGGGTGGTAATTATTATTTTTGTTACGGGACGTTTGTAAGAAAATATTTTTGGAAAGAAAACACGGCTAAGTGTTTGTCGGACTCGCCCACGAACCCTTCTGTACCATCTATGAAAAACGGTAAAAAATAATTTCTGTTGTATGTGAGTCCCCAAAACATTTTAGGCCTTTGTCAAACAGACAGGCGATAGCGAACCGAACCGAATCATGTCATATAAAAATGCGAAAGCGATCCGATACTCTATGTGACAGGCTTCAAACAATTCCATACATTATAACAAAAACGCTACGCCACGCATTCGGTTCGTCAATACATCGTTGACAAAAGCTTTAAGCTATTGTCAAACAGACAGGCGTAGGCGTGGCGAACGCGAAGCGAGGCGTTTTTGTTTGTACTGTATGGAATTGTTTGAAGCCAGTCACATAGACTATCGGATCGCTTTCGCTTTTCTATGTGACTGCATTCAAACAATTCCATACATTGCATTCGCTTCGTCTGTCTGTTTGACAATAGCTTCATTTTATTCTGTTTTTAGTAGTTGTTGTTATAGCAGGAAGAGAAATACATAATTTGTGAAATTTACAATAACATTGTTTAGTTTACCTATTTTACCTGTTATTTTCTGTTTATTTTATCACAATTTTAATTGTTATTATAAAATAAACGGTTGGTATGGTTTCTATTATCTTATTATTTAATAAAAAAGGTGGACTGGTAGAGGATGCCTTGTGGAATTTAGTCAAAAAATCATCTGTGACTGAAATACAGCCTTATGACAGACGGAAAAACAGACAAACCGACGGTGAAGTCTTGTAAAAGAATCCCACTTTATCCCCTTGGGATCCTTACGGAACCCGAACAAAAGACTTAAACACTAAAACCCCGTAACTCCTAACTTAAAAATCGCTATCAAATTCTTCTTTATTGTCCCTACAGCAAATACTTTTAGGATAATAAATATGGCGAGCATCCATGCGAATTTTTCACTTTACGGGCGCATTGAATTGAAATACCTAAGATAAGTTTTACGAAGACAACTATCTTCTTTTACATTATATGTACTAACTTTTGCCAGTGACTTCGTTCGCGTGAAGTTTTGGCCCTCGACTCTCCGAGATGCTCACGTCACGATACTCACGTCATTCGATCCGAATTAGTGAATATACAGATCCAGTGCAGTCTAAATAACTTTGACCTGATTCCGATATTGTGTTCCGATGTGCTGGCTATTTCATATTCATCCTGTTAATATTTCGTTCCGAATCGGAAATTTAAGGAAGACGGACAGATATAGTGCGTCAACTCAATTACCTCTAAGCATGGTAAAATCATCAAATGAGTCCTCCCGGGTGAAGCGAAAGAGACCGTCAGACTCGTACTGACTAAAATCCACGGTGTTCCTTCAATAGTCCTTTACTTTCAAGGGTCACGGTTAACTGTTGCCGGTGGCCGGAAATCGCCTTGCGACGTCCGTTTTCGTGGGCGTCTCTCGCAACGGCTGGATCGTGAGGCTCTCCCTCACGCGTTCCACCTCTATCGCTAGCAGAGCTGTTTCGCAGAAGGAGTGCGTAAACTACCTTAAAAATACTTCTATGTAGTGCGTAACCGCTCTTAGAATAAAGTAAAAATTCATCTGGCAAAGCCTGGGCGTCTCACTTTATAGTCAATGTCAAAAAAAAGAATATCAACCGCTTTCTATGAACATAATATTACAATTTTCGTGTTTTAGTTTCGAATCACGAATAAGTTTCATGTTTTTGGAGTAGGTCACGCAAAATGTAAATAAAGGTTTTATTGTATAACAGAGGTTCAGTCTCCTAGTGAAAAATGACATCTGGGAAAGTTATTATGTGGATTTTGGGTATCTATTTTTCCAACAAACAGTAGGTACTTTTTTAGGAGTAGATATTATTTCGAGTAGGTAGATGCTTAGAATAAAACGCTTTTGTGACTTTGTTTCTTACACTTTCGCATCAGTTGCTGTACCGATTTTAGTTAATTTTGGAACATTGTATACAACGTGTAACGTTAATAGCGCAAAACCTCTCGCGGGGTAACTCAGCCCATGTTACTGAACAATGTTTGTTCTAAAACTTTTGGAAAAAAAAATGATTTGTCATACAAAATGAGAAATTGATCGAGCCCATCAGAATGAAAAATCTTTTTTTTTTTTTTTTCCAAAAGTTTTAGAACAAACATTGTTCAGTCACATGGGCTGAGTTACCCCCACGAGAGGTTTTGCGCTATTAACGTTACACGTTGTATAAGGTGCTTTTATAAAGAAGGTTGTCGGGGTGCAGACAGGTCGGTACGGATATGCGCAGGTAAAATGAACCCATGTTACTCGTATTTCTTATGCGGTCGCACTTATAGACACAGGTCGTTACCGATTATATTATCAGTACCGATTCATGTGGGTTAAGCAAGTGTGTAGGATGTTTTTTTTTTGTATGACTAAATAACGTCATTTTCAACAAAATTTATATTGCGATATTTTTATTGTGTTTATTTTGCATTTCTTTAAAAGGTAAAATTGGCAAAAATGTGTTTCCGATATTGTTAATAGGTATTATAGATGTACCATTGTACCTGTTAGTCAACGGTTACACGCTCAGTCTGGCGTCAGTTCAGTCCATCAGTCTGGTCCGGCTAAGACTGATGCCAGAAAGATGGATGAAAAATACGGTTAATTTTTGTCATTCTGGACCATCAGTCCGTCAGTCAACCGGTTAGACGATAATTTTCCCGTCATTCTGTGCAGACTGATGGACCAGACTGACGCCAGACTGAGCGTGTAACCTTTGACTTTAGGGTTGTTGAACGAAATAAAACCATTATCAAGATTTGTATAATTATGAAGAAATAATATAACAACTTATTTATGTATAAAAAAAAGGGTAAAGATATTTACTATAAAAGTAACTTGTTGCCCGTATCTTTGATCCTTATTGGGACGATTACATTGTAGCCAAGTCTATTGTACGATGAAAAATAACCATTTATTTACAAGCAACTGATTTTTATATTATTAGGAAACATTTCGTATCCTAACTATATTATCGGAGTACAAGAAAAAGTGAGCTGATATTTGTTTTTTTTTTTTTACTTTTGCACCTTTTTGGTTTAATATACACCGAACCAACTTTGATGAATTTTTGTACAAAAGTACGAGTATGTATAATGTATTTGTATGTATCATATCAAAATTGATTCGGCGGCTTAAAATATATCCGACTTTTAAAACGAACACAAAAAAATGACTTTTCTTTCGGAAGCCGGTGACTTTGTTTTCTGTATCATCGACAATTTTTTCTATACCTATAATAAAACTGTAGAAAAATCGTTTTTGTGCATCAAAATAAAATCCAAAAAAAATAGCTAGGATGTTGAAGGACAACCAACAGAACCCATTTCCAGCATTTTTAGAATTTTTGTCTGTTTGTCTGTTTGTCGGTTTGTCGGTTTGTCGGTTTGTCTGTTTATTTGTGGCTCTATCACGTAAAATGTACGACGGCAATGTAGATAACCTTTATACACAACGATAGAGCGTAACTTGAGGACTAATTTAGTTTTTGTTTCATTGCAATCGGTTAAGTCTATCAAAAGATATTTGAATTTAAAGTGTTCCAGACCCAGAAGTAAAATTACGGTCAGTTTACACCGAGACGCGCAGTTCAGTAGCGCGATCTAGCTTGGAATAGAAAAACTACATACCTATTCAAATATGGTGTGGACTGGAGTGGAGTGGTTTGGAGTGGAGTAGAGTAGAGTAGAGTAGAGTAGAGTAAAGTAGAGTAGAGTAGAGTAGAGTAGAGTAGAGTAGAGTGTAATGGAATACAATGGGATGGTTTGGGATGGAGTGCGATGCAGTGAGATGGAGTGGGATGGAGTGGGATGGACTGGGATGGAGTGGGATGGAGTGGGATGTAGTGGGATGGAGTAGGATGGAGTGGGATGGAATCGGATGGAGTGGGATGGATTAGGATAGAGTGGGATGTAGTGGGATGGAGTGGGTTGGAGTGGGATGGAGTAGGATGGAGTGGGTTGGAGTGGGATGGAGTGGGATGGAGTGGGATGGAATGGGATGGAGTGGGATGGAGTGGGATGGAGTGGGATGGAGTGGGATGGAGTGGGATGGAGTGGGATGGAGTGAGATGGAGTGGGATGCAGTGGGATGGAGTGGGATGGAGTGGGATGTAGTGGGATGGAGTGGGATGGAGTGGGATGGTGTGGGATGGAGTGGGATGGAGTGGGATGGAGTGGGATGGAGTGGGATGGAGTGGGATGGAGTGGGATGGAGTGGGATGTAGTGGGATGGAGTAGGATGAAATGGGCTAGAGTGGGATCGAGTGGGATTGAGTGGGATAGAGTGGGATGGAGTGGGATGGAGTCGAATGGAGTGGGACTGAGTGAGATGGAATGGGATGGAGTCGGATGAAGTGGGATGGAGTGGGATGGAGTGGGATGGAGTAGGATGGAGTGGGTTGGAGTGGGATGGAGTGGGATGGAGTGGGATGGAATGGGATGGAGTGGGATGGAGTGGGATGGAGTGGGATGGAGTGGGATGGAGTGGGATGGAGTGGGATGGAGTGGGATGTAGTGGGATGGAGTAGGATGAAATGGGCTAGAGTGGGATCGAGTGGGATTGAGTGGGATAGAGTGGGATGGAGTGGGATGGAGTCGAATGGAGTGGGACTGAGTGAGATGGAATGGGATGGAGTCGGATGAAGTGGGATGGAGTGGGATGGAGTGGGATGGAGTAGGATGGAGTGGGATGGAGGGGGATGGAGTCGGATGGAGTGGGATGGAATGGGATGGAATGAGATAGAATGGGTGCTCTAATCCAGTAGCAATTCTTCTGAATCTGAACGACCGAGGGCGTTTATTATAATCACCTCAAATATTCTTGAAAAATAAATTCTAAATACAGGGATTATATGAAAACGAATTATGATTTATAAAAAACGTGGCGAGTATTAAGCGCTTCGCACTAAAAAATACATTGTTAAATTCCGACATCCACGCGAACGAAGTCGCGGGCACAGCTAGTTTTAAAATAAAATTGTAGAATATAAAGAGAAAATAATGTTAACAATTTATCTACAATTAGTGGATAAACCGAAGAGACTAAGACGAACAAAAAAATAGTGTGAAACTCCTCCTTTTCTGAAGTCGGTTTAAAGTAGTCCTTTCCGCAAATTCAACTTACCTATATATTACTTGAACTCCAAATCTCTCGAAAGTACATATAAAAGGTAGAACGGTCGAGAAAACTCAGCCTGAAGCGATATTTTATACGTACTACACGTGGCACCTAAACGCTTGACCGATTTGAGTATATTGCTAGACTGAAATACTTACTGAAAATATATCGAGGTTTCAGTTCACTCGGTCTTTGGTACTGATATCGTTTTTATTTAAGAGGCCTTTTACCCATTTGCGCGTAGAACTAAAATTATGATCGTCTAATTTACCATATTAAGTAATACTCCAACATTTTTGAATACCTGCAAAAGAAAGACCAGTCTTTCGTGTTGTAATTGTACGTAACATATTTCAAAAAACTCTTTTATTAACTTTGTGGTAATTAATCTCCGACAAGTAGTTTACTGAAAAATCAACGCAGAGTCGATTTGCGACTCCTACATCTACCATTAACATTCGTAATTTTAACCAAAAAAAATACACAAATCATCAGACATACGTTTTTGTCGTAAAACTACGTAGTAGAATTTATATTTTTAATAACACAAATTAGTAAAAAAATAAATTCTGAGGTCAATTTTTACGTTTTATATCGCTGTTTTATCGCCATTTTTGGTTCGAACAAAGCGTAATTTCATTAAAAAAACTATGTAAATATAAACTATGTTTACAGACTAAACTAATTTCTAAATTTCATCAAAATCCCTTCATGTAATTAAACATACTAAATTTTTTAAAATCACTCTAAACTAGTATAAATTACGAAACATAACCGGGCTGCAATCAGTACGGCTCCAGCGCCCGTCGACGTAGGACCTGTATCACTTTTTTCCTCGTCCTGATTATAGAGCGTACGTATCGTGAACGGAATATTATACTGCGACTGCCACATTTTGATTCTCTCCATATTTTTTTTCATAAGGTAAGATTTTCGTTACTTTATGAAACTAAAGTATTATTATAATTATAATAGTAGTTTGTAGAATTTGTGCATTAATTAGCCATCCGTTTTCGTTTTATTAGTTTTTGCAATGGGGCGCAAGAGTGGTGAGAAATCCAATATGGCGGCCTCCCCAAGATCGCGGTCGGGCTGTTTGAAATCCACCCCCATGATATGGGTATCAAATGAAAGGGTTTGCTGTCAGGAATATGAAAAAAATAGTCACGTGTCTTAAATCCAACATGGCGGACATCCAAGATGGCGGATTGCCTATTTGAAATGCATCCCCATGATATGGGTATCAAATGAAAGGGTTGCTGTCAGTAATATGAAAAAAATAGTCACGTGTCTTAAATCCAACATGGCGGACATCTAAGATGGCGGATTGGCTATTTGAAAGGTACCCCCATGATATGGGTATTAAATGAAAGGGTTTGCTGTCAGGAATACGAAAAAAATAGTCACGTGTCTTAAATCCAACATGGCGGACATCCAAGATGGCGGATTAGCTGTTTGAAATGCACCCCCATGATATGGGTATCAAATGAAAGGGTTTGCTGTCAGAAATATGAAAAACCCACGTTTTTAATTTTCTTTAAAAAAAAAAAGAAAATAACCCTACGGGGCTGAGAGAGGGGCCTGGGATATATTTACATGACGTGTATAGATCGTGGTTGTAACATGCAAAGATACGCTCCCACGCTTTGAGAAGTACTCGTACTCGAAGCTCTTGTCTGCCCCGTAGCACAGTAAAAATATGGATGGTCCGGAAATTACGTACTAACGTTCGAAACGGTGCACTCACACAAACACGCGCATCTACGAGGCTTCTAAGCGGACATCGCAGTGCTGTCAGTTCTGAGTGCCGCGTAAAGACGAGTTGCGTTTATTTATGTTACGTAGGCTGTTTGAACTCGGCTTCATCATAACCGGAGATTTTTTTTTTAAACTCCCTGCTTATTTTGAAGGTAAAAATGATTTTTATCAATATCGAATTCTATGTCCGCGTGACCGTTAAATTCGTGAATAAATAATTTGTAAAAAAAAACCAACATGGTTTCTGCTACAATTTCTCATAATAGGCGTCTTTTTATAGTTTTCGTCTTCGAGAGTTTTGAATCCGATAGTGCTGTCAAAATGTAAATCCAAGATGGCGGCTGCAAAAAATATTGAGGTTTTCGTCATGGGTGTCGTTTTCATGGTTTTCGAGGGTGTTGAAACCGATGTTGCAGTCAAAATGCAAATCCAAGATGGCGGCTGCATAAATTATCGAGGTTTTCGTCATGGGTGTCGTTTTCATGGTTTTCGAGGGTGTTGAAACCGATGTTGCAGTCAAAATGCAAATCCAAGATGGCGGCTGCATAAATTATCGAGGTTTTCGTCATGGGTGTCGTTTTCATAGTTTTCGAGGGTGTTGAAACCGATGGTGCAGTCAAAATGTATATCCAAGATAGCGGCTGCATAAATTATCGAAGTTTTCGTCATGGGTGTCGTTTTCATGGTTTTCGAGGGTGTTGAAACCGATGTTGCAGTCAAAATGCAAATCCAAGATGGCGGCTGCATAAATTATCGAGGTTTTCGTCATGGGTGTCGTTTTCATGGTTTTCGAGGGTGTTGAAACCGATGGTGCAGTCAAAATGTAAATCCAAGATGGCGGCTGCAAAAAATATCGAGGTTTTCGTCATGGGTGTCGTTTTCATGGTTTTCGAGGGTGTTGAAACCGATGGTGCAGTCAAACACACTTGAAAACGACACCGATAACGAAAACCTCGATATTTTTTCATTAAGGATTCATTATTATTATTTTTTTTTATTATTTATTATTTACAAAAAACCTGTATACACTCAACAAAAATAATCGTCGAGACACCACACTGTTCAATGCGAAATAGAAATGAAAAAATATCTGGCTTGCTTTCTATAAGAGAGAGAGAGACAGACAGAGAAACATATCTGTCTGTCTCTTACTATAGCAAAAAGTGTCGTGACAACTTTTCGTAAGAATTTTTTTCCGTCTAGCCCCCTTTCACAACGCGCGATAAGGAACTTCGTTCCAAAAACTTTTTCAGAAATGTAACCAAAGTGCATTACGATTATATCGGCTCAAGATTGTTTAGTCCGTCTCAACACTAGCGCTACACTGGTTGCGTTGTGTATGTGTGAATAGCTACGCACACATGAACATTGCTCCCGTCTTTTACCTAAACTCGAGCGTTCGAATTTTGTGAACTGGCTCTTAAGTAGTCCAGTCATTAAAGCCCAAACCCGAAAATAATTAGTAACTTGCTGAAATTTTAGGGGGTTCTTAAGGAAGGTAAAATAACATACCGGGTGATTTTGCAGCGTTCTGGGGTGTACGGAAAGGGTTGAAAAGGGGTGAAAAGGTGTTTTTTGCTAATAACATTGCCAAAAAAATTAGTAACACGCTGCAAATTTGGAATAAGGTTGTTCTTACGGTTTTGTAACGTGTATTAAATTTGCAGCGTTTTGCAACATACGGAACATTGTTTTTTTTTTAAAACAGTGCAATTAGTTAAAAACAGGGGTAAGAAAATTAGTAACACGCTGCAAATTTGGAATTAGGTTGCTCTTACCGGTTTGTAACGTGTATCAAATTTGCAGCGTTTTGCAACATACGGAACATTGTCTATTATTGAAAAAACAATGAAATTATTTAATCACACGGGTGAAAAAAATTTGTAACTCGCTGTAAATTTGTAATTAAGTTGTTTTTACCGTTTCGTAACATATATCGCACTGTTTTTTTAATAATAAACAATGTTCAATTTGTTGTAAAACGCTGCAAATGTGATATACCTTACGAAACGGTAAAAACAACTTAATTACAAAATTTACAGTGAGTTACAATTTTTTTTAACCCGTGTGATTAAATAATTTCATTGTTTTTTTAGTAATAGACAATGTTCCGTATGTTGCAAAACGCTGCAAATTTCATACACGTTACAAAACGGTAAAAACAACCTAATTCCAAATTTGCAGCGTGTTACTAATTTTCTTACCCCTGTTTTTAACTAATTGCACTGTTTTGAAAAAAAACAATGTTCCGTATGTTGCAAAACGCTGCAAATTTAATACACGTTACAAAACCGTAAGAACAACCTTATTCCAAATTTGCAGCGTGTTACTAATTTTTTTGGCAATGTTATTAGCAAAAAACCCCTTTTCACCCCTTTTCAACCCTTTCCGTACACCCCAGAACGCTGCAAAATCACCCGGTATGTTATTTTACCTTCCTTAAGAACCCCTTAAAATTTCAGCAAGTTACTAATTATTTTCGGGTTTAGGCTTTAATGACTGGACTAAAGAGTATGTGAACAGTTTTGAGTCTCTAGCATGAATTCTACGACGTCTACGTATTTAGAGAATTTAGCGCAGTGTACTTTTTTTTACGTGGTAAAATCTTTAAATGAGTCCTCCCACCCAGACAGGATGGGAGGGGTTGTAGCCCTTTTACTCGCCCCGCGACATAAATACATTTAAAGCAAAGTTGCTTCCTGCTGTCTGTCTCTATGTATGCTTAGATCTTTAAAACTACGGAACGGATTTTGATGCGGTTTTTTTCAATTGATAGAGTGATTTAAGAGGAAGGTTTATATGATATAACATGCATAATATAGTAGAAATTGCACCCGTGGGGAGTCGGGTGGTGTGTCGCTAGTTTTTTATGATTTTACAAACCGTAAATATTACTTTATTCGATTCCATTTTTGTAGCGCCTTATTGAATAGTTTTAGCATGGGAGCACATAAAAAAAGTCCTGAAAATAAAAATAACTTTGCATTCACGAGGCAGAAGTTTTACTATTCTATTTAGAGCTCACGATCCAATTTCATAACATGTTAACGGAATACAAAAAACAAAAGCAACCAGAGTTTACGTTTCAACGTCAGTCATACTAAAAGCAATTTACTTACACTAGCTTAGAGATGATATTTGTTTAAGTGGAAGTTCCATTAACGATTTGAATAGGCTTTATTTAGTCTGCATAATAATATGGAATTGAGAACACAATTTAAAACTAGTCGTACTAGTCCTCAGCATTATGCAGGAAAGTCTAGAAACGTCTATCACAGTTTTGAGCCCAGAAAACTGTTAGAATTAATCATGAATTTATGCATACATTTTGAAGTTATTATTACGAGCATGATTGTAATGAGAATTTGCGCCTAGAATAATCTACGCATGAATTTTGAACTAATTTTATGAGTATGCATCACAATGAAGACCATTAAATAATAGATAGCTTATCTTTAAATAATAACAGTCAAATAGGTCCATCTTCGTTCTATGGATGGGGAACCATCTTTTAAATACCTACTTTAATCGGTGCCTCAAAAAGGTCGTCATCACCAATGGCTTAACCATTGGTACCGATTGTCATTTGAAGGTCTTTGACAGTAATTTCAGTTGCTCGAATATACTGTTTCATTAAGGGATGCAGTATTAGCAATACTAACTGGGTTGTGAAGTTAAGATAGGCTGTCACACCATTTGAAATACTGGTAAATCGTATTTTAGAAAATCTTCAAGCGATAAAGAAAGTCAAAAAATTATAAGTATTAAAACCAGTTTGGCTTCCGCTGGGGGCGCTCGACGGTGGATGCTATCATGCGCTTGAGAGCCCTCACGACGGGGGATGCAGTGGCCCGGGGCAGGGTCGTCTTGGCGGTGTCTTTGGACATCACCAACGCCTTTAACACTCCGGTATCACCGGGTGCCGACCTACCTCCGTCGCATAGTCGAGGACTACCTGACGGATAGAGCCGTCATCTATCCCGGTCACCGGGGAGAATGGAACCGGTGAGAGATGTTGTGCTGTGTTCCACAGGGTTCGGTCTTGGGGCCGCACCTGTGGAACATTGGTTACGACTTTGTGCTGCGCGGCGACCTCCCTGACGGCCCGTGGCGCGGCCGTGTCGTCGGCGTAACATATTACGCCGACGACACGCTCGTCCTGGCAGAGGGAGAGTCGCACCAGGCGACGGCCGACCTGGCGACGCAAGCGGTCGTGACAGTTGTTGGTAGGATCCGGCAGTTGGGACTCGAAGTGGCGCTCCACAAAACAGAGGCCATGTCTTTTCATGGTCGTCTGAACGCGCCACGGACAGAGTCCCACATAACAGTGGAGGGGGTTCGCATCGGCGTCAAGTCGACGATGAGGTACCTGGGACTCGTCCTCGACAGCCGGTGGAACTTCAGGGAGCACTTCCTGCGTTTGGCTCCAAAACTGAACCGGGCAGCAGCCGCCCTCAGGCGACTCCTGCCCAATCTCAGCGGGCCAAACGCCTCCTGCCGTAGGCTGTACGCCGGTGTCGTGCGGTCCATGGCCCTCTACGGGGCCCCAGTGTGGGCCCTGAGCATTCGGATCGGGCTATCCGGATGATCCGAGTATACCGCACGATCGCCGGCGAATCGGCCAACCTCCTAGCCGAATTGCTGCCCTGGGATCTGGAGGCGACTGCCCTCCAGCGCGTCTATGAGTGGTGCGTGGAGGCACAGCGCCGGGGAGAATTCCCGCTGCCCCGACAAGTCGAGGCGCGGCGGGAAGAGGTCCGGCGCGATCTCAGGGCAGTACGGAGACAACGACTGTCGCAACCGAGGTTCGGGCACGCCGCAATCGCGGCGGTAAGACCCCTCTTTGAGGAGTGGCTGGAGAGACGTCACGGCGTCCTAACCTATCGTATGACGCAGGTCCTCACCGGACACGGAAGTTTCGGAAGGTACCTGTGTCGGATAGGGAGGGAAGAGACGCCCGGCTGTCACCACTGCGAAGATCGCACGGAGGACACGGTGGAGCATACGGTGCAGGACTGCCCCGCTTGGGCAGAGCACCGCCGTGTCCTCACGGAGGCGATAGGTGGAGACCTCTCACGCCCGGCATTGGTCGAGGCCATGCTGCGGGGCGAGACGGAGTGGGAAGCGGTCGCCTCCTTCTGCGAAGCTGTAATGCTCGCGAAGGAGGAGGCGGGCCGCGAGAGGGAGAGGACAGCGTGTCCCTCCGCCCCAACCGCAGTGGTAGATGCCCACGGCGCGGCGGCGTCGGTCGTCGGCAGACGATCTCCGGCCACCGTAGGCGCGGGCATGCGGACAGCGAGGAAAGGGCAACTCGCTGTCCGACCATGGACCATGCCCGGGTCAACAGCGCGTCGTGTTCCACGCGCGTCAGCAAAAATGACGGGGCCCCCTCCCGCCCTGCCCGGGGTAGGAGGACTCATTTGATGATTTTGCCATGATAAAAAAAAGTATTAAAACCAATAAGTATTATTATTCATACGTATCACAACCACACCACAGCACAACGACAAAAGATGGTCAAGCAATCTTGTCAAGAGCGTCGCTGGAGCTTTTTGTAGTTGCGATGTGGTTACGACAAAATGCAGTAATGAATTCTTTTGATTGGTTTTTTGGTCGCTTATTCGCGGTGTCTTTAATTATGGAACCACAATACAACTAGCATTGTGGTTGCGTTGTGGTTATGACGTGGCTGCAGTCTGGTCAGTATCACCCACATGGTTTATAATACTACAAAATAAATGGTTTCCGTGTGAATTAAAGTAACGCCCGCCCACGTCACAGTCGTGTGGTTGTGGTCTAGTTGTGGCACGTGAGAGAAAGTCTTGAGAGTCTTTGCGATTCGAATAACAGCACAATATTATTCTAGTAAAACCAGTTGGCGTATCGGTAAAGTTAACGTAAGTATCGGTAGTTATATAGTAATTAGAGAAAACTTTCTTTATTATATACAATTTTTTTTTCTTTAAAATAAAGACTTTACACTGTACACGTTGTCACGAGCAATGTTCACATTGAGCAGCTTTTAAAAGTTATTTTCTGTTGATTGACAATGTTATATGTTATGTTGTTTCGGACATTATGTTTTGTAAAGATTTTTCCTAGATTTAAACTTTTATATAAAATAAACTTTTAGATATTAATAATATTCATTTATTTTATCATTTCTGTGTGTCCTATAGTATTGCCCACGTGCAAGAATGACTCAAGCTGGCTTTGTCAATCGTCAGGCGTCTTGTCATTCGCTCCCTCCTCCGTCTCATGGCTCACATACCTCAGGCGTTGACTCACACTTGCAAATATACTACAGTACGAAATTATACTTAATGAACGAATTACCAGGAAATGTGAAACAATGTTGAAACTAATTTCAACCCTAGAATCGTTATACTTCGAGAAAATCGCTTTTGAAATATACTACGAGTAAGTTTGGTACATATTAATTTAGTAATTGTGACTGTACCGTCAAAGAGCTTAATTATTCAGCAGATAGAGCTGTATTGCAGCCATTTCATACGACATATAACATCAAAACTACGGGGAATTAAATTGTAAGTGAAGTTTTATTCAAGTTCCCTCACCGAACATAAAAGTAGCGTCTTACTCAAGCAGGAGGGGTCATTCAATGATATCACAAGCCAAAAAAAAAGACAGACGATTCAATGAACCAAAAAGGTCACTTGATTACGAAATGCAAACAGTATGCCATAGTTCTACAACCTATAAACGTAGCCCGCAGCAATATCGACCCTAAGATGGAACCAGTGATACCCGGGGCAGTCCGTTTGCCAAACACAATTTCTAAGCCTATTGGTGGATTATCATTACGCTACCACAGAATCTCGATAGTTTATCGAAATTGAATTTTGAATACAGTTTTTTTTTTTCTAGTGTTAAAAATGATGAATGCAAATGCGATCACAAGATCAGTCAATATTATTTTTCACGATATTCAAAATCTATATCAGAATTCAATTTCGATGAAGTGCTCTGAAATGTAAGTCGCTTTGTAATAATATTTAAGAGATTTATTCGAAAAAAAATTCTAGTATCAAAAATTCTTTATCTTGTTTTTTTATTATTATTTTGAAAGCTAAACTAAGAAAGAACCAAATTAAGATTTGAGTGCATCGAAAAAAATGATTACTACAACAGCAAAGAGATAAAGTCAAACAGCTATACCTTTATTATATATTTAAGGGACGCTTCAAATACTTTAATTAACATGTTTCTAAAATGTGTAGTCAGGGGAGAGTTAACTGAAAGATAGTTAGTCATTAACTTATTTGATAGGTTTCTATATAAATTAAATTTATCAAAACTTTAAATATTTTACGCAGGTCTAAGGTTGCTTTTTAGCATGATGACGGAGCCTCTAAGAGGGCCAAAGCCTGCCGGGGTAGCGGGACTTATCTCATTACCATGACCCCGGAACATAAAGGGCTACTGAAGGACACCGTGGATTTTAGTCAGTACGAGTCTGACAGTCCCTCCCGCCCTGCCCTGGGTTAGGACTCATTTGATCATTTTACCACGATATAAAAAAAAGTTGCCGCGTACGGATTGAACATAGTTATAGACAAACACATTACCATCCGCCGTCGGGTAAAAAGGGTCAGAGTCAGAGTCAATAGCCTACTGACTTAATAATGTCAAAAGCTTGTGTCAAAAATAAAATGTACCTATATACATATATTTATTATATACTATGCTTATGCCTAACCCCCGTAACCCATATTACGTCTGTAGTCTCCAAAAACTACAGACGTAATTTTTCCCATACCCATGTACCTCAACAAAACCATATCGCAGCGACAAAATTCGGTTGAGTTGTGGTTACATGTGAATAGTGTCACAACTTTTTGCAGTTACGTTGTGGTTGCGTTTGAATGACCCGTTCCGTTGACACAACGTTGTGGTTATATTACGATAGTGGTCTTATTGACTGTAGGCTCAGATCGAAGAAATAGGCAGATAGAACGCTCAAAACACGCGAGTGTCACCACCAAAGCAAATACAAAATCAAATCGAATTACATTCCATATTGTTTTCTTTGTTTTTGAGAACAACTTTTACAATGTTTAAAAGACACGAGACGGCATATTTTAGCAAACAACAACAACGACGCGTAGCTTGGTTTGCATTCGATTTTGATTTTGTATTTGCTTTGGTGGTGACACTCGCGTGTTCTGAGCGTTCTATCTGCCTATTTCTTTGATCTGAGCCTACAGTCAATAAGTCCACTATCGTAATATAACCACAACGTTGTGTCAACGGAACGGGTTATTCAAACGCAACCACAACGTAACTGCAAAAAGTTGTGACACAACTCGACCGAATTTTGTCTGAGACTGAGACTGTAGGTACTTTATATAATTCGTATTTAATTTACTCCACCTATGTTGATGATATTATAATTACCATTAGTTATGACGACTTTTGTTCATTTGATTGTATAGTACTTATTTATTCTGATGTAAGTTGCATTTCATTGCAAAAAAGTTTTTACCACAATAATTATCGTATCCTACCAACCGCGATGCCATCATAGAAACAGCAGAATCCAATTAAGTTAAGCCCTCGCCACGCTGGAGTTAGACTAAGCTGCCTTGCACCCGCTATCTACTACAAAACTAAATAAATAATGTTGAAAGTTCCCCTGACTAACATATATTTTAGTTCAGCGGCGGTGCAGTGTTGCAATAAAATATTAAAGATCCCTTTAAGTTGGGAAACAAGATGGCGGACTGAAATGATGCTAGTTAATAATCTACTTTGTGAAAGTAATACTCGCTGAGGCAACTTTATGGCTTTATATAACTCTATAAACTATCTTTGTACCAAATACCTTCTTTTTTTTTAAATAAAAACGTTGCCTCACACTACGTACCTAAAATATATATATCGTAGGTGCATTTACAAATATAGAAACTTACATACACAAACCCCCAAATCCGGAACAATTACCTGCAGGTCATATTATTATAATAGGTAGACTGGTAGAGAATGCCTATGGCATTAAGTCCGCCTATGTACTGTTTTTTGACAAGTGCATGAAGTTCAATAAATAAATAAATATGATATTTGTTCCGTACGGGTATCGAACCCGTGACGGGCTGCGCAGGAGTCGATCACTCAACTACAGCGCCATCTGTGCCGTAAAAAAAGTCTACATTCATTCTGTAGTTCTATTGTGAAAGAGTAATGAATAACAATCCACACTATCGCATTTAACTACAGTCATGTTTTGTTGGGGTCAGCTTCCATTACTTTTGATTTGATGAATTTCCAATAAAAATAACAAAACACAGTTCTATATAAAAATACTAAATATCAAATACCACGTAGAAACTACAAAATTAAATTTAAAAAAAAAATTGTTGAACTTATAGGGAACGTCAACCTTTTTTAAAGCCCCCTTAATTTTCAGACAGCTAGTAACGAAGGGGCGTTCGCATTTACCCTGAATCTATAAATAAAAATAAATATTCCTTTAACTCCGGGCCGTGTTATGAATGAGAACCCCTGGTATCTTCACGGGCTCCCTCCAGCCACTCTTGTGGAAACTGTTTCCATTCCACTGGGTTTCTCGCCCAAGCATACGGGCTCGCTTTGAACTTATTTTCCACTTTAAGCATTTGTTTTCTTTCTCTGTCACCATTTTTCGTTCATATTCAAATGTTTGGAGCTCCAGTTTATTAAAGCAGTTTTCAATTTTTTATGTTTTTTTTTTATGCTAACATAGCAGTTTTCTCTACGACTAATAGTTTTATAAGTGAAAGTTGCAAAGGAGACACCTATCATCTTATTTTTGTTTCCTATATTCGTTTTTCTTTGATATTCAAATGAAACATCCACCGATATTGTCATAAAGCTCTTTTTATTAATTTTATGAATATTTAGTTTTTTTAATAATTGGTTTTTCTAAACTATGTTGGGGACGGTTTCCAGCCTAATCGGATGCAGCTGAATATCAGTGTTACATTTAGCGACTGCCAACCTAAACACCACCCAGTAACTGTGTGATTCGACACCCCTTGACAAGACTGGTTGCCAGACTTTCAGGCCACTGGCTAACTTGTGATGATTGAAGGATCTACAAACTACAATTAGGGCCAATGGCTACACGTGTTTGATAGTTGGTCTCTCATCCATAGGCCAACCCCGGCAAGAATGGCTTAACCTTGTGTGGCTGTTGTCACACAGCCACAAGCTCCTCTAATTGACAGACCTGTTGGACTAGTGGTTAGTAACTCTAACTGCTATGCCGGAGGTCGTGGGTTCGATTCCTACCCAGGACAAATGTTTGTGTACTGAGCACGATCATTGGTTCTGTGTCTGGGTGTAATTTATGTATTATATTTATGTATTTAGAAATATATAAGTATGTTTATCAGTTGTCTAGTACCCATAACACAAGTTCTGCTTTGCTTGGGACTAGATGGCGTTTTGTGATAGTTGTGTAATATTATTATTTCCTATTTATTTATTATTTTATTTATTTATTTTTATTTATTATTTCTGAAATAATAATATTATTATTATTATTTCAGATTTTGTTTAAAAATAATTTATTTTATATGATTTTCTGAGAAATTATACCGCTACCAATTAAGGTTGTTTATAAGCCGTCTCCCAGGAGTTTCCTTACAAAAGATTATAAAAGAACTGATGTATCTCATTAGTGTCGACTAATGAGAGACAATTAAACTGTTTCAAATAACAATAGTACAGACATAGCATTACATTACATCTGTTTTCTCTCTCGGGGTAGGTGTATGTAGGTGAGAAGTTTAATTTAAGTCTCGTGAATAGGGAACTTGAAACTATTAACCAATTATATAATTTCAAAAGACAATTTCATTATAAATACACTTTATTTTAGACCTGAAAAGCTTGTTAACCTTAAGAATCTGTTCTATAGTCAAGTGGTCATGGCATAGCCATACAATTGGAGAATTCGTCTTGACAGCTCATAATATAAGGAATTGTCTAAGCAAGATAATAATATAATTATATTAGGCCACAGACGATGACGCATTTTCTATCTTAAGATATTAAGGTAAGATATATTTTATATCTTAAGAAATTGTTATCTTACAATCAATTCTCATATCGCTCTCTGCCTTAAGGAAAATATAAAATATAATATATTATTAAGTGTGTGATGGTCCATTGAATTGTATGGCGAGCGATATGATGCCTTAAGTTAAAATATTATAGTATTGTAGTCGTGTGTGGCGCGCTTTATACTAATGCACTATACAAAGTCTAAAATCCAAGGCAATAGCGTTAGGCACCCTTATAGGATTTAACGGTGCCAACCTAATTCACATTCAGGTTATTAAGGGGAGAAAGTATTCGCACATGAATGCTAGAAATTCACCCGTGGGCGCGGGATTTGGGTGAATAGAAGTTTATTATAGTTTGTGGGTGCTTTTGGTGCCTAACATTTAATCATATTTGTGTAGTTCAGTAGAAGTTTTCATTTGATAACTGTAAGGGCTATAAAGACCTTTCAAAAGAATTTGTTGTCCTACAATAGAAAATTCTCTCAAGTCTCGTATACCTGACTCAAGAATACAACCTTTAAGCCATACTACAAGAACAGACGCCAGCACATCAACCTATCTCAATTTGTCAAATTTCTTTAATAGATTTTCAACATCATCACAATAGTGGAAGGTTAATGTTCGATTGGTGTTTGACAGATTGGGGTAGGTTGACTTGCTGAATGCTGGCGTCTGTATATTTGTTGCGGGTCAGAATCGAAAGTGTGACACACCAGTGCAGCAGACGATCACTTAGACATCTTTAAAATATTTTTGAATGTGAAATGTAAAACAGAAGACAAAAATTACGGGGTGAATTTTTCAACTGGGCGTGGATGGCTAACTCCGGAACTATGAGGAATATCGAAAAACGTTGAAAGGAGTCTCGAGGCCGATTTTGACAAAAACTAAAACTGCATTATTGGATTTAAGAAAAATCAATTATCCTGGCCAGGAATTGAACCCGCTGATTTTGGAAAAAAGCACACCCTGCATAATTACACCATTTGATAGTGTTGCTAATAAGGATCAAATTTTGGGACATAATACGGGAAAAAATAGGAAAAGAAAAATTCAGCCTGTTTAGAAGATTGCAATTTTACTGAAAGCCATTTGAAAATTAATTTAATCTACATACCGAAAAAGTGATACTATGTACAAAAATCACTAACTTACTACATACTGTAGTAAGATAATACTACAAGATTTTACTCCGCATGACACAATAGATCGGAAAAAAATCCCCTAAAGCCGATTGTATCGCAGAAGATTTGTTTACAAATCCGAAATACCACTGCAAGCAACGAGTGAGTTACACTAAAAAACAATTCAAGCGAAACTCCGTCTACACTACAGAATATATTAACGCTGTATTCAGCGATTCAGCGTGTTGGTGAGATTAAAATCTGTTTTCCCAACTCAGTGTTTTCCAGTTTGTTGAGTATATTGTTACGGCGAATGCTGTAAAGCGCTATCTTTGCTGATTCTGCTGTATGATTTAATTATGTTTTCATGACAGCACCAACGTATTTGAAATTGGAAGAATAAAAAGGTATGAGCTACATGAGCTGCTTTTGTTTTTTTTAATATGTGGTTGTTTTACGACAGAGGTTTTGTCTAGACAGCACAAAACGTGACGTGAAGGGTGCAAGTCTTTCTAAAATATAAAACTTCATATTTTATATCACGTAGCTATGATTATAAAAATGAATGTACACACGTCTTCTTTTACATAGCTTAAGCGTATAACATATTGGGGCTTTTATATTGTAAACTTCTGCCTACCCCACGATCTCCACCCCATACGATAATTCGTTCATAAATTATTCTGCATCGCTTTGTTTAGTCCTTTTTTGTAGCGTATTGAGACGCTACAAAAAAGGACCCATCTTCATTCTAATTTGGTCATTGGCTTTTTATCTAAGTCCGTTCAGTAGTTGTTGTGTAGAAAACTAGCAAATAATCATTCATCTAGATCTATCCGCACGAACTTTCGCAAAATAAAACAGCAAGAAGCCAGATATTCATAATCTTCAAGAAAACAGCTATTTTTCTGTCGTAATAACGACGGTTCGTTGACTACAACATTATTTCCCAGTTGTAAGTCATTACTCCATGTTTTTTCACGAGAAAAATTATTATGAAAACGACGCAGAATTTAAAAACAAAATAACAAAACTTTGGTTTTGTAAAATTATGCAACTCATAATGTTGGGTGTCAACAATAGAAATATTAATTTTCAACTTATTTTCTGTCATCAATACACATTCTTTATTTATTTGTTAACTTTTTGGTTTCATTTTATATATTTTTACAAAAAAGAAATAAAAATACACAGGCCTCCTCTCTGTGAGAGTGGGCCATAATCCACCACGCGACCCCAGTGCGGGTTGGTCCAAGTAGTATTTAATATCATTCGTAAACCTTTTGAGACAATTTAGATTAAAGTTTTCCGATCCCAATAATAATAACAGTATTTTGTATCACAGTTCAGTTGAACCGTATCCAAATGATTTCCACCATTGCATGCCCAATTAATTCTTAGAGGGTTCGTCTAATAGGATTTGGGCAAGATTTCAAAAGCCCCCGATCCAGGGTCTTGCCTCTTTAATCAGATAAGCTTATCACACTTGCCCGTATTTTGCCCTGTATGAGGAAACCGCTAATTTGATTTAGTTCATTCAACGTGGAGTTACCCTTCGTTCGGTCTTGTGTGTAGTATTTTTATTTTTAGGTGTCAATGTTTATTTCTTATGTCATTTTTAGGTGAGGTAAAAGTTAATGAGTTTTTATTTGGATTAGACCATTAAATGTGCTTTTAAATGGCTTTAAAAACATAGAATCGATCTTGGCTATAATGAATGGGATAAAGTCAACATGATGGGAAATGGTTTCCAATACCTTGAAAATATAATACTTACTAAAGATAAGTAAAATAAATATATACAATCTACACTTCTACTTATTCTACAGAAAACATTACGTTCGAACATAATTTGAATTGTTAAAACGTTAAATAATGTTCATTAATACAAATTAGTTACTTGTCACTTTTTTTAATAATTTTAATTTTTGGTTTCTCATTATTGAACAAAGCAATCTTGATTAATGATAAAAATCCTCGTCAATTTTCACAAAAAGAAATACTTATAAAGTAATGATGCGCTAACAAGTCAACATGAAAACTTAATAAAATAAGAGAATTTGTGCAGTGAGCGTGTGGAGAGCTTGGGTTTTTGTGGACTGTATTTGAAGGCTGGTAAACTCGAAGACTTGAAGACTCCGAAGACTCCAGGAGCTGGGCTTAGGAACGGGGTAGCGGGGCACTGATTAAAACATTACTTTGACTCACATTGGGCTTGGCAGGGAAACCCCTACAGAGGGACTCACGCGTCTAGTTCTAGACGGCTTCGTAGAATATTGAACACTGGTTGTCGCGCGCTATGAGGCGCTTTCTTTTATACTTTCGTTTTACTTTCTCTTTC
Source organism: Agrotis clavis (assembly GCA_954870645.1). Classification (NCBI taxonomy): domain Eukaryota; kingdom Metazoa; phylum Arthropoda; class Insecta; order Lepidoptera; family Noctuidae; genus Agrotis; species Agrotis clavis. The sequence continues at coordinate 9,225,822 of OX940940.1, forward strand.
TAACTCTTTCTTTCTCTTTCGTAATTTTGCACGATTGCTGGCCAGAGTGCCATTTTGTCAATGTGTGTAGGTAATGTACTTTTAGCAAACTCGCGTCGATGCTCACTATAGGTTAATCCATGCCACGCCCATTTTCTCTTTATTTACAAAGGTCTAAATCCACTTTACAAATCAAATAGGATTCTTACAAGACTAAATTACAGATCTTTTATCGGGCAATATCATTGCACATAGTCTATACATAATTCTATGTTCCTACGACAAACAGACCTCGAGATATGGCGCGTTTTCGCTTAACTGCGAATCTATAAATATAACCCGCCCACGCACGTGCAATTTTGCCATATTGAAGCAGGTTGTCGTAGAGAACACATCTATATACTATGTATATGGGCCACAAATGCCTTATGTATGACATAAGTAAGTATACAGCATTACACATTAAACTCTAAGGGACAATAATACTTCACCTCAGTACCAAATTCTATATTTTTCTCTTATATACTACTTATGTTTCTATATCGTTACAACAATAAGGGGATTTGCAGGTATATTTATTATGATACATCGTTCTCAGACCTTATATACTAGACATATTACCATTTCTTTTGCTGATAAGGCTTTAATACATAAACTTTTGAACAAATTCCGCTATAAGGGAAAGTAAATAAACAATGTAAGCTACGTTAAGTTATATAACAAAAAAGATTTAAAACTACGCTTATGTACAGTCGTGCACATTTCTCCCGCCGTCGCCATCAGGCGATCTCGGTTGGTAGCACGACGATCTTCTTTGTAGGTCGACGCAGGGTGTGACCTTTAGTCAATATGTCCACCACCCTTATCTCTCCGTCTGCCCCTGGTAACACCTTCACGACTCTTCCTTTGGGCCATGTGTTCCGTGGGAGGTTGGGGTCACATACCACCACAACGTCTCCTACCTTTGGTGGTGTACCACTTCCATATGGCTCCCGCCGGTTTTGGAGGAGAGGCAGGTATTCTCTCACCCATCTGTTCCAGAATCGGTCTGCCAGTGCTTGAGCGCGCCGCCATTGCTGCTTCGCTGTCACGTCGGTCTCGGTGAAGAGGCCCGGTGAGGGAACATGAGAGTTGGGCCCGATTAATATGTGATTAGGGGTGAGCGCCTCCGGTTCGTCTGGCGCCACACTGACGTGGGTCAATGGCCTCGAGTTCACTGTGTTCTCGACCTCGACGAGTAGTGTAGCGAGAGTCTCGTCTGACGGGCTGACCTCCTTCAGGGTGACGTGAAGTGCTTCTTTCACTGCTCTCACCATCCTCTCCCATGCTCCGCCCATGAATGGCGACGCGGGAGGTATATATCTCCAGCTTATGGACCGCGCATTGGACTCACACTCTAACGCGCATAAGGCGCTTTCGCCTAACTCCCTATCGGCCGCTTTGAAGCAGGTAGCGTTGTCACTCCATATTTCCTTTGGACAACCCCTCCTTCCCATGAATCGCCTAAGAGCAGCTATGGCTGAGTCAGCGCTAAGAGAATTTGCTATTTCTATATGTATAGCCCTACAAGTGAGACAAGTAAATAACGCCCCATATCTTTTCTCTATGTGTCTACCTACTGTCACGGTTATTGGCCCGAAATAATCTAACCCCGTAAACGTAAAAGGTCGTACGTGATGAGCTAGACGGGGGTACGGTAAGTTCCCAGTAGAGGGCGCTGCAGGTTTGGCTTTCTTTATTCTGCAGTATAAACAGCCTTTGATAACGTTCTTTACTGACGGACGCAACTTTGTTATCCACACACGTTGTCTTAATTCATTTATCGTTACTTCCGTTCCACCATGATGTAAATCCTTATGTACTTGTGCTATATATAATCTTGTATATAGGTGTTTTCCGTCGAGTACGACGGGGTTTTTTATTTCTTCGTTAACGTCGCACGCAGCTGTGATTCGTCCGCGTATCCTCAAGACGCCTTCGTTATCTAAACACACGCTGAGCACTGATAACGTGCTATCGCTGGGGGTCGTTCGCCCTTCCTTGATGGCTGCTATTTCCTTTGCAAACGTGTCGGCCTGAGCGCCTTTGATCCATAATTGCTCGGCGCGCTGAAGGTAAATAGCGGGTACAAGTATATAGTTGTTATTTTTATGAACGACTTGCTGTTTTATTTTTGTGTTAGATTTATTCTTCTTGGTTTTTTCCCACGTCGGATCTTTTAACTTATTTTTCTTGTTGCGTTTGTACTCGACGGTTTGTTTATCTGGTCTGCATAGGTCGATGAACTGAAGTACTCGTGCGGTTGTCCTTATCAGTCGGTTCCATTGGGAAAATCTCGTAATGTCGGGCAGATGATCATTCATTTTCGCCTCGTGTACAGTGTGACATTTTATTCTTTCTTCGCCTGTATTGTCGAGTTCGTTGACCTTCTTGTTCTGAGGCCATTCACCCCGGCTTTTTCTTAGGAACTCCGGTCCGTGGAACCAGCGGTGATTAGAGTCGAAGTTCTCAGGTGTTCCGCGCGTTGCGTCGTCAGCTACATTGAGTTTCGATGGCAGCCACCTCCATTCGTTCTTCTTGGTAAGCTCTTCGATTTCCGCCACCCTGTGCGCTACGAAGGTCTTGAAGGTGCGCGGTTCTGCTTGTATCCAAGCTAGGGCTGTGGTGGAATCGGACCAATACGTCGTGCTGTTCGCCTCGCAGTTGTGTTCCTGCAGTACGGTGCGAGTGAGGCGCGCTCCCAGTAGTGCTGCTTGTAGTTCCAGCCTAGGTATTGAGACCGGTTTCAGCGGTGCCACTCTGCTTTTTGCTGCCGCCAAGGACACATGCACGGTGCCGTCCGCTCTCTCCATGCGCCAATACACTGCCGCGGCGTAGGCTTCTTCGCTCGCGTCTACGAATGTATGCAACTCTCTGGTGGTGACGTCACAGCTGTCGTAACATCGCGGAATCTTTAGTGTCTCGATAGTCCTGAGCGACTCCATCCAGCTCCTCCATTTGGGTTGTAACTCTTCAGGCAGAGGCTTGTCCCATTCCGTTTTGTACTTCCAGGTGTTCTGCAATATCCTCTTCGCTGGTATAGTAATAGGAGCTATTATACCTAGCGGATCGAACACCGACATAATTATGCTCAACGCCTCTCGCTTCGTAGGAGGGCGTACATTTTCCAATAACACGGTTGGTGTTTTATTTTTATTTATTCTGAATACGAAACAATCCGTGTTCGTATCCCATCGTAATCCCAACGCTTTTTCCGTGTCGTCGCCGCCCAGCGCTTTCGTATCCTGTGGTGGTGCGGATTCTTGACATAACACGTTTTTATTGTTTGAGATCCAGCCACATAATATAAAGTTCGCTTTCTTATGTATATAATCCACTTGTCCCGTTATTTCCCGTGCTGTTTCTTCATCGGGAAAGCTTTGTAAATAGTCGTCCATGTAGTGATTATTTACTATAGCAGACACTGCGGCTGGGTACATATTTTCATAGTCCTTCGCGTTCCGATTCTTTATATATAACGCGGTACATGGTGATGACGTCGCTCCGAAAATAACTGACGTCATTCTGTATTCGTCAGGCGGCCCTTCACGCCTGTTATCACGCCATAGGAAACGTAGCGCGTCGCGATCTTCTTCTCTTATTTTAATTCTCATAAACATTTCTTTGATATCAGCTGACACGGCTATCCTGTCTTGTCGGAAGCGCATCAATACTCCCGGTAGAGACTGCAACAGGTCGGGTCCCGATAGAAGTAGGTCGTTCAAACACAGACCAGCTGATCTTGCGGCGGCGTCGTGCACAAGTCGCGGCGGCTTATGTGGCTTGGCGGGGTTAACGACCGGGAAATGAGGTAGGTACCACGTCTTATTTACCGTGCGGGCGTTAGGTGCTTTCTCCGCATAACCCGAGTCGAATAAGTTTGCGAGTCGTTGTACATATTGCTCCTTGAGTTGTTCATCCCTGTCCAGCCGTTTCTCCAAGGTCTCTAGTCTTCTTAGGGCACCTAGGTAATTGTTAGGTATTATAATTTCGTCTTGTTTCCAAAGTAGACCCGTTTCGAAACTGCCGTCCGGTAGTCGCCGACTTTTCTTCTCTAGGATACCTAGGGCGCGCTGCTGTGGATCGTCTCTAGGTATTCTAGGTTCCACGCCTAGTGCTTCTAGTTTGAAGAAGTTCTTCATACTTTCTTCTATGGAGTTTTCGTTGTTCTCCTGGCTCTTAATATTGCCGCAGAACGCAGTCGTAACTTTGTTGATGGAGTATTCGCAGCCATGCAGTACCCATCCGAGCTTAGTGCGGGACGCTACAGGCTGGTCGCGTGCGCCCGCCCGTGTCTCCGTGGCTACGAGCAAGTGCCAGTTGTCTTGTCCTATGAGAATCATCGGTCGCGCGTGTTCGTATATGAGCTCGTCGTGTATGTCGCTGAGGTGCTTGCACTTCTTTATGTCTTCACTATACACGGCCTGCGTCGCGATGTCCAATCTGTCTATGGTGCGCGCTGCCTCGATCTCATGTGGTTCCTTGTCATATTTCCCCTGTATGCGAAAGTTCACAGCCCGACTCTTTTCGTGCTTGACTTCTGTGCCTACGCCTTGAATCCACATGGGTTTTGAGGGTCCGTCCACGCCCAGGACATCTGCTACCGACGCGTCGATCAGCGTGACTGTACTCCCGTCATCTAGAAGGGCATATGTGTCTACGCAGGTACTCGGTCCGCTCAGCTTGACGGGTATTATTTTAAGATACGCTCGACGATTCCGCGGTGAGGTCGTTGACACGGTCTCTCTTGCCGACGTCACGGATTCATGTGTGATAACAGGTGACGGAGCGGTCGTTGACCCCGCTATGTTGTTCGTCGCTTCAACTTGGCGTTCTTTATGCAATAACTTATGATGTTTCATTCTACATTCATTCACGTCGCATGCGGGCGCTTTACACGAGAACCTCCTATGTTTATTTCGTAGACATTTAAAACATATATTCGATTTTTTCGTTATTTCCCAACGCGCGTCTATGTCTAATTGTTTAAACTTGTAACAGTCCGGCAGCTTATGGTTTTGCTCCTTACATACCGGGCACGAATCGTTCGAAGTTTCTTTATTTACGTTAAATGTGCGTTCTACTCTGCGTCGTTGTCTCGAACCGGTCGTCTCTTCGTTGTGACGTTCCGGTTGCGCGTACGCGCCACATTTATCCGCTTCTTCGTTTAAAAACATAGATAATCGCTTCAGTTCGGGAATAGTTTCGGTCTTCTTGTTAGCCGCGAAATCATACCATTTATTCTTCAATATCGGCGTTAGTTTATCTACTATATTGCGCGACATTTCCGGGCTATATAAATACTGTATCTTTTTCAATGCTTCAACCGTACCCACCGTGTTCGCGATGCGGCTAGCGAAAATACATATATCTCTAGGATTGTCGTTTAACCTAGGTAACGCTTTAATTTTATCTAATTCTGCTAAGATTAGTGCCTCCGGCCTACCGAATCGCCTTTCTAACGCGTCCGTAATTATCTCCGGGTTAGATTGACTAAATAACAAGCAACCTACAGCTTCTTTCGCGGCGCCTCTGAGGCTCATCCTAATCCTAGCAACATTTTCTACACAGGTAAAATACATTTGTGAGTCACAATACGCGGCCTTATAAGCTATCCACTCACCGGGCTTTCCATCGAAGATCGGCAGCTGCTGTATGTACTTGGGGGGCTCCCTTGAGCTGCGCGCGGCCTGCGCCAAGGCCGCGGCGAGCGTGCCCACGTCTATCATTTTATCACTCACTGTATTTTTATTTGACACTTTATCACTCGCGATATTGCCCTTATTTAACGGATCACACACATTTTCACTGCATCCGTCTTCTCGCTGCTGTGCGCCTGCCGTGGCGCTGGTGCGCTGCTCCGCTTCCCTGCAGGTCCTCCCGCCGCTGACGTCGTGTGGGGTTGGTCGATCTCCTCCTCCGGGTGGCGGCGCCGGTCGCGCCAACCACGTTCCAATCCTTACGGAGGCGAGGTCGTCCACCATTTCTTCATCCTCCTCACTCGAGTCTGCTTCGGCTCTGACGCGCTGCAGGTGTATTTCTTGGAGCTCTCGCTCCGCCCGCGCTTGTTTTACCTTCATCTCGGCCAGCCGCTCCTTCGCTTCGATCTCTGCGAGGAGTTTCTTCCTTGAGACCGTTGAGCGGCGTGACCTGGTTTCGCTGGGCTTGAGCGTACCATGTCGTGAACCAGTGGTCTTACTCCCGTGGTCGCCTGATGTCGTCTGTGTTACTTCGGTGCCCGTGGCTTCAGTGCTCCCGCTGCCGGTGTCCGTCTCGGCCGCCGTGCCGGACGTGCTGGTGCTGGACCCTGGCGCAGGCTCGCTGGCGGCCGGCTCGGCGGCCGCCGGCGTCTCTGAGGTGCCTTTTCCCCCCCTGGAGTCCCCGCTCCTGCTGCGAGTGATTACCATCGTTGGGCTTCCTGACGATCCTGCTGGATTCCTGAAGATATTCGGCTCCCGGAGGACCAGAATGTGCAGTGAGCGTGTGGAGAGCTTGGGTTTTTGTGGACTGTATTTGAAGGCTGGTAAACTCGAAGACTTGAAGACTCCGAAGACTCCAGGAGCTGGGCTTAGGAACGGGGTAGCGGGGCACTGATTAAAACATTACTTTGACTCACATTTGGGCTTGGCAGGGAAACCCCTACAGAGGGACTCACGCGTCTAGTTCTAGACGGCTTCGTAGAATATTGAACACTGGTTGTCGCGCGCTATGAGGCGCTTTCTTTTATACTTTCGTTTTACTTTCTCTTTCTAACTCTTTCTTTCTCTTTCGTAATTTTGCACGATTGCTGGCCAGAGTGCCATTTTGTCAATGTGTGTAGGTAATGTACTTTTAGCAAACTCGCGTCGATGCTCACTATAGGTTAATCCATGCCACGCCCATTTTCTCTTTATTTACAAAGGTCTAAATCCACTTTACAAATCAAATAGGATTCTTACAAGACTAAATTACAGATCTTTTATCGGGCAATATCATTGCACATAGTCTATACATAATTCTATGTTCCTACGACAAACAGACCTCGAGATATGGCGCGTTTTCGCTTAACTGCGAATCTATAAATATAACCCGCCCACGCACGTGCAATTTTGCCATATTGAAGCAGGTTGTCGTAGAGAACACATCTATATACTATGCATATGGGCCACAAATGCCTTATGTATGACATAAGTAAGTATACAGCATTACACATTAAACTCTAAGGGACAATAATACTTCACCTCAGTACCAAATTCTATATTTTTCTCTTATATACTACTTATGTTTCTATATCGTTACAACAATAAGGGGATTTGCAGGTATATTTATTATGATACATCGTTCTCAGACCTTATATACTAGACATATTACCATTTCTTTTGCTGATAAGGCTTTAATACATAAACTTTTGAACAAATTCCGCTATAAGGGAAAGTAAATAAACAATGTAAGCTACGTTAAGTTATATAACAAAAAAGATTTAAAACTACGCTTATGTACAGTCGTGCACAGAATTTCATCTCATAATTAATGCTGGCACTATAAACGACTTAACCAGGGTTTTAATTTTCCAGATCTCGTGATGGCACTAATTAGCATTTTAATAAGACCTGGTAATGACTTGATTAGCGCGTCCGTATTACTGGCCGGGATGCCCGATATGGTAATTAGTAGATATGTGCCGACAGTCGGCTATGTTTGCAGGCAGTCGGCAACTGGTCGGCTAAAAGCAGACTCGGTTAATTAATACAAAATGTAATGTTATGTAGGCTACAGACTCATATGTATCTTAATTGTGTCAATCCAGATTATAAACAGTCAGTGTCAAATATCATACAAATTCTTTCGGTAGCTTGAGTCCGATCCGCCACTGCGGAAATTTTTGGTACTAGTACTGTTTTTAATGCTACTACTCTAATACTAGGTACTACTACTAGCGGCGCGTCATAATGACTTCAGTCGTGACGACGATTTGATTTTGATGTTGTTTACGTTCGCACACCAGTACTCTTAGCACGAATTTTCAGTATATGAGGCGTAAAGTAAACTGGAACTTTGACAATTTCAAATTGACAATTTTCAAGGAAAAATTGAGTTCCTTCTACGCACACCAGAGGCGCTGATCCAGTTTTTTCATACAAGAAACGCTGTAAATACTGTGTGCTTAGTGCGAGTTTTTACGTTGACTGCGGTTAGAAACGTTTTACTACATTCGGCGCTCTTATTGGCCCGTTCCAAGGTCGTGAGAACTCTCAACCAATGAGAGGGTCAAACGCGTAAAAACGTTACTATCGCGTCAACGTAAGAAAACTCGCACTAAGCACACTCGAAAGACGCTTTAAAGTAAAAGAAAACTCGTGCTAACGGTACTGTATCCGTTCCCGTGTTTTCGTTGACGGCCTTAGAAACTATAGATGCCCTGAATTCCACAGATGAGAATAACCGGCTAGGCCGACTGGCCAAGTCGGCGAAAGGCAGAATCAACCCATCTCTAGTGATTAGAGATTAATTGGGGAACGTTTGGAGAATGATATACGCTCTAATAGCCTGGCTAGTTGGTAGTCTGATACTGTTCCTCGTTAGGTATTATTCTTTGGTACGCTATGCCATGTGTTGCCATTTCGAAATGTGAAAATGGTGTGGCAAAAAATAGGGAGGAAATGTGTGAATACTGAAGTTAGTCTTTTGTTTTTCTCAACACTTTCAATTTCAATTATTATAGGAATACTAGCTGACCCGGCGAACTTCGTACCGCCTAACAGTCAATTCTTCTAGTTTTTTTTCTTAATACTTTATTCTGCTATTTAAGAAACGGCCAAGGGCGAGTTGGACTCGCCCATAAAGGGTTCCGTGTAGCAGCAAGTAACATAATATAAAAGTTCTAGTAGTTGGTTGTAACTTGAAAAGGTAAATTATTGCGGTTTACGAATTATGACATATTAAAAAAAAACTAATTACTTGATCTCGTCAGTTTTCGCAGGAAATTCGCATGGTAGTGTACATCATTTTTTTTTCAGTTTTGGCATTCTCTTATTTTGGAAGTTACAGGGTCCCCCCTGTAACTTCCCACACACATTTTACCACCTTGGAAGTGTCTCTCGCGCAAACTCTTCAGTTTAGAAAAAAAAGATGTTTGTAAATTCCATAACATTTTAAAGACCTATCCATAGGTAAGTACCCCACACCACACTTATGGAATTGGAGTTTTTTTTTTGAGTTTCAGTTCTAAGTATGGGGAACCCCCAAAATTTTATTTTTTGTGTGAAAATCCTAAGGCTGCTTTTCCACCACACATGCGCTATGCTACGTTGCTGCGGTTTGATATCCACCAATCATATTTACATAGCGCAGCACTGGTGGAAACGGATTCAACTAAGATGTGTTTTTATATGAAAAGATGCGTGCTATGGCTGCGTGCTGTGGCTGCGTGCTATCGCTGCGTGCTATGGATGCATGCTATTGGTCGTTTTCCGTACAATCGATACATCGCATAGCTCGAGCTGCGCAGCTACCTTGTGACAGCGCATCTTCATAGCGCAGCTACCTTGTGGCAGCGCATCTTTATAGCGTGGTACCTTGTGACAGCGCATCTTCGTAGCGCAGCTACGCATCTTCGTATCGCATTATGCATCTTTATAGCGCAGCTACCTCGTGGTGGCGCATTTTCGTAGCGCCAGGGCCCCCGTAAGGACTACTGGCGCCTGTGTGCAAAAAAGGATTTTGGCGCTCCTTACAGCATTTTGAATCATCTTTTTTATGGGTGTAGGTCAGTGGTGTAATTTAAAATTCAGCGCCCTCGGGCTGTAAAGCTTGCCGCCTCGGAACTTAAACACAAAAGAAACCATAAAGTGCTACTCAAAGTTCACACCCAGAGTGCCATATCATCTTAGAGAAGACAAACTTAAAATTTTAAATTGTGTAGACCACATATTAAGAAGCATTTGTAATTGAAAAATGAGCTATGAAAAGAGAGGTCAAGAAAAGCAAATGCCAACCTTACTTGGAGCGCGAGCGAAGCGAGCGCGAAATTTTTTAGGTTTTTGGAATAGGACATGGTAATTCTTCATAGAAGAGCGAACGCAGTCAGCTCTAAAAGTAAAACGTTTCCGGAATTCAAGTTTTAATCTAAAAGTGAGATCAAATATTTGAAATCTTTAGTAGATACTTAAACCAAATCCTATAAGTTCTCAACTCCTATTTCAAAATTATTTTTGATATATTTTTTTGAATATTTTTTTTGGGCCCTTGGCTTTGGCGCCCTTAGAGGATGGCGCCCGTGTGCATTGCATACTTTGCACATAATTATGGCAGCGGGGGCCCTGCGTAGCGCAGCTATATTGAGACAGCGCATCTTACTCGCACAGCTACATAGCGTAGCATCAATGGAAACGGTCACACAGTTTCGTGGCTCAGCTTTTACATCCTCGCAGCACAGCTACATAGCACATCTCTGGTGGAAAGGCACCCTAATGCGGTTTACATAATACATCTACTTACCAAGTTTCAACAGGATAGCTCTTATACTTTCGAAAAAGAAGTGGTTGTGACATACGGATGGACAGACAGACAAACATGACAAATCTATGAGGGTTCCGTTTTTTGCCATTTAGCCAAACCCTAGAGGAAACTTATAAAGAAAGTTGATAATAAATCCAAATTAATAAAAACCTTAAAATTCTTTTCAAAAGTCACTAAAAATCACACTGAAAATTACAATTTCAGATTTCTTATTTTACTTATTCAAAATTAAGTTTTACCTATTTTTATTGTAGAACTTTATGGTTTTTTTTATCGTGGTAAAATTACGAAATGAGTCTTCCCACCCAGGGCAGGGCGGGAGGGACTGTCAGACTCGTACTGACTAAAATCCACGGCGTCCTTCAATAGCCCTTTACGTTCCAGAGTCACGGTAATGAGATAAGTCCCGCGACCCCGTCAGGCTTTGGCCCTCTAGAGGGAAGCCCCGTCATCATGCTGACGCTTTTTGAGTCGCGAGGTCGTCACCTATCGCCTGCGTGAGGACACGGCGGTGCTCTGCCCAAGCGGGGCAGTCCTGCACCGTATATGCTCCACCTGTCGTGTATGCACGTGTCCTCCGGGCGATCTCGCAGTGGCGGCACCCAGACGTTTCCTCCTTCCTCATCAGACACAGGTACCTCCCGAAACATCTGTGTCCGAGAACTTTATGGTAAACGAAATTTCTTGTTTGATTTCCTGGCGAGTAAGCAAACAGTAAAAACCTGACCCGACAAACGTCGTTCTATCAGAAGTTATTGGTCTGTGGTAGTCTTACAATTACATGCTTATATTTTCTGGTCAAGTCTGGTGATCCGACAGTCCTTTGCGCTTCACCTAAAGCGAAAGAAATCATTTGATAATTTAAACATCCCAAAAACAATACAAAAAATTAGTAGTTTAAGAAAAGTCTGTTTATTTTTTCAATTTCTGCTGGAAAGTGAAAAAAGATCATTTAGCAAAAAAAAGTATTCACAAAAAATACCATCCTGAGATTCGAACCTGTGCCCTAAATACCCTGTATATCGGTCCAATCGTATAACCTCTAGACCATCGACGTTGCTGTCAATGATCTTCAAATAGACGTTCTTAATATGATACTTCAGTCGGAACGAAAAACAGATGACGAATAACATACATTATGCGTTTCATAACAGAAAGTTTAAAAAAAAAGAATATTTTAGTCCTTATTAACCTGGTCCTGATGGTTACAAACACAACAAAAAAAGAATCATCCGAATCGGTCCAGCCGTTTTCAAGTTTTGCTCTTAGCAACACATTTAGCGATCCATTTTTATATTATAGATAGATAGACTAGCGACCCGCCCCGGCTCCGCACGGGTGCAATCTTTATAATATTATTAAAATTGCGACTATAATTTGAGATTTAAACTATCCTATCTCTCAAGTTGGATCGAACTGCACATGGTGTGAGAATTTTATTCAAAATCAAAATCAAAATCAAATATTTTTATTTCACATAGGCCCATGAAGGCACTTATAAAACGTCGACAAAAGGTGCTCGGTTCGGGTTGGTCGATTCCATGGAGAAGAACCGGCAAGAAACTCCATGGTTACTCTTTTAAAATGTGGTATAGTTTTACAAACTTATTGATACAATTTTGAATAGGCAATTGGATATGTGAGAAAAACGTAGGCCTAGTATCAAGAGAGAAGTGCTTACGAGAATTAGTACTACAAAAAAAAAATATATATATAAATACACACGACCTACAATGTTCTCACATTCACAAAAAAGAAGTATGTAAGAATCTATATAAAAAAGAAAGCTATATAAGCTGCGTTACTTCTGTATTAACTTACAAACTAAAAAGTCTGTACAAAAGATTAAAATCAAAGGCAATATAATATTGCAAAACAAATAAAATAAAGAAAAAAATATATAAAAAACTATGTACCTACAAGAATAATAATAAAATAGATGAATAATATTATCCTAACACGTGGAATATAAGTTAGAGCAGAAATTAAGTACTGCTGCTGAGCTGCCAGGGAAGCCACATGTGCAAAAGGAACTATTGCCACACATCCTTGTCATCAACGTAGTCCTTAATTTTGTAATATGCTTTTTTAATAAGGACACGTTTAATATGGGTTTTAAACTTTCCATCAGTTAGCTCAGTGACTGATTTAGGCAATTTGTTGTAATAGAGCGGGAGCCAGGCCAAAATATCGTTAGTGATTTCTTCCCAAGCCGTAATTAGTAGACTACATAAGGGAGTCATATCATAAAGATTCGTGAAAGTCAGCTGCTGTTCCGTTGGTGGGATAAGCAGCAATCGCCGTTCAAACACGTAGAAAAAATATATTTTTTTAGTCATTTCCTCCCAACTGAAACCTGGTTTATATTGAAGATTACCTTGTATCACGAAGAATAAAACCAATCAGCCGACGTAATTATGATCAACATAATTATCTCATATATTATAAGATTTATTTTTTAATGCCTTTCGACTCTGTTTCATGTAAAGATCATTTCGTTGTATCAGAAGACAAAAATCAGGATGGCGGAAATTGGTCAAAGGACATCATTTAACATTCATCACGCTCCATACATTTTTTGGGCTTTTCTGAAAGTGTTAAAAGCCAAAGCCAAAGCAAAAGCCAAAGTGTTAAAAGTCGACGATGAGACCACCGCTATGACGAGAGGTGCACGTAGTGGGAGGTGCGACAAGGTGTAGGTAAATATTGTTTGTAAGGAACCTCTCTTAAGATATTTTTCTAATCAGATTTTTTTTTATGTTATTTGTTTGTGCTAAATTATTATTAGAATACTGCATTTTTCTTATTAGAGCTAATTAAAATACATAATATCTTAACGAAACTAACTAGAAAATTGTACTGAAGTTTGATAATTATGTTGATCATAATTACGTAACTTGAAAATGTAATTTTTTGTTTATGGGGTTATTGCAATGGAACTAATTTTAATGTGATGGTCTTGTTTTAAAAACTATTGTACAGTTTGTTTCATGAGAATCGGTTAAGTAGTTTTTAAGGTATAGCACATTTTGTATAATCCAAATATTGTTCCTAGCGAATTCATTTTAGTGGACATTTCACACTTGACCAAAAAAATAAAAATGCTAACATTTTATACTGAAAAAAGAGCTAAAGTTATCTAAATAAGTTTTTTCGTATCTCTTACGGAATCACAATGTTCCTGATGCCCAGCTTAATAAGAATAACTCTGTATTTTGATCCATAACTGTCTGTAAACATTAGGTGAATGTATTTTTTCATCGTGATATTGAGTAAGCGTCAATATAAACAGGTTTTCTGTAGGGAGGAATTGAAAACTTTGATCTAAATGCATATTTAGGCTGAGAGCCTAAGTCCTGTTTGTAATTTTCAAAGTATCAGTTGACGATCTTTCCACCGAGATACAGCCAGCTGACGTCTGTTTTTAGCCATAACTACATGTAAACTTTCATCAGGTTAAATTTGGGTTGAGAGGAAATCACTGAAAATAAAATAAAAAATTACATGTTCGAGTGACCGGCTGACGTGTATTCCACCATGGTACCGTCGGCTGATTGGTTTTATTCTTCGTGATACAAGGTAATCTTCAATATAAACCAGGTTTCAGTTGGGAGGAAATGACTAAAATAAAATATTTTTTCTACGTGTTTGAACGGCGATTGCTGCTTATCCCACCAACGGAATCGCAGCTGACTTTCACGAATCTTCATGATATGACTCCCACATGTATTCTGCTAATTATCGCTTGAGAGGAAATTGGTCACGGACATCTGTTACGGGCTCCCGCTCTATAAAACCGTATGCTGTTTACAAGGAACGACTTGCTCGTTTTCGCTAGTCTGAATCTAGGTATTACAATTTCGTGTTTACTGCGTGTATTGATATTATGAAAATCGCTTCTAGTCTTGAAGAGCCCTAGATTTTTGCGAACATACAGGATATTATCGAAAATGTACTGTGAAGGCAGTGTTAAAATATCAATTTCTTTGAATTTTTCTCTAAGAGACTCACGAGGGCCCATTTTATAAATTGCGCGGACCGCCCTCTTTTGTAATATAAATACTGAATCTACGTCCGCTGCGGAACCCCACAGCAGTAAGCCGTATGACATAATGCTGTGGAAATAAGCAAAGTATACTAGTCTAGCTGTGGCTATATCAGTTAGCTGCCTTATTTGTCTTACCGCATATGCAGCAGAGCTTAACCTACCTGAAAGAGTTCTAATGTGGGCGCCCCACTGTAATTTGGAATCAATAGTAATACCCAAGAATACAGTTTCCGCAATAGCATCGAGTTTATTGCCGTCAAGTTTTAAATTTAGACCCACTTGTGGAACATTTGGTAACGAGAACCGTAGACACTTTGTTTTGTTTGCATTCAGTAAAAGATTGTTAGCTGCGAACCATTTCGAGAGAACATCTAGACTTTCGTTTACATGTAAAACATCCGTATCTTTTCTATCTATTTTAAAAATAAGTGATGTGTCATCAGCAAAAAGAATTATATCTGATAAGTTGGCCATCATGAATGGAAGGTCATTGATATAAATTAAAAATAAAAAAGGGCCAAGAATTGAACCTTGAGGCACGCCCATCTTGACTTGTGACCCAGATGAAGTCGCCCCATTTACATTAACTTTTTGCTGCCTATTTGATAAATATGAAAGAATAAGGCCAGCAGCTTGACCACGAATTCCGTAATGATGTAATTTACAAATGAGTGTATTATGATCAACGCAGTCAAACGCTTTGGAGAGGTCACAGAAGATACCAATGGCATCCTGAGATTTCTCCCAGGATTCCAGGACGTGACTGATGAGTTTAACTCCCGCGTCAGTCGTCGACCGACCTTTCGTGAAACCAAACTGCTGACTATGCAGAATTCCATTTGAATTAAAATGTGCCAACATCTGATCCAGCATGATTTTTTCATAAATTTTACTTAATGCCGGGAGCACAGATATGGGTCGGTAATTAGAAGGATCACATTTACAACCTGATTTAAAAATTGGTACTACTTTACTATGTTTCATTAAGTCCGGAAACTTGCCACTGTCCAAGCATTGATTGAATATACCCGTCAGGACAGGAGCAATTGAATCAATAATATCTCCAAGCACCCTAACGGATATCCCCCACAAATCTTCAGTATTTTTGATATTGAGGCTATTAAATGCTTTTTTAATTGTATCAATAGATATGGCTGTGAATTTAAAGTCCGGTATGTCCTTAGTAAAGTTATCTTTAAGTAGAGCCTCAGCTAGCTTTGGTGAAGAGGGGAGAGATTCAGTGACTTCAAGCGGTATGTTTGTAAAGAAATGTTCTAGTATCTCAGCGACTTTTTGCTTATCAGAAATGGATTTATTGTCTATTTTTAGAGACATTTCATTCTGATCTCGATGTTGTGACTTACCAGTTTCTCTGTTAATGACCTGCCACACAGTTTTTATTTTATTATTAGAAGAACTAATTTTATTACTTATTATTTGAGATTTAGCTTGAGCGCAAACTTTTTTGAATATTTTGGAATATTTCCTAACATAATTATGGAAGACAATATCTGAAGTTAAAGATTTTTCATGATATAAATTATATAAATTATCTCTGCTTTTTCTAATTCCCGGAGTGGCCCATTCACTAAATTTGGATTTATTATTGACTTTTTTTACTGGACATGTTTTGTTGAATTCTTGGCAAACTGTTGAAAATAATATATCATAGTTTTTATTGGGGTCTTGTGGATCAAAGCAAGCAGTAGAAAGATTGCTAAGAACATTGTTATTAAATGATTTTAATTTCTTTTTAGTAAGAGGTCTTAATTCTATTGTTCTTACTAACTCAACTTTTTTGTTTAACTCAAATGATACAAGTTGGCCAGTATGGTCTGACCTAACGCCACTAATTAAGCAGGAATCTTTAACTTTACAATTAGTAAAAACATTATCTATGCATGAAGCGGAAGTTGCTGTTATTCTAGTTGCTTCATTAAATAAACATTCTAAATTAAATGATTTAAACAAAGATACAAGCTTTAATTTATCTGGTGAGTTGATTAATAGATCAATATTTAAGTCACCACAGACAAAAACTAATTTACCATCTCTAAAAAGTTTATCTAGTATTTCTTCCATTGTTGTTAAAAATAATGCCAAGTTAGATGATGGTGGTCTATAGACACAGAGGATGGTATAGCCTTCGACCTCAGCACATGCTACCTCACACAAGCGATCAACAGAGCAAGCAGTGATATCCTTCCTTTCTTTATATCTCAAACTGTTATTACAAAGAATCATGGTACCACCACCTAAAGTGGATCTGTTGAACGCACTGGCAACTGAAAAATTATTAACATTAAACAGCATCTTATCTGGTTTTAACCATGTTTCACTAAAACATAAAATATCCATTTGGTATTTATCTACTAACAACTCCACGTCTAAAATTTTGCCAGAGAAGCGATTAATATTCTGATGATAAAGTAAAATATTCTCAGTATGCTTCACTATTGTCGGCTCTAAAAGTTTAAAGATTCGGATACAGTATTACTCGAGATACAGGATAACACTGATTCATCACTTAACCTAGTCTCAGTTAAATTATCAATAACTGCGTGTAAACTATAAACTAACAAAGAAGCCAGGAAATGCCGACTTCTTTTCGGAAGAAACATAAAATTACGTTCCCGAATCAAAACAAAATCTCTAACAAAATTGTTAGTATCAAAAAATAATAAACGGTCACTATGACGACATGTTAAAAAATGCATCAGGTTATTCAGGCTAGAAATAAATTCATTATTATTATAATCGGTTAAGTGGTTTAGGAGTCCATTGAGGACAAACATTGTGACACGAGATTTATATATATTAAGATTTCTTTCCTGTAAAACATAGATAAGGTGTATGGTAAATTATAAGAAAGAGATAAATGTTCTTACTTTTGAAAAAAAAAAACGTCATTACGAGAATAAAAAAAAATCTAAAAAGGTAAGTTCAAGTTTTCAGAAGAACTGTACTCAAAAAAGAAATTCAAAATGATTTCATCATTGAAATTGTGTAGTAAAATCATCAAATGAGTCCTCCCACCCAGAGCAGGGCAGGAGGGATTGACAGACTTGTACTGACTAAAATCCACGGTGTCCTTCAATAGCCCTTTACGTTCCGGAGTCACGATAATTCAAGATCAAATCATTTATTTCAAGAAGGCCAGTTACAGGCACTTTTGAATTGTCAAAGAAAAAAATAAAATAAAATCGTTTAAAAATAGTTATGGTGCTACAGTCCCTGTCACAAGACATAAAAACTGTGAAAGTACTGTAGATGCCCATTCCAAAGCGTAGATCTCTATGGATAAGAACGGGCAAAAAACTCCAATTCGTTAGTCCCGCGACCCCGGCAGGCATTGGCCCTTTTAGGGGGCCCCGCGGACGGCAAGTCACCCAATAGTCGTCATCTGTATGCTCACTTTTTTTGAGGTAACACCACGTATGAAAATCGAGACGGTTTAGTTAATAAGCAAGTTACAAAGACTGTTTTCATCTTTGTTCCTCCAACGAGGTATAATTACTGGGCGTACGTGATAACAGGCAGTATTTCTTCACTCTGATGTACGATGTTGGTACCGTGATTTAGTACCGGGATTATAACATACACACTGGCTGGTAGGAATTGTTTCGTTATCAGTTTTCTCAGTACTATAAGAGCTGTACTTAGAGAATAGACAAAGTTACATTGTGTTACCGTGATTAAAAATGATGATGAACTTCTATAGATAAAATAAAAAAATCTTATTTTGGTTCTAGGGAATTACATGAACAAGATACTAACGATAGCAAAGATTACCTAATTAAAATTAAAAAATATTATTTTGCTAAACGTAAAATCAAGTCAAAGTTTAGAATAGGAGGTCATTTTCGTGTTCACCATACCTTGGTTGCATAGTACACAATAAGAACAAAACTACCATGAAATAGTGATTCAAAAACAGCAATAAAATTCTTTTATAAAGTAATACGATCGTTGCTCTAAACATGGTACCCCAAAAAATCGTTGCTCAAATGGGAATACCTAAAAATAAATAATATTTATTTATTGTATCACTAGCGAACCGCCCCGGCTCCGCATGGGTGCAATCTATACTATATTATGCATTTTATATACATAAAAATCTTCCTGTTGAATCACTCTATCTATTAAAAAAAAACAAATCAAAATCCGTTTCGTAGTTTTAAAGATATATGCATACATAGGGACAGACAGCGGGAAGCGTCTTTGTTTTACACTATGTAGTGAAGCAACATTTTACTAGCAGCGTCAAGATTTTTCCCATTACCAAATAATTATGTTTTTTTTTCTCTTTATTTTTAAGGAACTTATATCCTTTAGGGCATGACAGCCCCATCGTACCCTAAGCTAAGTTGTACTAAATTTAACATAATATTTAAACTATCCGCTAAAAATTAAATGATTATGGGCTGATTTTTCAATACTCAGATAACTTTTATCTGAGGAATAAAAATGGCGGTTTGACAGCTTATCTATAGAAAATAATTATGTCAAACCGCTATTTTTATTCCTCAGACAAATGTTATCTGACTATTGAAAAATCAGCCCTAATACTAAAAAGTAGATTATATTATAATATCTGTAATTTTAGTAAATTGTAGCAATTGGCGTTCTGAAAATTTTGCCTTACCCCATGGGAGACGTGAACTTATCTATGAGTATACATTAAAGTGGTAGCAAAATTTAACGTCAAGAATACTTAGACTAAATGTGATGAATATATTATAATAATGTTAAATTAAACAACCACATTGTATGGAACCAACACATAGCATAAATATAATTTAAGTACACTATGTAGGGAGGCAAACTTTCTCCTTAATACAGGTTGCTCAGCAATCTAGCAAGGAGAACAGCACCTCACCCAATAAATCTGTAATTCTATGAATCTTTTCAACATCATATCAACAATGTAAACTACAAATACCAGTTTATGCAATAAAGATTATTATTATTATTATATTTTATAAGAGGGTAAATCCATTTCAAAATGAAACATTTCACAATATTATGATACGTGAAATATATAGGCGTCATGAATAAATAATCTTATTTTGATGTAAATTTTAAGTCTGACATGACGTTAATTCCTTTCGACAATAAACGTTGGCTTTTCAAAGCAAAGTTATAGGTATTAGAAGCAAATATATATCTTTAATATTTGTATATGATCGTATGAAATAGGTATAAGATTTTTCTGATACCAAGATGGTCTCAGATTATCACTCATCATGTTTCTTGGTAAAACTGAGTTTGAATTGCACATGGAGCTAGCGCGCAGTCGTTCCAATACTACGCCAACTGCACACCGACTGTAATCGGGTTGCTAAATTGGTTGCATTCGTTATTGCAATCAAAATGCGAAATTGCAGACAAAGTGTAGTGGAAATGGAGTTCGTCCAGAGCCTAGATATAAAAAATCGATCATAATACATTCTAACCTATGTTTATAAAAATCAATGCCAGTTTTTGCTGTAATTTAAAAAGTCAAGAACGGGCTCACCTATCCAAACCAAATGTTTAGGCTTTGTTCGGACTATTTAGTAGATGGCAAAAGTGGATGAAAGTATACAAACAGTATTGTTTTAGTACACTAAAACTTACATTCAAAGAATGCAGCACAGCACTCAGGTATCCATTAACCATGCCATGTGGCACCATATACTCGGCGGCAGCTTGTATAGTTTTGCCATATTATGAGCTTGTGAAGTTTACACAAAATCGGTCGAGCGGTTCTTCATTTATCACATTTTTTGTAATAAATGATGTAACGTAGTAGTAGTGTAGTAGTATTGATTCTGTGGCGCTACGAAGTTCGCGGAATCAGCCAGAATTGAAAAAAAAAAAAAAATTGCCAAGTGCGGGTTGGAGTCAGGCCATACCGTGACATAAAAAAAAAGACGTGTGTTACTCGGGGACTGCCGCGGTAAAGCTATTGCATAGCATTTTGTATCAACTTATGCAATTATAATTTTATTTATCTATTTTATTCATGCAGTATTGCTTTTTCTTTGATATTAATTCAAGTTACATTTTTAATTAATTTAATAAATTAATAATTAAATTAAATTAATAATTTAATTAAATTAAATGAGCGTGAGGTTTTTTCGTTACGAAATTTCTGGATTCGGTCCCCGCGCTCAAGGCCCGCGATAGAAGCTATGCAATAGCTTAAAAGAAAAATACCAAAGATTTTTTTTTTGTAGATTTCTTTTTGTATCAGTGGCGACAGAAATACATCATCTGTGAAAATTTCAACTTTCTAACTATCACGGTTCAAGAAACACAGCCTGGCAACACACGGACAGATGAACAGCGGAGTCTTACTAATTCGGTCCTTTTTTACCCTTTGGGTACCGAACCCTAAAAAAAAAAAAACTAATTTTCCGCGCCTTCTTCACAAATATAAAATTTAACTTTGCCAAACATTCTCTTCTGTTGGCGTAATTATGGAAAAAAACCCCGTATACAAAGTTTTACCTTCACGGATTAATGTATAGATAAACCAACTACGCGTATTCAAGTACACTGCCGTCATATTAAAGAAGGCCGTAACTGACATTTTTGTCAAAAATGAGTTAAAAACATATTCGGAATCAGCAAAGAAAATGCTATCTTATGGACTTACACACAAAGCTGTAACTCGTATGTAGACCGAGATATCATAAGGATTTTAGCCGTAACTACGACACAAATTCTGGTTTTTTAATCTGAAAAGCCGTAATTACAAAATAACGGCCTTTTTTGTTAATATTTTCGTATTGCTAGTCAGGAAGGCCGCAATTACCAATTAGGGCTTTTTAACTAAGCAAAACTTTATTTTTACTACAAAAAAAAGGGTGCCCTCTATCTGGCAGAAACTTGTTGCTCCGAAACCTATTTGGCATAACTCACTTGGCAGAAACTTTTTTAAACGAACATTGTTAAGGTATAAAAAATATTTAATATAATTGTTTTTTGGCCTAATATTTTTATGTCCGAATTTAAAATGGGATACTTTTAAGATGGCAGAATTGTATTGGGCATAATTACCTTTGTCAGAGTTACAATTTTGCATAATTTTATTTAGCATAACGTTTGTTTAGAGCGCCGATTGTTTGGCATAATTTGGCTTAGCATACTACGAAGATCACAGAATTTCAATAGAAATAATTTTATTAGTCATATTGAAAAAAAAAATATTGTTTTAAAAAATCACTATGGTGTGCTACAAAAGTTAGTGACAGAAATGAATCGCTGCAAAACCGAATTCACGTAGTCTTGTCTGCCCTACCCCTAGAGTGTAATTTAAACCCGCGAAGGCGCGGAGGGGCGAGGCGGCCCGTGAGCTGAGGAGCAGGTGGTTCTAACGCACGCCGCCGCGGCTGAGGCTGGCCGGCGAAGCCGGCCAGCAAGCCGATGCTGCGGTGGTGGGCGTAAAACCATCTGCGACGATTAGCTCGCGTGGGACCGCCGGAGCCCCGCAGCGCCGGAGCCGTGACAGAAGCCATGCCTGCTGCATGTTGCATGCTTGCTGCATGCTCGCTGCATGCTTGCTGCATGTTGCATGCTTGTATGCTGAATGCTTACTGCATTATCTTACTAGCAGCGAAATAAAAACCACACATTTCCATAAAAATATAGCAATTAACCTTTCCATCTTTTATAGAGTTTCACAACGGGTGGGCTTGAAAATGAACATGGACAAGACGAAAATTATGTCAAATGCCAATGTTGTGCCCACCCCAGTCTCTGTTGGAAACTCGGTACTCGAAGTGGTTGACTCATATATCTACTTAGGACAAGTAGTCCAGTTAGGTAGGTCCAACTTCGAGAAAGAGGTCAACCGCCGAATCCAACTCGGTTGGGCAGCGTTCGGGAAACTACGCAATGTCTTTTCGTCCGACATACCTCAGTGCCTCAAGACGAAAGTCTTCAACCAATGTGTGTTACCAGTGATGAGTTACGGCACCGAAACGTGGTCTTTCACTATCGGCCTCATCTCAAAGCTCAAAGTGGCTCAACGAGCTATGGAGAGGGCTATGCTCGGTGTTTCTCTATGTGATCGAATCCGAAATGAGGAGATCCGTAGACGAACTAAAGTCACCGATATAGCCCACCGGATTAGCAAGCTGAAGTGGCAATGGGCAGGCCATATTGCTCGCAGAGCAGATGGCCGATGGGGTCGAAAAGTACTAGAGTGGAGACCACGGACTAGCAAGCGCAGCGTAGGACGTCCACCAGCAAGGTGGACAGACGACCTTATAAAGGTCGCCGGAAGACGCTGGATGCAGGTCGCTTCCAACCGGTATCTGTGGAGATCAAAAGGGGAGGCCTATGTTCAGCAGTGGACGTCCTATGGCTGAGATGATGAACCTTTCCATCGTAATGTGGCGAATAAAAATAGTGTTCTTTAAATTTATTATGGATATGAAATGCATGCCAAAAGATGATTCTGGCAGTGAATTTTCTGCGATATGATGGTTCTACTTTTGATTATTATGGATATAAGATATATGCCAAAAGATGATTCTGGTTGTGAACTTTCTACGATATGATGGTTATACTTATTGATTATTATGGATATTAAATTTATGCCTAAAGATGATTCTGACTTACAAAATTATGGGTTTCGGGTGTATGGTAAATGAGTGTATGCCAAACGATTTTCTGCGAAAAGAGGTTTATGCTATCCGTTGCTATGCAAAATAAAATTATGACGTAAAAAGTTCTGCTATAAAGGGTGGACCCGATTAATAATGGTTTTGTTTGTTATTTTATTGTCAGAAGATGTATATTTTTTTATGAGTATAAATAATGTTTTGTTGATTGTGTTTAGATAGATTATGAGAAAAATGTGATTAAAAAAGATGTTCCTTTAAAAATAATTGCATAAATACTATTTAATTGATTGTTAAATAGCAAGCAAGAATTGATTGTTAAAAAACGCTTCAAGGTAACTGGAATTAGTTGGATGTACCTACTTGAATGTGTCTTGCGTAGGTAATATTTTAAGTTTGACTGAATACTTCAACTTATGAGACTGACTGAATTAATAAAGTACCAATTTTATTACGTAAATATTCTTGGTTTCATTTTAATAAGTCTTCTTTACAATCGACACAATCGATTCGTAACTTACGTTTACTATCAAAAAAAGGCGCAACTGCGCATTTGAGGCTTTATATGCAAGTATTTCGGCTTTAAGAAGATCGAGTTCTTTATATGAAAAGCCGTAATTACATTATTTGCAATTACGGCCTTTCAGATAAGTATTTCACAATTTATTATTATATTTTTGCTAAAACAAAAGGGAAAATAATGAATTAAATTAATACGTGTGTATAAATTTAAATAAACTATGGTTAAAAATAACGCCTGTATTTATTGACGTTTTATAAAACAATAACCACTTACTAAAACTATTCAGTAAATCGTGGGCTTTCATTTTAGATAAAACTTTGATTATCTCGGAATCAGCATTGACGTAGTTACGGCCTTCTTTAATATGACGGCAGTACACTACACGGCGCAAAGTGGCCATTAGCAGTGCGATGAGCTATAAAACTGCGTACGATAAAATGTGTTATAGCTTGCTGTAGAGTAATTGCTTTACACTATAACGAACGTACGTGTGCTCTTTTTATGGACCTGTGAGTATCTTTGTGGTCAAGTTGAGGGTTTAGTAGTAAAACTAGCGCTTCTAAGGTGTTATTTTAAGATCTTAACGCACTTTATATAGAGGGACAGTGGCTAAGTGTCTTTTTTATGATGATTTTCTACACACGAGAGAATAGACTAATCTTTCTGCCAGGGTTTTGGGAATGTCTGAAGTACCGCGGCACTGAAACGCAAAACAATTGACACAACAGTCACCTTGTTCCATATGAGTCTCAAGAATCTCTCAGCATGATAGACGGGGCCTGATATGCCCAAATATCTTCCAGGCTTGCGGAAATATCTTATGAGGATACAACGGCCTTTTTTTTCGTGGTAAAATCATCAAATGAGCCTCCTACCCCCCGGAATGTTAGTCTTGTACCGAATAAAATCCCCGGTGATACTTCAATAGCTCTTTACGGTCTAGGGTCACGGTTACCACCCAGAGCGGAAGGAGTCATTTGATGATATCCTACACAAAAAATGATCAGACTAATGGAAACTTGTGGGCGGTACCGCCGTAGTAATTTAGTCGTGGAGTTGGTCTTGACTACAAGGTCCTTCGTACACAAGGCGACTCAACTTTCCGATACCTTACGACTTCGGTATCCAAGCGGTTATCGCAATACAAACCCATAGAGGTTCGAACACAAGCACGCGTCAATGAATACCAAAATCGTAAGGTATCGGAGTCTTGCGTCGCCTAGTGTACGAAGGGGCTTACCAGTGGGAAGAAACCGTCATGTCCTAGAACCACAAATAAAAGATTTTGCTGTTCTGTAATTTATTCACTAAATAGGCAGAAGCTTTATAAACCGTCAGTCAACACGTATAACGCTGTCAGTTACCAGCCATTCTGGAAAGAAGTGACGTGCGACGCGTAGCAAGCAATCCATCATGTTGCTTGTAAATGTGACAGTTTTAGAAGTACCTACTTTTTATTTTAGAAGGCTCTTGTGTGCGCAGTATATTATATTTAGTATCATCATCATCTGCCTAGCCTTTTCCCAACTATATTGGGGTCGGCTTCCAGTCAAACCGCAGCTGAATATCAGTATTTTGCATGGAGCGACTGCCTATCGGACCTCCACAGCCCAGTAACTGGGTATTACGATACCCCAGGGTAAGACTGGTTGCCAGACTTAAAGCTTCTGACTACAAATGACAGCCGGGACCAACAGCTTTACTTGCTTTCCGAGCCACGGAGGAAACTCGCTATGACAGATGGTCACCCATCCACATACTAACCTCGGCAAGCGCGACTTAACTTTATAGATTGACCTGTGGGACTGTTATTATGATGAGCACGCGAAGTTGTATAGGTCAGGGAGCGAGCTTATTATCATTAAGCGCGGCTTAACCCGGAAGATCGTTCTGTGCGCCTTTTATTATTTAGCCACGCTCTCCACTTTTTTCTGTTCACTTTTTCAGGCACAGGTCGCAGACTCTGTAGGGGCGGGAAATGGCCAGACTAGGACCACAATTGGCTTACCCAGGGCGCAGTTAAAGCAGCTCGAGCTTAGGCTCATAAAATAGTGATACTTACATAGTTTTAAGTTATATTTACTAACACAATTGTAATAAAACATATTATGTATTACTTAGGTTAAGGTATTTATCTATGGGTCTCTGTAACCTGAAAATAAATGGTATTATTATTATTATAAAAACGTTTTCTAAAAAAAATGTGACCGCCTTCAAAAACAACCACAAAAAAGGGTAAAATAACCTACAAAACTTTTCTTTCGGAAGTCGGTGACTTTTTTTATTAATTTCATTATCTCTTTTGCCATCGACTTCCGAAAGAAAAGTTTTGTAGGTTATTTTACCCTTTTTTGTGGTTGTTTTTGAAGGCGGTCACATTTTTTTAAGAAAACGTTTTTATTTTACTCTTTTTAGTTTAAATATTCAACCAAAATTCTTGTGTGCGCTAGAATTTTGTAATCCGTAGCACCGGTAATAACATCGTTAACATCTCTTTAATTCATTCCCTATCTCAAAAACTACTGAACCGATTTTGATGAAATTTGCAGTATTCCCTAAGTTGAACGATACCTAGTACAACGAAAAACGAATTACTTAAATCGGACTTGTAGTTCCGGAGATATGCGAACACAAACATAGTTTTCTTACTTGAGGAGTTGTACCTTCCATCATCAGCTCAGGTACATGAGATGATGATTTCCATACGCAAATACTTGAATTACTTCATAAGATTTGCGAAAAACTATGTGTCAGCCAATAAAATTTGAGGGTTGCCCTCGATTTCTCCAAGATCCAATCATCAGATCCTGAAATGGTGACAATGGGACCACACGGGAAGCACCAGCTTTCGAATAAAAAAAGAATCGTGAAAATCGGTTCACCCAGTCGCAAGTTACGAGGTAACAAACATAAAAAAATACAGTCGAATTGATAACCTCCTCCTTTTTTTGAAGTCGGTTAAAAAGGCTAGTTCTGGCACTATTAGGATCTTCAACAAAAAATATACTTTCAGACAGTTTTTTAAATAAAGAACTTTTTCTATCTGCCTTAAAGCTATTGTCAAACAGACAGGCGATAGCGAACCGATCCGAATCATGTCATATAAAAATGCGAAAGCGATCCGATACTCTATGTGACAGGCTTCAAACAATTCCACATTACAAACAAAAACGCTACACCACGCTTTCGGTTCGCCTGTCAGTTTGACAAAGGCATAAGAGTTTACCGCGGTCAGAGGAACACAAAGGGCAACTAAAGGAAGATAGTGGTTTTACGGCAGTCAAATCTGACAAATTCCTTCTTCTTCGCCCAGTGTGGGAGGACTCATTTGCTGATATTCCACCCGAAAAGATAAAAAATCTTTCCAAATTATTATTTTCTCATTATTATCGACGTTATTGATCCCACTTGAATTTTAAACTATTTTGCTGTCATAAAAATCAATATTATAGAGTTATTATCCTTTATTTTCCAACAATTCGGGATAACCAGCGTTTTTCATGTGTTGTAAGGTCAATATACCGTCCTACATATTTCATATTACTGCGATATCTAAACCCTAGTGCCCACATGCGTCAGCCAGACATGTTGCTATGTAATAATGACCTATATACAATGATGTCTGCCCGAGGTGCCCTATTAACAAATAACTAGAGGTTCAGTTGCCGAAATTCGATCCTAACAGGGTATTTTAATCACCAATAAATTGCCATAATTGTTACGAGCTGCCAAAACACGATCTTCTAATAGATGTTTTATGGCAATAGCATACTGTGATGTCACTTACTAGTGAACTCAATGATCTTATTGTTTATTGATTTTGAATTTCAGAGTTATTAAAAATTTTGTTTAATAGTTGGGGTTTTCGGTCTCAAAATAAGGTGTATTATTACAGAAGTTGTGTTTTGGAATTATGGGTTAATAGTGTCAAATAACTTCAATTAATGTTTTGTAAATGTACCAACGTGCCAAGACATTTTTTAAAGCGGCACAATGTTATATCATAAGAAAGAATATTTAGTACCAGTAGAAGTAACATTTAGGTCGTCTATATCGAATAGGACAATAGTACCTATTTCTTTCAACGAAATCCAGATTGATCCAACTCGGGAAATGAAATTCGAGATCTTATGCTTGACAGTAGCTTCTATTTGTTCATAGAAGCAGTCAAGGCATAAAATGTACATAAAATTAATTCTAACCACGAACACGGAACGTGTCATGTTATTTCACTAATAATGTATGTTTGTGAAATAGCGCGCCGCGGCGAGTGTATTTTATAAAGGCCTTTGATGTTCCGTAGTGAGATTTGTGCATTTCGGGTTGTATTTCTGTTCGCTAGGTAATTTGATTTTCCCACTGGGCACTTGTTTTTTTTAATTATTTAGGCGGACGCTTTGTGAAAATACTGGAATTCAGCTGCATCAAAGCTAGATGCCTTATCACGAGTTTTCACGTTTTTGTAACGTAAACTAAACGGAGGCTGACGTTGATTTGATGAATAAAATTAGTTCGTCGTTCATACATACATTTTTCTATCTTTTATACAATTAACGTCATAATACTTCCAGTGACCCTTACCGTACAGCTTGTATGGTAAGGGTCGCGGGACTTACCGAATTACCGTGACCCTGGAACGTAAAGGGCTACAGAAGGACACCGTGGATTTTAGTCATTACGAGTCTGACAGTCCCTCCTGGGTGGGAGGACTCATTTGATGATTTTACCACGATAAAAAAAAGCTGTACGGTAAAATACGTTAATCTTGGTGCTTCAGCCTCGGATGTTTTAGCACGAGTTTTGACGTTTTTGTTACGTAAACTAAACGGAAACTTTGACGTTAATTTGGTGGAAAAAATTAGGTTCTAGTTCGCACACTACTTTTTGGTGGCATGTATTTAATGCGGCAACTAAGTAAACTGAATATAGGTTTTAAAAAATAATAGAGTGGGTACCAATTATATAATGGGTTGGCAGCTAATAAGGAGTATCGTAATAATTAATAGGTAGCATATTAATATATCAGAAATAAGCTCCGTTTTAATTTAAACTAGCATCAAGTTTTTCTTTTGGGAACTGAATTAATATCTAAGCGGAAACTTAATGGCGAAAATAAAATAGAAAATGGGCATTCATAAATAATATAAATCAGATTCTATTTAAAATTGTTTGTATGAAGAATAAATATAAGCTAGGTTATAATTGTGTGACTTTTAATAGCTTTAAATCAGTATCACCTGCCAGAATGCTCGACGGAGCCCCGCTTCGCGGGGCTCCTATTTCTACGTACAGGGTTTAAAGTAACCTAACACGAAGGGGATGGCGGGGTCTTTCAGACCCCGCCATCCCCTTCGAACCTAACCTGTCCGTGTCGGGGTGCCCCAAGTCCCGAGCTCGCTTCGCTCGCTCTTGCATTCCTAGGTCAAATAACTGATTACCTACTACCTGTCATGCTGGCTCACAAAATAAACAAAACTAAACATTAACGTGTTAGTTGCACACATTACCGGCGAATGCCACCCTACTAACATTATTAGTCGCCAAGTCATTATATACAGCTCCTCGCCTAATATTTCAATTGACTGGTATAGTTTATTTGCTACCTAAACGCAGCTGCTAGTTTTTAGTTTTTATAACACCCATAATTTTGAACCATAAATAATATAATAGTCGCGAAAATATTTAATCGCTGGCAAGTTGTTTTATTTGTTGCAAACATTTAGTCGACTTTTAAGTTATTAGTCACTCGGAAAATAATAAGCTTTTTTCATTTACCGTTGTACGGCCAAATACGTAGGATTCTTACCTCTCATCATCCATCATCCGCCTATTATATTCCCATTACTGGTCCCATCGTAAGTCGGGGCCGATACCACTGGGCCACCACTGCTATTCTTGCCTCTGGTTCTACTAAAATTGAACTCCAATAAAGTTTTGAAAAGCTAGGCGGCTGGCTCATTGGCCCTTTTATTTAGAGTTCAAATTCGAATGACTCATACACCGACTTCAATTCAATTATACTAGAAATCATTATCTGCGATATTGCTGGAAAACAACAGATATAAATCTTATTTTACGAGACTAACAATAAAATACTAAATAGGTACTATTGAACAGTGTTTCTTTTAGTGGATTAAAGTTCCATTGTGCGGTGTCGCTGAGGAATAACTAACGTTGCATGAGCCATAAAAATGGAGCTGGTGACTTAATATCTTCAATAATCATCCATTTTCTTATTTAAAAACCTTTTTTCAACAGGCGTCCGGAGGGCGACAGCGTATGTTTCAGTGGTTGGGCCCGCATGGCTCATCCTTACCAGCTTCACGGTGGTGGAGGTAGCCAAGCCCAACATTGGGGAAAAGACACCATCCTGCGTTCGCGCTGATGCCGACATGACAGTCACGCTCAGCGTCAGAAATGAGATCAAACATGAGTGGGAAAGTTTGAGGAAGCACGATATTTGCTTTTTAGTCACAGTAAGACCAACACACGTTATATAGGCGAATGTTGAAACTTGTTATAAGTTTGAAAATCATCAAGATATGAGTCCTCTCACTCTAGGTGGAGTGGAAGGGTCGTAACGTCGGGAGCGTATCAAACTCGTATTGACTAGAACTGAACCCTGTAACGCGAAGGGCAAACTGTAGAATTTTAACGTTTTTTTTTTGTGTAAAGAATAATTCGATTGCTGACAGGACTTGAACGTGTGACCATTCTATTTAATACATAATGCGTAAATAAAGGCCTTATAGCGTTAAAGAAAGAAGAAAATTGTGGAATTGCCTAAAAACGCTCACTCACCGCGAGCATTCACCTGTAATGTAACGTTACAGATTCGAACATTTCATCAGTGACGGAAGACAATCGAGCATCACAATGCGCATCTTGTATCAAATCAATACTAAATGTACGCGAATGCTCGTCAGTCAGGGAGGCAGTATTGGAATGTAATGCTCAAAGTCGAATCTACACATATATGTATATATACAGGGTGAATTTTTCAACTGGGCGTGGATGGCTATCTTGGAAACTATGAGGAATTTTGAAAAACGTTGAAAGGAGTCTCGAGGCCGATTTTGACGAAAACTTAAACTGCATCGTTAGATTTTAGAAAATTCAATAATCCTGGCCAGGAATCGAACCCGCTGATTTTGAAAAAAAAATCACAACCTGTATTATTACTCCATTCGATAGTGTTGCTAATAAGGATCAATTTCTGGGAAGTAACCATATACGGCAAACATAAGGAAACAGCATATTTTTATAAAACTGCTAATTTCTATGTCACTTTACTTCAACTGAGCCATAAATCTATTCGAAATTACAAAATTTCGTTGTTTTCAATGTTTCACTGGATTTGACGCCTCAACAACTGCACTTTATTCAGAAATACGCAATTATTGAATTGAACAAAAAATATCATTATTTCCAAGAAGAAACGATAAACCTATGTTTCGAATACAGTCATTGCCTTGAGAATGATAAGTTTTTTTCCATAATTAGACATTTTCCTTAAGTTTGCCGTATATGGTTACTTCCTAGAAATTGATCCTTATTAGCAACACTATCGAATGGTGTAATAATACAGGGTGTGATTTTTTTTTCCAAAATCAGCGGTTTCGATTCCTGGCTAGAATAATTGAATTTTCTAAAATCCAACGATGCAGTTTTAGTTTTCGTCAAAATCGGCCTCGAGACTCCTTTCAACGTTTTTCGATATTCCTCATAGTTTCAGAGATAGCCATCCACGCCCAGTTGAAAAATTCACCCTGTATATATTTAATGTTACATTACATGCGAATGCTCCCGGTGAGGGACCGCCTTAAAGCTATTGTCAAACAGACAGGCGTGGCGAACGCGAAGCGAGGCCTTTTTGTTTGTAATGTATGGAATTGTTTGAAGCCAGTCACATAGACTATCGGATCGCATTCGCTTCGCCTGTCTGTTTGACAATAGCTTTGAGGCCAAGCGTCCCCGCTGTAACCCCATCAAACATTGCAACCCTATAAAGACCAATGCTGCTCTCTGGTGACTTGTTGCTTCTCCGTCAGGTGTAATGATGATTTATGATTATGGTGACAAATACTTTCTTGCGACCGGTACATTCGACTGGATGACCGTGTCACGAGTCACCGTGGTAAAAACTTTTCAGTGAGCGGCAACTTTAACTGGTACCGTCCTAATATTTTGGTACAATCTGAGAGAATGTCATCATGATTTTTTTTCGGTTTTCAAGCGAAGAACGATCCAAATAAGCAATAACAACTAAATGAGTTAGTTAAATGTGTCACAGACTTTAATATTCGAATCATAAAATTAAATCTGAGTGTGGCTTCAAAACCATGGCCACATAAAAACCGCGTTCACAAACAAAATCGTAAAAATAAAAACATGTTATTCTACTTCCCGAGCGTGGAAGGAAAAATAAAAACATGTTTGATCAACATCTCTTTTAATTAATAAAAAGTAATTGTGTACGATACAGTTTAATTTTATGCTTATGTAAGATTGGAAAATGAACCGAGGGATTGAATATCGAACTGTTCCGATTACCTCGTAGTCACTAAGTGTGACGTCCTAGGTTCTTTCTCCGTGTGGAGTAAAAAGCGAGAATGTTATCCATATGATAATGTCTATTAAACATTTCTAAGTTGAATCCCGGCTGTCCATCGCGGGACTGTATTAAAACGACGCCGTGGCATTCGATCGCAAAGAGCAGATGAAGTAATTAATGGGTGGATTTTTAATCCGTCAAATCCAAGGCTAAGGCTACATTAGGCAGCGATTTGCGATGCGACTGGATGAGCGAAACGAATTACACGTGATATCGCTGATGTACGATTTGGTAGTACACGTGAGTATTAATTTATTTGTTTTAATCGCTCTTGTATCGCAGATCGCGTTGCGGCCTTGTGTAACCTCTGCCTAAGGCGCTGACCACACAGAATAGACGGGAGACATTTGTCTCTACAGCGTCTCTTTCATACAATATGTATAGAAGCGTCGCGACGCAATATAATACAGAAGAGACGCGTCGCGGACGCAACGCTAGTAATTCATCTGCGCCTGTCCGAGACGCGTCCTCGTCTTACGTTTCTTCTGTGTGGCAACCGCCTAAAGGCGCTCCCTCACCGCGAGCATTCACCTGTAATGTTACATAAAACTGCGCAATTTGATGCTCTATTGTCTTGGAATGTTCGAATCTGTAACGTTACATTACAGGTGAATGCTCGCGGTGAGGGAGCGCCCTAAAAGTGACAGACTGACACTTTTAGGGCCCTTTTAGGGCGGCACCTTCGTGCCGCTCAAAGCATGTTGCCTCACTCTCCGAAAAAATCTCTCATTTTATGTGATATTTAAAAGTGCATAGCAATTGTGGAGGTCTAATAAAAATCTTTATTCTTCCACTCGACCGGGTACTTAGCAAATCGTAAAGCCACCATTAAAGAGAAGCGTCTCCCATAAATTGCAATAGTTGTGGTTGGAAAAGTTTACGGTTTTAAAAGAGAAGGATTTACTGGGCTTAATTGCCAGCACACATAGATCTACCCCCGTGATTACAATTTATGATGCCTTTTAGTATTACAAATAGTGTGTACTCACGGAAACTGTGGTGGTTTTTTTTTTTGCGTAATAGTTTTTGTTTGTAGTTTTAATGGGTTTTGAATTGAAAGCGGTTTTATTTTTGGCTCGTGTTTCGATTGTAGTTTTAAAGAGCGCAACGGTATGTTTTGTTTAAATAATTTTAATATTAAAAGCTGTACAGCTGTTTGGTTGAACACGCCAATTTCAGGAACTTTAGTTTTTTTTTTTGGATAGTTCAGTAATGACCAAAGAAGGCTACTAGACTACCCAAAACCACGTTACAACCAATAAGTAGAGCAGCGGGCTTGAAACCACGGTGAACAGCTAGTTATGTAAGTTACTAAGCTATTGGGCCTAAAGAGTTAGTTCGTTCAAACGCGCCGTATCGATAAATACATTCAATATGTCGGAAATTATCAAGTGTAACTCGTGTAATATAGTGATCAACGAGCTTTTATCCTATATTCAGAATAAAATCTCGATAATAGACGAGGAAACGCTGGTGCGAATATGTTCAACGTCATTTACGAGCGAAGAAATTAAAAATGCTAAGTCGTTACTGTTTGAATCTATTCCTACGGACAAAGTCAAGATAAATCGGAAGAACAAGGGAAAGGAAGGAAGAGACCTAGGCGATATAATAAGCCTCTTTAAATCAACTGAACCTGATATAATACCGGTTTTTGTGGCTCGAGAGCTAGAGAAGTTACCCCCTATTCTTTTTGATCATCTTGATTGTACGAAGTTATTGAAAGACCTACTAAAAGTACAAAGTGAACTAGATATAGTTAAAGCTAATTACGTTACAAAAGAACAGCTGTGTGAGTGCAGATCTGAGTTACTACAGTTGAGAAATGACTCATTACCAACTGTGTCTCCGCAGAACGTGAACAAAAGGCGCGGAGCATGGCAGCTGTATGATAGTGGACCAATTGGTCTCTCGCATGATATAAATGATTCCACTGTAAACAATTCCACGTTTAATGAGCCAGTAGATAACCAGAAGTGCAATTCCGGTGATAATATTCCTCAATATCGAGAAATGTTGAGGGTAAACTTAACACAAAATGCTCGTCAATCAGCTGTGTCGAAACAACGGTCGTCGGTATTGAATGTACTCGAGAATACAATAGCGAGAGGTATGGAGCGGCAACCCGAGGTGACGTCACCGCTACCTGCTACGTCGTCGGCCGGCCAGTGCGCCGATAACTGTTTAATAACAGCTGACAAAATAGTCGAGCGCCACAGCGCAATAAACACAGTGAATGAATCTGAACCGAGCGAAAAGGATAACGAAGGCTGGAAGACTGTATCGAAACGCAAGAACTATAATTACCGTTATCATGGGAAGTCCGGAATTTCGAAGGATGTTGAAGGGTGCTTCAAAGCCGCTGACAAAAAAGTTCCAATATTCATAACAAAGATTCACATGGATACGACGGACAAAGACATAATAAACTATGTATACAGAAAAACGAAGGAGATGATAACTTTGAAGGAAATTACAATAAAACAAGAAAAGCATCATAAAGCTTTTAAGTTTTTTGTATCGGAGCAGAAGTTATCTATGTTCTTAGATAATAATTTATGGCCAGAAGGAGTCATATTTAGACGGTTTGTACATTTTCGACAGAGGAGTACGAACGGTAATGGTGCTGTGACGGCCGATCAAAAACCAAAATGAATAAGGCTAATAAGGAATTATACAACTTCGTAAGTTTCAACTGTAAGAACGTGAAGCGCTCAGTGGATGATGTACGACAGTTGTGTAGAACATCTCACATAATTGCCTTGCAGGAACATTGGCTACTGCCGCACGACATTCATTTCCTGAGCTGTATAGATGATGACTTCGCATACACGGGTGTATCGCCCATGGACACATCAAAGGGGATGATCTCAGGACGACCGTGGGGTGGGGTTGCATTGTTGTGGAATAAGAAAATCTTTAATAATGTTTCTATAGTGCAATGTGATAATAATCGAGTGTGCGGTATTAAAGTGGTGATAGGGCAAAGGTCATTTGTAGTTTTCAGTGTGTACATGCCAACTGATAGCACAGTGAATCTAGTTGAATTTACGGATTGTTTGGCAACACTGAGCGCAGTTGTGAGCAGTGAACATGTTGAGTGTGTATACATGCTCGGTGATTTCAACGCCCATCCGGGTGAGCAATTCTTTTATGAACTTTTAAATTTTTGTAGTGATTTGGATTGGAAGTGCGCCGATATAATAAATTTAGGTTTATTGTCTAATACATATAGTTTTATAAGTGACGCTAATGGGGCGCTAAGATGGTTAGACCACTGTCTTGTAACTGAGTCGGCTTTTCAAACCATAGTCGATACACAGATTAAGTATGATCCGGTATGGTCTGATCACTTGCCTCTCATTATTAAATGTAATATAAATAATGTAAAACCAAAACTACTTCAAGAAAATGTTGAAATTAATAAGATAAAATGGGGGGAGAGAAACCTCGAACAAATAAAGTTATATAGTAAATTAAGTAATGACAGTTTAAAAATCATTGATTTTCCGCCTGAACTCAGTGACTGTTGTGATAAACGTTGTGACAACCGAGATCACATGCATATAATTGACAGTATGTATAGTAAGATTGTTAATGCGTTGTGTAAAGCCGCCTCTGAGAGTCATGCTGTTGTTAAGCCGAAAAGAAAACAACCGGTGATCGGGTGGAACAAACATGTGAGTGGCGCTCACAGGGTAGCTCGGTGTAAATTTAAGGAATGGGTATTGAGGGGTAAACCGAGTAAAGGACCCATTTGGGAGGAGATGCGGGAAAGTCGTAAAATCTTTAAATCACGCCTAAAGTGGTGTCAAAATAATAGAGATCAGATAAAGATGGATATCCTCGCTTCTCACCATTCGAAGCATGACTTTTCTAACTTTTGGAAAACCACTAGTAGGTTAAATAATAAGCCGGGCTTGCCGGTGAGCGTCAACAGTGTGAGTGACCCGAAATGTATCGCTGATATATTTAAGGATCAGTTTCTGGTAAAGTCGCCATTGGGACCATCACGGTCCTTCAGTGTAGAAGGGTCACATGGACAGGAGATGTACACCAAAGTCACAGCGAAGGATGTTAAGGGAGTAATCAAATCAATGTCGCGGGGAAAGTCTCCTGGACATGACAGCCTGAGCATTGAACATCTCAAGCATGCCGGCGTCCACCTGCCCAGAGTTCTTGCCATGTTATATTCATTTTGCTTGAGTCATGCGTACTTACCAGCAGAGATGATGAGAACCGTGGTGGTACCAATTGTGAAGAGTAAAACCGGTGACCTAAGTGACACGAGCAACTACAGGCCAATCTCACTGGCTACAGTACTTGCTAAGGTTCTTGACAGTTTGCTTAATACACGGCTGGACCGGTATGTAAACACACATGATAATCAGTTTGGTTTTAAACCGGGATTGTCTACTGAGTCAGCTATCTTGTGTTTGAAGCAAACTGTCAAGTACTACGCCGATGGGAGCACACCTACTTATGCATGTTTTCTCGACCTCTCGAGGGCGTTCGACCTGGTTAATTATGACATCTTATGGCAGAAGTTATATAACATCTCAATGCCTCTCGAACTGATAGACATTTTCAAGTACTGGTATCTTCACCAGGTCAACGTCGTTCGATGGTCGGGTGCTCTATCGGAGCCGTACAGGTTGGAGTGCGGGGTGAGGCAGGGAGGGCTGACCTCGCCAAGGCTCTTCAACCTGTACGTGAACGCACTGATAGAGGAGCTCAGCAGCACGCGTGCTGGCTGCCATATTGACGGTGTCTGTGTCAACAATATTAGCTACGCGGACGACATGGTGCTGCTGAGCGCCTCGGTGTGTGGTCTGACTAGGTTGCTCGGCATCTGCGAGCGTTACGCGCGGGATCACGGTTTGCTCTATAACGCCAGAAAGAGTGAATGCATGGTCTTTCGGGCCAGGGGTCGAAGATGCCCGGATTCTGTTCCAACTATTAAATTAAACGGGGTCGATTTAAAAAGAGTTGAACAGTTTAAATATCTCGGGCATGTTGTGACCTCTGACCTGAGGGACGATGCGGACATTGATAGGGAGCGGAGAGCGTTGTCTGTGAGGGCCAATATGATCGCCCGCAGGTTTGCACGTTGCTCAGGAGCCGTCAAAATAACTCTTTTTAGAGCGTTTTGTACGTCCCTGTACACGGCCAGCCTGTGGGTGTCATATACCCAAAAGCAGTACAACGCTCTCCGTGTTCAGTATAATAATGCGTTCAGGATGTTGTTGGGGTTGCCCCGGCACTGCAGCGCATCGGGGATGTTCGCCGACGCCCGTGTCGACTGTTTCTACACGACGATGCGAAAGCGGTGTGCATCTCTGGGGCGCAGGCTGCGGGCCACCTCCAATGGCATCCTGAGTGCATTTGCGAACAGGTTTGATTGTCATTACATTAATCATTGTTATATGATTAATGTAATGACAAACAGACAAATGACTCAGGCTTTTTTATAATTATAGGCTTTAATATGTATATTATTTTTATTTTAATCTTGTGAATTGTAATTTATTTATTTGTGTCAATTTAATTTTATTACTGTTTCTATTTAAATATTGTATTTTAAAATTGTAACAGGTAATTTATTCGTTTTTTATGTCGACATAGATATTATTTATTGTTATTGTAAGTGTAACTCGTATGATCTAAAAGGATTGAAATAAATGAATTTGAATACAGATAAGCTCTTGAACTACCAGTAAGATTTGAATAAAATATTTTACAATTTTTAGCCCAATTTTTGAGGACCTTTAGGAAACGAACGGCAGATGAAACTAAAGGAATCAGATAGTTTATCATCGTGATCCACTCCTTTCCCAATTTTATATAGAATACTAGCTAACGGCCCGGTACGTGATTCGCTACTTTGACAGCAAAATCCACATTAACAAAATGAATTAATTAATTTGTTACAAAAATGTAATAAATGAAAAACCGCTCGACTGATTTTGTGCAAACTTCACATAAAGTATATCTACTAAATAGTCCCAACAAAGCCTAAAAATTTGGTTTGGATAGATGAGCCCGTTCTTGAGTTATTACAACAAAAAGTGGCATTGATTTTTTTATATAATTATTAGAAGATGAGAAATTATTAATTCTGATATAAGCCTAAATATCACGCAATTTCATGGAAACAACCTACTTACTTTTAATAATATGATTGATGTAGACCGGCGGCACCTAATACCAGTAAAT
Source organism: Agrotis clavis (assembly GCA_954870645.1). NCBI lineage: Eukaryota > Metazoa > Arthropoda > Insecta > Lepidoptera > Noctuidae > Agrotis > Agrotis clavis. Next base: position 9,264,353 of record OX940940.1, read on the forward strand.
TCTTATGCAAATATTTTTTCTTACGTAAGTACGAGTACTTACTTAGCCGAGCAACTTGGCATGACAAGCCTAAAATTTTAATATCATTTTTCCCCAAGTAATATTATAAATGGGAAAGTAATTTGTTTGTTTCTTTTTCACGCCTCATCTGAGCATACGAAACGTTATCTCCATATACGTGGTACAGAAGCTGACAGAGCCCCGTTTCGCGGGGCTCCCATAGAGGGTCAAAGCCCGCCGGGGTCGCGGGACTTTCTAAACAGGATAACCGTAACCCCTAACGTATAGGGCAATTGAAGGATCACCGTGGATTTTTAGTTAGTATAAGTCTGACAGTCCTTTCCGTACCGCCCGGGAGGGGAGGGCTCAATTGACGATTTTACCCCAATTATAAAAAAAAACGGGTAAGTGCGAGTCGGACTTGCCCATAAAGGGTTCTGTAGCAGCAAGTAAGATCATATAAAAGTTCATGTAGTTGGTTGCAACTTTGAAAGGTAAATTGCGGTTTACGATTAATGACGTATTAAAAAAAACGAATTACTTGATCTCGTTCAAACCAATTATCAATTGAAGTTTGCATGGTAATGTACATCATATATTTTTTTTAGTTTCATCATTCTCTTATTTTAGAAGTTACAGGGGGGGGGACCAACATTTTACCACTTTGGAAGTGTCTCTCGCGGAAACTATTCAGTTTAGAAAAAAATGATGCTAGTAACCTCAACATCATTTTTAAAGACCTATCCATAGTTACCACACACGTATGGGTTTGGTGAAAAAAAAAATTGAGTTTCAATTGTAAGCATGGGGGCAACCTCCAAAATTAGTTTTATTTTTGTATAAAAATCCTAATGCGGTTCAGATAATACATCTACTTACCAAGTTTCAACAGGATAGCTTTTATACTTTCGAAGAAAAGTGGCTGTGACATACGGACGGACAGACAGACAGACATGACGAATCTATAAGGGTTCCGTTTTTTGCCATTTGGCTACGGAACCCTAAAAAGAAACCTTTCATTGCGAATACACTGTTCCCGAGAAAAACAGTAATGGCATTCTTATAACAATGGATGGCGTGACTTCATTGTCAAATTCATTCGGTAGAAAAAAAAAAGTGAAGTTTCGAAACCTCTCAGATTTCAAATTAAAAGAACGATGAGCTCTTACAACACATCCCTCGTCTCAAATCCCCAAGGGATCTTTGTGATATTTGGCATGGGAATAGTGAGTGACACACCGGACATAGGCTTTCTAAGTCTTAGTGACGGGAGAGGAGTGAAAGCCGAAAAGGCGGAACCTAGGCCCAAATCTATAGAGCGAATTTAGACTTAGCTCAAACTTAATCGAGTAACAGTAAAGTTTGTAAGTCTGTAGGAAGTAATCTATGGAACTATAACCGATTTTTAAAAAAATTCTTTCACCGGTAGAAGGTGACATTATTCTTGAGAAGTAAACCTATTGTCTGAACTTAGTCTTAGCTCAAGCTAAGCCAAGTTACGGTATAGTTTCTGACTTTGTTTGTAGGAAGTAATAACTGGAATTACTGAACGGATTTTGGATAATTCTTTCACCAGTAGAAAGCTACACTATTCATGAGTGAAGTAGACGGAACTCGTGCCCAAATCCATAGAGCAAAGTTTTTCTTAGCTTAACCTTTGCTCAAAAAATGAATCTTATGTGCTAACAATTAGTATTCTTATTTATATAATAAGCTTGTTCATCATCGCTTTTAGTAATATGCAACTCAACTCTGTACCAATAAGGTTTATAATTTTCGAACGAAGTGTAACTCGGCTAAGCTTGAGCTGAGACTAAGCCCGGTCTATAGATTTGGGCCCTTGTGTCGTATGTAATTGAAGACAACGCTTGCAGCTTTGTGGGCGAGATACGAGTAGTATTAGATTTCAAAACTGTGTTGTGGTCGTCTTAAAATACCAGCACTCCTGTATCTCTCCAAAGGAGAGGTTGTTTTAAACTTACACCTCTCTCATATCGGGTCAGTCGGGAACGTACCAAATGAGTTTTGTCAATGCATACGTACTTTTTATTATTTTAACTTGACGGTGATGGAAAAAAACGTGATTAAATCTGGACTTACATGCTTTTATATGACCTAAATAAGTCTAAAGCTAAGTCAGAGTTATATGGAGTTCTTAGAGGAGGCTAATAAAACTGACACTAGAAAATCTATACTAATACGAGTATTATAAAGCAAAAGAGTTTGTTTGTTTGGTTGATTGATTTTCTGTTAATTAATAAAAATACGAGTCGAACTCCTAAATTTTCAAACTAGTGCTACTAACAACTTGTTTATTAAAAGAGTTTTTCCTTTGCTGTGCGAGTGCTGTGTTCCTTTATTAATATATGCTATTCTTTGCAGATTTAACATTTTTAAAAAGAGGTTTTTTTAGTTATTTTTTTAAATATTTGTGTTGCGTCATGTCACTTGAAAAATGGAAAGTGAAACAGAACAGAAAGAACTGACATTTTCGTGCTAAATGAAGTCCACCCTACTCTTTCAGTTGCGAAAGTTGGAGCTTAGGGAACCCTGTATCTTTGGTCGCCCTTTGTGTTCCAGAGCCAAACACCTCTTCAGACGGTTCCAAGACCCCATTTGAATTAATAAAATGATTTTACCTGAATATTTAATTTTCAGTAACCTTTTCAAAGAATCAGTCCAATTTGTATACTTTTAACCCGAATATGACCAATTATGAAATAACGTTGGTCACATGTAACCTTTTTGACCCTCCAAATGACTTGCATACTTGCTCTAATGGATTTTATTTAGGGACTATTATGGTGCGGACAAAGGCTATGTCACTAAATGGTCTGCCATTTTTGCTTATAATAGAGGTTTTTGCGTATATTTAACTTTTAACATCCAGGGACATTAGATGACTTGATTTTTATTAAAAATTTTTTTAAGACTTAGTTACTTTTCTACCTGGGTTAGAGCATAAAGTAAAAGGTTTTTTTTTTTTTAACTTTGTCGCACTCTAATAGTTTTTCCTGTTTCGGGAGAGGGTTTACAAACATAGAAACACACATCCACAAACGCCCAGACCCGGAACAACTACTAGGTATTATAATTTTTTTACTTAGTACAAGATAATAGGTATTATTATTTTGTGGAAATGTGCTCTAGCGAAGTAAAAATTCTTTAATAGAAAACGCGCTTAAGCTATTGTCAAACAGACAGGTGTGGCGAACGCGAAGCCAGTCACATAGACTATCTTCCGATAGTCTATGTGACTGGCTTCAAACAATTGCATACATTACAAACAAAAACGCTTCGGATCGCATTCGCTTCGCCTGTCTGTTTGAAAATAGCTTTACCGATTGTTATAAATTTTCTAAATATTATATTACTTAATTAATTTTAATTGGTGATCACAAATCTGTGCTGTGTACAAACTTTAGTTTATGCTCATGGTCAACATTCATAATAAAATGTAAATAATAATATTATATAATTAAAAAATGAAACAAATGATTTATAATAAAACTTAAAAAAAACCGGCTAAGTGCGTGTCGGGCCATGCACAGTGTAGGGTTCCGTTGGGTTCCGTAGTTGCCTATCAAAATACTTATGCGAACTAACTAAACTGATTCGCTGAATTCAATTTTAATTTAATTTACGTACATTAACATTATTAGGTACGTAAGTGATTCAGTAGCCAACTCATAACGTCTAACCAGCACCAAAGTCTATGTAAAGACGAATCAAATGAGCCCAAACTCGATGGGATTGCTTTATTGTATTACAAAGATCCCATGGCTACCTTCCAGCTCCATCATAAGAGCCTGGAAAACATCCAGTACAAAAGCCCATGTAAAGACGAATCAAGTGACCCTAGGCCTAAGCTCAGTAGGATTGAGTTGTTGTATATGAAAGAACTCATGGTTACCTTCCAGCTCTATCATCAGACCATGGACATCATCCAGCATCAATGTCTATGTAATAAAGACGACTCTAACGAGCCGAAACTCGACGGGATTGAGTTGTTATCAAATCGCTTCAAGAATGATTTAAAATTTAAAGAGTTCCCACGATTTCTCCAGGATTCCATCATCAGATCCTGACTTGATGATCATGGGACCAATTGGAAGGTGTACTCTTTCAATCAGAAGAACAATTTTCAAAATCGGTCCAGGCGTCTTTGAGAAATAGGGGAAATACATAAAAAAAAGATTACGACGAATTGAGAACCTGCTCCTTTTTTTGAAGTTAGTTAAAAATAGTTGACAATAAAAACCTACCTATCCCCAAAACATACCCACCTATTATAGCTGTAAAAAAAGTCAGTTACATTTTTTTTTGAAAAAGTTTTTTATTTTATCCTTTTTAGTTTCACTATTCAACCCAAATTATTGTCAAATACATAATTTTCTTACATGTGCACTAAAATTTTGTAATCCGTAGCACCGGTAATAACAACGCCCATGTATGTATGTACACAATGAGCTAAAAATAAAAACTACTGCACCAAACTAAATGAAAATTTTATGGGACCAAATGGCAGATATACTGTATCGAACAAAAAAAGAATCATCGAAACCGGACCAGAAACCTCGGAGTAATCGGTGTAGACAAAGTTGAAAACTTCTTAGGTTTTTGTTGATTTTTCAAAAAGTGCTAGTCCGATTTCGATAAAATTTTAATGGGACCATTTCGGAAGACCCTAAGACCCTATCCAACAAAAAAAGAATTTTTCAAATCGGTTGTTAAACGACGGAGTTATGTCCGAAAAAACATAAAAAAAAATAAAAAAATACAAACATCCGAATTGATAACTTCCTCCTTTTGGAAGTCGGTTAAAAATAAAGTTGACAAACTTACATTTGCAGTTGAAGAACATGTTCTCCGATACATTTTGTTTAGGAAAATATGTTATCTAAGTACGTTTTATAAGTTGGTCGACTTTTACTCGTAAACTTGTAAAGCCAACTTAGTCATGATATTTTTTTTTTAAACTTTGTTATATATACTACTATTGTGAATTTTTTCACACCCCCAGACATAACCGTTTAGCTGGTCGAGGGGGGGACACTCGAGTCGAGCAAACCTACGGAACCCTAAAAACCAGAGGTTATTTAAACTGTAAAATAAGTCCACACTTAATAAAATTTAAATTGAAAGAAGGCAACCACACGTTTATCTTTTAAGTCAGTACCTGTAACCTGTCTTTTCATTTTCCGGAAAGCCTATTTAATGCGAGGTCAGACTAAAATGAAAATGATGGCATGAAATTGTGTCATCGTATTCCAAACTTATTTATACTGGCTGTGCCCGCGACTTCGTTCGCGTGGATGTCGGAACATAACAATAATTTTTTTAGTTCGAAGCGCTGTTGGAGGATACCGATACAAATCATTTTTTTATTTGTGCTAGGTGGTACACAGAAGATTTATAAGCTCCTGATGTTATGTAACGCAAGAAGAGATTATCAACCAATACAACATTTCCATCTTCTTGTCTCTTTCTTCTCTCGCTGCTTTTTCTCAGAATTCTTTGCGAACTTAAGCGCTATTCCCTTTCGGTGAAAGTCTCAGACTCACGTGAGATGGCGTGATGCTCTTGGAACTTTCCTGAGATCGAGAAACTGCCGTATGACAACGCTGTATAGGTGGTACTAAGGTGAGACTCACGTTGTATAGGCGTATAAGTAGATCGTTCTTACTTTAAAATACCGTCTCAGACACCTGCATGGTTCTCGTATGACTTTACCGATACAAAAATGTGTGGACTTTAAAAGAGACTGTGACCTCTGAGTTTGTTTCAGCTGTTTCTTCTCAGAGTAGTCAGGTGCGAAACACCGATTTCATCGATTAAAAAAAAATATATTTTGTATAAGAGTATGTCAAAACCAATTTGCTAAATAAATAGGTACTATTCGTCATATTTTTTTTTATGTGAAATCAAACCTAACTGAAAAAGAAAAGAAAAAAAAAACATATAGAAGAAGAAAAGAAGGAATGAATTAATAATAATTATACAGGCTCTTGACTGTGGGTCATAGGAAAAGACAAAGTCTACGATGGAGTGCGGTTACCCAGAAGAAGTCTTTTCGCTCTAAATTTTAAAACATTGAATAAAACCATGGGCACATACGCATAGTCTACATCGATACTCGCACATGCCTTATATGGTAAGGAACCAACACTGCGTTATAATCACGTCAGTGTTACCATGTAAATGGTTTTAATGTGTAGTAAATTGAACATCTGTGACCATCTTACCCTTAACATACATATATACTCGTAGTAATTCTACAAAGACCTATGCAAATTCAAACTCAAAATAATTAAGCCCGTATCACGTTACTTTAAACTAGTTTCAATCAATCAAATTACTTGAATCTGGTTTTAAGTAATACTTGAGTATTGAGCGACGTTCTGAAATACGGGACCTATTTTTTTTTTTAGCGTAGTAAAATGATCAAATGAGTCCTCCCACCCAGGGCAGGGCGGGAGGGATCCCAATTTTATTTATTTATTACACTACTACTACTACTAGCCTGTACTATCCCACTGCTGGGAAAAGGTTTCCCTCCATTCCTTCCCATGGTCTTGATTATACGCTATTCCCTTCCAATTGTCAAGAAAGGCATCTATTTCAAATATTTTTTACAACTATAATTCACTTAGACCATTAGTATCGACCCAAATTAGAACAATAATAGGATCGAAGTGAAGGTCATTACCGGTCATAGGTTGTGACAGGTAAGAGACTTACTGACTCTGAGCACAACGATAGCCGGGAACTTTCGATCGTTGAGGCTTTATTTTCCGATCGGCTTTCTATTTATATGTATAGGTGGTATGTAACAAATATTTTTTTTTTTTTTTTAGCGTGGTAAAATCATCAAATGAGTCCTCCAACCCCGGGCAGGGCGGGAGGGACTGTCAGACTTTTACTGACTAAAATCCACGGTGTCCTTCAATAGCCCTTTCTGTTCCGGGGTCACGGTAAGGAAATAATCCCGCGACCCCGGCAGGCTTTGGCCCTCTGAGAGGGGGGCCCCGTCATTATGCTGACGCTCTTTGAGGCGCGCGTGGGACACAACGCGCCGTCGCCGTCGACCCGGGTGTCGAGTCTGCTAATTATTAGTAAGAATGGCGCCACAATGGCGTTTCAATTTTCGAACCATTTTTTAGTCAGCAGTAAAAAATGGTTCGAATAAGCACTACAATTGAAACGCCATTGTGGCGCCATTCTGACTAATAATTAGCAGACTCGACACCCTGGGCATGGTCCATGGTCGGGCAGCGAGTTGCCCTTTACTCGCTGCCCGCATGCCCGCGCCTACGGTGGCCGGAGATCATCTAGCGACGTCCGTCGCCGTGGGCGTCTACCACCGCGGGTAACAAATATGGTTTGGAAAAAAAAATATGTATTGCTTTGCCTTTGTTATTTTTGTATATAATTATGTCGCAGGGAAATGATAAAATCCGGGATTTGATCACATCCCTTTAACAACACGATTTTATCATTTCCCTGAACAAATCTAATGATTTGATCAAATCCCTAAATTGGTTCAGTGAAATGACAAAATTACTGTTCTGTGGTGTTTTAAAACAAAACTAAATCTAGTAAAATGTTAGAAAACGTCAACGGAGCACCGTGAACTCCTACTTCTGGGTGGTTTAAAAAAAACCACGGGGACTTCCAGACCCCGCCATAACCTGTCCGAGTTGGGGTGCCCCCAGTCGTTTCTACGACATTTATATTTCTCAGTGCCCCGTTTGGTACACACGGGACCCCTGAGGGATTTGATCAAATCCCTCGTTTTATCATAATTATCCCTGCGACATATACATTCTGACCAAAGTGCATTATTAACAAATTAGATAATGTTATACTTTGTATAATTAAGTCTCTTCTATGGTCGGTTCACACCGAGACAGCACAGGATGTGAAGATACCGGTTTGTATGAAGTAAATAAAGTCAGATTTTGAATCGCTCTATTGAAATGTGCGCGAAGCGTCGCGTTTCGATGTGAATTGGTCTTTAGTGGCAACAATTGCATGATATCTTAATATCATAGCTCAGTTATGGTTATATGTACTTATGAATCTTATCATTTATAGCAGTTTTTTTAAAGAACGGATTGACAAAATTTTATAAAAAACAATGAATGTAGAAATTCATTAAATCTTACTCCTTCTGTTTTGTGTTCCTTCGGGTGCCCTTTGCTTTCCAGGGCAACGATATGATATCCCGTGTAAGACTGTCTTGCGATAAACAAACGTGTTATAATTCTACTAACAGCTGTTTATTTCAAATCAGTCCCGGTTCAACAAATAATTATGCTCAATTCGTCACCAATAACCGCATTGGCGTTATTTTGACAACCTCAACCACAGAGATTTGATCGATTTAGCACCCAATAAATTATTAAAATTATTGGTATTCCAATTCTAACGGTTGTGAACTACCAGTGTGGAAATTTAATTGAAATCTGGCCAAGTGCGAGCCGTAATCGAATATTACTATACAATACAATATAGAATTCTAACTCAAAAAACTTTCGTAAAAATAATAAAAAGCGCATTTTTTTTTCTTTTTACTGCGAGGCGTTAATCTGTCGTTTATAACAATAAGCCACTAATTTGTACGATAATTATTATCTGCTGGTGGTTTTTAGTTTCTGAGAAACACTTCTTAACTTAAATTAATGAGAATGTTTAGACAGTTGGAACACTATCCCCCTTATTAATAAAACGAGAAGTAAAGTTACGCTAAGGTTAATCCTTGGGGTGCTAAGACAGGAAACCTCCACGTGCGCCCGTGGACTGGAGTTCCCTCTCGGATACGTCCGGGGGGAAGACTATCGGGCCGGTGCACGTTGGGATGCGGGCAAAAACTCTTCCTTAGGCACTGTGTGCCTAAGGGGTCTCTTTGCCCGTATGCGAATAGCCTGTCGTGTGGACGCTCCAACGCGTGTCCCTCCTATGAGCAGAGGGCACAGCGGCGGAGCGGGCTTGCGGACGGTGAGTAATGGGTAGCTCGCCGTCCGACCAAGGACCAAGCCCGGGTCGGTGGCGCGTCGTGTTTCGCGCCAAATGCCTGCTGGGGTCGCGGGTTTTTCTTAACCCAGGATACCGTGGCCCCGGAACATAAAGGGCATCCGAAGGAACACGGGTGGATTTAAGTCAGTAAGAGTCTGACAGTCCCTTCCGCCCCACCCAGGGCGGGAGGACTCATTTGATGATTTTACCACCTAAAAAAGGTTATCTAATCCTTAAAAAATGTATGGTTAGTCCGAAGATTATCCTGGTTGTAACTTTAGTCCACGTTTATTAATAAGGGGGTAAGTGTATTTTTAATGTTTTGTATTTAAGGCTTTGATCTTCACTCAAATAAGTTGGTTATTTATATGTATGTTTAATAGCCTCATAGAAACTGAAAACCAAGAAATTTCATTACTATGTTGTTTTTGCTGTCTACGGAAAGTCCGCAATTTATAATTAAAAAAAAAAATACCAACCGAATTGAGAACCTCCTCCTTTTTTTGAAGTCGGTTAAAAACAGTTACAGCCAGCAGAGCAGAGTTTTAGTAACTGGGTTTCACTGATACTCAAACGAAACCTTAAAAAATAAAAGACACCTCCGAAAAGATTTTCATTAAAATATGACTCCTAAGTTTTTGAAGTCGCCTTTGATTTCGTGAGATTTATTTTTGGTAGAACTAAGGAAATGTTGAGAAAATCATTTGCTTTAAATTATTTAAACCCTTCCAACATGAATGTAATATTATCATGATCTCGACTTTACATGTAATATATTAATGTAAAACTTATTTTGTATTATACCTAAAAATAAAGTTGCCCCTTACACTAGGAATTTCATCTAATTATATTGTGGGTGCTTTTTAAGTTTTTCAAATCACACATAATTATTTATACAAACAGCCAGACCCGTGCAAGCATCGAACCCACGTCGTGTTCAACCACTGCTCAAACCTTAACGAAATAAATACAATTAGGAATAGGTTACTAGTCGAAAGACAAATAAGGGTTGTTGAACTTTAAATACATTTAAGGGTCAGTTTACACAGAGACGCGACGTGACGCATAGATACTCTACTAGATAGATCTTTTCGTGTAGTAAATAAGTATAGATTTTATGTCGCTCTATTGAAATGTGCAGGTAGCACGACCCTTACGTTCGAATTTGTCGCGAAACCTAAACATTAGTCGGATTTCTTTTTATTTTGGAGTAAAGATAATATATTTTTCACACCACTTGCTCGTAAATGTCACATTATAAGTCATGCAAACTGGCCGTAAAGCAAGTCATTGTTCCCCACACTCAAACCAGGGAATAATATATGTACTGAATTTCATTATTCCCTGGGAATAATGTGATTTGAATTTGGAACCTCAAACAAAACATAGTATGAAAACTTGGAACGAAGGAATTGAAGCAGCGGCGGCTGCCCCCCGGCAGTCCCCACTGCAACAGCTGATCGCTTGCTGAGGTGGGCACCACAGCATGCTCACGTTCGAAGGTTGTCGTACCACATAAAATTTCAAAATTCGAATTTATTTCCTCGCAGGTGGTGTGAAAAGCAGAGTACTCACCTCAGGAATAAAGCTGCCTTTGTCTTGGGCTAACTTAAATCCCTCGCTACACTAAGGATTCTTAGCTTAATTCCCTCGTTTCACTCGGGAATTAACACTTGAACCTCCTCGCTGCGCTCCGGAGGTTCACCCCCAGAAGCCTTAGTGTCGCTTCGGGATTCAATACGCCCGTGACGTAAGGCACTGCTTTATTCCCTTGGTGCGTAATCTACTATTATCTCTGAATAGCCTCAAGGTAATCATGTACACATACTCAAATTCATCAAAAGGAAGATTATTTTAAACGTAAGAAGAGTAAGCAAAGGAAAAATGTTATAACTAATAGGTTTTCTAAAAAAAAACTTCTCAGAGTAGTATCTTTTTCTGGTACTTTATCAGTTGTTGGTATTCGTGATGGCCGAGAAGAAGTCCGCTGTAATTTACCACATCATCATCATTCTGCCTAGCCTTTTCCCATCTATATTGGCATCGGCTTCTAGTCAAACCAGATGCAGCTGAATATCAGTATTTTACATGGAGCGACTGCCTATCAGACCTCCACAACCCAGTAACGGGTAATACGATACCCATGGTAAGACTAGTTGTCCGACTTTAGAGCTTCTGACTAACAGTAACGACTGTCAAAGATCTTCAAATGACAGCCGGGACCAACGGCTTTACGTGCTTTCCGAGGCACGGTGGAAACTCGCTATGACAGATGGTCACCCATCTACAGACCAACCTCGGCAAGCACGGCTTAACCCGGAAGATCGGCCTGTGCGGCTGTAATTATTTAGCCACGCTGTAATCCACCACGCGGGCCCAATATGGCTTGGTAGATGTCATATTCGAATTTTTGGTTCTAACCTCACTCCCGATGTTTTTTGCCCTTACCTCTGAATCCTGCCGTCCGCGTCGTTGTGACACTCTGTAAAGATTGTCGTGAGACTGCTTCAACAGCGTACCGCGGCTCTGGAACGCAAAGGGAATACTTAAGAACAGGATGGTATTAAATTAGTAAGAGTCTGACAGTCTTTTCCGCACACCCAGGGGAGGACTTAGTTACGTAGACCCAAAAAAAACGTCTCCCCTCAGATTTTAGCCAAACATATAATTTTTTTTACTTGAAGTTTACACTTGTCTACCCCGGGCTCTTTTATACAGAGTGAACACGATAAAAACTTCAAAAGAATAAAGGCAGGCTTGTGAATATGACCAACTTTTTCGTATTGAAACCATTCAGAATACGAGAAAAATCAACATTCTATAAAAACAAGTGCCTATTCAGCTGAAATATAATATGGAACGTTGACTTCTTTTTTTTCAGTTCTTGGTAATCTAAAAAAATTGTTCATATTCATGAATGCTTTCAGGCACTTTAGGTCGAGTATTATTTGAACCCTTTTTTGGGCACGTGAGAACGAAGGTTAACAAAAAGGCAAAAATTAATATTTTTCATCCGTTTTATACAGTTACTAGCTGACCCCGCAAACGTTGTTTTGCCATATAAATTAAAAAAAAATAGATAGTAGCCGATTCTCAGACCTACTGAATTTGCATACCAAATTTCATAAAAATAGGACAAGTCGTTTCAGAGGAGTACGGTAACTAACATTGTGACACGGAAATTTTATATATAAGATTACGTGGGTACATTTGTTTGGATGTAAGACTGTGCGCAGATTTAAATAAACGAATGAAGCAGATATGAGAGAAGCGTAAGAGATATAGCTTCTCACAGCGCGTGATATCACGAGTGCGCTCGCGCCGCCACGCCGCGCCGTGCCATTTTCTTTAAAGAGTCGTTCTCCCACACTTGTCATTTCTCCTGTATCGTGGGTGCACTTACATACATTTCTAAACTTATATAGACAGAAAGAAAAAAGAGAGTGTGAGCCAGCTTAAAACAGACTATCACTCTATCAAAACAATATGACGCGAATAGTCGCAATTACAACATAAGGCAATCAGTCTCTAGTAAAATGAGCTTTAACAAATCTCAGATGTTTTGTTTCTAAAAAATGTATTTTCAAACAGACAGGCGAAGCGAATGCGATCCGAGGCGTTTTTATTTGTAATGTATGGAATTGTTTGAATGCAGTCACATAGAAAAGCGAAAGCGATTCGATAGTCTATGTGACTGGCTTCAAACAATTCCATACATTACAAACAAAAACGCTTCGCTTCGCGTTTGCCGCGCCTGCCTGTCTGTTTGATAATAGCTTTAGAGTCTGACGGTCAGGACTCATTTTGATGAATAAAAAACCCTTGAAGGCATTTTCCGAAACATCCATCCTATAAACATCCGATTTTATTTTATTTTCTGCAGAATTATTTTAACCCGAACATAAACCCCTTCTATTAAATATGGAGCTTTTCAATGCTCATTTGTTTCGTTGGCTCGTCATTTACCGCCTCGCCGGTTTCACTACGATTTTACAGTAACGTCCCCTGTGTAGCCTCCCTGATGAGTTCTATATAGATTTGCATTAATTTATTTAATTAAGTAATGTGTTTGGTTTTTAGGGTTGTATTTTGACAAGATTTAATTTGGAAATGGTGTCATGTTTACTTATTTATGTCTTGTCTGTTCTTATTGGGTATTGTGAGAGTCTAGAGGTAGCAAGCGGGATTGCTGGTCCCAGGTTCAATTTAGAAGCCTTGCAAAGATTTGTTGGGTTCATCCATTTAAAATTCTTCAGTGGCAGCTACGATGTATATATTTCTGCCAGGTTGATGCAAAAGTTTAGATGTTTTGACGGATGTTTGTCACTCAAGTATGTCAGAATGGCTAAATGGATCTTGTTGCTCAAAAATAGATAGTCTAGAATAACACAAGACACCATTTATCCTGGTATTACAAACCCAATAATTTTCGAATTAAACGCAGACAAAGCCTCATGCAACAGGTAGTTAATCGTATATACAAAGCCGACCTCATTACACCTACAATACGCTTTACAGAAAAAAATATTACACGTCTATTGCAATTTCTCTTAGCATGCACCTGCATTTCTTTTAACCCTATACTTGACATTGTGCACTTAAATGCACATTGAATTCAGATTTTTTTTAAAACAAAATATTACATCGAGTCGTTTTAATAATAACTCCAAGTGATTTCTTATACGTCTGTTTACGTGAGGAAAAGAAATCTATATTGGTCTGGCTCACACTTTGTCGGTGGTGAACAAAATGGCGAACCGTCCGTCAGAGCCTGTGCATTGCTCTGTAAGTATCGTATTTTATCTCACTTAGATTAAGTTAAATGTATGAAATTGCTATAATTTTACTTTATGCAAGCTTTACGCAATAGTATGTTTCTAATATTTTTTTGATATCTTTTCTGCATATACAGTAATTCACGATTTTTGTAAGGTGTGCATTTAAATACACACTGCCTGGTGCAGTGTGAATGACAATTTATTTGTTGTGTATATTTAAATGCACACTACCAACGTCATGATGATTACTTCTTGTGAATGTTGTGTTTATAAACGCTGTGCTACTACATACTCGAGTCTTTCTTCAGACAGAGTTTTTTTCATAATGCATGACAAGTGACAACAATAATTCGTATCACACTTTCCACCAAATTCCTTTGCTTTAGCTTGCAATACTTTAATTTCAGATGACTAGAAGTTGAAAAATTCTAGCGTTGGTGCCTAAACGTGGAGCTAAGTCTGATGTAGAATCTTGCGAATCTTCGGAAGACGCATTCCAGATGTGTAGACCTCATCAAGATGTCTCCGAAGACAGTTCCCTGGACCCAAAAAAATGGGTCCTCACTCCACAAGTTGTTCATCCGTGTTTCACTATCTAGCCTAAAATGAGTTTCTGCGCTATTTTTTACTGCTCCCTCGGTGGGAGGAAGATAAGAGATATCAAGCATGATGGTGGCCACCGAATTCAAGAATCACTTATACTTGTGGGCATTGAGGGAGACTTTTTTAGCTGGAGGCTTATCCACCTCAAGATGTAGGTTTCACTTGACTTTGTTCATCTTAGGTCTGAAATGACTGCTGCTGGTTTCTGGATCTTTTGCGATATCAAATACAACTTTCCAAACACGAAAAGGTCAAAATGTTGTTTCCCAAAATTACAGACTTTCAAGAGCGGTTACCTCGGAATCTGTACAAGTTATGGAAATACTTACTGAATAATAAGTACTGGGTTTATTGAGCATTTATATTGTTCATACATGCTATGCCGTTTGACGCATGGTTTCCGAGATATAAGCAAAAAAGGTAGCTGCAACAACCCGCCCCTACCCCCCAGCTCAAGGGCTAGGGGCCCCACTTTTAATAATTATGTTCACCTCCTAACTAGTCTAAACAAAGTTACATAGTCAAAAATTGTGTTCCAAGAATTTCCCCCTATAACTGTTCGTGGACTGGGCTAATAGTTGAAGGGCGAAATTTCTTTATAGATTTTCATACTAAGTACTTAAATAGTATTTAAGTTTTTCATATTGTTGCATTTTTAGATAGACTTGTAAGAAAACCTTGATCTCAGAACATTAGGACTGAATACTGTGATGAATAATAGTAGAAATAAATGTTTTACTATGTCAATATCGTAACTGTATCGAACCTAGATCCTAATGAATTTCAAAACTTTTTGATATTTTTTGAGACTAATGTTATTTTTAAGTTATTGTTTCTTTTTTAGATTAGTGATTACATGGCAGTGTGCATGTAAAGACACAGTTTTCTTTGTATGTTTTTTCTTGTGAGCTTGGCAGTGTGCACTTGAAGACACATAATATATCCTGAAAACTGAAATACAGAGATTTTAAGTTTTATTTTTCCTGACATCCTTATGATCCAATTAACATAGGGAACTAGTAAAAGTTAATTTTTCTAAAGGTAAAATTCTCTGCCAAGTATAGGGTTAAGTCAGTCATAGTATGAAGGCTGCCAGACTCAAACAAGAACTTGCAAACTTTAATTGCAATTTAACAAGCGCTCTGAAAATTCCAGCTCGGTTTAGTGAAATCTATTACTCAGTTGCCATGGTAACCCGCAGGTAATCCCGGTTTTATTGGCTACTACAGGCACGTAGGGCTGACTTTAACCAAGTTTAACGCGGTGTCTGTCAGTGGAAGTGAGTGACGATGGAAATGGATTGACGTGAAATTTTGCTGGCTGATTCTTGTTTTGATACTAAAAGCTCGTGGCTAAATAATATGAGCCACCCAGGCTGAACTTCCTGACTAAGCTGCTATTGCCTACTTTGGTCTGTGGATGAGTGACCAACTAATAAAGCGAGTTTCCTTCATGACTTGGAGAGCAAGTAAAGCCGTTGGTCCCGGCTGTCATTTGTAGATTTAAGAAAGTCGTTACTGTTAGTCAGAACTCGGAAGTTGGATATCCAAGTCTTGTCACATTACCCAATTACTGGGTTGTGGATGTGAAGGTCATGTAAAATACAGATACTTAGCTGCATCCAGTTTGACTGGAAGCCGACCCCAACATTATTAGTAAAAGACTAGGAAGATGACGATTCATGTTTTGATATTCCAGGGAGGAGTTTCGTCTCAGTCGTGATAACCCAGAGGTAGAAACTACTCTTCTCTAGCACGAGGTTTTATCAACGCATGTGTACTTTCTTAGTTTATCTTGGATGTCACTGACACCTGTGAAGGAAAATATTGTGAGTAAACCGAGACTTATACAATTAAATTTAAGTCTGAGGTCGACGAGATTCGCAGAAGCGGCTTAATCACTCTGAAACCAGAGCGTAGCCACAGCCTCATACAAAAAAGGAAGAATCGAGAGGTGGTTTATAAAAGGGGTAGGTAAGTAGTAACAGGTTTTTTAACAGGAGCTTAAATTTTACTAACAAACTTGTTTCAATGTCAGCGGCTTCACCCACTACAATTCAAAAATTATATTATCCTACGGGAAAAAAAAATGCCATAAAAAATCCTATGTGTCAATCCAGTTCATAAACTATATGTGTCCCATTCAAATCCATTCAGTACTTTTCCGTGAAAGAGTAACAAACATAAGCTCATCCTCACAAACTTGCGCATTTATAATTTAGTAAGATTAACGGGAAAAGGGTGAGGCTGGCGCAAGACCGTGGAGCATGGCGTAAACAAAGAGAGGCCTATACCTAGCAGTGGGTGAAGACGGGCTGTGGATGATGATGATGAACGGGAAAAGGCACGAAAAGATTGGAAAAATAATGAAGAAGACCTTTCTTTTCCCAGTATTTGGATGGAAAATTACGAACTCACTATTTTCTTTCATTCAATTCTACTATTACCTAAACCACGCCACAACATACCTATTATTCCACAGGTACAGTGCAATATGCATGCACTTTATCCTTGAGTTCAAATTTATACTCCGTTGCTATGGTAACCCGCAGGTAATCCGGATTTAATTGGCTGGTACAGGGCACGTAGATCTGTGTTTAACACGATTTGTAGGGCTGTCAGTATGCATGACAATGGTTTTGATGTGGAGTTTTGCAAATACTGTGCCGATATGAACGATGTTACTGGCAAGTTTACGCAGATTTACACAGAATGAACAAACTCCTAATAGGGGTTTGTAGAGTTTTGGTATTTTGGTAGAATGAAGAATAGGGAGTAAAAGTTCTTCGACACTTAATTTAAAAGGGAGTGCCTCCGATCAAACGGGTATTGTGTCAGTAAACGTCGGTTTTTTATTGGTCAATGGAGGTTTTGGCAAACTAATTATTACTGCTAAATTACTTTTTGAAGTTAAATAAAACGATTAAATTATGAAGCTAACTACGATGATTAATTTTGAATGTCCAACGCAATGTTAATTGTTATATTAAACGAATTTTGGCATGTTAAACACAGTGTTAAGACAAATACAGTCAATATACCTCTGTAAACAACATGCTTATTTGCCTTTATTAATTAAAATTTTCATGAAAAAAGTTTTTTAGAAATGCAAATAGCACTGCTTTTTATGACATTTGTTAAAGTACCGATTTAACAGCGTAGGTCAGTAATTTTTGAAAACTTCTCCAAATAAAACCGCTGTCGTTGTCGTAAAATCGTCTCAAAGAAGAACGTGAAAATTACTTCTTATGAAATTCCATCAATATTCGAGTAGAAATTTTTAGCAACCCTAAAAAGAAGTACGTTTCACATCGTTACGGAGCTATATAAAATGAATAAATGATAACTCCGGACTTCTTTTAAGCTTAAGTTGTAAAAACTTTTACACAGATTTGAATTTGACAGAATAAAAATGTGACTTGAATGTTTTGGTCTTTTTCACTTTTTCTTATTCACTACTCTCCTGGTGGAAATAACTTTTGATCTTAGTAATAAGACTGAAATTTCTTTAGTTTTTAATGATTGATTTACTAAGAGGTAATTCAGGCTGATATTCTTGGGAGACCAAGATTAAAGTCAGAGATGACTAAACTCAATTTCGACACGCCCTGAATTCATCCCATTAGACATTTTGACAGCTCTGCCTTCTAAAGTACGATTATTAATTCGAGTCAGTAAAATGACATTTGTACATGAATGAAATGTACTAAAACATGAATGAAATATACTAAATTTCTTTTTATCAGTGACAGTTGCACTGTCATTTTACTGTCTCGAATTAATAATCGTACTTCACATTCAGTCTGACATTGACAGTTAGTTTTAAATTATAAATATTGACAGAAACTCCCACGAATTTTAAGTTTTGCGTAACATCTGCCATCATAGAGTACATTTGTATATAGGGTCTGTCATTGGATATGCGCCATGCATACATTTAGACATGGTTTCTAAATAATAGGCCAATAAAAGGAGCGCGATCAAAGGAGCGTTACTCAGAGTTTCCTTGCGAGATAAAATCTAAAAGCCAACAAATAAGAGACTAACATTAGGTGGATCCACAACATCGTGAGAGTTGCTGTCAACTGCTGGATCGTCGTCTGGCGCACAGTATTTCGTCTAGTACAAGCTAGCGGGACAAAATTCATGATGTCATTTCCAGGAATTCGTAATAACAACTTGTAAACAACCCTTCCCAGGTGAGAAATTCAAAAAAATCATTTGTTTGTTACTTCAACAAGTAATTTTGTGGAGGGGTTAATGTTCATTATAAGGAAGCGCAATTTTCATTTGTAAATAAGTTGCATTTTTAGCACACTTGTGACACCATCTGTAATAATTGATATGAAAGTGAAACGATTTTCTTGTGATGGATTATACTATTGAGGGTATGTACTTACTATTTTGACTTGATTAAAAAAAAATACATGTACTTTTTTGCCCAAATTAGAGTTTATAAGTATGTTGAAATAATCCCACATATTTTTTCTTAACTTCAAACTTTAAAGGGTTGCAACTTTTTGTATCCCAATGTATCCGGCTAGATTTTTCTGTATGTTATAATTGAAACATTCAGGCGTAGGTTACTTTAGTTTTGGCTCCCGAAACCGCCCGCAGATAAAGTAATTTACTTTCTTTCAGAACGAGCCATAGCTATGACAAAATGTATGTATGTACATCGATTACTCCGAGGTTTCTAGTTCGATTAGTGTGATTCTTTTTTTGTTCGATGCAGTATGCTTGTCATTTGATCTCATAAAATTTATCATAATTATATTTCATCCAATTTGGTTCAGTACTTTTTATTTTGTGAGCATTTTTATTAATTTCGGCTACTTGGATGATGTGATCATCATGTGATGATCTTTACTTTTTGCGTGTTTGTTACGCGATTACTCCGTCAATACTAGACCGATTTTCAAAATTCTTTTATTGTTGTTCTAGAGATCGTTCATGTTCGTGATATTAGTAAACAAAAGTAGGAAATTTGGTGACCATTTTGCATGCACACCTTTGGACTTAGAGAACACAGAACGACGTAAGACACCTTATTTATACGTAAACAATTAAAATAAGTAAAAAATAATTTTGTCTCGCTAGCTTGTACTAGACGAAACACTGTGCGGCGTGATGGTCTAAGGGTAAGGGCTTTATTCAGCAGGGATGCTTTCCGGCTAATGATGGTGATAATACTGATCCCATGTTGGTGGAACGTGACCTACTCCATCTTTCAGGACACATTTGTCACACCTATTAAAGAAAGTACAGTTGGTCATGCCTTGCTTACATTATTAAAATATCCTATGTGTAAGAGCCAGCTGCCCAGCCATGGACCATGCCCGGGTCGACGGCGCGTTGTGTCCCACGCGCGCCTCAAAGAGCGTCAGCATAATGACGGGGCCCCCTCTCAGAGGGCCAAAGCCTGCCGGGGTCGCAGGATTATTTCCTTACCGTGACCCTGGAACATAAAGGGCTATTGAAGGACACCGTGGATTTTAGTCAGTACAAGTCTGACAGTCCCTCCCGCGACCCCGAAAAAAAATATTTGTAAGAGCCAATAAACAACAACAGAGTTATCTCCCCGAAAAGAGGACGCTTTATTTCCTTTTAAAGTAAACCTTTTTCCGGAATTAAGATTTGTTCAGCGCCACAAATGTTTACAGGACGCAAACAGACTTGAAACAACTGTTTCTGCGCGAGCAACAAAAATATTTTCACCTCACCAGCTCGGAAAGATTCTATTTCTCATTCAAAATCTGAGCGCAAAACTCCATTTTGTGCTCTAGAGCACAAAGTGTTGTTTAAAATTCGAACACGTCTTGTATTCAATTGTTTTCTACTTTTCTACACTGGAGGGCGAGCCGCCCCCACTGCATTTCCTCGCTGTGTGAGGTGAAAAGTTGTGTGTTGCACTCGGCAGCAAAGTTTTTCTGCGTCTCGTACCTTTGAAAACTTCGCATCGCTCAGGATTCTATATTTGAACCGCTCGTTTCTCTCGCGGTTCAATCTTAGAATCCTTCGCTCGCTCAGTTTTCAATTAAAGTACTCGCGCCAAAAATCAACTTTGCAGCCTTGCATAACAAATAACTATTTCACCTCACCCGCTCGGAAAGATTCTATTTCTCATTCAAAATCTGAGCGCAAAACTCCATTTTGTGCTCTAGAGCACAAAGTGTTGTTTAAAAATCGAACACGTCTTGTATTCAATTATTTTCTACACTGGCAGGTGAGCCGCCCCCACTGCATGTCAGTGCACCAACCACAGAAATATCTATGGCACCAACCTATTTTTTTTTTCTGAACATAAGTGTTAAGTAGTAGATGTCGTAGGAAAGTTTGAGTTTTTAAAATTCGAGAAAATCGTCTCGAACCGCCTTATATCTGTCTCTGTCTCCAACATTCACAATGGAATCCAATGAATTTGAGCAATTTTCCGCAAATTTACGTAATAATAACACACAAGTGTCAAACACAAGACAAGTATTAATGTTCCAAAAAAAAACATTTAACTTTCAATATTAACAATTGTAGTAATTTTACTTTTAATTTCTAAAATGAATAAATAAATACTTATATAGTAAATTGTTTAAGCTGTTTCTCTTACTCCTACCATTTCCTCGCTGTGTGAGGTGAAAAGTTGTGTGTTGCACTCGGCAGCAAAGTTTTTCTGCGTCTCGTACTTTTGAAAACTTCGCATCGCTCAGGATTCTATATTTGAACCGCTCGTTTCTCTCGCGGTTCAATCTTAGAATCCTTCGCTCTCTCAGTTTTCAATTCAAGTACTCGCGCACAAAAATCAACTTTGCAGCCTTGCATAACAAATAACTATTGTTCGGAAGCCATATATCAGCAAAGAAAAAAAAAGAGGTCTCAGAAATCTCCTTTGAAAGGTAATATTCGCAAAATTCGAGGTAAATTGTGTAATACAAGGACTTGGAGTTCTGACTACGGATCATCAGCTTATAACGTTACCTTAGCTGGGACAGTTACTTTCACTTTGTACGAGGGAGGCCCACGCTGGGACCACGAAGTCATGATGCCTATCACCGCGTGGGCTCAGCGAGTGGTGTAAATGTCACAAGTCTTCGAAATGTTGGTTACAGGAAATGGAGAATGAAATTCCTTCTCAATGTTTTTCTAACTTTCTTTCCATGTGCGTGTGAGAATGTGAAACATTACTGGCCTTTGGCAGGCCTAACTGAATCTCTTCTAGCCTCTCACTGTCCCACTTTATTTATTTATTTATTTGTATTCTCATAAGTTACATACTTATAAACTAAGCCCCACAAAACCGTTGTAATGCTTTGACTGTGGGGTCGTGAATCTCAGCAAACATTTGCTCGGAGCTTCTTTTTATACAGAGGATTCGTGAGC
Organism: Agrotis clavis; assembly: GCA_954870645.1. Taxonomy (NCBI): domain Eukaryota; kingdom Metazoa; phylum Arthropoda; class Insecta; order Lepidoptera; family Noctuidae; genus Agrotis; species Agrotis clavis. The sequence continues at coordinate 9,286,125 of OX940940.1, forward strand.
ATTCATCACTTCATACATATATATATACACTCACGCCATTTTCCCAATGGGTATAGGCAGAAACTATAGAACGCCACCTGCTACGTTCTTTAAAAAATCTTTTCGCCTCGTACATGTTCATACATCTGATCAAGCAGGTTGTGAGTACTACGCCCCCGACACTTCTGAAAAACGTCACCAATAAAGGTCAGTGTCTTTCTAAGACATCAAATAACTCCGTTTGCTATTGCTCAACAATGATAACCGATTTTAAACTTAACAGACACGAGATTACATTAAAAAGACAAATTTTCCACGCGATATTTTCCTCCCTGTATCTCCTCGGTATTGTTCGTTTTATTAGACTTATCTAGCGCAAAATCTTTACAACAAAACAATGTTAAACAAAGATGGATTGTTTCAAATAACACGGTAGCTGCAAACATAAGGCAGATAGTCTACAGAAGGTTAGTTCTAATAATAAAATAGGTAAATGAAAACAGGCGCACGTTCATAAAGACGTGTTTATACGGCGATCTGAGGCCTTACCACGAGCTCTTAAGGTGAAACAAGTCAAATTTTTTTCCATAGAAACTTCGTTGGGGTTTTACTCCACTATTTGACAAGGTACATCCAAAGTTAAACATAGTATCGTTTTGTCTCATTATTAATTTTGTCTGTACGGAAACAGAATTTTGAAATAACAAGCCATTAAAAAGTTACGAGCTTCCAAAGATTCGTTTTTATTGCTAATTTTAACACAACTTTGGGCGTAAATTAGAAATTAAAAAAGCATCAAATTTCCAAAACAACGTCCGTACCGACACGGCACATTTATCGAAGAATTCCATAAATTTTATTTGAAATTGATTGATGCAGTGGTTTTTTCATAAAACCCCTTCTTCCAAAGGCCGTTTCGTATTTTTTTACGCGCGCCTTTTACTCTGAATGATCGTGCATCTCACTGAATAATGTTTTCCCCTGTTTTCTCCACGGGGGGATGACGCTCGCGGACACATGAACAATATGGCTCTATTTCAGATCAAATATCATGGTTTTTGACCATGCCTGCCAGGAGTTCGAGCTCGCGACTAGCGCCGCCTTAACGCGATTCAGTTTAGGGTGTGGAAAAGAGATGGCGCTAGACGACTTGTATAGCTCTGTCTTTTTCCCACGTTGGATTTACTCATGCTTTAGACGTCATGGTAAGCCAACTGATCAAGTAAGGCCAGGGTTGGTGATTGGGGCTCTGGTTTTTGTCATTGAAGTAGTGGCGCGACCGAGGAATATGATTTTAGTTCTTAATTTTTGCCGTAGATGGCGCTAAAATATATGTGTATATTTTATCGATTGACATAGAGAATGCACTGAATAATACCGAAACGAACTTAACCAGTCTATAGAAATAAAGTTATTCGATGGCGATAATGAGACTGCCGTATTATCTTGTCTTTTCTGCTCGTATTTAGTTGTCATTTGGATAGGTATGATTTATTTAATTATTTAACTTTTTGCACATGTAACAAGACAGTACAATGGCGGACATAATGCCAAGGGCATTCTCTCCCAGTTTACCTTAGGGTGATGCAGAGAAACAAACATAGAAAGTGCAACAATACGCAAAGTGAAAAAGATATTTAATTAAGGACGCGTTTGCAATTGACACAAAATTATGCCTTTTTTCGGTACATGTTCTGACTTAACTCAATCAAATCAAATAAAACTTATAACGAATACAAATAGATTGGGTCTTTATCTTCAAATGATAGAGACGTTTTTCTTGAAAATGATAGTTTTAGATACTTTAAAAACGATCTGCCGTTGCCATGTTTACCATATCGCGTTGTGTTCATTCTTTACATCTATAGTTTTATCTACGCCGTATTTTTCAAGTGACAGTTGAAAGATAGTGCACATTCACGTTATTTTCCTTACATTGTGGTGCCACGACTTAGTCCTGCGGGCAATTCGTGGTAGGTACTACATGCATATTTTGATTTAATGCCATAGACACGAGCGCCGCGTTGTGGTGCGGACTAGTGCTATCGTTGCCTTTTGTGCCAAAGAAACTTTAGTTGTGGTGCGGACTAGTGCTATCGTTGCCTTTTGTGTCAAAGAAACTTTAGTTGTGCCACGGACTCTAGTGAGCTTGTTGCCCTTTCATATGGTAAAATAAAAAAAAACCACAGTGGATCCTTCAAATGCACTTAACGTTCCAGGGTCATGGCTACCTGATGAGACAGTCCCGCGACCCCGGAAGGCTTTTGCCCTCTAAGGCGGGCCTCGTCAGATTGCTGTGTCGTCAACCCGGGCATGGTCCATGTGCGGACGGCGAGTCACCTGTTCGGTGCTGGTTGCCTGCAGTTGACTTTCTGAATCTATTATTTTGTATGACAGGTAGAAAACACGTTAAGCCGTCACTTTTGTTAAATGTCACGTGACCCGGGTTAGGCGTCACGCCGCGTTGAGAGCAGATCTGATTTAACAGCGCACGGGAACACGGGTTTAGATGATTATTGTTTGATATTTGTTGTTTGTGTGTCGAGGGTTATGAGAATTATGGGAGTAAGGAGCTTTGGTATTGTAATTGAATCTGTGTTTGGATGTGTTGTGACTTGCTGAGTAGAGTCTGTAGATGATAAAAACTGATAAGCAAAAAAAAATCTTTAGGAAGTTGTATTTTTTTACTTTTTTGCCGCTGTATCCCGAAAATAAAGTTATTTTGTATATTTTTGTGTTTGTTTAAGAAGTTGGTTACTTTTTTTTTGAAAAAATGACTTATCTTACCCGTTTAAGTTGTATTCAACGCAAGGAAATGGAGCAAATGGAGCCAAATGCGAAGTATAATTATGTGATTCCAACCAAAAAATCTAGTTTTATGGTAACAAACGTAAATAACACTCCTTTTTTGGGCAGTCGTGTAAAAAAACCATTGAATCGAGATACTTCTGCATTTTCCCGCCCTGGGATGAGCGGAAAAGACTGTCAGACCCATTTCTTTAGTTGCTCTTTGCGCTCTGGGATCGCGGTACTAAATAGTCCCACGTCACATAATAGGCATAATATTTTCAAATTACATTTTCATAACCTTCCTAAATGTGGGTTTGCAAATTCTTCCAGTCTTCGGGGCTGAATTTCGGTCAAATCTATTTTAGAGAAAATCGATAAATGAACCAATAGCCGAACCTAAGCTTAAATACATTTCAAGGTTTGATCTTGAACACTGAAAATATACCAAGCTGTTGACTTTTCAGCAGCCGAAAATTTTATGTTAAAATAAATCTGTGATTAATTTAAAATCTCTGTTTTAATTATTTAAAATCACAGTTTTCGTGAGCAAAGCTTTAAATAAACCTCGCTTATTGAATTTTTAAATAGAATTCTGTTTTAAAATGATTTTTCATTTTCACTTGATCAAATAATACCGATTCAGGCGCAAGCGGACTGTTAAAAGTTGAATTGAATTAGGTATTTAGTTTCTTTTAAGTAAGCCAACAGGGGGAAATCAGAATCCATATGAGATAGAAAAAAACTTTCTTGGGAAACCTTAGCTTTTGTCCAATATTGTCAATTTGGGTAAATATCCAATCGTCAGCAAAGTCAGACAAAGTTGATCAGCATTAAAACCATGGCCAATTGGCCAACTGCTCACGATTGACCTATTTAGGTCAAGCGTGAACAGTTCACAAAAATGAGTGAAATATGGCCAATTGGCCACAGTTTTAATGCTGATCGACTTGTTTTCATTTACATTTTTCATTATACAAGTATAGGACCCCCCTTGCTTCCCAAGTCTTTGCTTCTCAAGGATTTATATATATAGATAGATAACGACTTGTTTTATTTCATATTTATATTATGGGATACAGTAAATGAAAGTTTGATGGAAATAAACAGAATATTTAATCACAATGAATCACATCCCAAAAGTTGCATTAACATCTGTCGCACCGTTCTTATTTAAAAAATAGAATAGCAAGACGCTAAGATACAAACAGTGGCTTTAAAATACACAATGTACGGATAAGAACTCGTCGACAATTTTACTATGAACCCACTCAGGTCAAAATGGTTGAAGTTTGAAGTCAAGATAGTCACAACGTCTCTCAAGGCAGTTTGCCATAAGAGTAAGTTGGCTAAGTTTTAGTAATAAAAGCCATAGTAGTTACCTAGTCGGTAGTAACCCAAGGGTCTAGAGCTTTAGACTATTAGCAATCCCTTTTAAGCGTTACGTACTTCAACAGAGACTTTAAACAAACATCAGCTTCTCTGAAGGAATTCAAAATCAATTAGTTTTATTTGCCTCATCGCAAAAGTGCCATTTTGTCGCTATTTTTGATGCACGCTAGCAGTATCGATAACTTACCTCTATGTACAGAGAATTAAAAAAAAAACTGACACCATCTGTAGTGTTTGGTGTACTTTGAATTTCTTATTGTTAGTTCAGTTATTTAGGTTTATTTAATTTTATTTCTTAAATCAAGTTTCACTGTAAAAATGTATCTCTCTCATATTCAAATCCACCCGAAGTTTGAATTAAAAAGTTTGCTTTTAGCTACAAGACCGTTTGTGTCACCATTATTTATAACTCCTACGTTTTTTTTTCTATTTCTATTCCAATGTTTATTGTTTGGAGGCGACTGCCCTCCAGCGCGTCTATGAGTGGCGCGTGGAGGCGCAGCGCCGGGGCGTGACCCCGCTGCCTCGAGAAGTCGAGGCGCGGCGGGAGGAGCTCCGGCGCGATCTCAGGGCAGTATGGAGGGGACGACTGTCGCGACCGACGGCCGGGCACGCCGCAATTGCGGCGGTAAGACCCCTCTTTGAGGAGTGGCTGGAGAGAAGTCATGGCGTCCTTACTTTCCGCCTGACGCAGGTCCTCACCGGGCACGGATGCTTCGGGAGGTACCTGTGTCTAATGCGGAAGGAGGAAACGCCTGGGTGTCACCACTGCGAAGATCGCCCGGAGGACACGGTGGAGCATACGGTGCAGGACTGCCCAGCTTGGGCGGAGCACCGACGTGTCCTCACGGCTGCGATAGGCGGAGACCTCTCGCGCCCGGCATTGGTTGCGGCCATGCTGCGGGGCGAGACGGAGTGGGAGGCGGTCGCCTCCTTCTGCGAAGCAGTAATGCTCGCGAAGGAGGAGGCGGGCCGCGCGCGAGAGAGGACAGTGTCCTCCCTCCGCCCCAACCGCGGTGGTGCACGCCCGCGGCGACGGACGTCGCAAGACGATCTCCGGCCACCGTAGGCGCGGGCATGCGGGCAGCGAGTAAAGGGCAACTCGCTGCCCGACCATGGACCATGCCCGGGTCGACGGCGCGTTGTGTCCCACGCGCGCCTCAAAGAGCGTCATCATAATGACGGGGCCCCCCTCTCAGAGGGCCAAAGCCTGCCGGGGTCGCGGGATTATTTCCTTACCGTGACCCCGGAACATAACAGGCTACTGAAGGACACCGTGGATTTTAGTCAGTAGAAGTCTGACAGTCCCTCCCGCCCTGCCCGGGGCTGGAGGACTCATTTGATGATTTTGCCACGTAAAAAAAAAAAAAAAAAATGTTTATTGTTAGTGTTGAACATATATAAAATGATATAACCATTTCAGTCTAACAGCCCATAGAAACAAAAGACTAACCCATAGAAATGTTGTAACAATACGAATAAAAGAAGATTGCCCACTTAGTAGTAAGCAAACAATAAGAAAAACCGTATTAACACGGATAATGCAAGCGCCACTTAAGCCACTGACTGCTAACGTAAAAGCAATAGAATTAAGCTTCCAAGATTACTTCGTTAGTGGAATCTATTGTGTTTCTTATTTCCTTCTGATTAGAGGCTGTTTTTATATATTAAACGTATGTATATGTAAGCTATTAATTACTGCCTCTGATTTGTAGGAGATGGTGATTAATGTTTGTGTGTTGATACACTCGGTTTATGAGACAAAGGCAAGCAAAAATAGAGCCTTTTTTTCATTTGACAGATTTTCAATGTCTAAAAACCGGTCAAATATGAAGTCAACACGAGTGAGGCTAGAATCCAAATTCATAGTAAAAAAAATATAGTAAATGATAGGTAGTATCTAATTTAATCGTATCGTGTAAAAAAAAAGAAACAAAAAACAAAGATGAACACTTTTCTTTTGTTTTTTTTTATTTTCAAAGAGCAGATTAGGTAGTAGTGCTACGTGTACCGTTTTTTATTAAAGAGTAAATTTAAAAAAAGCACGTAGGGTATTGCAAAAAAAAAGCATTATCATAGTTGCTACCTACCTATAACGATTCCTACGTGTATTGTATTTAAAATTTACTTCAAACATCTTTTAAAAACTTCAAAGAAGAAAAAGAATAGATGAAGGCGAACCTTTAACTATCCCTACGTGACCAACCGAACTTACAGCTAATTCAGTAGAAAAATAAGGTCACGAGAAAATCTTTACCGAAGATACATTGACAACTTCCACCGGCAGCCGCACGTCCCCACTTAACTATATTATACTGTATGAAGGATTAGTCGATACTTTGGCTAAATCAGATCATCATTTGAGCAGGTAACGTTTCTTAAGTCGATGGCCCAGAGGTCAATACCTTGCCTTTCCATTTTGGAAGTTGTGTGAGTTCGACCCGGGCAAGTATCAATGTGTCTTTTTTATGAGAATACACAATTAAGCGAGCGCATTGTGAAACGGATACAATAGACATAAAATTTTTGAACAAAAATATTTCACCCATACACCAGTCTACAATATAGCATTGATAATATTGTCCATTTCACACTGTATCAGTTTCATTGCGTATTTCCCTTACTTTCTTAGTTTTTTTGGATGCTATCACTGACATCATCATCATCATCATAAGGCGGTAGACGTCCACTTCTGGACATAGGCGGCCCATTTTACCACCACGCATCGGTAGTGGAAAACTACCAGGAGTTATTAAAATCAATAGGCCAGGGTCAGAGTCGTCTGTGAGAGCAGAACATAAAATGACAGATTTGACTATAGCGCACTTCCTTACCTACCCGCAGCGGACCTTATAGACAGTAAACTAATTTTCAAAGCAAAAGCGAAACACTAAGCTTTTATTGAATTAAGATTGCTGTTTGGTGACAAGGCGAGCTCTGATCAAATATTTAATATTCGTATTCCTTAACGAACGCTTTAGATTATTAAATCAACTTGTTTGTACTAACTGGCTCTATAAATGGGGATATTTTGATCGGAGAGTTAAGAATTAAATTATGATGGAGGCAGGGAAAGACGGATAGGGAAATATGACTTTATTAATGAACAGTTAGTACCTAAATTCGCCTGTTAATTGAATGGTTTATAAGGTTGCAGATTCCTGAAAATAATTTACAGTAGCGGCACGCTCCAGTTTCGTAAGTGTTCATTGACCAACTTGGTGGATTTTGCAAAATTTTCTACATATTAACCTTGTTCTGACTTTAGTGAAAATTTAGAAGCTTTTGTATACACTATGTAAAGATATAACATGATTTCAACGCAATTGAAGGACGCTCGTTTAGAAGAAAATAATCAATAAAATTAAATACAGTTTCAATCCATTGAAATAGGGATGAAATGTTTAATCTGGGCCACTAGAGATTATAGTAGCTAGACTATACACATGCCACCAAGTCAACGTATCTTCTACTTTTGAGATTTAGGTAAAAAACCTTTTATCTATATTGAAGAAAGACAGACTGCCTAACCCTTCCAGGATTTCAGACGTGATATAGATATTCGTTGAATGTGGCTTTTCGTTCTTAATTTTTCTATAAACCTTTCATAACTTTACTTTTAACACCACCTGCTCGTAAATGTCAAATTATATGTCTGCTAACCGGCCGTAAAGCAAGGCATTGTTCCCTCCCGCTCGAGCCGGGAATAATATATGTACTGAATTTCATTATTCCCGTGGGAATAATGTGATTTGAATTTGGAACCTCAAACAAAACATAGTATGAAAACTTTGAACGAAGGAATTGAAGCAGCGGCGGCTGCCCCCCGGCAGTCCCCACTGCAACAGCTGATCGCTTGCTGAGGTGGGCACCACAGCATGCTCACGTTCGAAGGTTGTCGTACCACATCAAATTTCAAAATTCGAATTTATTTCCTCGCAGGTGGTGTGAAAAGCAGAGTACTCACCTCAGGAGTAAAGCTGCCTTTGTCTTGGGCTAACTTAAATCCCTCGCTACACTAAGGATTCCTAGCTTAATTCCCTCGTTTCACTCGGGAATTAACACTTGAACCTCCTCGCTGCGCTCCGGAGGTTCACCCCCAGAATCCTTAGTGTCGCTTCGGGATTCAATACGCCCGTGACGTAAGGCACTGCTTTATTCCCTTGGTGCGTAATCTACTATTTTAACTTTACTTTAAGTTTAAACAAAAAAACACAAAAAAAGTAAAGTTACCTACTTGTAACCAATGTTGGAAACATTGGTAAGTTAAGTGGATTCAAAATAAATTGGAATAATTGGTGATTGTGTAAGTGATATTAAATGTTTGTAAGCGCGCCCAAGATACAGGGAAATTCCTAGGGTGGGGCAGCTTTTTATTAAAGAAAATCTGTGTGTAAATTCTCCGTTACTATACTGCTATTGCAATAATTTCTCTGCCCGACGCGTCGCGCGGCGCGAGATGCCTCGTCCTGCATCAGAAGGCTAATTCACGTAATTTTATGACGCGCCGTTGAAGTAGTAATGCAGTTGCAGTTAAGTTCACGCTCGAGTGATAAACGGTATGTAATCTTTGAACTGCGCGTAAGCTGCGCGTGAACTGCACGTCAACTGTACGTCAATCAAACAAGGAGAGAAAAATTATTGCCCACTGAATAATCGAATGGAATCGATTACATTTCAATGATTATGACATTAAAACTGCACGTTGATCGAATCGAAACTTGTATACTGTCATTTTGAAACGTCAAACGAATAGTAGAATACCGATTATGTCGCGATCCAAAGATTCAAAATACGCACGCGTGACGCGAACTTGACGCGAGCGTGTCTGACAGCGACAGAGAATACGAAAAGCGTTGTTTTGATCGAAACTTAACTGCAACTGCACTGCAACAGCACTTCTTTAGTTACGTGAATTGCCCTACTGACCGGCGACGCATCGTCTTTCACTATGAGATGCCACGTCCTGCTCGCAAACATTCTCATTAGCAAGAACGACGCGTAATTTAACATGCATACCCGTTTTAGGCGGGCTACCCGTCTTAGGCTTACCTACCCTACATCACTCTGCTTTTAAAAGGTATCGATATTATATAGATAAAATGTATAGTGTAGCTCTAAAATAATGACACAGGAATATAATTCCGGGATAAACAGGACCTTAACCTCAGCTCTCGCGTTTACAACCACTGTCGACCACAGTCTAATCACCAAACATCTAATTACAAACTTCCTAACGATTTTCAGTAGTACAGCAATAATTGAAGCAACTAGTTAGTCATAACTACAGTTACCACTTTACCAGTTACCATTTTGCTACATAATATTATCAATTATTCACAGCTGTGGCGTTTAAACTAACATCGAAACCACGCGCTAGCGTGGTTTAGTACTATAAGCATTTTGTTTGTATTACGCCACTTGAAATTTTAGGAGCGAAAAACATGCAGTATTTATTTATCTGTAGATATAATAATATTGTAACAGGTCGTTATCTGTATATAAAATTATATTGAAGAAAAACAAATATCCACACATTTTTTTTTTTTTAAGTGATTAAAATATAAGTACCTATAAATTATACTAAAACTAAAATTTATATCCACATTTATATTAGTTTTGTTACTTAAATAAACACATCTTGGTCTTTCTTAGAGCCAAAAGAAAAGTTTATAGTTTATAACGTTTATGTTTTATGATGTTTTTGTATACGCATCACGAAAAAACAACTGCATGGAATTTAATAAATTTTTCACCGTTGAATTGCTAGTGTTCTGACGTAAAATAATAGGCTCAATTTTAATGCAGGATCTTATTCCAATTGCTAAAAATATTCCTAGACTACAAACATTCTAAATCCCCCCCTTACGAAGTCGCGGGCAAAAGCTAACTAGCTTTATAGTTTACTTTATAGTTCATAGGTTTGTTGGTGCATGCGTGTTAGAATGTTTTAAAAGTACCTACCTACGACATAACAGAAATTCCAAGTAGTAAAAATTGAGATTATCAAACAAATAAAATGCATACCTTCACCGTTCATGTAACTTTATGATCGTTACATTTGCACGTACGTCTATTTATGTGTATATAAGAAACTTTTGTATTCCTACCTACATCATAAGTATACACCTACATTCATAACAATAATGAACACGGCCATTTTACTCAAACTTTTACCATTTTATGACGTCATAAGAGAAAAGTTTCCCCCTTTATGCAGCTGTTGCACTAACATGTCCAACACGTCGAGCCATGTTCAAAACATTAGCCATTTAGCCACGTAGCCGTGTAGCCATTTAGCCACGCAAACACGTTTAAAATTTATCAAACAGACATGTTCCCTTTACGGCGTTCTCCCTTGATGAAAACGTGGTGTTCTATCAATATTTAAGGTGCAATGCCTGGGCTGGATGGCGTTGAAGGTGTTAATTTAATGTGTGTAAATGTGTTCATTCTCATGGCGATGACTTAGACGCTTTTGTGTGAAATTGGGCTGAGAAAACTGTACAAAAGAAAGAGTGGATGGATAGATAGATGTTTGCGTAGCAGTTGGGCAATAGCTAAAAAGGATGTTTACTAAAACTTCAATTTAATAAAGACAAATCTCACATTAAATTCTTTGACATAATCTGTTATACTCATATCCAAAACGTAAATGTGTGTCATCATATAATTTATTTACTTTAATGCATTGTAGCTATGTACACACATCAAAAGTGTCTAGGGATCAACATATATTTTTGCAATAACTTTTCTCCTGATTGATATTAATTAAAATGTTCTTTAAGGATTCATCAAATAAAGTGTTATCGTTTGTCACAGTAACGATAAACCAAGTCACCTTTGCATTCATAAAGAAATTTGCCATTTTCCTAATAAAGGGATTTTTGACATTTGAACCACTAACATTAAAGTTCGAAAAAAAGACTGAAATAACAGTTTTCTTTAAAATTTTTTGGGTAACTTAAACAATTAATAATCCGTGTTTCTACCGCGAACACTAACAACACAAGAACATCGGTTTGGCATACTCAAAATGAGTTCATCCAAATCACGCTGTGGAATGGCCGCCCATGTTCGTTGCAACAACAAAAAAAGGTCTTCTTGCGACTGGATACCCTCCATATTCGGCAGAGCTCTTCTCTGTAGCATATCCCATGCATGCTCAATCGGGTTCAAGTCTGGCGACTGAGCAGGCCAGGGCAGGACATTGATGTTAGCTGCGGCGAGAGTCTGTCTTACAACTCTTGCGGTGTGCAGTCGTGCATTATCATGCATTAACTGAAATAAGGGACCGATTTGCACTTGTAGAGGAACGATGACGTCTGATACAATCGTCTCAGCATAAATTTGAGCGTTGAGGTTGCCTCTGATCCAAATCAACTCAGTTCTTCCGCCGATCCAAATACCCGCCCATACCATGATGGTTCCACCACTATAAGGATGGACTTCCTGGCAGGATTTTAATCGCTGTTGGCGTCCAGGGGTTCTCCAGTGTCGTATACGTCTTGTATCCGGTCTCATACCAAAACGAGACTCATCAGAAAAGCACACGAAACGCCATTGTTCTTCTGCCCAATTTCTGTGTTCAAGAGCCCATTGATATCGAATCCTACGATTGTGCATTGCTATAGGTGGTACCCGTAGCGGTCTTCGGGAATGAAGGTTCACTTCATGCAAGCGGTTTCTGACTGTTTGGTCGCTAATTAAGTTCCCTGAAGAGTGATGAAGCCTCACGGCTAACATCATGGCGGTTATTGTTGGAGCTCTTCGAGTTAAGATTTGAATGTATCGGTCTTGTCTCCGTGTGGTGCAGCGATACCGTCCTCCATGGCGCTCAGCCACGGTACCAGTGCTTCGGTAACGTGTCCAAAGTCGACTGATAACACTCTGACTTGTATTCAGAGCTAAAGCCACAGTACGTTGCCGGGAACCAGCTTCTATCATTCCCACGGCTCTGAGCATTTCTTCCCTGCTTAAATGACGTCGCCGCTCCATAATAACGTTGGTTTTAATCAGTAGTAGGGAAACAGTAGCACTAATAATGTCTTCAATGCGTTGTATGTTTTTATAGGGAAAATATTGACAGCTGATTTTCATCTTTTACTCGAATTTGATTTACAGTTCCTGATTCAAATTATGAAATGCACCAAAAAGGATCCATATAAATTTATAAAATCATAAATTTATTACAAAGCCACATCTCAATCTCAAGAAATCCGCATAAAAATGCTTGATCCCTAGACACTTTTGATGTGTGTATATTATGACGAACTTGATATTTACTACTTACTTTTTATTTTGTGACTAAAACGATCGGTGTCAGTGCATACGCGAAATAAAGTCCACGTATGCACAATTGAAATGTGACTGATCATGGACTTGATTTACACCGGACAGTGGACATCGGTTAAAACAATTTTTTTTATCCAATATTGGAATTTATCATTGGTAACGTTTAAGCGCATCACACACGGGTAAGATATCATTATATTTTATCTTAAGATACCATATCGCTTGCCATACTATTCAATGGACCGTCACACACGACGAAGATACTATAAATTTCATATTTTCGTATCATAAGATAGAGAGCGATATTCGTATCTTAAGATACAAAATATATCGTAAGATAACATCTTAAGATATAAAATATGTCGTAACTTAACATCTTAAGATAAAATATTATAGTAACTTAGTTAGCCGTGTGTATGCCGCTTTTTTTTTTTTTTTTTTTAGGTGGTAAAATCATCAAATGAGTTCTCCCGCCCTGGGTGGGGCGGAAGGGACTGTCAGACTCTTACTGACTAAAATCCACCCGTGTTCCTTCCTATACCCTTTACGTTCCGGGGCCACGGTAACCTGGGTTAAGAAAAAACCCGCGACCCCAGCAGGCATTTGGCGCGAAACACGACGCGCCACCGACCCGGGCTTGGTCCTTGGTCGGACGGCGAGCTACCCATAACTCACCGTCCGCAAGCCCGCTCCACCGCTGTGCCCTCTGCTAATCAGAGGGACACGCGTTGGAGCGTCCACACGACAGGCTATTCGCATACGGGCAAAGAGACCCCTTAGGCACACAGTGCCTAAGGAAGAGTTTTTGCCCGCATCCCAGGGTGCACCGGCCCGAAAAACTGGTCTTCCCCCCGGACGTATCCGAGAGGGAACTCCAGTCCACGGGCGCACGTGGAGGTTTCCTGTCATAGCACCCCTGTGTATACCGCTTTAAACGCCTTTTGACAAGCATAATACACAGTTAAAAAGAAATAGGTACATGCGATAATAAGCCGACAGAACAAAACTGTCGAATCAATATGGTATCGCCACAAGTAATTACGTTTCCTATTGTTTAATACGAGCTCGATATTGGCCCTAGTGCTTGTCGTATTGTTGTCGTAAGATTAATCAGGAGCAGGGCTAATTGGACGGTAAATCAGTAGACAAAGTCACCGTCAATCTCAAGTAGAACCCTTAGAGCCCTAGTAGAGCCCTTCCTACGTGATTTAACAAGATGTTCAAGGAATTTCTACTCAATTACTGATTGATACGAGTAGCTTCTTGAAATTACGTATTAATATAATTTATAAAGAGATATTTACCCAGCAAAGATGTTCCGAATAGTCGGGTGGGGTGATTAATGTCTTGATGTTTTTTTACCGACTTCGAAAAAAAGGAGGTTATCAATTCGACCCATATGGATGTAATATTTCCAGAACTTCCTGTTTTCGTAAATGTTAGTTTATATCAGCGTCTGAACAAATGTACCGTGTATGTATATGTATGTATGTTTTTATGTTTGGTTCGCATATCTCCGGAACTACAAGTCCGATTTAATTTATTCTTTTTTTGTTGTACTAGGCATTGTTCAACTTATGGAATAATGCAAGTTTCAATTCAAAATCGGTTCTGTAGTTTTTGAGATAGGGGATTTTTTGCCTTCTTGGATCGTAGATTTTCAAACTCGATTGTAGGTTTGTTCACGATTATCTCGCGTTTGGCTGAACCGATTTTCATGCGTTGCGGTTTTCGGAAAAGTGTTTGTTACATTCTAGGGAAGGTTTAACGGCCGTTTTCAATAACCTATCTCCGATTACAGATAGATCGCTATCCCCGGTTAACAGTAAGATCTTAACTATCCATAGTTTGCGTTTCACAAACAAGGGTAAGTTCAATTCAATTCAATTCAATTTATTTCATAACAAACATACATTTGTGTCGAAACATGAGTAGTACTTATTTATACATTCTACACATAAAAAACTCAAGGACTGCATACAAGACAAAACAGGTGGGTATTTGCTTTTTGCGATTATTAAATTTGTAATTACCAATGATTAAATGTCAAGTTATTAAATTATTAAAGTGCTATCTATCTGTGTTTAACTAACGATAGCTTCTACCCTCTTGAAACGTTTAGTTCCTTGCTGCGCAAATGTTTAATTCTAAAAACAAATAATAATTAAATTTGATAAAAGTTAAAATGTAATATTTTTTCATAGATTTGAAGGTGAATAAACATTCAATTGTTTTTTTTTCTTTGTTTAACAAATTCAGTCATGAAATAAAACGTTTTGACAGTTTTGACATATCGTTATCTCTATACCGACGCCACGCTTCGCTTTGTCGCGTCAATTGTTTGTTTATGTTTGTTTTGTTTCATAGAAAAGTGAATTTAATTAAATTATAATGAATCCTGTAAGTACCTATCTACATTTCTGATATATTTCACATTCCAAAATGCGTTCAAACTTTTAAAGATTTATTTTTTTACAGTCAACTAATAATAAAGCGGCACCAATGACCAAAGATGAGACGATGCTTCTCGTACAACTTGTGGCGGCAAGTATGGTCATAAACAATAAAGCAACGAATGCTACTAATAATAAAATGAAGGATCAGGCTTGGGAAACCTTAGCAGTCGACTTCAATTCATCAGTGTCAAGCTCCCGACGAACCCCAGCGCAGCTTCGTTTAAAATGGGAAAACTTGAAGAAGGCTGCTCGCAAACGCTGCGCGAACATGAGAATCAGCCATAATAAGGTTAGTTACTGATTGTTTTTGGGTAATTATTCACAACGATAAGTTGTAATAAGTAAGTACATTTTTTTTTCAGACTGGAGGAGGCAAGGACTACTTTCCACCTGATGAAGTTCTGGACAAAGTAGCTTCACTGTTAGGTAGTACATGCCAAGGTTTTTCTGTGGAGTTTGGTGGAGATGCTACCATTCAAACAGACTCTGACTTGGTGATGGGTGAAGTTGAGAATGTGGAGGTTATCAACCTTATTGTTAATAGTCATGGACAAGGTGCCGGTGGTGATGGTATTTGTGTTGGAGGTGTTGATGAGAGGGAGGTGTTGAAAGAAACACAAATTCTTGAGACACCTCCTCCTCCCCTTAAACAGAAAAACTTTTTCTGTAATAGAGCTAGCGGCAGCGGCACACTAGGTGAGTGAAGGTTATTTATTGTTTTTTTTTTGCAATTTTGTGGTGGTAATTTTCCATTAAGTATTGGAAATTTATGTATTGTTTGTTCCCTGTTTGAGACATGCTAAGTAGAAAATAACACTTCATTTAAGACTACCAAAGAAATCAGTAATGAGTTTTAGTTATTAACAGACATAAGTTTTATTTGGGTTTTTTTTCTTGCAAACCTTCAATGCTAAAGTAGGGAAAAAATCCAATTCATTAATGGGCTTATCTGCAGAGTGAAAAGGGGATCATAAATATATGGCATTTTTAATAACTTTTGATCATTGTTACAGCCAAGCGGAAACAGAAGATGGAAGAGGAAAAATATAAGGCCCGCATATATAGGGAAAATGCATTAGCAGAGTATCTATTAGTTAAAAAAAGAAAAATAGAACTAGAAAATGAGGAAAAGGAGATAAATATAGATAAACTTAAGATAGAATTAGAAAATGCTAGATTAGAAATGCTAGATTAAAAAAAGATTTAAATTTAATTGGTTAGTTAATTAATTTTGTAATTACCTATATTTTAATTGAGTTATTACCTAGTTTGTTAAGTGTGTGATATTGTAATGTGAAATTTGTGATAGAAAATAAAAATGTACACAAAATATGTATTTATCTTATTTATTTTACACATGAAAGTAATTACTTATTATCAATTGCCGTTCTGATATATTTAAAGAAGGAGAATTGTCATTAACAATTACATTTTCATCCTGTATGGTATCCGGAATTGATATTTCTGGCTCTATTTCTTCCAAATTCAAATTTCTGGCAATGTTGTGTAAAACGGCAGTGGCTATAATAACTGCTTGGATATTTTCTAATTTAAGCCTCATTTTTAAGGACAGTATGGGGAATCTTCTTTTCCAAACTCCAATGCATCTGAAATTACAGTAGGTATTAATTTTTATTTTTAGTCACTGCATCCAATTTACTAAATAAAACAAACCTTTCTATAGTATTTCTTGTTTTAATATGCGCTTCATTATACCGTTGCTCTGATGGAGTATTTGGGTTGAGTAGAGGTGTCAATAGATAGGGCTTACACGGATAGCCACTGTCACCAAGCAGCCAACGATTTCCAAGTAAACCTTGTTCACACGAATCTGCAAGTTTTATAATAATGTAAGACCTTTATGCATTAGGAACAGTGTAATTCACATAATAAACAACAAAATAAGTAACCTTTTAAATTACAGTGGTTAAATATTGTTGCATCATGAGTGGATCCTGGCCATCGGGCAACAACATTTAGAAACTCTAGAGAGTTATTACACACAACTTGCACATTGATAGAGAATGTTCCTTTTCTGTTTCTGAACTCTTCGCCTATATTTGAATCTGTAAAAGAAACACTTATATGAAGATATATACCACAAAAAACAATGAAGCGTCCCAATCTAAATAGATAAAAGTATGAATATGTAGCAGAGATCTAGATGAAGAGTATGGATGAGGTTACTTACTTGGTGATTGTATTAATATATGGGTGCCATCTATGGCTCCATGTACTCTAGGAAATCCAGCAATGTTATAAAAATCTTGTTGAGTGTGATTTTGTAGCACAATAAAGTTTGAGTACAATCTTGCTATGGCTCTAGACACATCAGAGACAATACGACTAGCAGATGCTATAGATACTCCAATAAAATCTGCAACGGACACCAGCATGGTACCCAATGCATAGAATCGTAGAGCCAAAAGTATCTGATGAAGGGCAGATATGCCATGATTTCTGGAAAAATAAGAACTTTATTTAATGCTGATACTATAGCAATACAACCCTTAAATTAGTGTCTAGAGATAAAAGTAACCTTACCTTTTGGATGTGACACTTAAATATGGTTGTATCAAATCAATTAACTGATTCACAGCACTTTTACTCAGTCTAAATCTATAAGCAAATTCGTAATCATTTAATTTTGTCATATAATTCACACGTGGTTTATATTCCTTCGGTAACGGTATGTTTTCGGTATCACTGTCACAGGTCACTGCTTTCATCACAATCTATTATAATTTGAAATAATTCCATATCGCTATCATAACTGCTAAAATATTCCATTATTTTAGAGCTAGTTAATTAAATATTATTTTTGAAAGGCTATCTGTCCGCGTAACCGGCCGATGTTGACAGATAAACAAATGACGTTACCAGAGTTAGCTACGCCTATCGGAGAGTAACAAGAAACTTCTAATGAAATGTAAGTAAGATCGATTAGTATGGGAGTTCCTATCTCTAGTAGACTATCCGTCCTCCCAGCGATAGATAGACAACTTCGGTAGGAAATGCTATCTGTCGGTAGGTTATTGAAAAGTAAGTAAGCGTAAAAGGATAGTTTTGCCTAGTAACTAGAATTATGGATAGATAGGTTATTGAAAACGGCCGTAAATATAATGGATATCTCGTGACGTTGCCCGCATAGATCCGTTGTTGTCGCTTGGATATAGATTTCTAAAGAAGGCGACTATACGAATATATTTGTTGAATATCTGAACTAACTAAAAAGGGTAAAATAAAAACTTTAAAAAAAGAAGTACCGACTTCAAAAACAAATACAAAAAAGTTTAAAATAACTTTTCTTTCGGAAGTCGGTGGCAATAGTCAATGAAATAAAAATAAAAAGCCACCGACCTCCAAAAGAAAAGTTATTTTAAACTTTTATGTATTTGTTTTTAAAGTCGGTACTTTTAAAAAAAGAGTTTTTTTCTCATCCATTTCCTTTGTATCGTGGGTGTTTTAACAAACTTTTAAACTTAAAACCCGGTACAACTACTATTACCATACAAAAATTTGTTTGGTGCGGGAATCGACCCTTGGACACGCAGTGCAACAGTCAAATGCTCAGACACAGCGGCAATCGTGTCATAAAAGTAAATGAGATCATAATCCAGCATGAACGTATGAAATATGTTGCAATAGACTGCACTGTACCACAGTGACCGCGATCACCTTAGGGCCGGGACACATAAACACGATACGACGTCGTGTCGTACCACGATGCGGCGTCGTTTCACGATGCGACGTCGCGTCGGGGGAATCTACGACGAGCATCGTAAAAAACTACGTCGCGACATCGTAAAGTGCCACGATACACGGCACGACGTCGCGTCGTAGAAACTCACGATGCGTTCCTGTGTCAGTTGTTATGTTGTTATGATCTATTTTTAAGGCATTGTACTTCTTTATGAAGTGGCTCCCGTTATTCATGATTAAAAGAAATGGGTGGATCCAGTATCTTCCGAGTTTCTGTCTTTTCTTTATCCGTCTTCTTAACAACAATTCACCCTGCATTGTATCGACGGCGTCGCGCGTCGTGCCGTGTATCGTGGCACGTTACGATGTCGCGACGTAGTTTTCTTACGATGCTCGTCGTAAATTCCCACGACGCGACGTCGCATCGTGAAACGACGCCGCATCGTGGTACGACACGACGTCGTATCGTGTTTATGTGTCCCGGCCCTTAAGGTCTCGACCAGAGTGTACGCTCAGTGACCGAAGCGGTAGCGGGTGTTAAATATGGTAAGAAAAAATTTTTGACTCACTAAAGGTGTTTAGTTTTAATTAAATTATTTTTTTAGATTATACATTATCATTTCTTTGAAATGTGAACCTATTTAGTTTGTATAATACGAGTACAAGTAAATTCCAGTTATTTTTTTTAGTTAGGAGACTCTGCTATTCCGATAATTAATAGCAGAGTCTCCTAACACTGCAGGCTTATTTGCTTATAAGGGGGCTCCTACCCCTAGTTGTTAAGGTTTACTTATTAAAACTAATACAGCATTTTCATTTTCGAAAGGCCAATTAAACAAATTAGAAAAAATCGGATACAAATAAAACATCATTATTTCTTACATATGAGATCGGACGAGCGACACAAGACAATTTCACGTAACCTTCTACTAATTATTATTTAAATACATACTACCACTTTTTGTTAGCTACTAATTCTGGTGACATAAATGGGAATATTTTTCCCGATTGTCGGCAGTGGGGATAATCGGGTATTTTATTCCCATTAGTCACCCGTGGTGACAAAGCCAGTGGGAGACGCAGATGAGGGGCGGCTTAGATGACTTCTTGAATTAAGAAGAAGCACATCATCGAGAGAAGAGATGTGAAATGGGGAGGACAAAAAAATTTACAAATCGAAAGAAAATATGAAAGATATACGCAACTGCAACCGCTTAAGTTTATCACTCTGTCCAAACACTATACGTCTTCACAAGTTTTATGCCCAGCCACATAAAATTGAAAAATCTGTTGTTCACGACACGTTTAGATTGAAAACTGTTTGAGAACGAAAATAATAAATCTACTTTCTTCTTTGTTTTGCACATAAATATAGTCTTTACTTGAATTGACCATTATGACGACCAATTTCATTTGGTAAATCATCGAAGATTACATTTTATTTTTATTCTTTTAAATTACTTTCGATGTTACTATTGGTCGGCCAGTGGTTGAAATTTGACTACATAATATGTAATTATAAAATTCACAATTACTATTTTTTATATTTTTAATTAACAATGAAACGAAAAAATTAATTGCAAAAAAATTGCTTTCTACCAAGTGGCTGTTTTTGGCCAGAAATGAACCTAAATTAAGACATTTTTATTTTTAACCCCAAAATCTTATATTAGTATTTACTTTACTTTTACATCACTCCTGAAACTGTAACCACAAGACGTCATAAAACAACTGACTATCATATAAAAACATAACACAGTACATAGCAGCGTAAAATGTGCAGTTTTTACGACATATCTGTCGGGACAGGCGCCTGGTAGCTTTTAGAGCAAACCTCAGTCGTAAAATGGCAGATACATGGTCCTTATATGACTCACAGTAATTTGTTGCATTGAAATATTACTTGAAGTTACAACTCTTTTGCTCGGAAGATTATGCAGTATAACTTCGGTGAGGAAATGCTTTCAAAAGTTTATTTTACTATCTCGTTATATTTCGGTATTATGCTGCTGAGCTATGAAAATATAAAGGTCCCCGGGTTTGATTTCGGGAAAAGTGTTTTTAGATTTTCCCATACGGGATTTCAGAGTGCCAAAGGGACAATGGTAATAGGACAATAAAAAAAATAAAGTCAAAGAGGCAACGGCAATGAGGCAATGTCAATGGGACAATATCAAAGAAAGTCAAAGAGGCAACGTCAATGAGGCAAAGTCAATGAGACAATGTCAATGGGACAATGTCAATGGACAATGTCAGTGGGACAATGTCAATGGGACAATACCAATGGAATCATGTCAATGAGGCAACGACTATGGGGTCAATGGGACAAGGTCAGTGGGACAATTTCAATGGGACATGGTCGACAAGACAATGTGAATGGGACAATGTCAATGTGCGAAGGAGTTACAGCGTGTTTGGATCGCTAAAGGCAACTGACAGTGTTCCGTCAATTGGATAGATTTTAGTCAGTACAAATCTGACTCTCCCTTCCACTCCACCTAAAGCGGTAGAAGTTTTTCGTTATTTAACAAACCCAAAAAATAAGCATCCTGGTAAGTAACTGCGAATACTTGATTAAATTGCATATTAGAAAGCAAACTAACGTGAATTCACGGCATTGTCTAAACAGGTTATCGCGGCCCTGGTACGTGAAGGGCAATTGAAGGAACTAGCTGGAATTTAGTCAGTACGAGCCAAATCTTGCTTTCAGTACACCCAGAGCGGGAAAATTAATCTGATAAATGACTAAACTCAAAAAAAGCTGGTAAAGTAATTGCGAATTCCTGACTGAATCGCATAATACAAAGCATTGAGTAACACTCGGAAACTCCCCTAAACGAGCAACGTAGTTCTCGGAATTTCCCTTATATCATATCAGATTTCTACAGTTATTCAGTTACACAGAATTCGGTTATAGACCCAAGTTCTATAAATGTATGTAGTATAACTTAGTCCCTGTCTGGAACATTAGTTTTTTTGTAATTTTTGAAAGGGTTTTTATATTATTTTTTTAAGCATTAGGCTCACCTTTTAATACTTTTTTTTCTTTTTTATGTGAGGTTGTGGCGACTATCTGTTGTCAGAGTAAATTAAAACACCTTTGGGTAAACCACAGGCCTCTGAAGTGAATTTGGACAGAAGCCGTATTATGACGACTTAAAACCTGACTTGTTCCAGTGAGTGAAAGAAACAGAGCTATACAAGTCGTCTAGCGCCATCTCGTTCACTCACTGGAGCTACTCTGGCTTGAAGACGTCATAATACGGCCCCTGGTTTTTTACCATTGTTTTTTGTCCCTGATGTCAATGATATTCAAGATTATCTTAACGTAGGGTGCTTGCAAGCAAACTAAACCCATGTTACATTATATCTCACACATAATTTCGACGCAGGTTGACGCCGACTACCAGTACGAAATCATGCGGGTTTAGCATTTGCCGGTGACTCTTACTGACTTAAACCTCCCAGTTTCTAGTATTCACTTTACGTTCCAGGGCCACGATATCCTGCTAAGACAGTTTCACGATCCGGAGAGAAGAGGAGGTAAGACCAAGACCTGTTATGTAGCCCTTCTAAAACTGGTATGCCTGTTGAATTACGCGTCGTTCTTGCTTATGAGAATGTGTGCAATGTGCACGCATCGCCTCTCCCTATGAGGACCTCCGTCCTGCATGCACACATTCTTCATTAGCCATTTTGACATGCATACCCGTTTTAGGCGGTTTACCCGTTTTGGGCTTACGTCCCCTACCCCTACAGACAAACTTATTTACCTCTATAAACTATTAGTAAAGATAAAGATTTGCAAAGGGCTAGATTCCGAATTCCGAAATACCTTTATTATTATGTACTTTTTCTGAGAAAAGCTTACTTCATCACTTTTCATTGAAATTGGATAAAATTGCTCTATTTTCATGAATCGATCATCTACATTTCTAAAATTACCGGTTCATTCAAGAGCTGAAGATTCTTAGAAAAATAATTTATTAAATTCTTGTTACTTTATGAGAATTGTGTCAAATGACGCTAGCGCAGTGGTTTTGTTGGATTGTTGTAAGGCGCGGGCCACATAGAAAAGACGTAAGACGAGGACGCGTCGCGGACGTGCGAAAATGTATGAGAGTTGCACCCGCGCCCCGTCTCTTCTGTGTTTTTTACGTCGCGACACTTCTATAAATTTTGTATGAAAGAGACGCCGAAGAGACATATTATGTCTCCGCCCCGTCTGCGTCTTACGTCTTTTCTATGTTGCCCGCGCTTATGTTCGTTACAAAAATTATTCTCCTCGAAAAAAAGTTTTGATTCTGTTTTCCTAGTACTTTCTGTTCAGATTCCCCATTGTGTCCTCGTTTTCAGTATTAGTTTTGTGCTGGATTTTATAATTTAACTAGCTTGAACCCGCGGCTTTGCTCGCGTTAAGTTTGGAGATAAATGAATTTCCATACTAAATCTATATCTATATCCTACTAATATTATAAAGGCGAAAGTTTATGAGTGTGAATGGATGGATATTTTTTACTCTTTCACCCAAAAACTACTGAACAGATTACGATGAAATTTGGTATGTAGGTAACTGAAGATCCAGAATAACACATAAGGTAGGTAGGGTAGATGTAGGGTAGATGTAGGGTAGATGTAGGGAGGTAGGTGTAGGGTAGGTGTAGAGTAGGTGTAGGGTAGGTGTAGGATTGATTACTGGGCAGGACAACGTCTGCCGTCTCAGCAAGTGAGGTATAAAAATGGATAGCTGTTCGTTAGTCACGCTTTAACTTGCAAAAGGCTGAACTGATTTGGCTGATATTAGTCTTAAAAAATCGTGGAAGTTCAGGAAAGGTTAAGGTAAGTGTGGTGTAGGTATAAAGTAGGTGTAGTGTAGTGTAGTGTAGTGTACGGGAACACCCAAATACTCCGAAATATTTTATTCCGAATTTCGATATTCCGATTTTCAAAACTCCGAATATCATAATACCTAAAAATTACAATATCTATTATTAAGACTCTCGAAATTTATTTGATCGAAAGTCGTATGTCCGATTTCTTCTTTTTCCGATTTTCACATATTCGAAAAATGTAATGCTCGATGAGTTCTCATTCCGAAAAACGAAATTCCGATTTTCAATATTCCGAATAAACTGATTTTTTCGGAATATTGAAAATCGGAATTTCGTTTCTCATTCCACAAAGTCAGTGACAGAAACGAATATGTGCAAAACCGGCTCCACGTAATTTTGTCTACCGTACTCCCAGAGTGTTATTTAAGCCTGTGTAGGCACGGAATGGCGAGGCGCATCCTCTTAACTTTCACTGTTTGCCTTCAGGATTTTTATTGTCATTAGAAGAACTTAGGATCCAAGAGCGAGCGCAGCGAGCTCGGGACTTGGAGCACCCCGACTCGGACAGCTTAGGACAGCTTAGGTGTTAGGTTAGGTTACTTGTTAGGTTACTTTAAAGCTTGCTCACAGAAATAGGAGCCCCGGTGTAGGTGGTAGTCAACAAATTGACCAAGGATGCAAGAGCGAGCGAAGCGAGCTCGGGACTGGGGACACCCCGACACGGACAGGTTAGGTTCGAAGGGGATGGAGGGGTCTGAAAGACCCCGCCATCCCCTTCGAACCTAACCCCCCCGCCATACCCTTCGAACCTAACCCCCACGCCATCCCCTTCGTGACCCCCCATCCCCCCGCCATTCCCTTCGTGTTAGGTTACTTTGAACCTTGCTCACAGAAATAGGAGCCCCGCAAAGCGGGGCTCCGTTGAACCACCTTGGTGGTGCTATAACTCAGGATGCAATAGCGAACAAAATGTGTCTTGGGGCACCCCGACTCGGACTTTTCGACCCGACGGACCCAAATCGGAATTCCAATAATCGGAGTTTTAATATTCGGTATTCGCGTTTTTGATGTTTCGGAAAATATATTAAGTCGGAATTTTTGATAATTCGGTCTATTGAAATTCGGTATTTTGAAAATAGTAATTATAAACGTTAGGAATTTTGAAATTTCGGAATTATTAAAATAGGAATATTGATCCATCGGAGTTGTTATATTACGAATTTTGAACCATTCGGAATTATGAAAATCGGTATTTTGAAATTCGTATTTATGAATTTCGGAATAAAGTTTTTCGTATTATCGTAGTGTACCCGTAGTGTACACAAAAATTAACTGATTTAACCCCCTCCCCCTGTTACTCATAGATAGTTTAAAACAAAGTTCATTGTGTCAGTCAGTGTCTATCTTTGCGCGGTTAATTATTGAACGATTGGATTATTTTTTTTGAATTTGTCTTTACTATTGTCAGGGCTAATATAAGAAAAAAAAAAGTTTCCGGAAAATATACCCGTGCCAAACCGTGTCGGGCTACTAGTATGTCATAAAATAAAACGTATTATATCGTTTGATTATTCTGGAGATGTTTAAAGAAAGCTTAACTAACTAAAATAGCTTACAATTCTTGGAAACCAATTAAACTGCAATCGCCGGGAATATGTTCCAAGTTACAACACCGACTCACAAAATACCAAATTCTAAGGACAATGTATGAAAACTTTGAACCTACTGACATCCATTCCATCATAAATTCTACTTTAGTACAATATACATACAGTTTAATATCTAAAGCCGCTATTTACCCAGAACACGACTAAGGCGCATAACAGTAATACCTAAAGTTTATCCGTTCTCGCATTAAACTTATTAAGACGTTACATGAACTTCTCGGTTAAGTTGTAGTCGACGACGACAAGTAGAAAGTCTTTGGAACAACGTGGGACTTAGCCGAGTTAATTCTGGGACTAAAATATGTCGTGGTATTAATAAAGAGTGTGAAGAAACTTACTTAACTTCATGACAAAAAAATTAGTAAAACAAATGAAAAAAAAAATTTGCAAAAGAAAAAAAAAACACAATTCGGACGTCACGTCAGTGCACGCAGAGAAATGTCTAGCTACCTGTACGAGAACTTCTGGTTGCAACCGTGACAGCAAGACTCACTAGTTGACTTTACAACATTTCTAGTAATAAATACTAAGTAAGTAGTAGAGATAACAAGGACTTAGTAATAAATACTAAGTAAGTAGTAGAGATAACAAGGACTTAGTACTTATTACTAGAAATTTTGTTAAGTCAACTAGTGAGTCTTGCTGTCACGGTTGCAACCAGTTCTCGTATACATTTCTCTGCGTTTGACATTTTGTTTGCTTGATTCACTTCTTTAGTCACTTTTTTTTTACGTGGTAAATTGGATGATCAATGAGTCCTCCCACCCAAGGTAAGAGAGGGACCGACAAACTTGTACTGACTAAAACCAACGCAGTCCTTCAATAGCCGGGGCCACGGTTAGCGGACATTATTTACGCAATTATTCAACGTAGCACCACGCCTTTGCCATCAAAACGGGTACGCAGATTATGTACAGTAGACCACTGTCTTCCGCAAAAAAAATCTACATTGCCTGTTTCCGAAGCATCTGTTGATGAATTAAAAATAATTGTAATTTTAAACAGTGACTTTAGCTTTTTTTTATCGTGCTTTATTCATCAAATGAGTCCTTCCACCCAGGGCAGGGAGGGACTGTCAGACTCGTACTGACTAAAATCAACGGTGTCCTTCAATAGCCCTTTACGTTCCGGGGTCACGGTAATTCGTAAGTCCCGCGACCCCGGCAGGCTTTAGCCCTCTAGAGCTCAACGCTCCGTCGACCCACAGTAACTTTAGCTTCAGTTGAATATTACATTCCTTTATTTGATGTTGTCACCGATTTCCGAAACTAAACGTATTTTATTTTACATTTAGTGATTTTCCTAAAAATCGGTTGTATTTTGTAAAACAAAAATATTACGTAGGTATCCCAGTCATTTTTTTTCCCAGTATAACTTACTTTAGTGTACAGAATACTTGGTTGACGGCTTTGTAAGGGGTGAACAACCTTATCAGGTAACCTTGCAGCTTCGGGGAAACGACAAATTGAGTTCTGGTAAATGATTGCGTGCCTGAAGTACAGTGAGTGTCTAAGGCCTGCAACTAACTATTGAACGCAACCTTAGTGAGATATAAATGTATTAATACGTACATTATAAGTTGATAATGTACATACTTACGTAAAACAAAAACTTCGTACCCCTTTTTACGAAAACTATGTCGGTTATGAAAGGCACAACGTATAAAGATCATGTGGCTTTCAGAAGGAGCGCGTTGAAAGCTAATTTTTATATATTTTTATAAAACATGCTTTGAAAATACATTAAGTACTTGCATAGAAATGCTGATATTAATAAGGATCTTTTCGATATTTCTAGTAGACAATCCCGTATTATAAATTAATAATACTACATCCCGGGATTTGGGGCAAATCCACTTTATTCTTTCGCTGGATGAAATCAGTTCAAGTACGTGAATAACTATACCTAATTCCGACCTCTGGTTATAAGTGAGATTTTGTAGTGACGTGAGTTCTAATGATTATAGTGTTGTGAGTAGCTACTGGTTTGACATAAAATTACTGTTGAATACAGTGTTTCGTAGAATTCGTATAAATGGAATAATATAGCAGAATGTGAACTGGCCTTCCTAGGTCTGAATTATGCTGAGTGAATCGATCGATTTGCGGTGATAGCTTTTGAGCTGTAATATTACAATGTATGCAACGTTATATAACTTTAAAAAATATTTTTACTATTTCAAAGCAAGAAAATATTTTCTTGCTTTGAAAAGTACAAGAGTGCAAGTTCTTGCATTTTTTTTTAAATGAGGCTTTATTTTAAAGAAATTAAGTATACAATTTCTTTGGCATAAAGCTTCATGTTCAAATGCAAGAACTAGTACTGAAGTTTGAATTTGTAGTACTTATTAGTTTGATCAACTGAATTCAATGTCCATTAGTAGTCCGCAGTGTAGTCAAACTTGCATGAAACATGCATGCAATTTTTTGAATCGTCTGAATGAGGCTTAACAGTTAACTCTTTTCAAATGCAGTTAATGTTACCTCTACCTCCTTGTTTTTACACAGTATTGTGAGTGAATTGCTACCAAAAAAAAGATAAAAGACAAACGTTGCAATTCAAAATTGGAACACAAAACAATTTTCATATCATTCAACGATGACAGTTTGAAATTGTCGGTTCACCGCGCTCGAAATAGACCGATCAAATACAAAGCTCGAACGAATGATCGACAAAGACCGAATGTGATATTATTGTCATTCGTTCTTTACCACAGGTGCCATTACAAGAATGATGTATTGAATGTATTTGGGACATTTCCGTCTTCTGATAGAAATGTGTGGTTCCATTTTGATATTTTAGAAATTGGGAATGATGAGTAATGTCATCTATCATTCTTTAGACATACGTATAAAACTAGGGAAACGATAGCTTCGTGATTAGTGAAGTGAGTAGAATATTGGTAATGGTGTTTTTAAATACCTAAATTCTTTATTTTTATGGTGTATGTAAACAGATAGACAGGATATTACATACATATTATTATTATAAGTATAGATTGCTTCCCCACGACGATTACTTAACACCGTCTTATCAATAATAATAACCCTTAAAATCGATTATTAAAAGCTGCTAGACATGTAGGTTACATGTATGTACAACAAAGGGTTTACGACTTTAATAAACACAGCAATTACTTACGAAGAGTGGAATTCCATTAAGAATTGCTATTTACTGTGAAGTACTAATGAGGTCATGTGAATCAAGTAATTGATTCCGTTTAAATCGAATATGGAATTACTTTTCAAACCATCGAAGTGTTGCCTGTTATAAATCTATTTCTTAGAGGTAAAATTTATGGGAAATAATAAGCTGATTCACAAAATTACTAACTCAGCCACGAATTTTACTATCCGGCAACATTCTTAGTTTTGCACCCCAAGATTTGGTTTGGTTAGGTTCATTTAATCTTGAAAATCTCTTCAAAAATTTAAAAGTGCAGAAAACAAAATTTAATAATAATTTAATTAAATTTTAGTTTATTTATTTTTGTCGCAAATATTCGTTCTGAAAGCTTTTCTTTCCCAAAATGGTCGCATCGGAACATATTTTAAAATATCCTATTGGTAACATATATCCATAGAATATACGGCTTCAAACCCGGGATAGAATCGCGCGCATATCGTTGTAGCAAGTGTAAACACATTTTAAAGTGCGTGCGGCCTGAGGCGCTTAAATCCTATTTAAGCTTGCAGGATCTCATCCGCTAAATCCCGAAACGATAAACAAATTCTAACGTGACCCGAACTTGAATTGTTTAGTTGTCGAGACAGGAAAGTGATGAAACAGGATGTAGTCAAACTTAGGAACATTTGTTTGCGATATCAATCGTAGGTAAGCTAGAGTTAATAATAAGCGTCAGAGGGGATGACGTCTTAAAGCATGAGCAGTTCCACTGTAGGAAAGAGACAGAGCTATACAAGTCGTCTAGCGCCATCTCGTTCCTTCAGTGGATTTACTCACGTTTTAAGACGTCATGGTGGACCACCTGTTTATAGTCTTGTGTTGCCATAAAATATTACCTATACTAAGCTGAGGGGGGCCCCCTTTCCCACGGCGACGGACGTCGCAAGACGATCTCCGGCCACCGTAGGCGCGGGCATGGGGACGGCGAGTAAAGAGCAACTCGCTGTCCGACCTGGACCATGCCCGGGTCGACGGCGCGTTGTGTCCCACGCGCGCCTCAAAGAGCGTCAGCATGATGACGAGAGCCTCTAGAGGGCCAAAGCCTGCCGGGGTCGCGGGACTTATTTCAATACCGTCACATTACCACATTTTTTTTTTTAACGTGGTTATATCATCAAATGAGTCCTCCCACCCCGGGCAGGGCGGGAGGGACTGTCAGACTTGTACTGACTAAAATCCACGGTGTCCTTCAGTAGCCTGTTATGTTCCGGGGTCACGGTAAGGAAATAATCCCGCGACCGTCACATTACCACATGGCCATTACCGTGACCCCGGAACATAAAGGGCTATTGAAGGACACCGTGGATTTTAGTCAGTACGAGTCTGACAGTCCAGGGCAGGGCGGGAGGACTAATTTGATGATTTTACCACGTAAAGAAGCTGAAGCCCTTTTAGCATTAGTATGTTTAAACAATACATTATCTACAATATTAAGTACTAATTCAGTTAAGGAATTGAGGAGCTCGTGGCTAAACAATAGCAGCCGCACGGGCCGATCTTCCGGGTTAAGCCGCGCTTGCCGAGGTTGGTTTGTGGATGGGTCTCAATCTGTCGCAGCGAGTTTCCTCCATGCCTCGGAAAATACGTAAAGCCGTTGGTCCCGACTGTTATTTGTAGATTTTTGACAGTCGTTACTGTTAGTCAGAAGCTCTGAAGTCTGACGACCAGTCTTACCATGGGGTATCGTATTACCCAATTACTGGGCTGTGGAGGTTCGATAGGCAGTCGCTCTCTGTAAAATACTGATATTGCATCAAACAACTGCCTGCGTCGACTGGAACCTGACCCCAATAATATTGGGAAAAGGCTAGGCAAATAATGGATCTGCTCAGAAAGTAAAAAAAAAAATGGAAGCGTATGTTCGTGCTGAGTACCATCTTTTATTTGCGTTTCTAACCACCATAACAGTTACTTACGAGAAAGAGCATAAAAGTGTTGGAAACCTTTTTTCAAGCTCCACGTAGGAGCCCGAAAATATCGTAAATATACTAAATGCGTAAATATATTGTGATAACAGGTAACGTGTTGTTTGTGACCCACGCATTCGAGGTAATTTTTTAGATTCTTATTCCAAGGTCTGATAGTGTAATAGTAATAAAGTTTCACTATTGGTTTCGTTGTTAAAAGGTATCTTTTATAGCTGGGGTGGCCAACTTGACTAGACATAAGATCTACTGTTTACTAACGAAACCCTGTGCGATCAACCAATTACATACTTCTTGATATCTATACTTATAATAAATAATATATTTCCAAAATAACTATCAGGGGGTGATAAGGGATCGATACTGACAAAAATGCAATTAGTAAAATTATTGTCTGTCTGTCTGTCTGTCTGTCTGTCTGTCTGTATAACCGTTATAGAAACGAAAAGTACTCGAAGAATTTTGACGAAACTTAAAAAAATTGATCGGGCCCATCTGTATGAAAAATCTTTTGTTTTTTTTGCGAATTTCCGATTGTTCAGTAACATGGGCTGAGTTACCACGAGAGGTTTTGCGTATTTGGTGTTACACGTTGTATAAGTTGTGCCGAGTAGGTAAGGCGTCCCGTGTATTGAATAGGAAAGTCAGTTCGATTCCAGGTGGCGTACCGTCTTTAAGAGGATCGTCTACCGAGCGCTCGTCCGTAAACTAAAAACTAGGTTTATAGGTTTTCTTTTTTTCAAAATTAATAATAGTTTGAAAGTTAAAGCGCCTAAAGGTTACTTTTGAAAAAAAGAAAACCTATAAACCTAGTTTTTTACTGTGTAAGAATCATTCTAAAAATCATTGAGATAGGATAACATTTAGGGGTAGGAAAACGTTTGCTCTTTTAGTATGGACGAGCGCTCGGTAGACGATCCTCTTAAGCGAGAGTTATTCCAGTGTGGGAAAGAGACAGTCCTACTCAAATCGTCTATGACCACCTCGTTCCTACACTGGAATTAGTCTCGTTTTAAGACATCACGGTAGGCCGCCTGCTCGCAGTACATATCTTTCCACAAAAAAAAAATACAAAACAAGACGTAAGCGTTAATGGGCATAAGAAAAAAATATGTATGCATAAAATTGTAAAATAGCTTCCCTTTTTTGGAGAAAGTCCAAAACTACAGACGTTACATATTCCTTTCACTTCATCCTCGTCCTAACATCTGGCTTTTGAGAGATACCGCATGTACCTATAGCGCTAGTATACATAATGCGCTAAACGCAAGTTTATATAGGTGTGAAAAGAGGGTATTGTGACCATCTATTTATAAAAGCCGGGAGATCGATCGATAGACCCCGAGATGGCTAATATCGTGAATTAATGAGCTTTCTATGAAAATGACTGGAGTAGAACAGAGTAGAATAGAATAGACTTCAGTTTGAACCTGTTTTGCTTTTGATTAATTGAAACGGTTTGTTACTGGACGGCGAGTTAATTGAG
Organism: Agrotis clavis; assembly: GCA_954870645.1. Taxonomy (NCBI): domain Eukaryota; kingdom Metazoa; phylum Arthropoda; class Insecta; order Lepidoptera; family Noctuidae; genus Agrotis; species Agrotis clavis. Next base: position 9,317,832 of record OX940940.1, read on the forward strand.
TCGTAACGCCTGGTCACCGCTAAAAGCTTTAGCTGAAAGCATTGAAATTACAAATTGAACAGTTCCTTGAATAGGCGAGTATAGCTTTGGCGAAAACTATTTTGTTTATAACTGTTAAAAGTATATTATTTTGATCTACTAAAAACTTTTGAAACTAAAAACAAGATTCGCAATAAAACCCTCAGGCACATGAGCCGATAAAAGTGTCGCAGAGACGTTATTTTATTTTTCCAAAACATTTTATTTTTTAAACCTCATCTGGCGTAAAAGTGGAGACAATCTTGTAATTTTTTATTTGTAATTTGTTACAATTATAAAAATGAGGCTCAGATTACAAATAGCGAACAATAAATTAATACTTGACATTAAGCAAAAAAAAAACAGTTAGCCACATTTATAATCGACTAACTGTTGCTCGCGGCTTTATGTTGCTTATTAACTGACTCTAGGCTTTATCTTTGTTAAAATTCATTAAAATCGGTTCAGCGGTTTTGACGTCAAAACCTTTATGCCTTAGTCGAACTGAAAAGCGTGCCGAAGCGTTTTTGTTTGTAATGTACCTATGTACAAAATTGTTTGAAGCCTGTCACATAGACTATCGGACCGCTTTCGCTTTTTTATATGACAGGATTCGGATCGCATTCGCTTCGCCCTGTCTGTTTGACAATAGCTTTATACAAAATCTCGCATTTATCATATAACTAGCTTCCGCCCGCGGCTTCGCCCGCGTGGTGTTTTGATAGCCTATGTTCTTTCTCAGGGTCTAAAGATTGTCTGTGCCAAATTTCATCAAAATCGGTTGAGAGGTTTAAGCGGGAAAGCGTAACAGACAGACAGACAGACAGAGTTACTTTCGCATTTATAATATTAATATAGTTTGGATTAGCACAGATTATCTAGTTGACCAGATACAAGCTTCTACGAGTATTTATAAATATATTTTCTATCTATCGGCTATCCTGAATCTACGGCATATTGACTGCCATAATCTTTTCACATCTTCCGACACTTGTACAGGATTCCTTTCACTCCGGATGTTAGAAAAATGCACATATATTTGAAGTAAATAAGATTTATTTCGATGTCGAAGAATTATTTATGAATGTTCGCAACATATCCCCCTTTTTAACGTACAAAGTAAGGGATCAATTTTGTACCTTCCTGAATAAATTGATTTCTCCCGTAGCTTTGTGGATTTAGATTTTGATGATATTGACAAAGCCGTGGTAGAAGGCAGTTGTCGAAAATGCGGACGAGCCGAAAAGATATGCTTCGAACTTCGAAGTGTCAATATTGCTACATTTTTTTCATAAATAAATAAAGAAATAATGTAGCAAGATTCCCTGCACAAATAAGTTGGTGTGGTAAAATGATCAATGGAAACAGGGCCTTACAAAGATATGAACGATTTATTTCACGAACGGTCCGGAACCATCTGTAGTATCAGAAATTATTGCTTATTATTTTCAAGGGAAATGTATGTTTTATTTTCTGACAGAGTGGAGGTTATTGACCTGCTAAGAAGACGATTCTTAACAATGTTAAGATGTGTTTATCACTCAATGGTTAATATGGCTTGGATTAATAAACTTGTCTTTAGCTATCGGGTTAAATAACTATTATTCTAGTGCTATTGTTTATTTTTATTGTAATTTATAAAACTTTTTTTTTAATAAAATATAATGACTGTTGATTGTGACGGTTTTTTTTTAAGTCGACACGTATTTCTAAGATGCATGCGGAAGCAGAATATTTGGTTGATAATGTGGTTTTTATTATAAAGATATAATTATCATGATAAGTATTATCATTTCGAACCCCACTAGGCATCAGTGTTTGCTAAATATTTCCGAACTAAATATAAACCAAAATCCGTGCAACACCGTGCATAGAGTTAGATAAATCATAACAGAACACGAGAACAGCGACAAGCTGTCTTGACAGTTGATTTATGTAAATCGCAGTTAGCAGTAACACCATGTAGTTTCACGAAATGTGTGAATATTCACGACTAATTAAGACGTTGATCTTCTAGAGTTGCTGACGTGCAGAACTGCATAACTTGATTCCGCCTGGCCCTTTCCATCATCGGGCTACAAGACGTACGGCAATGCGCCATCGACATATGGTGGACATCCTTCCGGTACGTATAAAGCGTTTTGCCAATACCTATTATATTATATTGCCAATGCCAATGCTTATTCTACGCACAGCTAAGGAGTGGAATTCCCTGCCGGCATGGGCATCTGTATTTCCCGACAGCTATAACCTTGGGGTCTTCAAGTCAAGAGCGAACAGGTTACTTCTAGGCAAGCGTGCTTCACCGTCAACCACATCTTCGCGGGTCAAACGCGAACCTATCTTTAAATAAATAAAAAAAAAAACAATAAAAAATTTCAATGACATTTTTCGTACACCTGACAATTCTGCAATATTTCAGGACGATCGGTTCAGTTGTAAACGCGTGCAAACGTTTCAAACAATATTTTCGCATTTCTAATATTACTTAGAATTAGGGTTAAGTATAGCCTTAAATATAGGCCATGATAGCAGTGTTATCTAGTCCCATAAGTTTCTGTTTCTTTGAGCGTAGATCACTACGCAGGCCGTCGCATCGAGCTTGGTCCTTGATCGGACGGTGAGTTACCCAGTACTCGTCGATTGCGTCACTCATAAATTGTTTTTGGTGCATTTGCTATTGTAACAAACTTATTTCTTGAGCAAAGAGCTCGTGGCCAAGCAATAACATTGTGATTTTAGAAAACGTATTATTTCTAATGTAAAACTGACTTTTTAGAGCAACTTTTAGCCCAATTTAATCTGCAAAATACGTTCATCTTTTTGGAAATGAGAAAACAGTATTGTCTAGGAAAAATATTGTGTATTTACAAATTGAACTGTAAAAGAAATAGCTCTTTTATAATAACTGTTGCCCATCCGAATTCGACTATAAATAATTTAATGCTATATTTTTTTCTATTGTAAATTTGTATTGTATGAGAAAGCCTTTGATTCGGTGGAAACATGGGCGGTACTCGAGTCACTCCAGCGATGCCGTATTGACTATCGGTACATCGAGGTGTTGAAGTGCTTGTATAATAACGCCACCATGTCGGTCCGAGTACAGGAGCAGAGCACGAAGGCGATTCCATTGAGAAGAGGCGTAAGACAGGGGGACGTTATCTCTCCGAAACTGTTTACTGCCGCAATGGAAGACGCCTTCAAGCTCCTGGAATGGCAAGGACTTGGCATCAACATCAATGGCGAATACATCACTCACCTTCGGTTTGCCGACGACATCGTAGTCATGGCAAAGTCGATGGAGGAACTCAGCATGATGCTCGATGGCCTCGACCGAGTTTCACAACGGGTGGGCTTAAAAATGAACATGGACAAGACGAAAATTATGTCAAATGCCAATGTTGTGCCCACCCCAGTCTCTGTTGGAAACTCGGTACTCGAAGTTGTTGACTCATATATCTACTTAGGACAAGTAGTCCAGTTAGGTAGGTCCAACTTCGAGAAAGAGGTCAACCGCCGAATCCAACTCGGTTGGGCAGCGTTCGGGAAACTGCGCAATGTCTTTTCGTCCGACATACCTCAGTGCCTCAAGACGAAAGTCTTCAACCAATGTGTGTTACCAGTGATGAGTTACGGCACCAAAACGTGGTCTTTCACTATCGGCCTCATCTCAAAGCTCAAAGTCGCTCAACGAGCTATGGAGAGGGCTACGCTCGGTGTTTCTCTACGTGATCGAATCCGAAATGAGGAGATCCGTAGACGAACTAAAGTCACCGATATAGCCCATCGGATTAGCAAGCTGAAGTGGCAATGGGCAGGCCATATTGCTCGCAGAGCGGATGGCCGATGGGGTCGAAAAGTACTAGAGTGGAGACCACGGACCAGCAAGCGCAGCGTAGGACGTCCACCAGCAAGGTGGACAGACGACCTTATAAAGGTCGCCGGAAGACGCTGGATGCAGGTCGCTTCCAACCGGTATAAGTGGAAATCAAAAGGGGAGGCCTATGTTCAGCAGTGGACGTCCTACGGCTGAGATGATGATGATTGTAAATTTTGTCATATGAATTTTGGTTTCAGCATCTGTAAGACCGATTCTGGAACCGGAATAAAAATCACCTTCCGTGTGGCTTAAAAACCGGTTAAGGTCGAACCTTAGGCAAAGCAATCGATTCTAGTCAGTCAACTGAAAAAAAAACAACAAAACAATAACAACGACAAACGGGTTCAGAGTGATAGAAGTTTTTTAATCTCTTTGCAGCCGCTTTGTCGCGCGACAATTGTTCAGAATTCTCTTCTACAAAAGTCCGCTTTAAAGTTTCTCTTACAATTGACACTGATTACCTACCGCTTTTTCTTATTTTTGTTCAGTAATTTATTTTAATGATTTGCAGAATGGATTTGAAAGGACTTGTGGTTTAAATTTACTGTGCTTCATAGACTTAGAAGAGGGCAAATTTGGTTATGGTAATGTGAGTTGTAATGTTTGATTCAGGATATAAGAGAAATTCCTAATGCCAACGTTTTTTTATTTATAAAATTAAAACCTAAATCAAAATGGCGATAGTACTGACTAGGTACCTCAAAGAACTAGTAATCGCTAGTGGAAATGCCGCACATTAGGTCGTTAAGTTCGATTACTAGGTCAAGCAAAGTTGTATTGAGCTTTTTCATGAAAATTTTATAGTAATAGCCACATAATGTGGATTCGGTCCGGTTATTGGTAACAGCCTGGCTCATTATTACCTGGAACTTAAGAATGAATTTATGCGAGTGAAGAAAAAAAGAAGTTCTAAATACGTAATTACGGAAACTTTCTTCTCCATACTAACTTTAAAAATCAACAAAAATATTAACGTGTAACGACAGTTAATTAATTAAGCGTGTACAATTAATCCATTCAGCCTTAATATTATAGTATCACTTCACTAACAAGGGACAAAGGGTTAAAGATAATAACTCCCACTGGTCACTAGGGTAGCATAAATACCCGTCCCTCTTGATAGTGGCAATTAGATCGAGTTTACACTATCTTAGTGGTAATTATTCACACATATCGCGCCACTTCAGGGACGCATGTTACTAGGGTGGCATAAATCAACAGCATGTTGTGACAACTTGACTAGGAGGAGCTCGGCTCTTCAAAGTTGAACCGTGATTGTCGAGGTCGGTATGTGGATGGGTTGACTGTCAATTACACACTGAGTTTGTTCCGTTGTTTGGAAAGTATTTCAGTCAGTTAGTCCCGGCTGTCATTGTTTTTTTATAAACACTAACCGCCCTACCACAAAAAATAAACATCTGTTGAACGCTTGTCTTAAAGAAGTGTTATTGCAAAACAAACCTTACATCAACCTGAAATGTCGTTTTGACAATGAAAGTTTTATTAGACAAGTGTTCACCAGGTGTATAATATTTTTGGTGTGGTAAGACGGATAGACTCAAGCTCAAAATGTCTCCTGCATCGTGTTTTCATTTACATTTCTTTTTCTTTTCATAAAACGTTGCCCCAAACTAAGTATTTTCTTGTGGTGTAGGTGCGTTTTTAAACATTTAAACTACCTTTATAGCCCCGGCACAACTATTTGACAGATTATGCAAATATTTGTTCCGTACACGAATCGAATCCGGCGGAGCAGTTGATCGCTTGGTCACTGTGCCAACCGTCCCACCAAAATCTCACATACATAAACAGCCAGACCCGGAAATCAAATAGTTCTAGTTTACAGTAATTATTCACATACCCGACACTTTCGGGCGTTAAGTTAGTACGAATTACGATACATACATAATTCAACACTTTGTTGTGATAGCTTGAAGTATCCTTGTATTATGTAACAAGTTTGATCTGTTGCCTGTTTGTTTGTCTGTTACATTTCTCTATATATTTTTGGCTTTTTAGTCAGTATAAGTCTGATAGTACCTTACGTTTCACCCAGGGCGAGAGGAGTGACATTAAAATTGATGATTTTCCTCCCCAGAAAAAAAAATGCCACTAGTTATCGGGACGCGACTTGCGGCGCAAAAACTATTACTAAAAAGTTGCAATAGTTCGGCCAACCCAACTAAAATACGAGCTACTACATCAAAAAATCAAGTCGAATCACCCGAATGAAAACGAAACGTTAGTGTACCGCCACACCAGTGAAAAGAACACGGCAAAGTGCAATGGGCAAAACGCATTGCAGTAACAAAATAAGACTGCAAAACTTTTTTTTTTTTTTTTTTTTAAACTGAACAATCTTTTTAGACCGAAAATACAAACATCAGTGTAAATAAAAACATTTTATAATAGTTTTATGGCAAGGATTTTTTTTATCGTGATAAAATCATCAAATGAGTCCTCTCACCCAGAGTGGGACGGGAGGGACTGTCAGACTCGTACTAACTAAAATCCACGGTGATCCTTCAATAGGCCTTTACGTTCCAGGGCCACAGTTATCCAATGAGACAAGCCAGGACCCGGCAGGCTTTGGCCCTCTAAGGGGGCCCCTTCAGATTGCTGACAGCTCATTGAGGCGCTTAAAATATCATTTGATAATTATAGTGAAAACAGACAAAACTTAGCAAGTGCGTCTTTTTTTCGCGCGTTTGTGAAATGACGCAACGTTACGTAATTATGTCCACACACTTATCTAGCCACAGTTTCATAATAGTCGCGTGATCGTACTTCGGGCCGTTTCGGCAAAGTTCGGTAATCTTGTTGCATGCTGCGGTTAAAGTCAGCTTGGCCTATAACGGGTAACTGGCACTGGAAATACGGTGGTCGGTTGTTTCACGAAAAATGTTAGTTGTTCCATGAAATGGACGACTGCAACCTTTTAACTGTAATTGTTTTTCAGCTGTATTTTCATAAAAAACATCGTGCATCGTGTTCAAATATTTTGTAAAAGCACTCAGCAACATTTTTCCATACGTAAGGAAGGATGTTCTCGGGCTATAATAATAATAATAATAATATAGAAGAGTCCGTTCACTGCTGACTGCAAATCGGATGCATCACCCACGGTCGTCGGTGATGAGACTGTATATCCCACGGAAGTGCGGGGGTCGTGGCTTTTTAAATGCTAAGACCCTGCACAACCGTGAGGTATGCAGTCTCAGGGAATATTTCCTAGAAACCGACGTGGGGATGCACCGAGATGTGGTCACGGTGGACAAGGGTCTTGCTCCGCTCTCCTTGGCTAACGAGAACTGGCGCAAACCTAAAGTTTTAGACACTAATGATCGTAGGGAGGTATGGCAAAGCAAGGAGCTTCACGGACGCTATTACCGGGCATTACATGGTCCCGATATAGACTTTCTAGCGTCCGTATCCTGGCTACGCTTCGGTGACCTGTTTGGGGAAACTGAAGGTTTTGTCTGTGCAATTATGGACGAAGTTATGATGACAAATAACTACCGGAAATACATTGTGAAGGATGGCACGGTTGACATATGTCGGGCATGCCACCGTCCTGGAGAATCTATCCGACACATTATTTCTGGGTGTTCTAGTCTGGCTAACGGAGAGTATTTGCATAGACACAACCTCGTGGCCAGGATTATCCACCAGCAACTTGCTTTGAAGTACAACCTAGTGGAATCGGAAGTGCCTTACTATAGGTATGCGCCCGACCCAGTTCTCGAAAATGGCAATATCTCGTTGTATTGGGATCGACCTATCATCACTGACAGGACTATTGTTGCCAATAAACCTGACATTGTGGTGATAGATCGATCGGAGCGTCGCGCAATGATTGTTGATATTACGGTCCCGCATGATGAGAACCTCGTGAGGGCAGAAAAGGATAAGCAATTCAAGTATCTTGATCTGGCTCGCGAGGTTGTTGACATGTGGGACGTAAATACGGCAATCATTGTGCCGATAGTCGTGTCTGCCAATGGCTTAATTGCCAAGAGCCTCGAACAACATCTGAAGAGGCTCTCGCTTGGCAGCTGGATCAGGCGCTTGATTCAGAAGGCAGTACTCCTGGACACGGCGCGTATTGTTAGGAGGTTCCTCTCTCAAGAGCCCTGACCGCCGGCAGCCCGGACCCTGTTCCTGGTGCTGGTGGAATGCTATTTTTTATATTTTTAAATGTTTTTTGTTTCTTTTTTATAAAAATATTTAAAAATGTAATTTATAAGTCTAAAGATAAATAAAGAGAATAATAATAATAATATTCCACAACTATCACACAACGCCATCTAGTCCCAAGCTAAGCAGAGCTTGTGTTATGGGTACTAGACAACTGATAAACATACTTATATATTTCTAAATACATACATATTATAGATAAATTACACCCAGACACAGAACAAATGATCATGCTCATCACACAAACATTTGTCCTGGGTGGGAATCGAACCCACGACCCCCGGCATAGCAGTCAGGGTCACTAACCACTAGACCAACGGGCCAGTCAAATCTATGGCTATCAATCTTCTATGGATGGCTGGTAGTAGCTGGATGAGAGTGGCTAATGATGATTTGTAATTGGATGCAAATCTCTTTCCTTTCCTTTCTATGGAGCCTTGCCTATAGGCAGTTTATTCAATTAATTAGCATTATATTTATAACAAATACCTAATGCATAATTATGTGAAAAAAATACAAAATAAATAAAGAAAGCATTTAACGTATACCTACGGTCTTACAATAAAAAAAGTCAAACACCTGTTGAACACTTGTGTTAAAAAAACAGACAACGATAAAACAGCATTTGACGTTGATATTAAGGGTCAATTTGAAGTTAATTTTTTTTTGACAATTCTCATGACTGTGTATTGTAAATTCTTAAAACTTTTTGTGGTACGACAGATAATGTTTATACTCATTACTAGCAATGTCAACAAAATATCTAAAGTTTAGTATTTACGAGTACGTAGTGACAGAAGACTCCTTCACCGGGAGCATTCGCGTGTAATGTAACATTATAGATTCGACTTTGAGCATTACATTACAATACTACCTCCCTGACTGACGAGCATTCGCATAGGTACTTGTATTTTAACAAGGTGCGCGATTTGATACAAAATGCGCATTGTGATGCTCGATTGTCTTCCGTCACTGATGAAATGTTCGAATCTGTAACGTTACATTACAGGTGAATGCACGCGGTGAGGGAGCTCTTTTATGTATTACGTTACGAATTTCACCTTTGAGCCATACCGATTAAGTTACTATCACGTGCATTGAATATCTTAAACAAACCACAACATCCATTCAGGATGTCTTTGCAGCTCTGTGGAAATGGAACCAGACGGATCCACAGTCAGCTCGCGGTGAAGGGGCGCCTTAAAATAAATATGAGTTATGATTTGTTAAGAAATACGACGATATATGGAGTTAGTCATAGATATAGAGCATGGACTAAGTATCGTCTTCATAAAATTGACCATACTCTCTTCAAAGAGAGAAAAACAGTTTTATGCCCAACATAAAGAAATAGACAATGTCTGCAGTAATGTAAAAAAAGATAGACGATTTTTTTGAATGTCTACATTCACAAACATCACTCAAAAAATCATTCCCTGAAAATTCAGCGGGAGGGTCATTTGTTCTCCGAAAAAAGCCGTATTAAATATGAATTTAAAGGGCTTAAAAAGAAGTAGAGTTTAAAGTTATAATATTTGTATAATGTATTTACAGCATATAACAGGCCTGTTTTACGCTCAAACGAAATCCTTAGAATTTATACTCACTCTTGTTCATCAGTTTTGTTTAGTTCATACCACTAGAATTATAGTGACATTAAACTTTAATTTATTTTGGACATTTTGTAAATGTCACCAAAAGTTTGCCTGTGATAATCGCTTGCCAATTGTTTCTGTTACTAGTGAAGAATTAAAGTTGGAGTGGTAAAACTTTAAGCTATTGCGTCTAACAGACAGGCGAAGCGAATGCGATCCGAAGCGTTTTTATTTGTTACTAGCATCCGCCCGCGGCTTCGCCCGCGTGGTGTTTTGATAAAAAGTAGCTTATGTTGTTTTTCAGATTTCAGACTATCCATATCCAATTTTGTAACAAACGGCTCAGCAAATTAGCCGTGAAACAAACATTTACACAGTTATAGTAAATTAATTTGAATATTAAGGATTATATTAATGGAACGGTATAGATTTGGGTATAGCATTTGGTTAAAAGAGAGTAGGTATGTTTAAAAAAATTATAAAATATCTGTTTACAGTAGGTATAAGGTACCTATGTATTCCATTAAGTGGCAGAAAGTACCCAGGAAAATTTATTGGTCCCTTATGTCCAAGAGACACTTCCAGGGGTCAGCATCACGTTGTGTACAAAAATATTTTAAAATGACCTAATTTAAAACATTTTTGTACACAACGTTTGCTGTTTTGTTATTATTTGTTAAAATGTGGAGATTGTTTGGACTCGACATTCTCTGATCGCATGCGTCCGACAATGATGTCTGCCCTCACGTGTCTGCCCGTTCGGGTAGGCATAGTTAGATTCGTGCGCTCCCCCACCACACGACAGCGCCGTTGCCTGCCGCCACACTTCGGCGAATGTGCGCGACGGCGACCGACGACCAACGGCAGCGGCGACGATGCAGAGTACAGCTTGACATAAAAATGTAGAAAACCGTAAAGCTGCGAACATATTATCGGACGCGTCCGTCAGCCGCGGCTGAGGGACGCGGCTTAGCAGTGTGCACGGTAGTTCGGACGACAGAAGGCCAGACAGAAGGCCAGATTTTGTTCGGACGTCCGAACTCTCAAGGTCACGTCCGCGTCTTACGACCGACAGTTTGCACAGTGTAGTATTAAATGTACTGGCTGGATAATGAATAAGCCGCGTCCCTCAGCCGCGGCTGACGGACGCGTCCGATAATATGTTCGCAGCTTTACGGTTTTCTACATTTTTATGTCAAGCTGTACCTATTCGTTAAAAGGAACTTTAACTTCAAAAGCCAATTTTTTTTAACTTGATACACCCAAAACTTCTAAATATGATGTTCCTAGGTTCAGTGGTTAAAATTTTGTATACAAAAAGTTTAGCTTCGTAGTTCCCGTTCCGAATCCGTTCCGTTCCGTTCGAATTTCGGGAATTCCGTTTGTAGAATTTCACCCCCACGGTGGTAAAAATTTCAAAATGCTAGAACAAACGATTTTAAATTTCAAAAACGCTAGAACAAATTGTTATTTATTTTTTATCATGTTCCTAAATATAAAGTTTCATTGTTTTATCCCCAGAAATGACAAAATCCCATACAAACTTTCAACCCTTATTTCACCCCCTCACTGGTCGAAATTTCAAAAACGCTAGAACAAATGTTTAAATATATCTTATCAAGTGCTTAAATATAAAGTTTCATGGTTTTATCTTTTAAAATTTAGAAATCCCATACAAACTTTCAACCCCTATTTCAACCTCTTCATCCCCTTTTTCGCAATAAAAGGTAGCCTATGTTCTTTCTCAGGGTCTAAAGATTATCTGTGCCAAATTTCATCAAAATCGGTTGAGAGGTTTAAGCGGGAAAGCGTAACAGACAGACAGACAGACAGACAGACAGACAGACAGAGTTACTTTCGCATTTATAATATTAGTTTGGATGTATGGAATTGTTTGAATCCAGTCACATAGAAAAGCGAAAGCGATCCGATAGTCTATATGACGGGCTTCAAACAATTGCATACATTACAAACAAAACCGCCTCGCTTCGCGTTCGCCACGCCTGTCTGTTTGACAATAGCTTTATTAAATTCAGCTGTCGCTATATCTTATTTCTTACTATTGTAAATGCGAAAGTTTATAAGGAAGGATGGATGTTTATTACTCTTTTACACTTAACTTTTGAACGAATTCGGATGAAGTTTGGCACACAGATAGTTTATAACCTGAATTTTTATCCCGGCATTATCTAGTACTACATTTAGTAAGGTTTTTGAAAACAAAAAATTGACTTTTTCATTAATATCAGCACTAACCAAATGCCCTTGCTTTGCACCTTTTAAAGAAATAACAAATTCCTTAAAAATATGCACTAATTTAAATAAAAATTAAAAGGCATTTCGCACAATAATCTGCAGCCGTTTTTGGAAAAACAGTATCTATAACATGATAGCAAGGCGCTCTTCACCACTTCATACTGTTTCAGCTTTGAAGAAATGGCAGAACAAATTTCCTGTAATGTTTTAAAAATAAACTTGAAAATCGAATTAAACAATTTATAAAATACAATTTCAATTTATCTGAGCATTATTGAGTTAAGTAATTATTTAATCAATCATTTATGATTAAGCGCTGGTTAATTTTGCAGTTCGATGCTGACATTATTTGCTGATTCATTATTTAAAATTTAAACAAATATATTTTCAGATGCAATGAACAATATGATGTTATTTTCCAATGAAATATAAGTCGAGGGGTGAAAGGCTATTTGCTTTAAGCGACATCTTGGGCGATATTGAGTTATATACATATTCGGAATCAGCAATTTTTTCTCCGTCGTTTGATGCCGGTTTCATCAAAATCAGAGCACTTTTTTGGCGTTTGAAACAACACCATTTTTGGGTTGTTCCCAAAGTGGCAGTGTATTATCCGACGTCGAATTTGCATTTTATTTTCAGTGATGTACTTGAACTATACAATAATTAAAGAACTGAGACATAAACCAGTTACCCTTTCTCAGATAAATGATTCTATATCGGTTAAAGCATTTTTCATGTTTCCATTTCTTATTAGCATGTTACTTAAATCATTTGGAATTCCACCATTTACACGTTGTGGTATCGCTTAAATCATTTGTCCGTCAACCAAATACGACATGAAGTGTCGCTTAAGCTCTTTCAGCTGCATCTATTTTCAATCTAGGATGCTTCTTGAACCAAATAGACGTTTTGTTTCAGCTATTTTGCATATTGGAAAACATTTTTTCAGTATTGATAAAAAGAAAAGTTGACCTTTAAATCATTCAATTCTAAAATGATACATTTAATTCATATCATATAATACCTTCTTTATTCCATCTCCCGGGAGTTAACAATCGTGATTATTCAACCAGACTGCAGCGCTCGGTCGCTTCAGTCGAACTCCAAAGTGGTTCAAGGAGTGAGAGTGATTGAAAGAGAAAAATTTAATAACTAAATGTATATGCGGGATGTATGTGTATGGATGGATCCGGGTTAGTCCTTAAACTATGACCAACCATCGAAGGTCGGGCAGGGAAAGCCTTCCCCCTCATTATGATTGACAACCTTTGAGCACGGACCCTAGTCTTCGGCATCTCCGCTATTCCTGATGAACTTTTGGCCCGACATGACGCAACATCTGCACATTGAGCGATGACCGATTGTCGAACTGGAGGAAGAATTGAGCAAAATACGCTGGGATATCTTGGGATTATCTGAATTTTAACCCTTTCGGTTAGGATACAATAGTCCTATATTCCGGCAACATGCTCTTCTTCCGGGAAGAAGATCGTAACTCCGAGGGTGGTGTTGGATTTCTCGTCCACAGGTCCCTCATTAATAACGTTGTGAAAGTCGACAGTGTGTCGAGTAGGGTAGCATACCTTATACTCAGAATAACCAACCGGTCTTTGTTGAAGGTCATACAGGTACATGCACCGACCTTGGCATATTCTGATGATGAAGCAGAGGCTTTGTATGAGGAGATATCCGAAGCCATACATACCTCCGAAACATACTTTTTCGTTGTTATAGGGGAATTCAATTCGAAGGTGGTCCATGGAATGGCAATGAGTTAAGAGGCCCCAGCCATTTGGGTATGGGCAGCAAATCCATAGCGACCAGCGGCTGGCCGACTTAATGAAAAAGGAAGAACTCCATTTGATGAACTCCTATTTATATAAAGATGGACGAGGATGAACCCTGACGATACAACCAAAAATGAGATTGACTTCATCATGGCGTCCAAGAAGCGAATATTCAGTGATGACTCTTTGATCTCCAAGATGAAACTGACAAGGTGACCTGTGGCGATCACCGAATCTTAAGAATCACATTGAATATCAATGTAAAGATTGAACGGTCACGCCTGTTGAAGTCTACCGTCCGACCTGGTCCTGCTCACATCCAGAACACCGAAGGTTTCCAACTCGAAACGCATGATCTTTTCCGTTAGGCACTGAATGCAAAACTGTGGACGCGATCAACAACCGGTTGGTGGAAACTGTCCAAGCAGTAAAGTCCAATTTCTTTAAGACCCCGGAGGAAGCCTCAAAAGCCCCCGGATCCATCAAGTTGATCCAAGAGCGGATTGAGATGGCTGCAATCTTCAGCTGATATGTCGGAATATGGCAAACTCAATAGACGAATCCCTAAATCAATGCGCCACGTCGACCTGCACGGATCAGAGATGCAATCGATCAGGACCAGAGTTCAAAAGTCTTCCCGAAGAATTCAGTTATTGGGCAAATGACAAAGCCAAAGATTGACGACGGCAGTATCATTTCAATGAAACCGAGATCATAAAAGAGCTTGACAAATTATACGGAAAGTTATACACATGCTCCGGCAGATTTTACAGAAGACAGAAGAGTTTAGTGCATTACATGCCAGAATCCAATTCGAATGTGCAGCGTTGGGAAGCTACGTGATTTCTTCTCATCGAGGATCCCACGGTGTCTTAAGATGGTTAAGGTGTTTAACCAGTGTGTATTGCCAGTGATGACATTAAGCTATGTAACGTAGTCGTAGACTGCTAGCTTTTTGGAGAGACTAAGAGTCACTAGACGAGCAATGGAAAGAGTTATGCTTCAAGTTTCTTTGCGGGATGAAATCCAGAACGCGAAATATTCGCTGAAGATCCAGAGTCACCGACATGACTCGTAAAATTTGCAAATTGAAGTGGAAATGGCCGGAAGACGCAGGGTAGGCAGGCCGTTCACTAGGTGGAATTGTCGTTCAGCGTGGTGGTCTAAGGGGGAGGCCTATGTTCAGCAGTGGCCGTCTTCCAGCTGATGATGAAGCGGGTAATTCTTTAACTGATGTTGTTGTTGATAAAAATATTGATGTTCCTAAATTGAGACAGTTCTACTTTATTGTTATTCTAAATGAATCTAACTTCAACTGAAATTGCGTTGTCTATATTTCTTTATTTACTAATGTAAGCACCTAAGATTTTGGGTGATGGCAATAATTCAGGTTGTTTCAACAGCCATTGATAATATTAGACGTAAAAAAATGTTACATCAAACGTTACATTTTCAATACAATATGTTACTTATGTCTATTAGCCTGCCATTTAAATTAATATCAATTGTCAGTTGAGATAAATAGCTTGCTACTGTTCATTATGGGCTGCGTCACTTCATGCTATTTGGCTTCTTCTGAAAATATACAGCAGAGCCGCTTAAATCTTTTTTCCTTTCCCTAAAAAATAGGGGTTTAAGGTAATTTGTATTAAGCGACATTTATCTTTGTATTTAAAGGTCCTTTTTATTAAGTGTAAACATCAACAATTCAACGCTTTTAAATGAAATTTAATTTAGTTTACCCCATTCAAATAGTTGCAGAAGTTTTTTTGTTATGATTTTTTTTCGATTTTTTAAAACTTTAAATGGCTCTCCTGTAAAGTTGCAAAAATGTCGCTTAAAGCAAATAGCCTTTCACCCCTCGAAGTGGTTATTTGTGACATTATATCAGCCGATTGTCATCCACTGCTGGATTAAGCTAACTAACATACATAATTTGGGTAAAAGATGATGAACTTCATAATTATCCAGTTTTTATTTAATGCGTATATTGAAAACGCGAAATTAAGTAAGTCTTTTGCGCAAGTAATTCTGACAACCAGTCTTACCACAGGGTATAGTATTACTGGGTTGTGGAGGTCCGATAGGCAGTCGCTCCATGTAAAATACTTATATTCAGCTGCATCTGGTTCGACTGGAAGCCGACCCCAATATAGGTAGTTGGGAAAATTAAAGGGGCATGCGGTGCTAACCTGTAATTAATTGTTATACTAACCCAAGAATATAGTAGATTTAACTTTGACTGTTTGTAGTATGAACAATAATTGTTGGATGGCCAATAAAGAAAAAAAAAACGCGAAAGTATGGATGCTTGGATGGATGGCTGGATGTTTGTCCCTCAATCAAGTCTGTTCAGACTGTCTCTATCAAACTTTGCTCAGATATAGAATAATAGTCTTTAATAACAACACATAGAATACTGTGTATTACGATTCTGTGGAATATTTTTTCAGGCGAAGCCATCAGTACTATCTATTTTTTTCATTTCACATTAAAATTACGCTAGATTGGTGCTGAAATTTAGATTATTTGAAATTGACATTTGATACTGAATTTTGATTCCCAAAATAGTTAATTGAACCTAGTTTTGTGTGTTTGTGGCTATAATTAACATAGTTATATCCAGGCAATGATATTAGTGTGTTCGTATCTCGTTTGATTCTGCTATTAATGTGTAAGTTCGTGATATGAATATTATAATTATGTTAATTTAAACGATGAGTTGGATGAGAAATTCTGGCTAATATCATCAAAGAAAATGAAGCTAATCAGCTTCAAAAAGCTGTCAGCTACAAAAATATTAGATTTTATTAATAAAAATTGATAATCTATAATCTTTTTACTAACATGGTAGGTAATAACAGGCCTTATGTCTGGAAGATAGAGTGGGCCATAATCCACCACAAGGTTCAGTGTAAGTTGTTGTGGGCCACCGATTATGAATATTTGAATATCGAATATTCTGCCAGATTCTCACTATGCTTTCTGCCACCATTTTGAGAGCATCGGTGATAAATAAGACCACAACATCCAAATAAAACTATTACTTGCCAATAATACCTTTAACATCGACCCAAAATAAACGTAAAACAAAAGACACAAGTTCAATAAGACCACTACTCAACTATAAATAACGAGGTATATAAACTTGGATTTTATTAACAGTGACCAGTGACAGAGCAAAACTAACGGCATGACCAGTTTATAAAGTTGCCCCTGCTGGGTCACAGGCGTCTTGTATGTGAAACAGAGTGGGCCATAATCCACCACGTAGGCCCAGTGTCAGTTTCTAAAATATTTTGTCATATTTTCACGATGTTTTCTATCACCATTTTGAGAGCATCGATTTTAAATCGGACGATAATATCCAAAATAATCCAAATAAAACCATTACTAGCCAATAATACCTTTAACATCGACCCAAAATAAACGTAAAACAAAAGACACAAGTTCAATAAGACCACTCCTCCACTATATCACGAGGTATATAAACTTGGACATTATTAACAGTGACCAGTGACAGAGCAAAACGAATGGGCCACATTAATCCGACGCTAGGGAGCGGGAAAAGGTATTGAAACAAATTCGTGGGTGATATGTTATAACCAGAATTAGAACTGACTTTACTGGGTTAGAGAAACTTGGAATGTCGGTATATGTAAGTTGAGTTGGTAACTTATTTAAACTTCATGCATACGTTTTAAAATACGGTACGAAGGCGGATTTAATACCTTGGCCATTTCATTACAGTTTACTTTATGGTGGTGTCTGATCATGGACCATGCCCAGGTCGTCGGCGACTGCGTTTCGTCTTCTACGTGGGCCTGAAAGAGCTGACAGCACTCTGTCGGCCCCCCCCTTAGAGGGCTAAAGCGTACTGGGGTCGCAGGACTTTCTCATGAGGTAACCTTGACCTTGGAACGTAAAGGGCTATTGAGGGATCACCGTGGATTTTAGCCAATACAAGTCTGACAGACCTTCCCGGGCTACTCTGGGTCATTTGATGATTGTACCAGTACGATATATGAGAAATTCTATGGAAGTAACGTTTAAAAAAAAACATCATCATCAGCCTATTAATGTTCCCACTGCTGGGACGCAGGCCTCCTCTCTGTGAGAGGGAGTGGGCAGTGCGGATTGGTGGATGTCACATGTCTTCGAATTTTTGGTTCTAGGACATGCCGGTTTCCTCACGATGTTTTCCTTCACCGTTTTTGAGAGCAGTGGTGATGAAATAAATTACACAAAGTTATGCGCCTGCCTGGATTCGAACCCACGACCTACAACTCGTAAGTCGGGGCCGATACCACTAGGCCACCACTGCTCTAAAAAAAATACTAATAGAAAATGTCCAAGAATGTATTTAGATTATTATCATATTTTATTTTATAATATTAGTAAGTCAGTTTGAAATTTAGTAATTTATCATGCACACGTACATTTAATACGGGGATAAAAAGTATCCTAATGGTGTTTGTCCAGGTTATAAAAATAGTCTTAAGTCTGTGTACCAAACATGCTAAGTAGTTTTTGTGAGAAAACTAAATGAACAAACTTCCATCCATCTTTACAAACTTAAGCATTTATTAAAAGCAAGATTTATGTAAAATTAGGTAAGTTCTCTTTCTTTTGTTTATGGTTGAATAAATATTTATTCATTCTAATAGTTTTAGTCTAATAAGCAAGAAGAAGAAGCAAGAAATTCTTACCATTTAATTTCTTCGTAATAGCAATTCTTTTATATTCATTCATTGAATCATCAAAATTAACATACAATTTCAGTATACCTTTCTGTATATTTTGTAAGAGATTTAAAAACAATTATTTTGATTGAACCCGAAAGAAGCTTATATTTTATGGAAACAGATTAAAATTTCAATTATCGTCGTAATGGGTTATGGCCGCTTAGGGAACGAGTTGAAACCTACATTCCGTTACTTTTTTATTATTATTAAATATTATCATATACCTAAGCAAATAATATTACCTCTTCAATGAGCCTTTAGAAATATAATTATATATTATTGTCATTGCTTATATTACAATTAAATCAAATGTTAATTATTTCAGGCTGATGTTCCATAACATTTTTAATAAACAATAACTTAAATTAATATTAGTAGATGCAAATTGTAATCTTTTAATTTCCAATGTTTACTTTGCGTTCCATATCATGTCAATTCTATTAAATACATTCTCGTATATTGTAATTTTCAAGTTTAATTACTAAGTTATTGCTTCTCAACACATGTAACTTGGAAATGATCCCACGGGAACACAATAGCGGGATAATCGGTATCTTAAAATTATGTAATTCCAAACTATTAATTATCTATGAACCAAAAAATTAAGATCCGTTCTAGCGTGATTGAGTACGAAACATCCATCCATCCATCCCCTCTCACAAACTTTTACATTTGTTTTTTTTTTGCGGGGTAATATTATCAAATGAGTCCGAGGGCAGAGTGGGAGGGACTGTTAGACTCGTACTGACTAAAATCCACGGTGTCCTTCAATAGCCCTTTACGTTCCAAGGTCACGGTAATTCGAGAGTCCCACGACATCGGCAGGCTTTGGCCCTCTAAAGGGGGCCCTGTCATTCACATTTATAATAGAAAAATTTAAACACGTGCAGTGGTTACTCTATACATTTTTCTTTTAAAAATAAAATTGTAAGTCGACCTGCAAGTCTCTTTTAAATTAACTGGGTGACGTGAACTCATAAAGTAAGTGTCTCTATATACTCGTAGTATACGGTAAGGCGCTGGTAACCTAGTGTCAAGGAGCTTTACCTCAATAGCGGTGGGAAGTAATAAAGTAAAAGCTCGAGAACATGAAAGAGACTACACTTTCGTTGTCCCAACAAATAGTGTTTTATGGAAATATTTTCTTTGGAATATTATTATTTATGTACCTGGATGTCATTTTTTGCGTTTTTTTCTGTTTTGACTTTGGAAGCTTGATATGTGAATTCATTTCAAGTTGATACCTCCACGCGTTTGTTATTAAAAACTCTTGGCAGAAAGGTAGACGGAATAGAAAGTGATGATTATTTATGATTCCGTTTTTTTTTTGTCTTTTCAATACGAAACCCCAAAACAACACAATTTCCTACAATAATAATAACGGCCAAGTGCGAGTCGGACTCGCGCTCAAAGGGTTCCGTACCATTCATTATCTATAAAACGGCTTTGTATAGATTTAAGTTTTTTTTTTTTTTTTAAATTAAATGGATTATCTTTAAAGTGAACATAATTGTAAAGTATAGTGTGAATATTTCAAGAGTTGTCGTTATTAATATCGAACAAAAATGAGTATAATATCTTTAAAACAAGTTACACAATCATTATTTATTTATTTACTCATTTAAAATGGCAACAGAAATACATTATCTCTGAACATTTTAACGCTCTAACTATCACAGTTCGTTTTTTCACCTTTTGGGTATGGAACCCTTAAAAATGACCAAATAATATTTTACAAAAAGAACTCACACCCAAATTCAGCCACAAAACATTTCAAAACAATTTTCCTAAACAGGCTATCTTGAACATGAAAACGCGGTATCTGTCCGGGCAACAACGTCGCTACCGCCACATGTGACCGCCACACAACCGCAGTCATTTGCAGCTAACATTTCGCCATGTGGGTCGCATCCGGCAAACTTTGCCAATAATGATATTGAACACGTTTGAAAGTTGTCAGGTATTGTGTTATGGTTCTGAACAGCTGACATAGAGCGTTTTGGCTCGAGAACAGCTGTTTCTAGTGTCGTTAAGGTGGTATACGACTTATTCTTTTCTTAAAAGTTTTTTTTGTATTATTTTATGTAAATTTTTATTTTCTTAATGGTTTTGTGAACTATGTCTATGAATTCACATTGTGTGAGGTGGTGCCACTGTTAAGGGTAACAACGTACTTTTTTTGTAAAAAGTTCACCACAATATTCTTAAGTCACTGCAACTCCTGAAAGCCAGAATCAACAGGCACTATGACTATGAATTCGTATCTAATGTAGGTTTATCAAAAACGAGTGTTAAGGGTAACTACGTACTTTTTTTGAGGCAAACCTACCACACTATTCCCAAACCACTGCAACTCCTGAAAGCCAGAATCAACAGTGGCAACCACCGGTGAGATAATGAATCTCAACGTGTCCCGGAGAATAAATGGGTAACTATTATACTAGTATGGGTTTGCTCTTGATCTCATTTTAGATCAGAAGCAAAGATCACAACTAAGATAGAGCAAGCTCACCAGCAGGAATACGAATTGCAGTGCACTGATGAAACATAGTAAAAACTGCTTAGCGATGGACTCCGGCAGGAAAATACAGGGTGCAATCTTAGTCGTGGGAAATATTTTAATCTAATGCTCTACTAACGATACTGAATGTATAACGCAACTCAAAAGCATTATTAATACAAGTATGTAAAACCTTCACGGCGACGGACGTCGCGAGACGATCTCCGGCCACCGTAGGCGCGGGCATGCGGGCAGCGAGTAAAGGGCAACTCGCTGCCCGACCATGGACCATGCCCGGGTCGACGGCGCGTTGTTTCCCACGCGCGCCTCAAAGAGCGTCAGCATAATGACGGGGCCCCCCTCTCAGAGGGCCAGCCGGGGTCGCGGGATTATTTCCTTACCGTGACCCCGGAACATAACAGGCTACTGAAGGACACCGTGGATTTTAGTCAGTACAAGTCTGACAGTACCTCCCGCTCTGCCCGGGGTGCGAGGACTCATTTGATGATTTTACCACGTTAAAAAAAAAGTATGTAAAACCTTAAAAAAAATCATAAGTGTCTCAAAGTATCAACGCGGCGCGTAGACGCGTTATACTGCGCTTTAAAATTTGGATACTTCAAGACTTATTGGGAATTAATTTTTTTTTTTATTACTTTTAGTGTTTATTTGCAACATTATGCCTTTGCAATGTGACTTAAAACATTTTTAAGGTTTTCCAAACTTGCATTAAAAATATTTTTGATTTGCGAATTATTACCCCTAATGCAATCAGTATCGTGACTAGAGTCTTATATTAAAGTATTGCTCACGACTAAGATTGCACCCTGTATATCGAGAGCCAGGCGACCTTAATTCAAAATTTCTTTGAATCTTCTTTTAATTTCTTTTTTTTTTACAATACTGGAGTTGGCTTCCCGTCTTAATGTATATTAAATGCATCTGACTACCGTTACTCTACCATTTAGCGAGACTGGAAGCCAACCAACTGGATTGGCAGTATTTTCAATAACAATTATACTGGTATTGAAAAAACTGCCTACCTTGCCACAATAGGGCCAGTAACTGGGTAAGTATAATTATTAGGACTACTTTTCTAGTTGCCCGTTATTAAGGCTGATTTTTATTATATTCATCAATCAATACATACAACTATCAGACCGTTTGCATAGTAGATAAGTTGTGAAAATAGTAAAAAGATGAAGAACTTGATTGGAAGAAAAACCTTTTTTAACAAGTTACTTTAATTAAAAGCCATTTTCCTTTATGTTACAATACCAGGTCAAATACCTCTCTCTATCTAAGAATCGATTCCATTGGTATTCCTTTGAACGTCAATAAAAAATAAAATCAAATGAAACTTCTTTACAAGTATATTATTTATACACTGAGATAAATTAATAGCAAACATTTCGTATTGTTCAAGTTCCAGGTATATTGGAATACTTAAGGTGAACGAAACATTTCAATATTTGGGAAAAAGTTTTTCAAATATTTGATAATAAATGTATAAGGCACTAAAGGCACAATTCATGATATATAATTCGTTATGACAATGTTGTCGGGCTATTGTTTGGCACACGTTTTTGTAATACATAGCGTTGCTTTCTCCGTATTTATTTTTTTCATTCAGAATTGTGATTTCATTGCGGAAATCAGGCATTTTAGAAAGGAAAAT
The DNA here is from genome assembly GCA_954870645.1 of Agrotis clavis. NCBI lineage: Eukaryota > Metazoa > Arthropoda > Insecta > Lepidoptera > Noctuidae > Agrotis > Agrotis clavis. Next base: position 9,340,494 of record OX940940.1, read on the forward strand.
AAGTGTTAAAGAAACACTGACTTTTGAGTTTATTTCCGCTGTTTCTTCTAGAGTAGACTGGTATGAAAAAATGGTTTCATCTAGTTTTAAGACTTTACCAAGCGAGACGTATTTATGTTTTAAATTAAATATAATTTATTATAAAGCTTTATAGTAGTTGAACTGTAATCATAGGACTTGAACTTGCGGCCCTCTCAATCGAAACTCCAGACGAGTTACCAACTAGGTTATCGCAGTCATGCTCGTCAAGGTAGGATTCTTCATTCAATTCTTAAAAGTCTTACGGTAATTGATAATAATAAATCTTAGAACTGTAACATTGTTATATCAAATAACATCATCTGCCTAGTCTTTTCCCAACTATATTGGGGTCGGCTTCCAGTCAAACCGGGTGCAGCTGAATATCAGTATTTTACATGGAGCGACTGCCTATCGGACCTTCACAACCCAGTAACTGGGTAATACGATAACCATGGTAAGACTGGTTGTCAGACTTAAGAGCTTCTGACTAACAGGTGCTAACTGTAACGAGTGTCAAAGATCTACAAATGACCAAGCAACGAATAAGGGCTGATTTTTCAATAGTCAGATAGCTTTTATCTGAGGAATAAAAATGGCGGTTTGACAGCCTATCTATAGAAAGTATGTCAAACCGCTATTTTTATTCCTCAGATAAAGTTATCTGACTATTAAAAATCAGCCCTTATACAAAAGAAATACAGTTTAAAAAATTGAATTACCAATAAAACCACAAAAACTTCTGAATAAGACAGATACATGATTTATATCTGCAATTATTCGAGATCTCAGAAAATCATCCTTCAGAGAATTATAATCCTCAAAGGCAACGAATTACATCAATTTGTGATGTTACTCAATAAAGTAAGACATCTGTATTGAGATAGAATGTTTATCTGTTCCTAATAGGTTTAATTTGTTCCGTAACTTACAAATTGTTTGAGTAAATTGGACTTGTGAGTTTCATTAATTATGTTAATTAATATTTATTTTATTGCCAAGTTTTGCTAAAAACTTACTTATGTTGTACTAATTTTTTTATCTGCTTTTACAATAAACATAATTATTATGGTCCTTTTTGGGTGACAAATGGTCAGATGATGCGCTGGGTACTGACTGAAACCCTCCTTGTTTCTTCAGCCCTTTGCGTTCAAGAGCTGGTGAATCTTTGGAATATTCCCGCACCCCCAAACGAAAGAGAGTCAAAGGACGGGACAGCTAGAATAATTTCACTCTTTATCACAAAATACAGTGTCTAATGCGTGTTACCAGTGATGACGTATGGCTTCTTGTTGCTCCTCTTCACATTCGTAAGCTCAAGATACTCCAACGAACTATGGAGAGGGCTATATGCTCGAATTCTCTATGCGCGATCGACTCTAGAATGAGGAAATTTGACGGCACGTTTAGCGCAGTGGCTGAGCAATTGGACTGCCGCGGTGTAATGCGGCTGCGATCCCCGCACTGAACAAATATTTGTATGTGACGTTTTATGGCTTGATGATATGATGATGAGTGCTAGACCTCTCCAAGTATGCCTGACTACCACCATCTCATCGGAGTCCGGCGCAAAACAGTTTTTAATTGTACCATCGGTTTGCAGGAGTTCTAATTCGTTCTGGGTGAAATTGCTCCATCCGAAGTATCATCTTTGCATCTGGAAAAGATTGAGACCAAAAGCGAAGCAATTGTAAACAGAAAAGCTTTTTTTTACATTAAGAGGATCGTCTACCGAGCGCTCGTCCATACTAAAAGAGAAAACGTTTTCCTACTCCTAAATGTTATCCTATCTCAATGATTTTTAGAATGCTTCAATCTGACACAGTAAAAAACTGGGTTTTTAAGTTTTCTTTTTTTCAAAAGTAACTCTTAGGCGCCTGTAACTTTCAAACTATTATAAATTTTGAAAAAAAGAAAACCTATATACCTAGTTTTTACCTGTGTAGGAAGCATTCTAAAAAATCATTGAGATAGCATTTAGGGGTAGGAAAACGTTTTCTCTTTTAGTATGGACGAGCGCTCGGTAGACGATCCTCTTAAATGATTAGAAATTGCAACAGAGGCAAGAATAGTTATGAGAAAATGAAGAAATATCTTCAACATTTAATATCACGAAAGTGACCAAGAATATCGAAGCTATTCTCATATTAACACGAGCACAAAATACCAATAAATACTGTGTCTATTTTCTCAATACATAATGAAACATGAAAGGCATAATTTCTCATCGGTATTTTCATATCCCCAATAGATTTCGTGCCAATATAGCTATCAGCGACATAATGAAGAAATACCTCCATCTGTAATATTTATAAAGTAGCAGATTTTCCTCCATTTACGTCATCAAGAGGATTCTGGCGGCTTTTTATCAAATTCGGAAGCTAGTACCTACGTATCCGAATACAGTAAATTGAAAATCAATGTTTTCCGCAACGGTTCGTAGTCAGGCTTACCATGGAATAATCCAGAAGGTCGGCTCCATATTCTTAATTATGTTCGTAAACTCACTCTTTTCTCCCATTGAAGGAGATGGAACGCTACCTGGTACAATCCTCACACATTTGTAGTTACACAACATATTATTCTGAATACACATAATATTTATACAACGTAGTCTGAACGTAGTAGTGCTAAAACCGTAGATGAAAACATAGTGTTACAAACGTAGTTTTTATTTTATTCTTTCCTTTTGAAAAACGTTGCCCCACACTTGGAATTTCTCCTGTATTGTGGATGCGTTTACAAACTCAGAAACTAACATACACAAGCACCCAGAACAACTACCAGGTCATGTCGTGTGGGAATGGATTCAGTGACACGCTGCGTAACATTCGAACGCTCATGATTTGTGCCGATCGTGTTAACTCGTCGAAATTGAAAACGTAGTACTGTAAAGCTACTAAACTGTGAACCGCTTTCAACCGGTCCTATTAGAAGTCAATAGGGGAGGCCTATATTCAACAGTGGACGTCTTACGGCTGATATGATTATCATGATGATGATGATCAAATCTGTAAACCCTAAGTAGCTGTTTGCCCGGATTCTTATTGAAACGGTGGTCGCGAGAACACATGCTCTCACTGTCCGTGAAGTGGTCTGCGCGAGCATTCACCGTATCCTGTAATGTAAAGTTACAGATTCGAAAATTTCATCAGTGAAGAAAGACAATCGAGTATCACAATGCACACCTTGTATCAAATCTATACTCAATGTACGCGAATGCTCGTCAGTCGGGGAGGTAGTATTGTAATGTAATGCACAAAGTCGAATCAATAACGTTATATTACACGCGAATGCTCCCGGTGAGGGAGCGCCTTTAGCTTCTTATACCAAGTTAACCTTCTGTATCTATCTATTCCGTGGCAATACGAACGTATTGGCACTTTACGCCTTTGTTGGTATGACCATTGTGATGTTCAGAATTTGTAGGGTAACAGATAGCAGCTCGTATTTTATATGTGTGTGAGTCCGAAAGGGTTCCTATTGTACTGGTCAGGGATTTTGTACTGCTGGATAGTTTACTGACTTGGTACTTGAATTTTTATGTTCTAGGCGATCGAAATTCTAACTTGAAAAAAGATTAGTTAGTCCATACATTTTGTAAATCACATTCCAGTACCCTTAGCACGAGTTTTCAGTATTTGAGACGTAAAGTAAACTGGAACTTTGACAATTTCAAACTAACAATTTTTAATGAAAAATTAGTTCCTTCTTCGCACACCAGAGGCGCTGTTCCATTTTTTCATACAAGAAACGCGTAAATACTGAAGAGACGCTGTAAAGTAAAAGAGTGCAAACTCGTGCCAAGGGTACTGTTTTAAAGACTCCACTGCAAGGACTACTGTATTCGTTTCGTTGAAGCGGAGGAGTTTCAGTTTCTCTTGGTAAGCTTACTCTGGGCTTGATTGAAGCCTTATGGGAGACCATTGTAATTTAAAAAAAAAAAAACAGACACTGGTTGATCTTCAAAAAAGTATTTTCTCAGCAAAATTTTTTGTGTTACTTAATTTGATATACCTGATCTTAAATGACGGCTTCGCAGAGGGTCCGTTTACGCATTTTAAGCCCAGTAATATCATTTATTTTTTATAACTAAGTACTACTGTAAATGGTAGGCGCCCGCGGCGTCGGACGTCAGCAGATGATCTCCGGCCACCGTAGGCGCGGGCATGCGGGCAGCGAGTAAAAGGCAACTCGCTGCCCGACCATGGACCATGCCCGGATCGACGGCGCGTCGTGTCCCACGCGCGCCTCAAAGAGCGTCAGCATAATGACGGGGACCTCCCCCGACCCTCCCTTCAGCGGGGCCAAAGCCTGCCGGGGTCGCGGGATTATTTCCTTACCGTGACCCCGGAACAGAAAGGGCTATTGAAGGACACCGTGGATTTTAGTCAGAAAAAGTCTGACAGTCCCTCCCGCCCTGCCCGGGGTTGGAGGACTCATTTGATGATTTTACAACGCTAAAAAAAAAAAAAAAAAAAAGTACTAGGTACTGTAATATACCTCTGTATCAGGTTGGTTCAATCTTTTCAAGGTTGATTATTTACACCTATGTCTCCTTTCAAGACAAATTGATTTTCATCAAGGGACAGGTCTTCGAAACGACATCTGTCATAATTATTTTGTTTTAGTTCTAAGGTTCTAGAAATAAATTGTCAAACACAATGATTGATGAGAGAGGCAACCTATAATAAGACGAACTTAATTTATAAGTTCAAATATCAATATAACATTAATAAAAGAAACAAATCGATTTTAAAAAATAAAAGGGGGCGTGCCTATTGCCATCACCCGGGCATGTGCCCATCATCCAGACTTCGTGGCTGTTACTGATATGGAAATACCCAAAAAAACTTCGCCCTACCTGGAAAGTCAACCAGGACTAATTGGACAGCAGTTTCGCTTGAATTAGTCCAGTCGATGCAAAATAATTATTTTGTTTAGATGGTGTAGTCATATTACAGTATTCCTAAATATTTGGCAGATAAATAATGTGACTTTGACTTTCATGTTGGTGATAGTAGGTAATATTCGTAACCGTCTGATTTATGTATGAATATATGTATAGACACAGCAATAGGGATATCGTTGTGATCGCAAAAAGTGGTATTCTATAGCTTTGCCCATGTCATGCTTATCGCAATGGAAATAGGTGCATCTTTGAACGTTTTATAAAATAACTAGCTCTTGCTTGCAACTTCGCCAATGTGTAAATGGGAAATAATAATCCGCAGGATTATTTACTGTGTATCAAAGTTCATCCTAACATGTTCAGCCGTTTAAGCGTAAAAGAGCTAAAAAACATCCATCCACCGTTAAAATATAACGAATTTAAAATGAAACAGTTCCTAAAATCTATTTTAAGCGTACTTTTCCGCCATAAATTATTTACCAAAGGCATTCGATGTACTTAAAAGTAAAACCGTGACAAATGCGCGTGTCTGTAGATTGAAGTGCCCAACTCTATCATAATGATGTCGTTACTGTCCCTTTAGTCAGGTTTTACTAGTCCTTATTTACTTTAGAATAGGGTTGCTTTTCCTTTGCTACCTCTAAAAAGTTTGTCAAAATAAGAGTGATCTTTATTCCTATTCTAATAAGGTTGGTTTTAAGTTGCTGCTGTCAGATGTAAACTATTGTAAAGGGACTGCACGTGTTTCGGATAGATTTCCAAGTAAATTGGACCAATTGTTACTTTGTAGTGATTTATTTTAATACTAACGTTTGCACCTGACTTTGTATGTAATAAAATATCTTGTCGAGGTAAAATAGAACTTATCAAGACTCGCAGCAATTAATCGCTTCTGTCGATGGACATCAGGGTGTCAACAAAAACAGTTACTTTATTTTAAAGCTGATTTTTTTTAGAAAATGTTTGCTCTAACGAATGTTAATCACGTATCAGAAAAACTTCCTCAAGGCATAGAAATTATTTACAGTTTTTAACCATACGAATATTCTAATTAGTTTAGAAGTTAGAAAATTTAATTGAATTACTATCTCGAGGCATTTTTTGCCTATTTGATCAAGAAAACTGGTCATAAATTTTGAACCATACAAAATAGCACCGTGTATTCCTGAGATAAAAGATTGGAAATGACCTCTTCTATGATCTTTTCAATTTGATCAACACTTTTTTTTTCGCTTGGGGCAATCCCACTATTCAATCTAACTAAAATCAACAATATTCCCAAACCACTGCAACTCCTGAAGGCCAGAATCAACAGTGGCAACCACCAGAAAAGCGCCGAGACAATGAAGCTCGACGTGTTCTGGAGAATGAATTTACCTGTCTTGGATCCTGCAACGAAATTAATCAGAAAGGTATAGTGGAGGAGTAGGAAAAATTATGTTTCCACTTCCCTCCATGCAAGCAGGAGACAGAACATTACAGGGCCAATAGGCACACAGGGACATTACAACTGGGAGTAGCCCAGTTGCCTAGCACCACGGGTAAAATGACTACTCATGTACTCATATTAATGGGTATTAATATGAGTAGGGTAAAATGACTACTCTTATTAATGGGTATTAATAATGACGTTTAGTGTGACGTATTAGTCATTTTACCCGTGGTGCTAGGCAACTGGGCTTCTCCCAGTTGTAATGTCCCTTTGTGCCTATTGGCCTTGTTTTGTTCTTTCTCCTGCTTGCATGGAGGGAAGTGGAAATATATTTTTCCTACTCCTCCTCTATTCTTTTCTGATACATTTCTTTGCAGGATCCAAGACAGGTAAATTAATTCTCCTAAATTGTGAGCTGCTATATTTGATTCACACTTCTTGGGATAAAGATCAATAGGATGAAATAGTGGATTTTTTGGTAAGCACGAGTCTGTAATTCCCTTTCGCTGTACCCACGGCAGGAGGACACATTGATGATTAACCGCACCGTATCAATTAAATAAAAAAATCGGTGAAAACTGCTGCTGCCTGAAAACATTGGCCGGTTACAACTTTATTATAGGTATAGATTCGAACCGTACTGTCGCTACCGTTGAACGGTTCGAAGCCTGTTTTCATTATGATAAATTGGAATTCCGGAATTTAATATACGTAGTGTGGAATAAAGGAGGTGCGTGATTTTGGTAATGGCTGCCTAATAAGGCATGTATCCCATATTATTAAACGAACATTATTATGTTTGGAATTTTATTAAATATATAATTATTTTAATTAATGTAAAATCCGAAATCTTAAGATTTGCCAACTCTTACCGATAAAGTCCGAACTGTTCTTATAATATAGGTCTATACTTTAATTTTACAAAGAGAAAAGATTTGATTTGAAAAAATATGTGGGTAGACACAGTGTTGACACATATAATTTGGTTACTCCTAAGTTAAAATAAATTTAAAATAATTCTAATTTAATTTTTAATGAGATAATTATATTTAATTGTTTATAACCACCCAATACTCACTATATAGTATTTTCAAGTCTTTACCACTCTTCATTCTTCAATTACAATCAACTTTTCAAAATCAACTATCACTTTACTATGGACACTAAGATGGCAGCTAGTTTGGAGGATCTGGAGCAGCTGTTCAACTCAAGAATGGCTGAGTATGAGAACAGGCTCAAGAATGTATCCTCAGGACCAGAGATCACTTCGGACATCTCAGCACTAACACGTGAGTTTGTGGATTTTAAAAGTTTTGTGTGGCGAGCACTCACTCAGTTTAGATCTCAGATAGAGATGCTTTCGCTTGGCTACGACAGACATGAAACTATGATGAGAAGAAAGGTTTTACTATTTCATGGGATTACCGAACAACCCAATGAAAAATTGAGTGACATGGTTCATAAAGTTTTAACCAGCCAAATGAGTTTGAGCGAGGTAAAGAAGGATAGTATTCATGTCTGTCATAGATTGGGATCATCACAAGGCAAAGCCAGACCAATCCTAGTGAGACTGTATACCTCCGAGCACCGTCACTTAAGACCAATGATTCCCGTGCCCTTAAACTCCGTTCACTTTTATCCTCCATTAATCTTGAAATTTTACCTCTTTCTGCGACCCATAACTTCCCAAATTGCACGCCTTCTCTTCTTGACCTAATGATTGTTTCTTCGCCTCACAATGTTGCTGAGTTTGGGCAGCTCACTGCAACCTTTTCGTATCACGATCTTGTCTATCTCTCCTATCGTATCCGACCACCTAAACGTAAACCACGATTTTGCGTTCTACGAAGTTTTAACAGCATGGATCTGGAGGCTTTGAGACGCGACGCTGGTGATATTGATTGGACTCCTGTTTTCGAAAGCGATAGTATTGATGATAAGGTGAACTGCTTCAATGCCAAGATATTGAATTTATATGACGTACATGCTCCTCGCCGGCGAATTAAAATCAAGCATAATCCTGCGCCTTGGATGACGACTGACATCAAGGATGCAATTGCTCATAAGCATAAAGCCAAGAGTAGATACAGACGCAGACCTACGGAACATAACCTCACTCATTTCAAAGCTTCAAGAAACCGCTGCAATCGTCTGTGTCGAGATGCAAAGAGACGCTATTTCCATGAATCTCTCATTGACCGTAATTCCTCAGATGTCTGGAAATTCTTGAAATCTGTTGGTCTTGGCAAATCTCCTACGAATACCTGTAAAGATGTGGACTTGTCCGCTCTTAATAGGCACTTTTCTCTTCCACCTGTGACACTTCCACCAGATGTCAAAGCTTCTACCTTGCATGAGCTCTCTAACTTGCCTTTACCAAATTGTTCTCTTTTCAATTTCAGCCCAGTCTCTGAGGACACTGTTAAAAAATCTCTTCTCTCTATTTCTTCCTCTGCTGTGGGTCATGACAATTTGTGTTCAAGAATGATCATACCTATTATTTATCAATTGCTCCCCATTCTTACCCATATTTTTAATTTCTCTTTATACTCTAATATATTTCCTACAGCCTGGAAACAGGCTCATATAATACCGCTTCCTAAAATTAATAATCCATCTTCCTTATCTCACTTCAGACCTATTTCCATTCTTCCTTTCCTTTCTAAAGTTCTTGAACACATTGTTCATGGCCAAATTTCCGAATTTCTTTCGTCTAATGCTCTTATTTCCACTTTTCAATCCGGTTTCCGTGCTGGACATAGTACGGTCACTGCACTCCTGAAGGTCACTGACGATATCCGCTGGGCTATGGACAACAAATCTCTTACGCTGTTAGTTTTACTTGACTTTAGTTGTGCGTTCAACTCAGTGGATTTCGACATACTTCTTGGGATCCTTCAATCTTTTAACTTTTCTTCCTCTGTGTTAGCCTGGTTAGACTCATATCTTCGAGGTCGCTCTCAGTGTATCCGTCAAGAAGAGATCTTTTCTGATTGGTGTGATCTCACTGCGGGTGTTCCTCAGGGTGGCGTTCTCTCTCCTCACCTTTTCTCTATCTTCATTAACACTGTCACTAAGGTTATTGACTGTAACTTCCATCTCTACGCAGACGATTTGCAGCTTTATCGACATTTCCCACTGGCCGATGCGGATTTAGTTGTCAATGCCATGAATCGTGACCTGGAAAGAATCAATGAATGGGCTAAGTCTTTCGGCTTACTGATCAACCCTTCTAAGTCCCAGGCCATGATCATAGGCAGTAGACACTTTCGTGCAGCACTCAATATTTCATCATTAACACCGCTATCCCTTGGTGGCACGGTCATTAAATATTCTGATGCCGCTCGGAACCTTGGTGTGTATATTGACAGCAATCTTTCTTGGCAGGCTCAGGTGAGTGAGGTTAGTCGTAAGGTACATTTTTCTTTTCACTCTCTTAAATCTTTACAAACTTTCTTGCCTTTTAAAACTAAGGTATACCTAGCTCAAACTCTGATTCAGCCAATCATCGATTACGCCGATGCCTGTTATCTGGATGCCACTGAGGAGCTCTTGAATAAGCTCGAGCGCTTGCAAAACCTTTGCATTCGTTTCGTTTTTGGGCTAAGAAAGTACGACCATGTTACTCAATTCCGAAAGGATCTCAAATGGCTCCCTATTCGTCTTCGCAGGAACACTCGAATATTATGTCTCCTCTTCAACATCCTTCATAACCCTGCTTATCCTTCCTACCTACGCGAGCGTTTTTCCTTTACCCGTCCTCCTGATGCTCTGTGCAGATCCCATCTTAAGCATCACCTCAATTTTCCATCCCATAAAACTGACTTTTTTTCCTACTCCTTCTCCGTTCATGCAGTACGTTTGTGGAACTCACTTCCACCTAAAATACTTGACTCTAAAACTGTCTCCGTTTTTAAAAAACAAGTCAAAGATTATTACCTCTCCTCTGTAATTTAATATATTTATGTATTAGGTTTATTTTAAAACATGTATTGTATAAATATATTTTATATGTTTATTTTATAATAAGTATGTTTATATTTTATTCATTTTTTTTTTTTTGTACACTGTGTCTACGTTTTGTTGTCTATCTCTCTTCTGTCGCTGGTCTGCTGGAAGAGATTTCTTAATGAAATAAGCAGTGCCTTTGTGCTCTTTTATCTTAATGTTATTTCTTGTTTTTGTATGTTCTGTGTACATAAATAAATAAATAAATAAAGATTTTTTTCTTTAATTTTTGTATGTTTGTAATGAGTACCCAAACTCAAAAACTACTGGACCGATTTGAAAAATATTTATTCTGGTGTTTGAGTTTTTACAGTGACAGATACTTCAACGGAAGAACACGTATACAAAAAAAAGGAAAAAATAATAATTATAGATCATAAAAAAATTCACCCACACCGGGAATATACTTAGAAGACTGGCAGTATTGCCACATTGTACAGCAATTTTTTTAGTGCAAATTCAGTGTTTTCACGTTTAGGTTGATTATGTTTTATGTTCATACTAAATCCAAATAAAAAAGTTTGGCAATGAAGTCTCATCATTACCCTTGAACGTTAAAAACAAAAAACACCAACATTTTCTTTTAAATTCCACACGAAAATTCTTACGACACTTTTATTTTTAAACTTCTGAAATTAAGCGACCTACCCACTAATAAAAATAAAATAACAACGACAGGCCTTTCAAAAGTTTGATAAAAAAATATTTCAAGGAGTTCTGAAGTGATTACAGAGATTAAACTAACTCCACGGGGCAACTTGCGTTATTATTTATGTGGGCACAGCCCTGATAAATGAAAAGGGTGAAATCGCCTATTCGTGACCACAAAATGAAACAAAGAGGAAACGCGGGGAAATAACGCAATCAAATTAAAACACTTGAAACTCGCATTTGAATTTATATTAGGTTTTGTGTTAGCTATTGTTTTTTTATTGACCTTTGTTTGTAACTCTAATTCATAGTTTCGAAAATATTCATAAAGAAATTAGCGCAGTAGCTGAACAGTTAGTTGCTAGCCTGAGTGTTGCGAAATCGATTACCACATGGAATTTAATATTTGTATGACCTATTATATTTTTCTGGTTCTGGTTGTGTGTATAATTAAGTATGTGAGTTTAAATCTTTTAATGCAGTCCCAGTCACAGTAAAAAATAAATTGAATGAGGGACAAACTTTAAAAAAAATCTATAAGTGCAACTTAAGAGAGTTCAAAGGAAATAAAATATCTTCAGAGAATGAGAAAATACCTTGCGATAGCATCTTTTCATCTCATTCTGCTTTCAAATATAAAATTGAGTAAAAATTCTTCATTTTCATAAAAATTCTAAAGCCAGTTTAACAATGCTTTTGTTAGGTAATCTCACTATCGTTTCGTTCTGAAACGAATAAAAACTGTCAAGCAAGCTATGTCTCTGGGCAATACTAATAAAATTAGCTTTTTATTTCATCGTCTTTTTATTATACACAGGGGTTTAGAAAGCATGGTTGGCCCATTGGTAAAATAGTTGGTAAAATCGTCAAACGAGTTCTACCGCCGGTGGAGCGAGAGGGATTGTGAGACTCTTACTAACTATAAATCCACCCTGATCCTTCCATTGTCCTTTGCATTCCAGGGCCACGATTCCTTGCAACTGTGTATGCGATCCCGCGATCTCGCATGGAACAACAATTTGTATGGCCATAGTTGTTACTGGCTGTTTTCGTCTGTGATTTTAAATGTACAATCGACAAAGTTGAATCATGACCCACTTTGACAATAAATCGTTTGAATCCTTCAAATTGACAAATATCAAAGTCGTTCCATGGATATGTATATGTGGACCTAATTGTATTTGAAAGTCTGTAAGAAAATAAGCTTATGGTGGGTCATGATTCAACTTTGTCGACTGTACATACGAGTACCTACGACTAAGAAATAAATTAATCTGAGTTAAAAAAAAAAAAACGATATATTCGGATATTTGGCGAATAACCAGAGCCACCGACACAGCTCATAAAATTTGCAAGTTAAAGTGGCAATGGGCAGGCCACATCGCTCGTAGGACTGACAACCGATGGGGAAGAAAAGTTCTCGAGTAGCGACCACGGACCGGAAGACGCAGCGTAGGTAGGCCTCCAACTGGTGGACCGACGACATCGTGAGGGTCGCGGGCAACCGATGGATGCAAGTGGCGAATTGTCGTTCGGCGTATCATGCGGGCCCAGTGCGGGTTGGTAGATGTCACATGTCTTCGAATTTTTGGTTCTAGGACATGACGGTTTCCTTACGATATTTTACTTTCATCGTTTTGAGAGCAGTAGTGATGCAATAAATTACAAAAGAGCGAATGAGGGTTCGTACCCACGACCTACAACTCGTAAGTCGCGGCCGATACATCTGGGATACCATTGCACTCGTCAAGCATCGTGTCTTCCTCAATTTTAGTTTACGTAACAAAATTTAAGTGTCAGATTTTTTTTTATATAATTAACTGACGTATAAATTACATTTTTTCAGCCATCTTGCCAATTCTAACATAGGTAATTAGCAATATACAATTGACTAACAAAAGAAAAACTTGTATCTTCTTCAGGGAATAAAAACAGAAACGTAATTATGTTTCATTTCGTTCCAACTTTTAATTAAGTACAATTGTTGTAATAATATTGCGAACTATAATGAAGGCTTTGAACAGTAATTAGATGTCGCCAGTTTAATTGGACGATAGAAATTAAATGCTCAAACAAATCCTGACAAGTCTGTAACCAGCCTTATCATTATCTCGAAGTCTCGAGAAATAACTAGGTAGTTATTAAAAAATCTCGCGCACGAAGGGTTCCGTACCATTATAGCTTTAAAATTGTATGGGTGCCACCCTAAACAATTGTTTTATTTTAATTTATTTATTTATAAAGTAAATATATTATTGAATATTCTGTGAATATTTCAAGCGTCTACGTGTTGTCGTTATGAATATCGAGAAAAATCGAGCAAAAAATTTTTTTTCGTATGTTTTTTGTATGTAGGTATGTTTTTTTTTTGTATTTATTGTTACAGCGGCAACATATTATATACATCGGTTGTGAATTAAACTGTTTAACTATCACTGTTCAGTACAGTCTGGTGACATATGGACAGAGAGAGAGACAGACAGTCAGCGAAGTAGAGCGTATTAAAAGGGTCCAGTTTTACCGTTTAGCTACGGAACCCTAGAAATGTCTAGCTTTAACAAGCTCAGCCTTTATAGTACGGATTTGTTATGTACCAGGGTATTTTATGAGTAATTCATCCTGAGCCCTCTAATAATAACAACGACGATATAATACTAGACTCCTAATAACAGGCGACCGATGTCTGCCAACACATTAGGCAAAAAAAAAACAAAAAACCCGACTGCGTATAAAACTAAAAAGAAAGAAACAAGCCCAGTAGTTTAGAATTCACTCATTCACACTCACAGTCGGGGCCCATTCAAATTATACCAATCAAATCTTCCCAAGGGGCCCCGACTGTGAGTGTGAATGAGTGAATTCTAAACTACTGGGCTTGTTTCTTTCTTTTTAGTTTTATACGCAGTCGGGTTTTTTGTTTTTTTTTAATATTTATTTTATTTTACTATTTTTAGTTTTTGTTAGCATTTATCAGTCCAAAATAAATTGAAACATATAAGTTATATATATTTTGGTAAACCATTTTTAAAATCCTTTAATTTGATACCCCACTTGGTAGAATGTGAGAGATTTAAAAAAAATATTTTTAGTTCGGAACCCTTTGCACACGAGTTCGACTCGCACTTGGCCAGTTTTATGTACCCAGTGACACTCTCACGTTTAAGACGAATCTAACGACAGCTCTCAAGTTAAAATCCATCAAGCCGTTTAGGCTGCAGAGCAACACACAGAAACATACATACATACATACATACATACATACATACATACACTCGAAAAACATAACCCTCCTGGCGCAGTCGGGTAAAAAAGTCTTATATTCGTCGAATTTCGACCAATCCTGTGAGCCGTAAACATACGTTGAGACAGAACAGACCTTGAGTTAGCCAATCACAACGCAGTACCCCGTCCCCCTCGCTTACGTAGTACCTCAGCGAGTTGGCAGAATAATTTTTGTTCCTTAGATCGTGCATGCGTAGTCTAGTATTATATCGTCGTTGAATAATAATTTGTTGTATTTTTTATTACTGGCTGGTAGAAAGAATATTCTGGTCTGTCATTTTTATGATAGAAAAACAAAAGGCGGTCATTTGTCACTTGTAAATGTAAAATACTTTATTTTTCTTATTTTTATTGGTAACTGAGCTGATTACACACGCACACTAGAGCCTTGTCCAGTGTCGTGGGTGCGTTTACAAACATAGACCCTGACACTGACAAATACAAACACCCAGACTCGGAACAACTATTTTCAGATCATACAAATAGTTGTTCCGTATTCATGTATTTCACAAACACACACACATAACACGTTTGGATGTTTTAAGACTGCTTTGCGTCCGTTACGTCACCGTCCAGGTCCAGTTGAAAACCAGCGTCGAGCACTAGCTGCTCGACAATTTGCTGAACTGGACCTATTTGATGTAGCCGTGGGACACACAATGTAATCTTTGATTTTTCGTTGTTGTTTTTAATTTGCGATAGGTATAATAATATTCCTTTGTTATAATGTTCTTTTTTATTATTTATTTTGCTTGTTTGTTGTGTGTACGGGCTCTCAAATAAACGGCGGGGCTAGAACCCTCGACACGCTACGCAGCTGTAGAACACTCAGCCGCTGCGCCAACTATTGCGTCATTTTCTGACGGTTGTGTTTGTATAGGTATGTTTGTGTATCCTTCCTTCACAGGAGCAAGTTGACGGAGCCCGGCCTTGCGGGGCTCCTACTTCTGCGTGATTTAATAAAAGACCCCGCCATCCACTTCTAACCTAGATTGTCCGAGTCGGGTTGCTAGCAAGTCCCGAAGTTAGACCTAGTTCTAACCGGCTAATCCTAGTTCTAACCAAAGATAAGTAGAAATAGAAATAGAAATAGAAATCATTTATTTGCTAAAAATGTAGGTGTACAAATAAGGTGTTAAATAGTAAATAGTCCCGTTACATTTTACCTTGCGGCATGCAAACATATTCAGAGAACAGATATTAATTAAAATGTAAGTGCACAGTCGCACTAATACAAAATTAATAAATTCCAAACTAAATTACAGAAGAGAATAATCCAAACATAATAAATTAAAATTTTCAATAACAATTATCATGCTATTAACAATATTATAAAACAAACTAAATTAAGAAAATTACAACAAGAATCAATAAATTATTAATTATGACAACAGACTGATATATATTAATTTAAATTATCGTTTAAGAAATCTTTTACAGTGTAGTAACATTTGTTTATTAACAGTTTAGTTAACTGTTTTTTAAACATTTTTATGGGTAGGTCTTTAATATTTTGAGGCAGTTTGTTATACACAATAGGACCCATGGACAAAATATTATTTTTTAATAGGGCTGTTTTATGCCCACCTGTGTACAATAAATTTTTATATTGGGATCGTATTGGTCCTGTACGTTGTCTTATATCAACCATTGACGTGAATAAATTCTTGTTGGTTTTAACGAATATGGCTATTTCAAGTATATAAAGACTGGGTAAGGTTAAAATTTTTAAGGACTTAAACACTGGTTGACAGCTTTCTGTAGTCTTTAGGCCTGTCATTGATCTGATGCAACATTTTTGGGCTTTAAATATCCTTTCTCTCTCACTGCAATTACCCCAGAATATGACACCGAATCTTAATACAGAAGCAACTAAACCATGATAAGCTATCACTAACGTATTTATGTTTACTTTTTTGGACAAGTTATATAAAATAAAGGCAGTTTTACTTAATTTTTTGCACACATGCTCTGCATGAGGTTTCCAAGTTAATTTACTGTCGATTTGAACACCTAAAAATCTTGCTACTGAAGTTGTGTCTATGGTTTGGTTGTGTAGGGCGCGGGCCACATAGAAAAGACGTAAGACGCAGACGGGTCGGAGACATATGTCTCTTCGGCGTCTCTTTCATACAAAATGTATAGAAGCGTCGCGACGTAAAACACACAGAATAGACAGAGCGTGGACGCGACTATCATACATTTTCGGACGTCCACGACGCGTCCTCGTCTTACGTCTTTTCTATGGGGCCCGCGCCTTAGATACACCTAGGTTTAACCGCATGTGGTCGGTTACACCTAGATTTAGCCGGTTAAACCTAGGTGTAACCGCACTTCGGGCTTTCACCATAATAATATATACTTTCACAAGTCATAGCACTTGCGCAGAATTGGTAGAGCTGCTGATTTGAGGAAAATTAAAACTACTGTCCTACCGTTTATAATTTTGAGTTTTGGTAGCTGGTGATTAAAGATACTTATCCCATGTAATAGAGGGCGAGGCTATTTACATCAACTACACAGACAAGTGGTTTGTATTGAGAGATTCACTGTAGGAAAACCCAATGGCACTGATGTTTAACCTGGAACTCGAACTGAAAACCACAAGCTCAAGACATTCTTGCGACGACTGTTCCAATGAGTGAGTAAAGTTAAATGAAGTGGTTAACCGAATTAATCCCAAACGTAAATAAGTAATTTACCTGAAATACTTGTTGCAAATAGTTTTGTTTCACTCAAACTTTCTAACAAAATCATGAGGGAATAACTCCGGACCGGAACAGCTTTCAAATGGAGGAAGAATTTTTGAAATCGGTCCAGTGATTTCGGAACTTGTTCAATACAAACAAACAATCATCTACACAACCCTGTAACTTGGTAATTTGAAAACCTTTGGTCTGAATCGAAGACTGCTTTGTTGGACTTACGAACTTCTGGCTTTGGTTTATTTGAGTTTTTATTATCGGTCTGCTAAAGAACACAAGATACAGGTGGACGTTGTTGGGGCTAGAGCAGGGCAAATATTTTCTGTTTTAAAAAGAGCAAGTTTTATTATTTCTAGGCTCTATTTCAAATGTAACATTTTGCAGCTACAACTCCATAAACAACAAAAAAATATCATAATCACATAATTGTCCTTTTATTTTTTCTCGAACCACCAAAAATAATAAACATTAATTTCTACTTAATTTTTGTTAGTAAACAGTATTAAACAGAGTGTATTAAAAAAACACTTAGAAGCATACTTAAGACGGCGCTACAAGCGAAATCTTCAATTTTGGATTGGATTTTTAGAGTACTAAATCGTGTTTAATTCGAAAAAAAAGTATATGTTGGGAAACTTCATTATATTTGCGAGGGCAGAGTCAAACAGAAAACATAAAAAGACAAAATTTTCTCGATAGAAAACGATCACAAAGTTACCTCTAATTTTCACGTTTTTTTGATTTCGTTCTATTTTGGTTCGTCCTACAGAAATATAAATTAGATCAATATGAACACAATTACGTAGCCGAGGGCCGTGTATGGCACTTTTTTGAAATATTGTTTATAATAAAAGTTATCATTGTTCTTAGCATTCGGCGCTTACGACGTTTTTAAACCGTGTAGAATGCTATTTTCCATTTCGTGTCACACTAGAATCTGCGTCACGAGTGAAGGTCTGCGGAATCTCGTGGTACTAAATTTTTTTAATGCAATTTGATGTAATGACATAGACACTAGCGCCGCGTCAAAACGACTTCAGTCGCGGCTCGGGTTCTAGTTTCAGGCATCATTTTGTTTCACCTGCCAGTCGGCGCCGCTCTATTGAGACGGGAGGACTATGACAGTTTGCTCCGCGCCCGGCGGCTATTAAAATAATAATATTTTCGTTGATATAATCAGAGAAACAACACATAATACAACAAAAACACGAGAACTACAATATTTAAAGACTGAAATAATTTCAAATAGCCGAAGACCATTTTTTTGAAATTTCTTTTGCCACATGCGCGCAAAATATACAGTTAGTCAATTGTACTGCTGGTCGAGTATTTTTCAGCACGACGTCCGCTTGTTTCAGATTATTATTTTTTTATAGATCTCTTCATTTTACATACTTATAAAAAGAAACATAGTGAGGTACAGATTACTATTTGATAAAAAATGGAAAATAAATTAAAAGTTAATTTATCACATTTTGATATATTATCACAAATAATGTATGTACGAAATATACTCCTAGGTATTTCAATAAGGTCGAAAATAGCTTGAACCTTTTTTTACCTAGCTATCGTCAAGCAATTTAAAAAAACCGGTTCAAGCGATTTTCGACCTTATTGACATTTTAAATTTAGTTTGTTTTTCTCACATTCTCGTTAGCTGACATTGTTCCTTCATTAAAATCCGGTGTTTGCATTAATTTCAATAAAGTCGAAAATCGCTTGAAGGTTGGAAAACATTTGCTTAACGATAGCAAGTTAAAAAAACAGGTTTGTTTGTTTTTCTTACATTCTCATTCGCTAACATTGCTCCTTCATTACAATCAGGTGTTTGCTCAAATGTCAATAAGATCGAAAATCGCTTGAATCTTATTTTTAACTTGCTATCGTTGTCCCTTGACACCTTTCAAGTTTTAATCGTATTTTGGTTTAAAATAAAATGAATAACACTTTTTTTTACGAGTGTACATGCGCGAACGTTCGCAAAGGCTAACTTCACTATCGCCTCTCTCGTGAATCGTACAGCACGTGCGGCAAAGCAGACCGTGGGCGGAGAGTGGACGAAGATACGTAAGTTAGCGAACGGAGAGCCGTAAGCGAGGGTACGGAAAGCCGACCACTAGTCGACCACGCACTGCACCGCGGTTCGTGAGCTTGTCCGAGGCGATGCGATTACGTTACGATTCCAATTAGTGTGCGTTGCAGTAAGGAGTTTCATACAAATAATACTGAACGGCTTGAGTTGATACGGTGACGATCCCTTTCCGTTTTGATAAGGGTGTTGCGACCCTAAATCTGCTCTTTCAACAGCGTTTGGGCGTACACATAAACACGTTACGACGACGCAACGTGGCACTGCACGTTGCGTCGCCGTCGTCGTAACGTGCTACATTGCACGGCACGTAAAATCTTGGACTCATTGGACCACGGATTTTCTTTGTATCTGTTTCTGCTTTATCCGTCTTCATAATATTAGCAGTAGGAGAACACATCTAGTATGGTCCATTTCTCGAAACTAACTGGGGCAATTCTAAAAATCCGACACAGTCAATATGACGTCGTTCAACGTGGCACGTTGCGTCGTCCTGACGTGATTACTTACGTTGCTCGACGTCGATTTCCACGTCACGGCTCGTTACAACGACGCAACGTGCAGCGCCACGTTGCGTCGTCGTAACGTGTTTATGTGTTTGAGCCCTTTCCTGGTGAAACTCGGTAGAAAAAAATGCTATGATTAACTTATTTCTTAATTTCGCCGAGAACTATCTATTGAGGATATTTTCATGTGTGAAGGCGAGCTCTAACCATGGTACCCAGACTCCACAGACGCCTGCCATTCTCTTTTACTTTGTAAATAAGATTCGATATTAGGTAGAAGTTTTGGTTCCTATAGATAGCGCACACGCGATATATTGCTTGATTCTAATGCCGTTTGCAGAGTACAAAGGTAGAGAAAAACATGCAATATGTGTTTTTAATGAATACTTCCTACATCATTCACAACAAATGAAACATTTTTAAAACAAAAAACATAACAATTACAATCACGAAATTACAATGAAAATGAATTAAATGAATGAAATGAAAAATGCAGAACTACTGCGTGCGATGGTACCGTGCGGCGGTACATACTTATTACAAGAACAGAGGCCGAGTCACATACTTGGCATACTGTAATAATATTAGGTGCACTGTGGCACTGCAGTTGTTTTGTTTTTAGGGTTCCGTAGTCAACAAGGAACCCTTATAGTTTCGCCATGTCCGTCCGTCCGTCCGTCCGTCCGTCCGTCCGTCTGTCCGCAGTTTAGCTCAGAGACGCACAGTACTAGAGAGCTGTAATTTGGTGTAAATATACGGATTTGTTGTGCCAAAAAAGTGGTAAAATAAAATCTCGTAAAATATTTTTTTTAAGGGTACCTCTAGTACTTACACGTAAAGTGAGGATTTTTTTTTTCTCGCGTACCCCTTAGTGTGGGGTATCATTAAATAGGCCTTTAAAAAATAATGATAGTTTCCATTAACAGTTTTTTGATAAAAAAATTCATTTGTGAAATATTAAGCTTTAAAGTGCTAAATTTTGCTCGATTCGAGTGTCCCCCCCCTCTACCAGCTAAACGGTTATGTTTGGGGGTGTGAAAAAATTCACAATAGTAGCATATATAACGAAGTTTAAAAGAAAATTATCATGACTAAGTAGGCTTTACAACTTTACGAGTAATAGTCGACCAACTTATAAAATGTACTTGAATAATATGTTTTCTTAAACAAAATGTATCGGAGAACATGCTCTTCAACTGCAAATGTAAGTTTGTCAACTTTATTTTACAGCTTTAATAGGTATGTTTTTACGGTATGTTTTTTGGGGATAGGTAGGTTTTTATCGTCAACTATTTTTAACTAACTTCAAAAAAAGGAGGAGGTTCTAAATTCGTCGTAATCTTTTTTCTTATGTATTTTTCCTGATTTCTCAAAGACTCCTGCACCGATTTTGAAAATTCTTCTTTTTAAAATTAAATTCAGCGAATCAGTTTAATTAGTTTTTTGATGGGCAACTACGGAACCCTACACTGTGCGTGGCCCGACACGCACTTGGCCGGTTTTTTCAAAGAAGTTTTGCAGAGCGCGTCGTCACAGCGCCCGTGGTTGTTATTGGTACTAGAGCAGAGGCATGTGAGACGCGAGGGTGAAATCTGATTTTTTCCTGGCATTATACCCGCTCTTAAGCCTACGTTTTTCCCACTATCTTTTAATGTTATATCTGACGCCTAAGAGAAGTTAATCCCCAAGATAAGTTTCTAGAGTTGTGTGGCGACGTTAAAGATCTTTGACAGAGAGGTAAGAATACCAAGAGACCTTGATCTTCACCTTGAAAGTTTTTTACCTCTCGCACAATAAAATCGCATAATATTGTTTGTTTTCCTTAAGCATGGACAGAAGTTTATGTTCTGTGAAAACATCAATATTCGCTTGCTTGTTTTTTTTTTATAACGTTGCACGTTGAACGTTGCCTCGCGCTAGGAATTTCCACTGTTTTTCACCCGCGTTGGGTGCATTTTACAAACATTTAAACTGACTAGCTTTTGCCTGTGGCTTCGCCTGCTCACTACCACTTATTGCCTGTCACTCCAGGCCGAAGCAGCTTTCAACTGGAGAAAGAATTTTTGAAATCAGTTCAGTCGTTTTGGGGCATAGTTCAATACAAACAAACAATCAAAGTATTCATGTTTATCTTTGTAAATACACATGAATACTCAGACCCGGTACAGCTATTTGTAGCTGGGGATGAGCGATTGACTACTGCGCTGCGCGATGTTCGATTCCCGCACTGAACAAAATTAAATATGTGTGTGATCAACAAGTTCTTCCGTCGGATTTGGGTGTCTATATTTGTTTGGGTATACATATATTAAGTAAGCTAAGTAAAGTTTGAACAAGTTCCAAAAAGTCCCGAGGAGCCGCCGAGATGTTTATGGTTAAACCAAAGAAAACACACGCTCAGGACGAGAGGTTTTAATAATTTTCATACAAGGAAGGTCTTGTTTCTGAAGAAAATCTTAACACCGCGATATAGGATTTCAGCCTGAAAGAACAACGCCATCTATCGAGGCTAAGGTAACTACTTTAAGACATAACATAAACACACCCACGATACAGGAGATATTCATAGTGTGGGGGGGGGGAACATTAAAAAATTAATAAACAATTTCATTTGTTTTGATTTGGTTTGGATAGCCGCGCTCCGTGGATATTTGAAAGACGACGCTTATATCATTGAGAAAGAAGCATGGCAGATGATGATGATGATTTACAATTATTTATACAAAAAAAGATACGTAACATGACCTGCTAATCGAACCTTTGACTTTCGTACCCAATCATAATCATATCAAATTCACATACGCAAATATCTGTATACCAAAAATAAATTTTAATTTATCATGTTCTGAAATTCTGCCTCTTACATTTCGTTTAGAATTAATCTGTCGCGACATGTGTCAATAACAGCAGCAGAAATTCGTTTTGTAACGATACTGGCATGAAATATTTTCATTTCAATTTTAGCAAATGTTTACATCCAAAATAAAAAGCGCTTTTACGGGGTTAAATATACTGTGTACTCTCAAAAATAGGTTTCTAAAAACTGTTTCATAGTAAAGTGATTAACGATTTTAGTTGGAAAAAGTTGTTCTGTTTTTAACACAGGAGCTTTTTAGTAAAAAAAAAAACATTGAAATGAAGTTATTTTACAATGCAGGCTAAAAGTAATAATAACAGAACTGAACAAGACATTTTTTTACGTGTTAAAATCTTCCAATGAATCCTCCCACCCAGGGCAGAACGGGAGGGACTGTCAGACATGTACTGACTAAAATCGACGGTGTCCTTCAATAGCCCTTTACGTTCTGGGGCCACGGTTACCTAATAAGACAGTCCCATGACCCCGGCAGGCTTCGGCTATCTAAGAAGGGCCCCGTCACATTAGACATAACATGACGAGAACCTCAAGCTGCAAAAAGATTAACAAATCTAGTATCTTGATTTGGCTCGCGAGGTTGTCGATATGTGGAATGTGGATTTCAGCGATCGTTGTGCCGATAGTCTTTTGGGCCCATGGCTAAAGCGCCAAGAGCCTCGACCAACATCCAAGGAGGCTCTTGCTTGGCAGCTAGATCAGGAGCCTGATTTATAAAGCAGTTCTTCTGGACGCGGCACGCTTTGTTAGCAGGTTCCTTTCTCTGGAGCCGTGATCGCTGGTAGCTTGGACCCTGTTCCCGATATACGACAAATTCTTAGTGTTAAAGATATTTAAAAAGAGCATGATGATTATTTTATCCATGCAGTCGCTATCTAATGTGTCACTCAAGCTCATAACCAAGTAGTTTGACCTTTTAAAATTGTTGCATCGAATATAAAACTCGTTATGAACGATGACAGAACCATACCCGACACATGTCAATTTATAACGGTTGAGCCCTACTACCACGCCGGTGAGTCAGCGTAAACTTTAAATTGAACCCAAAAATAGCACCCAACCAACCCTTTGTGCAATCATTTCTTTGTATTAATGTATTCTATTGTTAAAACCACAATAGAGACAGGACCTTGAACCTTTTTCATTCAAAGAATAAGATAACGTGGATTTTAGAATTATAAAAGTACTTCAGGATTTTTGTAGACCTGGGTCAAGACTATCTAAATATAAAACATTGATAACCAATGCTGATACGCGTATTCGTAAAGAAACAGTTTTACAATCGAAAGTAATGTTCAATGAAAGTATTCCGCTACGAAAGTGCGTAGCTGGCACGGCGTAGCACACGGCGTAACAGCAACGCCGTAGCCGATCATACTTCTTTATCGAACATCGACTCTCTTGATGTATTTTTTTATGAAATATTCGCAACCTGTATATTTTGGTTACCTATCATAAGATCGAAAACCGTTTGACCGAATTTCATTTGACCGAAAACTTTTCAACTATTTTCATTTGGTTTTTTTTTACTTCATCGAAGTAACGTTTGCCACTGTTTCAGTTAACCTATTATCTATTCGTTTTTTTTCGTTACTCCAACACATCATTTGGCCGAACAACTTTTTACCGATGTTACACTTACTCGAAACGACGGTTGTTCGAAGTATTATTTTTCCAAACATTCAGTATACCACTGTTTTAATTGCCATATTTTCATTTCACCACACGCTTAGAAAGGAGAATGCCCATATCTGGGCCTAGGCGTTACAGTCAATTATTGTATTGCAAAATTATCGTCATTTTATCATGTAACGAAAACACAAAAAAGAAAAAAAAATACAGTTGTAAAACTGTGAAAAATGCATTTTATTGTATTAGTACAAACTCTCACTAGCTAAGTATGGATACGTGGCTAAAAAGACATTGTGTCAGGTTTGAAAATATTATGTCAAGTATTTTTTCATTTGTTTGTTAAAGGTGAACGCAGACCTAGCCGCACCGCAGTCTCCGCAGTCCCCGCATTACGAATTCTTTGTATGAAGTTCTATGAAACCTCGCACACTCACCCGCATCGCAGTAGCCGCAGAAGCGGTAAGAAAACGATGACTGCGGGGACTGCGGAGACTGCGGTGCGGCTAGGTCTGCGTTCACCTTAAACATGAACTTATACTCGACGTCAATTCATTCGCTTTGTTGTCATTTGTTGTGCTTGCGCCGGTGAATGTGTTCATGTTGAAGCTCTCTAACTGAAAGGCAAGCAATCTTGCAATATTATTGTTATTGTATTGTTGGCAGGCGCACAGTAGGGTGTTATGCACGCATTATGTCTATAGATGGTATTTGAGTTGAGCTAGATATCAAGACCACATAATCACCTCCTTCATACTTTCTTGACAATATATTACTTAGTTGTGTAAGAAGATGATTAAATGACAAAATACATTAAATATAGAAAAACTGTGTTCCTTTTTATTTTCAGTCCCGGTAGGCACCTAAGTGTTGCTAAGTTATGTGTACATTAACTGTACGGTATAGACTTTTATACTCTTAGCCAGACCATTGCAAACACAATATCATAAACCTTATTAATAAAAATGTTTACAATTAATCTTTGACATTATTGCAATCTTATTAGTGTATTTTTGAAAACATGATCTAGGTAGATACATACTCCAAAAATATCAGGTTTCTGTTATAATTACATGTAAAGCGATTACCAGTAACTGTAATTGTATAACAAACCAGTTAAATAAGAATGATTTCTGATTTAATTGTATTGTTGCTTGTCATTTAATCCATTTTCTAACCTCACTTTAGCCATACTTTCAAATTCAAAAATCTCAGAATACAAACTGTCAATTTCATTGAAATTAAGTGACATAATACTAGGTGTACTTACGTAAAAAATAACACCAATTTCATGACTGTAACATGTAGGCCCCAAGATATAGGGAAAGTGGGCTTTCTCCTTTGTGCACACTAATTATTGTTGATCATTTTTTTGCAGGCGCGGTTGAAAATGTAGGTAGACAATACAAAATAATTGTGCAAATGTCATATATGATATAACTCTGACGGGCATTGTATTATCATTAATGACATTTGCTGTTAACTACACAGTTGGACTATTAGGGATGTTCTGGCTAGCACGTGTGTTCGAATCTTCTTGCGCATTTTGTGTGATTCTTGATACTCTTTTGTGACTTGTTATTGCATTTGTGTAGTTCTTGTGTTTGTAAAAAGGTTTGTATAACAGACATGCAACATGCAAACAAGCACCAAAAAAACATGCAAGCAAGCATGCAGCATGCAAGCAAGCATGTCGCATGCAAGCAAGCATGCAGCATGCAACAAGCAGCAAGCACGCAGCATGCAACGTGCAGCAAACAAGCAGCATTCAAGCAAGCATGCAAAATGCAACAAGCATTGTTTTTGTCATGGCTCAGGCGCTGCGGGGTTTTGGGTGGCCCCACGCGCCTACGCGATTTTAAATTACACTCTAGGGGTAGGGCAGACAAGACTACGTAAAGTCGGCTTTGCAGCATTTCGTTTCCGCCACAATGTTTTGTAGCACAATATATTGAATTTTATGACAGTAATTTAATTTTTCGGTAAAATGTTGTTTCGGTATGGTGAAAATATGGCAAATAAAACATTTGGCAACTGAAAAAAGTTCAAAAGAGGCTTCGGTCAATAGTAAAAAATTATTTTGTTAATCGGCGGAACATACTTCGGTAAAATAATACTTATGGCTAATGAAACTTCGATGAACTGAAAATATGTCAAATAATACATAATATAGCAAAAGAGATGTCGGCCAATAGTTTTCGGTATAATGAAATTCGAACAAACAAAATTCGGTAAATTGATCGGTTCCCGTATATTTTGTATGATTGGTCAGATAGGTACAGGGCCTTGGATGGTTTCATTAATGTTTTAGTTTTATTTCATCATTGCTAATGTCAATAAACATCTTTTCATTATTTCTTTCCTAAACCAATTAGTAAGTTGGTCTATGTACTATGCACAGTTTGAACTATTAACACATACAACGGATTAGTGAGAGGAAAAAATCTCGTTAAAAAATCTCTGAGCGCTCTGCCTATCTGATTGTGATAAAAAAGTAATAAAGAATTTGCAAGCTTTCCTGGATTTATAGAGAGTTTTATTTTAATTGGAATCGCGATATGATTGAAAATATTTCGAGATGCAGTCATGTATGAAATCATCTCGCGTATTATGGGACGATTTAATAAAATCCGAATATCATTTTTAATACGTTTTACACACATGATTTGTAATTTTCAGGTAGTAGTGATTTAAAAATGATGCGGTAAGTATATATCATAATTATGGGCACGCCAAAGTTCACCTAAAATTTCAACTCCGATCATCGGAAACCCGAAAATTGTATTCCTAACATTTTTAATCCTAATGATCACAACTCCTAATTGCACTGTCACTAATATTCGTAATTCCGAATCATTCGACTTCATAATGTCGGTAGCAATAAACATCTATTATACTATTATTTGTTTTCCTATATTTTCTCAACATAACCTTCTTTTACACTATTATTCAAAGTCATATCTTTTTTCTCTAGATTTCTTTTTATTTTGTTGGCATATTAGCACGTATAGGTACTTGAGGAAGTGCTTGCTTCGCACTCACTAATTATATGAATTGGTTTTTTGTTTTTATTAGTTTAAGCGTCTTCTTTAATTTTATTTATAGCGGTGTGTACCTGAAAAGATATCCATAGGTTAGGTTAGGTTAGAACTGTGACTAGCTACGCGCGAGCCGAGCGAGCGAAGCGAGCGGTGCCGCGGCAGCGGCCGGCGAGCGCTACCTAAAAATTTGTCGCGAACGTTTTTCGAAGTATTTTTTTCATAGTGCTCCCAAGACGACACTCTAACTAAACGACTGAGGGCACCCCGACTCGGACAGGTTAGGTTAGAAGGGGATGGCGGGGTCTGAAAGACCCCGCCATCCCCTTCGTGGTTATTTTTTTTTAAACCACCCAGAAGTAGGAGCACCGCGAAGCGGTGCTCCGTCGACTTTTCTGACATTTTACTGGATTTAGTTTGACTAAATCCAGTAAAATGAGTAACTAAAAATATTATCTTACTAATGTTTAGGGATAAAAGCGTTAGGATAAAAAACAGTAGGAGTTTAAATATATTTACAATAACGATATTATTGATAACAATTTTCGGAAAAATGAGTATTATGAACATCGCCGGTAGCACTACAAAAAGTATGAATAAAAACTTTAGGATGAAAAATTTTAGGAAGAGTGATCATTCGGATTACAAATCGTTAGGAAGAACAATTTCGGGTAAACAACTTTAGGTGAGTCAATATGGACCCCATAATTATAGCACACTGGCTTTTCGCCGTAGTTTCACGAGCTGTTCAGCTCCACATTGGCTACTCAGACCAATAGTTTCCTCGCGCGGCAAATGCCTCGCGAGGCTGCTCGCACTGTGCGGACGCACCTTATAGCTTTCCTCGACACTTGACTATCCAAAAAGAATCGTTTTATTTTTCAATTCAAATCAGTAGTAGTAGCTCAGTAGGTTAGCACGTTCAAGCAAACAAACTCTACCGCTTTATAGATTATCCTCATTTTTATTACAATTTAATCTTCACACAAAAATATAATGTCAAACATTTTATTTGTGATTGACCCAAATTGTATACTTGACTTTTACCTTTTAGTACGGTCACCTGGTTACTTACTTAGTCTACGTACTTAGTAAGTAGAGTAAGTAAGTAAAAAAAACTGGACGAGTTCGAGTTGCAATCGCGCACGAAGGTATAAAGGTATAAGGTAGGTACCACTATCTATAAAAACGGCAAAATAATCATGTCTGAGCCCTTTCCACGAGTTTTCACAATTTTACTTTATTCTTTTACGTCGTTCCAGTCTTTACAGCGTTTCTTGTATGGAAAAATGGAACAGCGCCCCTGGTGTACGAAGAAGGAACTAATTTTTTCCTTGAAAGTCAATTGAAAATGTCAAAATTCCAGTTTACTTTACGTCAGACTAACCGAAAACTCATTCTATGGCCTCTGCAGTATGGAAGCCCACATAAATATTTTTATTTATTCTGTTTTTTAGTACTTTTTGTTATAGCGGCAACAGAAATACTCATCATCTGTGAAAATTTAAACTGTCTAACAGGTATCACGGTTCATGAAATACAGCCTGTTAACAGACGGACAACTATACCCTTAGCACGAATTTTCAGTATTTGTGACGTAAAGTAAACTGGAACTTTGACAATTTCAAAGTCACAATTTTCAAGGAAAAAATTAGTTTTTTCTTCGCACACGAGAAGCGCTGTTCCATTTTTTCATACAGAAACGCTGTAAATACTGGAAAGACGCTGTAAAGTAAAAGAGTGAAAACTCGTGCTAAGGGTACTGAGTCTTAGTAGGGTCCCATTTTACCATTAAGGTATGGAATTCTAAAAAAGAAAAAATATTACAACAACTCACGTGGACTTAGAAGTGATATTTGAGGATATAAAGTAATGGAGAGGTAGCTCTTCAGTTATTACCGTAACGGCAGACATCTGTCTCTTTTTATGTTCTTACATTCACATTTTTTTTACCTTAAACGAGCTTTAGCCTACGGCTCCATTCGTGTATTATCCCCACGTAAATATATTACATAAAAAATAAAAGTATCTTATGTCTTTATACAGTACGTCTTATTTCATTCAGAGGTTTTTTTTTGTTGTGTGGTGATGTCCCACCCTCTGGGGTTAGAGCTAATTAAGCCGCCTCTTTGAACTATACGGGCTTCTGGCATGCCTTTCGATGTTCAACGTTTTCCTTCAGCGATCATCACCATCATCATCATCTGCCTAGCCTTTTCCCAACTATATTGGGGTCAGCTTTCAGTCGAACCAGATGCAGCTGGATATCAGTATTTTACATGGAGCGACTGCCTATCGGACCTCCACAACCCAGGGAAATACGATACCCCATGGTAAGACTGGTTGTCAGACTTTTAGAGCTTCTTACTAATAGTAACGACTGCCAAAGATCTACAAATGACAGCTGGGACCAACGGCTTTACGTGCTTTCCGAGGCACGGAGGAAACTCGCTAGGACCGATGATCATCCACAGACCAACCTCGGCAAGCGCGGCTTAACCCGGAAGACGAGCCTGTGCGGCTGTAATTATTTAGCCGCGAGCTCCTCTACCTTCAACGACGTCACTGTTTTTTCCCGCTTGCTCTGTCTCACTCCTGGGCAAAAATCTCCCTCTACTCTTTCCACCTTTTACGACTCGGCCTCCTTCCAGTTTGGGCGGAACCTGCCCAGTTCGACCTGCCTTCTCTACGTAGCCTGCCGCGACTTCGCCTCACTGTTTCAAGGCACAGTTTTATGCTATTTTTGCCCACAGTTTGTCTGACAGCATGCGACAGATATGTCCTAATCAGTCCCATTTAAGTTGGGCAACCTTTAAGCTATTGTTAAACAGACAGGCGAAGCGAATGCGATCCGAAGCGTTTTTATTTGTAACTAGCTTCCGCCCGCGGCTTCGCCCGCGTGGTGTTTTGATAGCCTATGTTCTTTCTCAGGGTCTAAAGATTATCTGTGCCAAATTTCATCAAAATCGGTTGAGAGGTTTAAGCGGGAAAGCGTAACAGACAGACAGACAGACAGAGTTACTTTCGCATTTATAATATTAGTTTGGATGTATGGAATTGTTTGAATCCAGTCACATAGAAAAGCGAAAGCGATCCGATAGGCTGTGACTGGCTTCAAACAATTCCATACATTACAAACAAAAACGTCTCGCTTCGCGTTCGCCACGCCTGTCTGTTTGACAATAGCTTCTGAGCCGTGTCAGCTATATTTGTTTTGGAGCGCAATATTGTGTTTAGTACTCGGACCGTTAATTTCAGTGTTAGTACACTGCATTGCTCGTTGGTAAACCCTGAGTTTGGACTTCTGGATGTCACTTAGAGACCACCAAGTCTGTGCACCATAGGTCAAGACAGGGAGAATACATACTCGTATAAATGTCCATAAGCTTATGTCACTGAAATCTAAGATAAAGTTAAGTACAAATGCATTGAACGAGGTTGGTACTTGTCCGGCTTTGAACTCACGACCTCGTACATGAGAAGTAGTAAACCTATTTTTATATTATTATTAAACAGACAGGCGTGGCGAACACGAAGGGAAGCGTTTTTGTTTGTAATGTATGGAATTGTTTGAAGCCAGTCACATAGACTATCGGATCTCTTTCGCTTTTCTATCTGACTGGATTCAAAAAATTCCATACATTATAAATAAAAACGCTTCGGATCGCATTCGCTTCGCCTGTCTGTTTGACAATAGCTTAAGTCTGACAATCCTCCTTTCTGCTTCGATTTAGGCGGGAGGCGAGAGGACACTAATTTATACATAACAAATTAAGGAAGTTAGTATTAATAAGATTGTAAATATTTATAAACAAAGTAATGTCCAATAGAAAGACAAATATAACTTATACAGTAAATTATTAATGTCATAGTAATTTGAATAATTGTGTTATTTCGCGTTTCTACGGGAAATTCTTTGAAAATTTATACGTAATTATATTTACAGTCCTACTTCCTTCTAATTTTATAAACGTGAAAGTTTGTGTGGATGAATGGATATGTGTTTGTTACTGTTTCACGCAAAAACCACTGCACGGATTTTCGAGTTTTTATCCTGATTTTATGTTCTCGTATGATAATTTTCTAGTTATAGCGGGCTATATGAATAGCCTGTAACTATGCTTCTCAGTACGATATGAAAAAGTTAGCAGCATACAGTTTCTATGTCAATAAATATAAGAGAGAAGAACATAAAATAGTTCACCTGAGCTTCTTATTGTAACCGTCGAGTTGCATCGGGAAACGAAGAAAAATAGGTTAGTGTGTTGTACTGTAGTTGTAACTTATTACTTATGCAGAGCAGTGGTGGCCCAGTGGTATCAGTCCCGACTTACGAGTTGTAGGTCGTGGGTTCGAACCCCGCCAGGTGCATTACTTTATGTAATTTATTTCATCACCACTGCTCCCAAACGGTGAAGGAAAACATCGTGAGGAAACCGACATGTGACTCTGCCCTGGGTGGGAGGACCCATTTGATGCTTATACCACAATAAAAAAATTGTTGACAAACAAGCGTACGTCCCGCCTAATGGAGAACCGTCATTGAAGCCTTTTTTAGCGTGGTAAAATCTTCAAATGAATCCTCCCACCCAGGGCAGGGCAAGAGGGACTGTCAGACTTAAACTGACTAAAATCCATGGTGTCCTTCAATAGCCGTAACGTTCCGGGGTCACGGTACTCGTTAGTTCCGCGCCCAAGCAAGTAACATTTACCACACAATTCAATGTTGTTTCATAGTTGTCATCTAATAAAGGAAAATAATTATAGTTATGCTCATGTCAAATGCGGGGGCTATTTGTAATTTCGGCTATGTATTTTCAGTCAGTCAGTCGTACCTACATTTTAGGTGTTAGGTATAAATTCTGCTAAGCGTCTTACCGTAGCACTCGAGTTGCATCGGGACTCGAAGAGAAATAGGTTACTGTGTTGTACTAAAGTTGTAACGTGTTACTTATGCATGGCTAGCGCACACTCGATAGGTAGGTACTCTAGTTTAGTACCTACTTGTTGAACTAAAACCACATTTGTATGCAAATTGTCTAATGTCGACTTTCAATAATTGTTGTCTCTTTTTTCGGGGAATATAAATGGGGTCCTCTCGCTCAGATTGGAGAGAAAGGGACTGTCAGACTTGTACTAACTATAAAACCCTGTCAGACTTAAAGTGACTAAAACCGTGTCAGACTTGCATTGACTAAAAGCCACCCTGTTTCATTGCCCTTTGTTTATCAAGGCCGTAGTAACCCCTTGAGACATTTTCGTAACCCATGTAGACATTGGAACTTAGAGTCCGATCAATTATGCTTTATGCAACATCAATAATCCGGTCTTAAGTTTATTGCTCTTTCGCATTGCAAAGTTACGACCTCTGTAAAACCCTCCAATTAATTAACCATGCATTTTTCAAGGATCTCAGCGCACAATTAATTTTTTTTTTTTGTTGAAATGTTTGTATCAGCTCTTGATAAGACGACAGAGGTAAGACAGAAAAAAAACAATGATTGAGCATCCTTACCCAGAAGAAGCCTTTTCACTTTAATTTTGAAGAGTTTAGGTGTTTGTATGCGTTCGGAAAAACAGCCGGTCGTATAGGGAATTCCATTCCTTCGCTGTGTTCATTATTAAAGACATTTGGAAACACATTTTACGACTCAAACGAGAGCTTATTTAATGAGTACCACAAACAATATAATACTATAGTTTACGAGCAAGTGCTATTCGTCGCAACAATTATTATCGACTGGAACTAAGTGTTAAAAGTATACAGAAAACTAGATGTCATGTTCTGTATAATAGAGGCTCGGTAACAACATTATTGTATAGCTAGGAACAAACTACATTATGTTTGTTGACATTTGTTGCTAATTGGCGGTGACTAGAACTTACGTGCGGTCTGTAACAACTTTTAGTTGAAATTAACGGTTAGTTTAGTTTATTACTTGCGTGGGATGTTAGAGATGTATTACGACTTCATATTCCCATGTCAATTTCCCTTGTTGTGCCAATAGTGTACAGTTTACTTGAGCAAATCACTAGGGCACATAATAAATTCTGATTTACCTGTAATGATTCCAAACACATAAACAAAAGACGGTTTATATGTGTCAACTGTTTTTGTTTCAGCTGTTCATGTAAATTCACCTCTCATAAAGAGTAAAGGAACGGACCGGAGGCCTTATCATGAGTTTTCAGTTATTCTGACGTAACGTAAACTGCAACTTTGATATTTTCAAATTGACTTTCAAGGAAAAAAATAGTTCCTTCTTCGCACACCAGAGGTGCTGTTCCATTAGTCCATACAAGAAACGCTGTAAACTAGTGAAAACTCGTGATAAGGGTACAGAACGACAAAGTGGATCAAATTAATAACACACAGTTGTTATTTATTAATAACACATATATTATATTATGTTATAATTACATCCGCACAGGCCGATCTTCCGGGTTAAGCCGCGCTTGCCGAGGTTGGTCTGTGGATGGGTGACCATCTATCATAGCGAGTTTCCTCCGTGCCTCGGAAAGCACGTAAAGCCGTTGGTCCCGGCTGTCATTTGTAGGTCTTTGACAGTCGTTACTCCTAGTCAGAAGCTCTAAAGTCTGACAACCAGTCTTACCATGGGGTATCGTATTACCCAGTTACTGGGTTGTGGAGGTTCGACAGGCAGTCGCTCCATGTAAAATACTGATATCCAGCTGAATCTGGTTTGACTGGAAGCCGACCCCAATATAGTTGGGAAAAGGCTAGGCAGATGATGATGATACGTATATTACATTATGTTCAAATTTTTCAATATATTAAAACGCTGACTAGGACTACTTAGCTATTTCGAAACAAAATTGGAACTACAACCCACAATTAGAAAATGTCATAATTTTAACACCAAATTCTCGACTAGCGACGCCATCATCGGAATAGATAAGTTAGTCAGTCTGTACATAATTATGAATGTTTTTTTTTTTTTCAAATAATAAAATCATTATTAAAGCCAAAACTATAAAAAAAAATCAGCCAGTATAATTATAAGTCAATTGAAAAGTACAAAACCTACACCTACTTTTATTTGCTGGTAAAAATAATCCAATTCTGTATTATTAGAATATTCAATACAATTTGTATTTCAATCCCTTGATTGACACTAATATTCGTATCCACGCAATATCAAAGAGTACTTAGTCGTCTCCTGAGACCTTTCTGGCCTTTAAAAGCGTTCTGAAATAAGAATTACTTTCATAATAATCTTTAGAACCCTTTAAATTTAGAACGACTGACGATTATAACGTAATAATATCAAAGTATTCGTCTTTATTTAAGAATAGATTGCTAGAACAATAAATAAACATTTGTATATTTTGGACAACAAAGAATCCCCAAATACATTGGCTCATTCAGTATTTATTATAAATACAAATGAGAGGAAAAAGATCACAGAGTAATATGAACCTATCTATTTCTTCGTTTACTGAATTATTTATATTTTCTGTTATCATTAGGTAGTTGACAAAAAAATAATGACCAATCATAATGTTTTTTGACATTACATTGTGTCAGGCTATGTTAAACATGGTTTCATACTTTTTCGCCTATTCTCCTTAAACTTTGAAGTAGTACCTAATAAGTAATTGATAATATTAGAAAACAATTGACAATTGAAAAAAAAAGGTTTAAAAACAAATAACATCCACATTTATGTCACTAGATGGAGGGTCCATCTAGTGACATAAATGTGGTAAAATGTAGAATAATAGTTATTAAGAGGATCGTCTACCGAGCGCTCGTCAATACTAAAAAAGAAAACGTTTTCCTACCCCTAAATGTTATCCTATATATATCTCAATGATTTTTTAGAATGCTTCTGACACAGTAAAAAACTAGGTGTATAGGTTTTCTTTTTTTTCAAAAGTAACTCTTAGGCGCCTGTAACTTTCAAACTATTATAAATTTTGAAAAAAAGAAAACCTATAAACCTAGTTTTTTTACTGTATAGGAAGCATTCTAAAAAATCATTGAGATAGGATAACATTTAGGGGTAGGAAAACGTTTTCTCTTTTAGTATGGACGAGCGCTCGGTAGACGATCCTCTTAAGGCGAGTCATTAAATACGAAGACACGTAGAATCATTAAACACGCATCATAAACGTGGATGATGTACCTACATATATAATTATGATTGTAGATAGAAAGTATGATTTCGACAGTATTTTTTCTATCTATAACATTTGATGATTTACGTTCCTTTTTGACAAGCTTTTGACGTTAACCCGCTTCTACGTTACCATGACGCATGTGAGGCTTGTATAGCAAAAACATTCTATAGGAAAATTATTCAAGAACTCAGAGGCTTTAGCACATAATTTCTGTATTTTACTTGAAGTATTTATGGAATTTATTGTATCAAAACTGGTAAGACCCCTTTAGTGTTTTCAGAGTAGTCAGGTACAAAACACCGGATTCATATAGTTTAAAAAAACAGTGTTTGAGGTGTAAAAGAATATTAAAATCAATTTGCGAAATAAATATCAATTATTTATCATTTTGTGTACGAACGAGGACCTATTTTTTTTTCTCATCAAATTAACGTCAAAGTTCCCGTTTATTTTACGAAAAAAAAAAAACGTGAATAGTTATACTGGGGCCTCAGTTGGGCCTCAGTTAAACCAAGCCGTAAAATAACTGTAAACAATGCAACCACAAAACAACAATTTTAAACAGCACCTGTAAAATTATAATAGGTAATTCAGTTTCGGAATCAATAAGGCCCGCTTGCACGAACCCGAGTTATCTTTTAACTCAGAGTTAGTTGCTAACACAAGGTTAAATTGACAGTTTGTCATACAATATTGTCAATTTAACCTCGTGTTAGCAACTAACTCTGAGTTTAAAAGATAACTCAGGTTCGTGCAAGTGGGCCTTAATTTGTAAAGTATGTAGAATACAAACCATGGTTAAAATAATATTCTCAATATTTATTAATCTATCAATTATTAGCCCATTAATTAAAATTAAATTCCGAAACTCATTTATACAGGACCAAATTGAAAACGATAATATATCGTTTTTACCAGAACGCATTAAAATTCTCGATATTTATAATTTTAATTGATTAATCACAAATTGTTACTGGTAAATTTACTCGGCATAAAATTCAATGCGACGCCATTTTCTACGAACTCTAGTCTAGTTTATTATTATTCATGTCGTGCCGTGGTAATGCTGAACGTTTTCCAGTATTTTTCTCATAATATTTCCCAAGAAAATAGTTAACAATTCAATAACCGTTGGGTGTTATTTTCTTCTTTATATTTCTGGAGTAAATTGAGAGTCTGTTTTGAGAAAAAAAGTTTTGTTTTATGCCAGATATTTTACCTACTTACTAATAAAAAATATCATATGGAAACCTCTTTGTTTTCTCTTTCACTAAAGTGACCGCTCACAATTATTCATAGACAGACAAACCATTTTTTTTTCTAGAAAATAATCTTTTTCGAACGTTTCTAAATTGCAAAATCGTCTTATAGAAACTTGGCTGTGAATCTAAATGTACTTCATGTTTTTAAAGCACAGCATCTGGGATTTCATATCGATTCGATTTTAAAGTGATATTTGAAACTGTGGGTTTCAAATAACACTTTAAAATCGGATCGTGAACAAGATTCTCTATGAATCCAGGTGAACTTATTCGGTTTAAAAAAAATTATCAATGCTCCACAAATATCAAATGATATTAGGTACTAAAATATAAAATTCACAAACGAAGTAATTTTTAGTTATTTAAATCGGCAGGCTAGTTTCCAACAACTAATAACAAATACTTACATTAAAAAAAAATGCTGCCCACACTAAGAATTTCTTTCTGTATCGTGAGTGCTTTTACAAACATAGAACCAAACTCACAAACACCCAGACACGGAACAATTATTTGCAGATCATACAAATATTTGTTCCACGCGGGGATCGAACCCGCGACAGCGTAGCAGTCGAAGCTCAACCTCTACGACAATCGTGTCGACATTTCGTGTATTCGTTAGTTATTGAAAAATAATAGAAACGTATTTCTATACATACTACATATAAAAACTAAAATTAAAAATAAAATATTTAACGTATTTCTTGTTTTAATTAAATCAGTGAATATTCATAAAACGCATCACATTTCGAGAGTCAGGGCTTACGACATACGGCGGAAAGAATATTTTTTTAAAACGTAACCTACTGACGGATTGATTTTTTTCAGTAGATAAGCTAGCCTATTGGCGAGACCGTTCTTTTTTTCATATTTTGAATTCGCTAAACCGCTATGATCCCAAATGTGTCTATAAATCCTCTTTGTATTTTTTTATCAAAAAGAGGTCTTATTCCTACATTGTGAAAATTGCTGGTTGGAAATAAGATGAAAGATATTTTATTGCCGCGATTATCTAACTTTCTGTATTGCTATTCTATGATTTTCAAGGAGCTCATTTCACTCAATCAAACTCTTTTTTTTTAATCATCATGGATTCTCGAGTCATTTGAATTTCTAACGTGGTGTTTCGAGAATTTATTTTATGGTCTCGTTCAGAATCTGCGATAATAGACTATAGAAAAGTTGTTGAATAATTGTGCTCACTTTGGTAAAATAATTTCGTGAACGTTACAGAAGAGAATTACTGGACGGATTCAATCCGTCTGCTAGTCCTGCTGAGTGCGTTATATTCCAACATGTAGGTAAGAATTATTGTAACCTATGGCTTATATTATGACCCATAATAATTATGGATTAATACGAGTAGTAGGTATTGTGTTATTGAAACTGAGAAGGAAAGGCGACATTTTACGTGTTAATTACGTTTTAGCAACAATAAAAGCCTGTTATATAGCAATTGAGACAAGCCTAATTGATTTTATTTAGGTGAGTTTCCAAGTATAGAGTTTTCATTTTTCGATTAAATTGTTCGTAGTATATTTTGTTTTCATGGGATTAGTATTGTATTCGCGGAATATAATGTCGAAGTATTATTAATTTTTTTTGGTATGTTTTTTCTTATATTAATATTTCATGCTTACACTGAAGTGCGCAAAAATAGTAATACGGTTTATAAATTTACAAGTAAGGGAAAAAAACTCAAGTGACCATAATATAATATCTACTCAATTATATATCCATAGTCAAAAATTATAATGATTACATTTAAATTTATGGAATAATAAGTTGAGAAAAACATTGTAATAATTAATTCCGAACATTTAAAAATCGAATCCATAAAACAAATGACGAAATTATTTATCCATACTATTATAAACTCGGTAAGCATGGATTACATGGTTGTCCAGTGTAATGACAATAATATTAATTGTTCAATCAGTAATTAAAATTCAGTCAGTCCCGCTTCGGGGCAATCGTGTTAACGCTTTACGCGTATGTCATAAATATTAAACAGCGTAAATTAATTGTTTGTGGTTTATCCAGTATGTCATGTATGTTTTAAATCGATGATTTGTTGGTTTAAAAATTAGTGACAGCGTTCAAAATGTATCTAAATGAATTGGTATCTTAAAAAAGGCAAATTCTGTGTAAATATTTAGATAATCATGCGTA
This sequence comes from Agrotis clavis, assembly GCA_954870645.1. Classification (NCBI taxonomy): domain Eukaryota; kingdom Metazoa; phylum Arthropoda; class Insecta; order Lepidoptera; family Noctuidae; genus Agrotis; species Agrotis clavis. The sequence goes on from OX940940.1 coordinate 9,379,215, forward strand.
AACGTTGCCAATTTGCACAACGTTTAATTTAGCCACTAAGGCAATCGCAAAAAATTCGTATCCGATTTAATTTTCCCGCAAATCAAATTCGTAAACAAAATTTTTACCTGCAAAACTGCTTGCCAAACTGTCCAAGCTCACAAAACTTCTCGACGAACTGAAAAAGAAAGTTTTTCTAACACTTTTTTGCACACCAAAACACTCACGATTTTCGCGTCAATAAAAAAGGAACGAAAGAATGATTCTGTTCGAGCTCAATTTAGAGAAAAGAATTTCGGTTAATGTTTATTCGAACTTGAAATCGTTCGCACTCAACTGGTGGGCGGTCTGTTCGGCGCCTTTCTGTCTACTGACGGTCCGGAGAGCGCGCGTTCGAACAACCGACGAGTCGCCAAAGTTCTAGCTGCACCGACCTTGCATTGTCGGCTTCAACTATTACTGCGGCTACTGATTGTGATGAACAATTTCGCCAATTTCAGTAACCTTGTATTGGGGTGCGCGTCGATTTTAGGACGGATTTCAGCGCTTAAGCGGCTTAATTGTGTACCGTCGTTTTGTTTTGTGCTTTCTATGAAACCCGCGTTGTTGTGTTTGGGTTTTCCAAGTTTTTGTTGAAGGAATTTTGAAATGGGTAAGAGTTTAATAGTTTTAGTAGAAAGTAAATTATTTTAATTAATTGTTTATGGTTAAATTTTGGCTGATTGTGCTTTGAAATGGTTATATAAACTAGGTCAGCCATTTTATTGTGTAAGTGAACAAAATGAATTTTTATTTTAGTGAAATAAAACTATAATTTTAGTAAAAAAAAAAACTACCTATGTATTTTCGAGAATCCTTACATTTTATATTCAAAAACGACAACTGTCCCTGGAAACATTTTTTCGTCTACGTAAAATACTTTACAAAACGATCAAGTGAAATTGGATCGGAGCTCTTGCGTAGGTAGTATATTTTTTTTCGAAACAATTCGACATAGTGTTGTGTCGGTATTACTTTCGGTCACTACTTCTAGCGATAGCGTGAACGTGCTAAATAAACGTTTATTTTGTACATTATTAAGAATGGATATCGTTATGTAGGTAATAATATAAGCTTTAATACCTGAAAGTTTTTCTATCTATCTGTATTCTATTTACATTTAATTTTTGTAGCATTATTTTCACAATATGCGGGAACAATTATAGAGAGAGGCCAACATCTCACATTTCATGCACAAAGTTGTGAGTTCAACTCTGGCAAGTACGAACCTGTCTTTTCAAAACATATACTACCTATGTACTTTCTAAGTTTATCTTGGACATCACAGAAACAGGTGAAGGTAAACATCGTGAAGAAACCTGGACTTATACATTATACAATCAATATAAATACAAAGCCCGTGGGGTTTCCGGACGAGGCTTAATCAATTCTGACACCGAGATTGGCCACATCCATGCACAAAAGAGAATGATTGAAGTAGTATAATTATTTTCAATAAATTCGGGTACGTTAAGATTTTTTAACGGACTTCAAACAAAGGAAGTTCTCAGTTCGGTCAGTATTTTTTTTTGTAAAAAGTAAACTTCGGGTATGTTGTTATATTTTTACAAGCTGGTCGACTGAGCTCTGCTCGGGTGCAAATATAGAAACACCTTAAAAATAAACTTGGATTTGAACTTGTGATGATCAGTAAAAGCTTCGTGCCACTCAAGCGCTAGATTTGGACGACAAAAAATATTATTAAAATAAACATTGCTCGTTTTAGAGTTTTACGATTCGTAGCGAACTTTTGCTTTCCGTGTTAGTGTTCAATGTTTGTTTCCGTGATGACATAATTTCAGATCATAACACATACGTAAACCTAGTAATAATTGGGTGACTTGCCGTCCGATCATGGACCATGCCCGGGTCGACCCGCCCTGAGTGGGAGGACTCATTTGATGATTTTAACCCAAAAAAAAGTTATAAATAAAACTTTCTGCCATTAACAATGTGCGAAAAGTAGGTCTTCATCTAGTTTTGACCTTTCCATAGAAAGGTTTATACAAAAAAGCGACGTAAGCAGTTCATTTGTATGTATGTGGGTAAAGTCGCTTAATGCTTGTAAAGTGGTTCGGGCCCTAGATTACAGCGTAGATTTCATCGGTTTTTCTTTTACTTTCTTTCTTTCAATGGGTGTTCTGGTTCGTTCAGTGTTAATTAGTTTCGATAGATAGAACCTATATAATTTCTATTATGAACTCAATACAAATTATATTTATGATTTAAGTGTGCATAATAGCATTGTCAGACTCCTAGATAACCCACTTCATTTAGAAGGTTCCAACTGTTGCTTTAAGTAAGTATTTCATAATTTCGGTACTTTTGCAAGCGCCAAATCACGGATCCTGTTTTTTATTCTAATGATATTGTTAGTGACCAGTTTTTAGACGTGAGAAGTATAGACTTTGGGTGCAGACACACTCGGCCAAAACAGCACTCCTTAAAAAAAGTGTTGTATGCATGGCACCCTTAATTTACAATAACATTCCGAATTCCATTAAAGTATTGAATCACAAATGATTTAAGAAAAGACTAAAAAACCTACTGGCTGATAAATGTTACTATAGCATAATTGATTTTTTAATTGATAAATTTTAAATGTTTTCTATTATTTTTTCCTACTTTTATTTACCATAATATTGACTTATTTTAACTGACATTTGCTTATTTGTTATTCTCAATAAAAATAATATAATTTCCAAATATTTGTACGCCAAGTGAGGCAAATAAAACATGTTGGTTCTGTAAAATTATTTTACCATCTAAATGTGCATATATCTATGTATCATGTTACACATGTTTAACAAATAAATTGATGTTTATCTTAAAAACTTTAAAGACTTCATTTTGTAAAGGGCTGTTGACAGATTTTTGATGTTGTTACGTTAGCATATAGATTACGGAGTAACTAAGACAACACGCACAAAAAAACTTGTAGTAGAACTTTATTATTTTGTCAAGAATACATACATATAAGCTTACGCCTTTTTCCCATGGAAGGCAGAGAGCAAAACCATAGAACTTCACCTGCTAATCAAATTCCATACTTATTTGGCCTCATCCACGATTATACATTTGGTCATACAAGCACACCGGCTGCGAGTAGGTACCACGCACCCGACCTTTCTGAAGAATCTCACTTGTACGCAAAAGGATTTTACGAGTAAATTAACGACCCCATTTCATATTTGTTGAAGTGGAACAGGTATTGGGAAGAGTGATGGAGGAGAGGTGTAGTTTTGTGCTCGCTACTGCTATCAAAACGGTGAAGGAAAACGTTGTGGGTAAACTGGGATGTCTTAGAACAACGGTGGCAAACCAGTGGCAGTGGCACAAAATATTTTGGGCACACCACTTCCTGTCAACGTTACGTTGATCCATAAAAGTTTGCCACCAAGGTCCTAGAACCAAAATCGAAGACTTGTGACCAGTGGTTTTCTAGATAAAAACAGTGGGTGTATGTTCAGGCATCCCGCTTGCTATGTTACCTCCGTTCAAGTTAGCCTTTTATTGAATATACACACTTATTCGGCCGATTAAAAAAATAAAATGGCCGCCATTAGCGGAGTATTTGTTTTTTTTTTTAAAGCAGATGTGCCTATAAAACTTAGTGTTTAATATCCCCCTAAAGTAATTGGTAACGAAGTATGCTGTAAAACCAGCACTAGGTTCGTGTGATAATCACTCATGGAGACCGTATGTCCCAGCAATGAGAACATTCTAGGTTGATTTATGCACAGTTAACTTAGGTACTTCAATTTCACCATGTAAAACCTCCAAAATTACACTTTGTAAGCTTTACTAATTCCGTGTAGTACCAATAAACTGTCGGTTTCAGCTAATTATTCAATCGAATGGTAATACTATGCGCATAAGTTATGTCGTTCGTAACTCGACTTGAACGTATGCCGTATGGTTAGGATAAATGGTGCGAGTAATTTTATAAATTGGTGGTAATAATGGCTTGGTTAGTTTTCTTAGTTGGGATGGCAGAACCTTTTTTTTGTTTTATGTGCTGTATTTACTAGTTCTTTTCTGTACGAATTAGTTTCTAAAATACGGGAATAGTTTTTGTTTTGTTTAAAAAAAAACGTTGCCCTACTCTAGGAATTTCTCCTGTTTCGTGGGTGCGTGAATGCGTTTACAAACAAACACTATCACAGACTCAGAACAGCTACTTGTAGGTCATACAAATATTTGTTCCTTGAGGGAATCGATTCATCTGAATCAATCGATCTGCCCAGCAGTTGCTAAGCAGTGGCTGAGCAACATTCTTTTGCCGATCGTTGAGGGCAGAGTTAGTAACTCTGCCCTCAACGATCGGCAAAAAAATGTTTAAAAACTAAGCACAATAACTTGGAACAGAAGAAGTCTGACAGTTTTTTCCACTCCAATCATGATAGAAGGACTCATTTTATGATTTTAACATCCACAAAAAGGGGTATTCATAAAATGGCTATTTTGGTCCATTATCTGATGACTTTAAGCAGAAACTACTAATTCAATATTATTTTATAAAGTTTTAGAGTAAATGCATTGTTAATGGATCTAAGTAATTAAATACGACACAGAAATAGCAAAATACGTTTGATTTTGTAGAATAATTAATGCCGTGAAACGCATGGCGTGCCACAAGTTCGCCGTCCCTGTTCTACATTGATTAAATACACAATCGTTGGCCGTAAGTAAGGGAAGTAAATTTTGTGGTGCGTGTAAACGTTCCGTTTCATTTCTATTTATTTAATACTTGCCACTTGGTAGCACATTACTCGTACCAAGAACACGTGAAATGTTACTAAAATTATTATAATAATATCATAGGTGTGAATGATGAAAATAAAGTGCAGTGGTGGCCCAGTGGTACTTACGAGTTGTAGGTCGTGGGTGGGTTCGAACCCAGCCAGGCGCATTACTTTGTGTAATTTATTTCATCACCACTGCTCTAAAAAACGGTGAAGAAAATCGGCATGTCCTAGAACCATCAAATTCGAAGACATGTCATTGTCATTGTGACATCTACCAAGTACCAACCCGCATGGTGGATTATGGCCCACTCCCTCTCGCAGAGAGGAGGCCTGTGTCCCAGCAGTGGGAGCATTATAGGCTGATGAAGGTGATGATGAGTGTGAATACACACATCAAAAAAAGTTTGCGGTCATTTTGAAATAGTTCAATTAGTTCAATTGTTTTACAGTACAATAAAAAAAAAACTGCTTTTGATAGTGATCCCAAATATTTTGGATGACATTCGTATGAGTAAACTTTCATGTAAGTTTGTTGCTCAAACACGTCAAAACATGAAAACAGCCGAACGGAGTTAGATGAAATTTGGAATAACGTTTATCCCAATACTACCTTTCCGTGCAAAAACACACGAACGGAGTATTATCGAAAGCAAGAAGTAGGTACATAAACTAGTCTATAATTTTATCTTAAAGAAGAAACAGTTGTTTTAAATCGCTTTAAATTTGGTAATGGTATGCATTTCATTGGTCGTGACTGTACCAACATTTAAATCAATGCTTTGATGTTCGTTGATCGTTGCAATTTGCAATTTGAAAGCTCTGTCCACCGCAGAGGTTTGAAATTCCAACAATGCAATAATATTTATATTTTCTATAGGTGTTGCTTGGAACGGGCAATAAAAGGTGAATTTCATTGCGTGTTACTTTTGTTTCTTTTTGTTCACAAATGAATTGGTTTTGGTACCCTAATGGGGTCCTTAAAAATACGTGTGAAAGTTCATTTATAACCGTGATTGGTATGCGAGTACCTATTATTAAATACTCGGATGTTATTAATACGTTCAAGGTAATATTACAACCACGCAATATCGTTCGCATTCTTCGTTTATTTACCTTATTTTCATAGTATTTTCTCGCGTATTAAAGAACACGTATACAACGCACGCCGGAATAAAAAATTGAGTTTGAGCTAAAATATGCCGTTTTTCTGAACTACTTACTATATATATGCATCGCGCGGCAAATGCCTCGCGAGGCTGCTCGCTCTGTGTGGACGCGCCTATTGACTGAGACTCAGACGGTGCTTGGCGAAATGTGGGTGTGCGTATAATGTTCGCAACCGGCGTTGTCTGACCAGATTTATGATCGAGGACGAAGCAAAACGAGTATGTAAGGATCGTTGCAGGTGGCGTCCTGTTGTTGCTGCCTTTAAAAATGTTTTATTTTTCATGTGTGGCTAGTATCTTTGTGCCAATAGAAGTAGGTAGTCTATATCAAGAGTATATTGATATCGTTTAGGTAAAAACTCATCACTACACAAGCCCGGAGCTTAATCAATCATTCACAGACTCGGTGAAAGGTGCAATGTCCATCAAATGTACAAATGTTTCTATGAAATTAAACCATAACTGCTTGTGCACAAGCTACAATTTCGTATGCGGTGTAAACAAATGAAAGTTGACGACTACCTACGCCTATCTCACCCCGAAAGCGCAGCTATTGAACAGCTCCCACGGAGCTGTTACTTACCTATCTGATAAACTAACTATCTATTAGTTTTGTTGCTACTTAAAACTCGAACCGTTCGGGCTTAATAAAACATGAATAAATTCAGACTATTAAACGAGCATATCGTAAGATGGAACTGAGGTAGTTTATTACAGGGAACTGCGATACTTAAGTTGACAATAATATTGTGTCTATAAAGTTTCAACTGGTGACAGGTCTCAAGCTCGCAAACATCGAATTTTTCATTTAATTCCCAACGCATTACAGGGTCAATAATATTAAAATTTTGTTTGAGATAGACAACTACCGCAAAGTTCATTAGTGACCCAACAAGCCAAAATATCGGACACTGAAAGCAAAAAAAAATACTTGCTAAACGACCCGTTTTAAATTCTATGAGAGTATTATTAACCAAGTCAGTTTAAAAACTGTACTTAAATACCAGTCATATTTTCCTCGTAATAAGGTAGAAAACACTTTATAACATTACTGTATGACACAATTTACACAGTAATTCTTAAGTCTTGTTTAAATATTGACGTGTTGTTGACGACGTTAACGCTCCATTACGCAGAACTAAGCGCGTCTTATCATTTATGCGCTGTTGCACTTCAGACGGCTGACATTAGTGCTTCTAGGACATTGTAAGTTTAAATTTTAATAGAACGGGTTTCTCGAAATACAACTGTTACTTTAGCAAGTTATTTTTTCTTGTAGTTTTGACTGGACTGTTGCAATGCTTAATTTTTAATCGGCTTCATTATTCTCTTTTTAGTATGTTATTTTTAGTTCATCATCATCATCATCAGCCTATTATGTTCCCACTGCTGGGACACAGGTCTCCTCTCTGTGAGAGGGAGTGGGTGGGTCATAATCCACCACGCGGGCCCAGTGCGGGTTGGTGGATGTCACACGTCTTCGAATTTTTGGTTCTAGGACATGCCGGTTTCCTCACCATGTTTTCTTTCATCATTTTGAGAGCAGTGGTGATGAAATAAATCACACAAAGTAATGCGCCTGGCGGGGTTCGAACCCACGACCTACAACTCGTAAGTCAGGACCAATACCACTTGGCCACCACTGCTCCATATTATATTATATTTTTGGTTACTTATTGAAAAATAGGTATTAAAGTACGATTATTAATTCAAGTCAGTAAAATGACAGAGCAACTGTCACTCATACAAAGGAATTTAGTACATTTCATTCATGTTTTAGTACATTTCATTCATGTACAAATGTCATTTTACTGACTGGAATTAATAATCGTACTTTACACGTATTTTTTGTTATTAAAAGCAATGGATGAAACCCATAAAAACTCGAGAGTGGGGGCTCATGACGTCAAACTATTAAATATCATACCTACAAGCGACGTATTGTGAATTTTAAAAGCGTTGTATCTGCGTCAAGTAAGGCTTATATAACAAATGAAAACATTCTATTTGACGGATTAAATAGATTTTTCAGTATTCTTGCCCGTTGTCCTTAGCATTTCAAAGTCGCGGTTTTGAGACATTCCCGCATCTCAGGCAGAAACACCACAAAGGCTGCGGTTCCACTGAGGCGGAGCAGAGACGAGCTGTGCCATGATTCACCAATCACATGGCTGATGCATGTGGCTGGCCACTTGATACATGTGTATTCAAGCCATGTGATTGGTGAATCGCAGCACTGCTCATCTCCGCTCTGTTCCGCTCCGCCTCAGTCGAACCACAGCCGTATTGACATAAGAACTTCAACCTTAATTCAATTCCTTCGAACAATCTATACTTTTTTTCAAACTGCCCAGGGGCTCCTAAACTCAGGAGTTTAGCAACCCTTAACCTAAACTTAACTTAAAATATCTTGTTCTTACCAAAACAAATACTTGAAAATTGGTTTTTCGGTTCGGGTTCTGTCGTTTTATAAATAGATTTTCTTTAGAAGGGTGATTGCGTTTTGGATTCTGTTTACCGGAGATAATCTAGTTACGTAAGTCGTAAACAAAAACAGAAACGGTTTGATTGGCGTTTAAAGAGCGTTGATTAATTTCATCTAACGGGTCGTGTTTCTCCGCTTGTTGTTTTCGGATTTTTCCGTAAGCTCAGGGCTGAATTAACCGTGAGGCCGTTGCCTACTTTGGCATGGCACCTGCGTGCGCACCACCAAAAAAAGGTTCATCAAAAGAAAATAGTATAGTTCCCCAATTACACACTAGAGCAGCGGTGGCCCAGTGGTATCCCGACTTACGAGTTGTAGGTCGTGGGTTCAAACCCCGCCAGGCGCATTACTTTGTGTAATTTATTTCATCACCACTGCTCTCAAAACGGTGAAGGAAAACATCGTGAGAAAACCGGCGTGTCCTAGAACCGAAAATTCGAAGACATTGACATCTGCCAACCCGCACTGGGCCCGCGTGGTGGATTATGGCCCACTCCCTCTCACAGAGAGGAGGCCCTTGTCCCAGCAGTGGGAACATTATAGGCTGATGATGATGATGACACTATTGTTTATTTGTCAGCGACGCAGTCGACGCTGACGCAGAAGGAAGATCATAGATGAATGAAGATCATTATAATGTACATTGTGATCAATACATGATCATCATACTGATAGTACTGTATTGCTCACAATATACATGCCGAAATACTGGTACTCGAGACAGACATGCGAAACCGACGCAGCAGAACAGGAATTCAAGCGTTAATTTGAAACACTGCCGGCGTGTAGTCGGCTGAGCACTAGAATTCATTCACGTTGAGGATAAACCTGATTCGCTTTTCGTAACGTATTGCATTATCTACGGCTCTGAGGTCAATCCGGCCCTGCATAAGCTGCGATAACAATTTGGTCGACGTTGGTGCGTATTTGCATTAACAAGTAAATTGTTGTAGTTAATAGGTACAGAGAGTTGGTCAACAGGGGCAAATCCAAATTCATGAGATGCCGGAAAAAAAAATTGCTTATTTTTTGATGAAAAAAAATTTGCCATGTTCATTTTTTCTTTCTACGAATCAGTCTATATAAAATAATATTTAAATGAAAAAGAAAACAATTCATCAGTTATAACAAATTAAATATCTCTCTCTAAACGACGATAGGCAATTTTGCATATAAACCGACCCCGTTAAAAACCTTTCAACTGGTTATTGAGAGTTTAACCTAATTAAAAAAAAAACGTACAATATGTTCAAATGTTCCGTTCTGTTGTCCCCATCGTAGTTTATTCTCAAAAGCACTTCAAATGCACTGATTAGTTTGCCGAGCAGGAATCCAATCGATTGGAAACGCATTGAGCTCGAGTTGTTTTTAAATTCAAAGGAAAATGTTGAATTTTATTTTTCTAAAAAGCTTGCTGTGGGAATTTGTCGTTTAGAAGTAGGAAAAGTATTTTGCTGTGGTGTGTAGAATAGTGTGTGGAGTATGTTGCGACGATTCTTTATGTTTTTTTAGTTTAGTATGTTATCAAATCCGAACCCAGCCAGGCGCAATATTTTGTGTAATTTATTTCACCACCACTGCTCTCAAAACGATGAAGGAAAACATAGTGAGGAAACCGGAATGTCCTAGAACCAAAAATTCGAAGACATGTGACATCTACCAATCCGCACTGGGCCCGCGTGGTGGATTATGGCCCACTCCCTCTCACAGAGAGTTGGCCGGTGTCCCAGTAGTGGAACTTTATAGGCTGATGATGATGTCATCAAATGAGTCCTTTCATCCTGTGTGGAGTGAAATGGGGTGTCAGACTTGGCCGAATAAAACTAACCAAATCTTTCAATTACCCTTTGCGTTCCACAGCTGCAGTGCCTTTTAAAGACAGTATCTTTCCTAATCTATTTTACTTATTTACTTCAGGAAAAAATAATAACTACCTTCCAGACGGGTGTCGTGTCTGGTTGGTTTACATTACAAATGAGAAAGTGATTTTTTTTTATAAGACGTTCCACTGATCCGTTTTTGAAGAATTTTAGTGCAGAAATAGAAGGGACTGGGGTACGGTTATAGGCTATAGAGGGATTGAAGGGCGAGTGAAACACACGAAAAAATCGCTTGCTCTTGAACTCAGTTAACGTGTGCTTATTAGTTTTATTAGCACAATGACATTGATTGTCTTCTGTTTAACTAACATCGATACACTAATAAAACATTTAAGTTAAAAATCGCCTATGAACATAAACTAATATCTCGATTAAAACCTCAATCTGATTGAAAGACTACGGCAACGAATTACCAAACCATACTTTGTACTTGAAGAATGTACGATGTAAATTGTATGAAAATTGAAAAAGCATCTCTAGAGTCTGTACGAACGAGAACCTAATTTAATTCATCAAATAAATGTCAAAATCCCCGTTTACTCTACGTCACATAAACCAGAAAAGTCGTGTTATGGCTAGGGGCTCTTGAAAGTAATAATAATTGACGTTTGACGTTGAGACGCTGTGTTTTTTGAATGTTTAAGGAAAAATCTCCATGCCCAAGGAACCCTACCCGGAAGTGTGTATTCCCTAAAGAATACCTTTTTCCGGTCAACTATACCCTTAAGGTCCAAACCTGACATTCAAATACACTCACTGTAATTGTATCCAAGAGCTTGTGAGAACGAAGAAATTTATTTGTTTTATTTTTCGTGTGAGGACAATATGGCCGCCATCTGGACGTGTCAGAGTTAATTGAGCCAATTGGGAACCCCACACTGACATGGCTTTGGACTTATATTGATTATACAGGGTTTCCCAGGAAATATAAATAGAATTAGGGCATGGGAGAGGTCACTTCCAATCTTTTTACCTCTGAGACAATCATACGTTATTTATATAGTTGATACATACTTCCCGGGACTTACTGTGGAAGTCCAGGTTTTGCTTACGATGTTTTCTTTCTACGATGTCAGTAATGTCCAAGATCAACATTGGAAGTATAAAGGATTGAAACGATATTGAGAAAGACATTAATATTTTTCATGAGAATGAATGTGGTTGGATGAAGAGGAAGAGAAAGATCAAAGACGAATGGATAGATGAAAGAACAACAAATAAATGATGCCGTGATCCTTGATATTGGAAAGTCGAAGAAGAGAACATAATTGTACTGATCCTAGTTAAAATAAGACAAGGGCAGCAGCATAATGATTATTGCCCGGGTTTGAACTCACAACGTCGTTTATGACAGTCAAAGTGGTAACAGAAGTATAGTAGACTCAGAAGCATCTATTAGCTGTTGTGATAAAATAAGAGCCCCAATGGATGCCGGCTCTCAACGTAGAAGGGTTCTCTTTAAAACTGTAAACTGGTTGCGAAATCTTCTGCGTCCATGAGATCGATTAGTAATAAAAACAGTCATCCACACTTCGAGGCAATCAAGCTTATCGCCTAGATAACCCCCTCCTCCCCCTACGCGTAAATATACTATCCGCCAAATGTTCTAAAGAAAATGTTAACCCATTATCCAAAAAGATTAATTGTTTCCTTCCTATCTTATAAAACAATTTTATTATCAAAATTTTAGTAATTAAAAGATGCTGTCCTCGGAACAAAGTTTTGAAGAAAATATTAATGTCTCGTGCCTTGAAAGTTCACTATTGTAACTTTAGTTTTCTTCATCAGATGCTTTTAAAATGTGTTTTTAAAATTGCAACACACTTTTTGAGTAAATATTTACTGAAACTTACAAGGTAAATGTCTATAATAAATTATTATGTAGAATTAGTAGTCGCCAACTAAGGCCTTCACGAGTTTTAACGTTTTTTTTTTTACATAAACGGGAACTTGGGTGATAATTTGATGAATAAAATTAGTAACTCTAAGGCCTCTGAATGCCCGAAGTTAAATTCAAACTATGTGCTTTCTTTCACTTATAGAAATAGTAGGAAAGAAAGTCGATGAAGTTTGTTGAAACATGTTGACACAAGTGTTTACACTTTCTTGGAGTGTTTTCAGTGTATAAAGTCAACAGACTTTTTACACTGAAAACATCACAGCAGCATGTCAGTCATTGACGGAAAAATCGGTGCATTTAAATTATGTTATAATTCAAAATATGTCTCATGTCGTGTGGTTGTTTCCACTTCTGGTGGTGTGTTATTTATATGTTTGTAAACGCCCCCGACACAGGAGAAATTCCCAGTGTAAAGCAAAGTAAAAAAAAAATTGTTGTTCCGGGTCTCGCCGTTTTTGTTTGTAACACACACCCACGACAAAAGATAAATTCCTAGAGTGGAGGCACCACGTTATTTTATAAAAAACTAACGTATACAACATAATCTTTTATTTGTGCGAAACTTGAAACATCTGTATAGTATTTTTATGCAAAGAATTGATATACAAAATTTCAAAACTGTATCATGAAAAATCATAAAGGTATGAGCTGTTATGTTACCTGGTTGTCCGTTCTAATACATAATGCTAATTTCGCGGCGAGACGCAGTGTCCCCGCTCAACTACGCCTCCAGTGTCATATATACTCATTGATTATAGTTTGGAAATAGATACCTGAACCTACAGTGATTTTAATGTAATAAACTGGTGATAAGATTTAATTAAAATATTTTTGGAACAAAATTTAACATGATGAAAACTATTGGAATCAATTCAGTTTATGATTCCGAACAAACTATATTCTGGTTTCGCATATACTAAAAATAATTTTGTATATCCCAAGACATAACCTGAAAGTGTGTAACAAACTTAAAACAAGATTCCCGAGAAATGAGACTGCATTTTCCTTCGCGAGGTAAAGCTCGTTCCATCTAAGTTGATTAAATCAAGTAGGTATTATTCATTCTCCTTACGCTGCATCGCTTCGGTCCATTTTGATCACAAGTTCGATCCCCGTGTTGAACAAATATTAGCATAGTCGATACGTATTTGTTCGAAGTCTAGATTTCAATGTTTGCCTGCATAATGACACTCCTAGGGATTTCTATGAATATCTGGAGGAGTCAATTTTATGAAGTAAAGCTTCATAGTCGTTGTTTTTTTGTTTTGTTCTTTAACAAGTTCAATCCAATGGACTGCTGTAAAGTTCGAGTAAAAATGAGGTAATTTCCACGTATCATACGCGTCTATGTACGTAGCTTCTAACAGTGGTTATTGAAGGAGCTTTAAATTGACCATATTTTACAAAAAAATAGACCCTTTTTCTCCCTTTTGTAAACTTAAACTGGAGCCTTTCTTAAGGACTTTAACTTTTTACAATTCCGCCGATTCCAACTACAAGTAAACATTTAAAAGGCACTTTTTTTTAATAATACAACAATAGTGTAAGTTAATTTTTTGAGTTTAATTATATTTTGATAATTTAAGTATATTTCTATTGTTAATTTTATTACATACAAAATATTCAAATTGCTCATAAGCTACCTTTTATAATTTTCAGGAAAGGCAAGGGTCCGCCTTCCATTATTTCTGAATATCGGACAAAATAATATTCTTAATAATGGACAAAAGTGAACTGAAACATGTAAATTCACAGAATTAGACTGGGAGTTACAGTACAGCCTCCAATCCAGACACGATACTTACATGGGATTAAAATTAAATTGAAACCTAAATAGAAAAATGTTAGGTCAACTTGATCCAGTTGGAAACGGTTACATTGTTGGTACTTCGGTACGGTAAACGAGGTCAATAAATTATTTTATACGAATTTGAGATTGTTTTATTGGTGTCATGAAAATTCAAGGAGATTAACAGTAATAATAATAATAATAATAATATTCCACAACTATCACACAACGCCATCTAGTCCCAAGCTAAGCAGAGCTTGTGTTATGGGTACTAGACAACTGATAAACATACTTATATATTTCTAAATACAAACATAAATTATAGATAAATTACACCCAGACACAGAACAAATGATCGTGCTCATCACACAAACATTTGTCCTGGGTGGGAATCGAACCCACGACCCCCGGCATAGCAGTCAGGGTCACTAACCACTAGACCAACAGGCCAGTCATAACATAACGAGGTCAATAAATTATTTTAAACGAATTTGAGATTGTTTTATTGGTGTCATGAAAATTCAAGGACATTAACAGTAAAAAAAACAATACGTCCGATCGATTCGTACGGAATCGTGTATTTCACGGATCAGTCAGATAAAATTTGAGATCATTCATGTTATTTAATTAAATTATTTTTGAAGAACGATACGTACTTATCTATATTTTCACGATATGTCATGTTTGTAATAAAGGGGCATAAAAAAATCGGCCATGTGCGAGTCGGACTCGCCCATGAAGTGTTCCGTAGCAGCAAGTAACATAATATTAAAGTTCTTGCAGTTTGTTGCAACTCTGAATAGAAGTTACAGGGGGGGGGACACATTTTACCACTCTGGAAGATTCGCGCAAAGTATTAATTTTAAAAAAATGTACTAGAAACCTCAATATCGTTTTTGAAGACCTATCCATAGTTGGCTTTGATGAATAAAGAAATGTTAAAGTATGGGGAACCCCCAAATTTTGTTGTTTTTTTTTCTATTTTTGAGAGAAAATTTTAATGCGGTTACAGAATACATCTACTTAAAACAAGTTTCAACAGTATAGTTCTTATAGTTTCGGATAAAAGTGGCTGCAACATAAGGACGGACAGATAGACATGATGAATCAAAAGAATCCGTTTTTTGCCATTTGGTTACGGAACTCTAAAAACTAGTCGTGAAGGGAGACGTTTCCTACGTGAGCGACAAGTACAACACGACGCGGATGCGGCGCTACACGAAGTAAAGATTATAATAGTAGTTCAAATAAATCGAATTGCGTCGCGTCGCATCGTATTCGTCGCTCACGTAAGCAAAAAACAGTTTTTGTAATTAAATCCGTTAGCTAGTCATTCCCGTAACGACGTCAGTCCAAAAAAATTCCAAACAAATCAAAAAGTTCTTGACATGCAGGTCATACATCACTCTCTTTTTAGGAAACTAATATGGCTACATAACGAACTGTCAGATTACTAAATTTTCACGTTGCTACATGAATTTCCGTTTTTGGACTTTATTTATGTTTGTATCAACGCTACGCTGATGTACTCGTAGATTTAAATGACGTGGTTGTTTTTTTTTGTTCCAGAGATAAGTACATACCTGTCTATCAATCCTCTTGGCTTAACAGCCAAACGTGTCTAGGTTAGTCCGTAGATATACCCAGGAAACTTGGTATTTCATGCATAACCAATTGATTATCCATGAAGTACCGAGTAATTCTATGTGTGCATAGCATTGAATCAAATCTCTGTATCTCATTTCTAGAGCGGTTTGAACACTAAAAACGCTCTTTTGTAAACCTTGGTTTTTGACAAATCGCTCTGTGCCTCGAAAATCTTATTAAAAAGTATTTGGTAATCTCTGTTTTTGTAAAAGTTTAAATGTTCGCTGATAACTTTTGTGGCCTACAATATGTTTCCTGCTTATGGGTAGGTACGAAGTTTTATCAAAGTCAGTTCAGTCATTTCGAAAATTAAGGACTTTAAAGTCTCTACAAAATGCCGTACGGCGTACACAACCTCTTCTGCTGCAAATTATCGTCCCATAAATGTGATTTGTTGAGTTCTCCCTACCCAATCATAATTACCTAATTGAAATCCCCACAAGAAATTCAATTGATATCACTCATCTTTGCGTGGGATGACAGCTGTCAAATCGATGATTTATTGTACAGATAATAATCTAAAGTGTGTAGGTTTTCTTTTAGTTTCTGGAGATATAAAACAGGATAATCTTGTCCCCATCGATCATATTCGAACGGCACACGACACATTTTTACAGCTATATTTTTTTTTCTATTCAATATTGGGTTGGACCTGTCAGTTACAAGGCAAAGGTCTTTTCGTAATAAAGGAGACAGATAAATATTTTTTTATTGAGACTATTTCCGTTTTACTAAGAAACGATTTTTACCCGACTACGGCAAAACCAAAAGGAGGGTGCTAGCCGTGCTAGCCGTGGTCGTGTGCCACCTGCGGTTGTTCTACACAATCTTCATTGGCTAGGTGGCACACGACCACGGCCAGCACAAATCAAATCAATATTGTTCTTGTTTTATACTTTTCAGTGCGCGTTTTTTTCGTAGTCGGGTTTTAGTTATTTTTAACTTTATTTTTTATTAATGATAGACCCAGATTTGGATTATTGAGTTACATACCTTTGAATTTGCCACTTTATTCCGTATGCCATAAAGGGCATCATCATTATCTGCCTACCCTTTTCCCAATTATGTTAGAATCAGCTTCCAGTCCAATTGGATGCAGCTGAATATCAGTATTTTACATGCAGCGACTGCTTTGGCCTTCACAATCATTTATTGCACGAAGGATATATTCACACACACTTTATTCTTTCATGAGAAATATAAGTTGCGTAGTCCTCGCAACAGCCGTACGCATGACCAGATGTGTGTATGTAGACGAGGTGAAAGGAGCATGTAATCTTCCTAGCAGTCGGCATTCTGTCATTTCTACCTAACCCCATGGGAACAGGGATATCTAACTTAATTCCGACTACGATAAAGTTTCAAATAACACAATTTGATCACTTAGCATCGGTCCACGGTCAGTTTCTGCCAATTAGAACTATACTAACTAGGTCTAACTGTTCAAAATTCAATAACTGGTTTGCTGATTTAAGCTTTAATAAAGTTTAGAATAACTAGTTCTGTAACATAACTATTATTTTCATGATTCGTCACGTTAAACATGAGGGCTTTTATTTATACTCTCTATATTTTCTTTAAAATTGTATCAATGGTTAGCAAAATGAATGAGACCTCCACCAATCTTCATTTAAGAAAACTGCATGGCCGCCTAGTCTCCATTTTTTTTTTTAATTTTCCCTGAAGTAGGATTTTCTTACTATATCGTTTACAAAAAAAAACATATAACATAGAAACTCATATACTCAAATACGCAAACCCGAAACAACTACTTGTAGAGCATGCAAATTGTGTTCCGTACGGGGATCGAACCATACTGCACAGCATGTAGCCACTGCGCCAACAGTGCCGTCAAATGTTTCGATTATGCGGCTATGGTTAGACGAAAAAACCTTTGTAAGTTTCTAAATATTGGACTCTTTCATTGTTAGTGTTTTACAATTTCCTCCGCAATGTCCACGTTCTTGGGATTGTCCCACCAGGTAACCGTGGCCCTGGGACGTACAGGGCTATTGAAGGAGCGCCGTGAATTTTATTCAGTACGAATTTGACAGGGGCGGGGGAGGACTCATTTGATGATTTTTCCACGATAAAAAAAAATGTCCACGTAGTTATTTTTCATCTATGACAATGCGAACCAGCAGTCGAAACTGACACTCAAATATTTCATCACGCCACGCTATACGCAATTCCTTTATTTAACCTTTGGGCCAAACGCACAGTATTCATATCTTTGAGGACTGCAAACTAAACCAAAGCAAATACAATAACTTAACCGATATTTGTGTGATTGAGAGTGCCAACCTAGTCTTTTTTGCTAGGTGATCAGATAGCTCTGCTGTCCAGTATTGCCATTCAACGTGGAAAATTTTCCCGTTGACAAATAATGCGAGCGATTTCTTTTAACCGACGAAAAAAATGAGGTGATTCTCAATTCGACATGTATTTATTTTTAAATATGTAAATATTTGCAGTACTGTTACTACTTTATTTTTTTACATTGCACACAAATTGTTCAGTATTGTAATAATTAGATCAGTCATGTCAAAGATACGGCCCGCGGGTCGAATCCGGCCCTCGGGCCATTTCGATACGGCCCGCGATCACAATATATCACATATATTTTTTTAGAGTTTTAGACTTCACCCGATGCCTCTACGCAGGTTTAAAATGCGTAATAAAGTTATTTCAAGAGTAGAAATCGAATGAACAACTCCAATCAAATCTTAAAATAACTACCACGAATATGATACCTGACATCATTGAGATAGTCCAAAACAAGAGAAGTCAGATATCCGGATCCTCGAGCTCAAAATAATTACCCTCTTTCTTACTTTTGGTATGATTTGTAACAACTACATATAACTAAATAAATAAAGGTGTTAAAATAATTCAGTATGTTTTAGTTTTTAATTTGAACCTGGCCCGCCTACACATTCTTAATCTAATATAATGGCCCTCTGCAAAATTGAGTTTGACACTCCTTAGTTAGATAGTTACTTACATTTTAAAGATTTGTAACGATTTTTATGTAGCAATCGTAACCGAATTGTCTCCCCTAAGGGCAAACTGACATAAGTCAAAACTTTGATAAATGTTTCGAAGTTAAAACAAAGGAGAAAGTCTTATGTATGCATATTAAGTATGCTAATTAGCTGACTTTTGATCTTCATGCAAATTTGACAAGTCTAGACTCAACTCGACAATGCTCATGTAAATTTTGCCCGCGGCTTCGCTTGAAAGATGTTATGATCGAAAATGATTCAATGAGAACGTTCTCAAAACAACTATGATACTCAGAACTCATTTGTTACAATGAGACTGCAAGTGCTTGAGCGCTGATCAAGTGCGACCTATCTTTGGATATTTGATGAGATAGTGCTTATAATCATGACATGAGATAGTGCTTATGGCTTACGCTCCAAGGTCATGGGACTGTTTTAAAGGGCGATTTTAGTTAGTAAAAGTCTGACAGTTCCTTTCCAATCCTCCCAGGGCATGGACAGGAGGAATCAGTCAATGATGTAACCATGATAATCAAAATTGACTCTCGTTGTCCAGTGAAAATTTCGCCGCAGCAGGCACACGATGCTGTGCAGTGCCGCAAATGCAACATAAAGAACCCCAGTTTGGCAAAGCGCAGGCGATACCTCTGGATGATACCTAGCGTCTAGGAGCTTTCAGGAGTTGCAGTGATTTGGGAATAGTGTGGTGAGTCTGTCCCAATAAACAAAATAGCAGTATCGGGCAGAGCCGCTGGGAACACTTAGTAATTTTAATATATTATTATTCGTTATGGTGTGAAACACTTACATATTATTATTATAAATAATTCTCACATAAGCTTTAATTTAACATATCAAAATGTAGACGTACAATGTTTTCATAAGTACAAGTACCAGCCTACAAAATGATTAATTGGAATTCAAGACAATACTTCGACTGAAGAGTAGGCGTCAAAATATTTTGTGAATGTTCGTGCAGAAGTTTCACTCGTTGAATCTACTAAGACTTTTTCATGTGCAGGTTTGAGAGCATTACCTCACTGAATCACTGCTGTGCCGTATATTGCAGGTTCGATTCCGGTACGGATCAAATGTTTATCCAATCTAAAATTAATTATTTCGGGTCTGGGTGTGCGAGTTTAAATTAAGTAAATGCACCCACGGTACGGAATTTTCTAATGTGCGGAAAAAATAGTGAACATATTCACTATAACTTTTGATGGTAATAAATTCCTCTTATTTTATACTCAATAACCGTAGATATGCAGGTCGTGCTAGGTCGTCAGTCAGGGAGGTAGATTGTAATGTAATGCTCCAAAATCGAATCTGTAAGGTTACATTTCACGCGAATGTTCTCGGTGAGGTATTTAATAAATGTTTTACTACATTTTAGTTATGTTTAATATTTTTTTTAATAAATTTTAATTGATAAACTATGATGTCGGCTAGTCAGTATAAAAATAATGGAAAAAAAGATGAACAAACTTAGGAAATATCGTAAGAAACTGCTGCACGTCACGCGTCTTTACAAAAAAAAACTAAAGCCAAGTCACAAATATAAATGCAATTATTAATAATTTTGCACAAATATTCAAAAATCGCCGGGCGGTCACTTATCCCTGGGACACATTGTATTATGTAACGATACCATGTTTTGTAAAAAAAAAAACGTAGGCTAAAATGGCTACCATTCAGTAAAAGGGGTTGATTTCCGACCCCACATGTAGAATAATTTTATTGACGGTACTGACTAGACCTTAATTCAAGTCTAGTTTAGTTT
This sequence comes from Agrotis clavis, assembly GCA_954870645.1. Classification (NCBI taxonomy): domain Eukaryota; kingdom Metazoa; phylum Arthropoda; class Insecta; order Lepidoptera; family Noctuidae; genus Agrotis; species Agrotis clavis. The sequence goes on from OX940940.1 coordinate 9,399,633, forward strand.
ACATTGTATATTTTGTCTTCTTTCATTTAGTACAAATTTTGTGATACTTCATTTTCTGACCTCATCTGTTATGTGGTTCATATAAGACAGTAACATTGAATAACGGAGCCTTGTCGTTCATGACTTGCGAGAGAAAACATTCATGCTTTGACTGCCATACAAAACCGTTATATTATGTATATATTTCGTAACATAAGTTACGATGTTCTTTATTATACGTTGTGCTCACGCAAGCCAGTATGCTCATATTTGCTTGTTTCATATGCTCGTTTTGACATACAATGAGCGATGTTTGAATGGGCAATGTAGAAAATCGCAATGGAATATTATTGATGTTTTTCATTTCGGTGTTGCCTCAGGCAATTTTCACACGACACCTCTCGTCATCGCATTCGGACAGAAGTGGTAATTTTCTGGCATATGCCGACTGCCGTGCCCTCGGGCAGGTGTCCGTTTTTGATGCGAGGTATTCCCAAATAATATTTATTTTTATTAAAAACTAGCTGACCCGTTCCCACTTCGTTGGGCAGTATTTCGGCTAATATGTATGATATCTTTATAATGTATAGCCTATAGCACTCACGGATAATGTAGCTTTCTACCAGTGAAACAATTTTTCAAATCGGTTCATTACTTCCGGAGATTACCCCCTACATACAAACTTACAAACATACAAACTTACAAACAAATGTTACCTCTTTATAATATTAGTATAGACAAAGTGTTCATTATAAGTATGCATGCATTTTACTTTATCATCACCAGCCGGAAGACGTCCACTGCTGAACAAAGGCCTCCCCTTTAGACCACCGAACGACAACCAGCCATTTGCATCCATCGGTTGCCCGCGACTCCCACGATGTCGTCGTTCCATCTAGTGGGACGCTTGCCTAACTACGCTACGTCTTCATGTTGCAAGTTGCTTATCTTAAACAAAATAGGCACTGGTGGCCTATCATGACGTCTTAAAGCGTCAGTCTTTAGGCTGTGGAAAGAGACAGAGCTATACATGAGTCGTCTAGCGCCATCTCGTTCCCTGAGCTGAACCACTCACGCTTTAAAAAGTCGTGGTAGGCCACCTGGGGTTTATCACAACGTCTTAAAACCAGGCTTGTTCCAGTGAGTAAACGAGATGGCGCTAGACGACTTGTATAGCTCTGTCACTTTCACTCGCTGGAACAAGCCATACCCCTCCTGATCAGCTAGTCCATTTTGAAAGTGGAAATTATGATATTTACTCACACTATTTTTTTCCTGATTCATTTGGTCGTTTGAAGACAAACAAATTCACTCACCGGACTTGGTTGAATTTCATTGTCATGGCATTTTTCTGGTGGTCACCACTATTGATTCTGGCTTTCAGGAGTTACAATGTTTTGGAAATTGTGTGGTGGAATTGTCCAAAAAAAAACTGTCGTTGGATATACGTTTACCAATCCGACCACGTAACTGGACATAAAAGGCTTTATTGAAATATTGCACGTTGAAGAAAATTTATTACAAGGCTTTGTAAACAATATTGAAGTAAAGCCTTAGTTTAATATATTCAATATAATATTGGGATTAACCTATGCCCATAAATCCACAAACATTTCATAACAAAAATGTTTGAACGTAATCTTTTGACGTAGTAAGACTTATAACATGAAAACTATTACGCATGTCAGTAAGTAAACAAGATTGGTTACATCACTGTAGAGTTTTAGATACCACAGGAAAGTGCCGGGGTCGCGGGACTGTCTTATCAGGTAATCGTGAACCTGGAACGCAAAGGGCTATTGAAGGATCTCTCTGGATTTTAGTCAGTACTGGGTGTGAGGACTCATTTGATGATTTTAACACAATAAAAGAAACACACAAGTTTTAAATTATTGTCCATTGCATAGTTTAGTTAGAGCATCAATGTCACATTTTTATTCTCATAAATATCGAATAGTTTTGAAGAAGTTGATAAATCAGTAACCTTCTTTGAACCGTTTCTTTGGAGGGTTTAAAATAAAAAAATGAAGAGGACCTACACTGGGTGAAGTGGAAAGAATTGCAGACTCTTGCTAACTAATAACCACACTATTCCTTCACATGCCATTTGCGTTCCAGGGCCGAGGTATCTTGCTTAGGCAGTTCTGCAACCCATTTCATTTTAGAACTCAATAGTCATTTGATGATTTGAGAAAATCCCATAAGTATATTTTATTTTTTTCAACTAAACTAAATTGGAAAAAAACGATGTCCTTTTCAGTCTTGTCGTTAAAAGCAATACTTTAAATAAGGTTAAGTAAGTAGAAACCGTTCAGAGGCTACTTTTTCAGTGCATATTCATTGATTTCAATGACAAATTACTCTATTAGACCTTAAAGGCTTGGAAATTGAGGATAATTTTCTTTGCAGAGAGTTGATAATGGTACACGCATGAACTCATGTGACATTTGATAGTCTCAAGGTCAAAATCCAATTTCATGACGTGCTAAATATTGCACTATCACTTATCGAGATACGTTTATTGTACTGAATATACGAGTACCTTGTTAGTCCACTAAAAATGGATTTCAATCCATTACTTACATCATTATGTGCTGTCATTTCGTTTAATAAGTTATTTTACTACTTATTAATAGTTTTGTTTTATTCCCCTAGTTGTTAATTCTGAGTAAATGTTGACTTGTTATTTCATTGGTTTATGACGTCTACATGTTATGGCGTAGGCGTTCCGGCGTAGGTGCTACGACGTAGGCGCTACGGCGTAGGCGCTACGACGTAGACGCTTCGTAGTAGGTGCTACGACGTAGGCGCTTTGTCGTAGCCGCAATCGTAGCTGTAATTGTTATGGCGGCTCCAAACTATTGCCGTGAATTCTCGGCACAAGTCGTGCCCTCCACACTATCGGGATGCTCTCAGTCATTCGTGAAACCTGCCGTGAAATAGACGTAGATGCTGCTGCTGCATTAACTTTGTTCGCTGAATTTACTTTGTAGGAATATGATTAAAACTGTCTTTATTAATTATATAAAATCCATTTCAGACTTTCTATGAACAAATAGCAGAATTTCATTAGAAAATATAGAATTACATTAAAAATAAAAAAATAGTAATTAATTTATTAAGTTCACGGGCCCGTGAATGTGGATGGGTACGCGTGAACAATACCGACACTGATCGGGGAACAGGCGCGAACGCCCGAGAACCCCGCGAAAACCATTCACATTCTCGTTCGCGCCTGTTCACGGGTGTTCACGACAATAGTCTGGAGCCAGCATTAAACTCGTCCGTTGGCTCGGTACGTGTGATCAGGGCGTAAATGCTGTTTGCGCGACACCATCTCTTAGTGACCACATTAATTATTTGAGGACATAAAATCTGTCAGTTCTTGTCAAATTAATATTTTGGTAATCACTTTTGGCTTATTTTTTCATAAAACTTAAAGTTATCATTGAAGAAAAGTACTTGAAAATTTGACACTTATACGACACTCCACGCGTGTCCCCAATTAGTTCACATCTCTGTCACATCGCGCGCTGTGATCGATTTGACAGTCCCATCATTGTCTTCGCACATGTATTTGTATCGGGCGTTCGACTAGACAAATTGATTTTACTTCGGAAGTGAATTATAACAAAGGTAGACCCAAATTCCATAGACAACCTTACTATTGAAAGGTCACGTCAGTTATTTATCATTATTTGAACCTTGAGACCTATATTGTTGAGATTTTAATCAAAAGACTAAGCGCGTGACTATTCATTGTTCAAATGACAGACGAATTTCCATTTTATTCACAAATAAAATTGGATTTATTGTCGTTAGTGTATTTTTGTTCTGCTTATCTAACATGTTCCACAAAGTGCTACAGAATAATATGCATGTGTGTGACAGCATCAATTAATTAATTGCAAACAAAATTGTGTCCGTCAGTCCGGGTCGGATCCGGTCAGCGAATCGCCAGTTAGTCGCTGTGTGCATGCCCCCGCCTTAATCCTTCGGGGATTACAAGCGTAATATTATGTTTGCAAGCTATTTGACTTTTAAGAGCATAATCTATCAGACATAAATTTTAAATAATAGCGAAGTCTGTCAGAGTAGTCCAACCAATCATCGTTAACGTAACTCACTAACTATAAAGTAGCAAAGTTTCGCTGCATCTCACTCAGTGCCTTTGAGCGTAAACTGAAAAACTTATCCATTGAAAATACTTCTATTGTTATGAAAGTTTCATTTATTAATTCAAAACAATTCACATTGTGTTGAATATAACATTCTGTATTAATTTCTAAACTAATCATATTTTATACATTTTCTGCTGCGGTCGCAGACTGACTGATCAGGTAACGTTGACCCTGGAACGTAAAGGGGTATTAAAGGAAACCGTATATTTTAGTCAATACGAGTTTGATGGTAATGAGTGGGAGGACTCATTAAAGCTATTGTCAAACAGGCGTGACAAACGCGAAGCGTGGCGTTTTTGTTTGTAATGTATGCAATTGTTTGAATCCGGTCACATAGAAAAAGCGAAAGCGATCCGATAGTCTATGTGACGGGCTTCAAACAATTGCATACATTACAAACAAAAACGCTCGCTTCGCGTTCGTCACGCCTGTCTGTTTGACAATAGCTTTAATGATTTTATCAAAAATAAAAACTTGAGTGCTTAGGCTTATATAATATTTATAGGTATCACGCGTGTTAGTAAAGCCATAACATTTTTTGTCTTGCAAATCGGAAAAAGTAATAGCACCGCACGAATCCGATGGAATTAAAGTCATGGAATGAAAGTAAGTAGGTTATAGTACACAAATAAGTGCAAAAGTGAATAATTTTAGTTTTATTGTTGTAGAATTTCTGGAAATTACGAACATTTAATTATTATTTTCGGTTGATGGCTTTCTGTGTAAAATCATCGCTGTTTTCGGTTTCCGGGAACAGTATTAAAATTCTGTTCGGTATGTTTTGAGAGCTCTTAAACAATTCTACGAAATTAGTATAATTTTGGTACCGATTTAATTTTAAAGAATCAATAAGTACAGAACATTCGGTGCAGGACTGCCCCGCTTGGGCAAATGGGCACGCTTGAGCACCGGCATTGAGACGGAGTGGGAAGCGGTCGCTTCCTTCTGCGAAGCAGTCATGCTCGCGAAGGAGGAGGCGGGCCGTGTGAGGGAGAGGATAGCGTCTTCCCTCCACCCCAGCCGCAGTGGTAGACGCCCACGGCATCGGACGTCAGCAGACAATCTCCGGCCACCGTAGGTGCGGGCATGCGGGCGGCGAGTAAAGGGCAACTCTCTGTCCGACCATGGACCATGCCCGGGTCGTCGGCGCGTTGTGTTCCACGCGCGCCTCAAAGAGCGTCAGCATGATGACGGGGCCCTCCCTATAGAGGGCCAAAGCCTGCCGGGGTCGCGGGACTTATCTCATTACCGTGAACCCGGAACATAAAGGGCTATTGAAGGACACCGTGGATTTTAGTCAGTACGAGTCTGACAGTCCCTCCCGCCCTGCCCGGGGTGGGAGGACTCATTTTATGATTTTACCACGCTAGAAAAAAAAAAGTACAGAACATTATCAATATACCACCGGTCCACCCGGTTTGGCACGGCACGGGTTCCAATTATTTTCGTTAAATTATTGACATTAGTGAATATAACAAGAAAAGAATTATCCGATTTGTCCTCCCACCCGGGCCGCGACGCGGCGACGGGAGGGACTGTCAGACTCGTGCGGACTAAAATCCACAGTGATACTTCCATAGCCCTTCACGTTCCGTGTCACGAATACCTGATGAAACAATTCCGCGACACTGGCAGGCTCTGGCCCTCTAAGGGGGCCCAGTTTTTTGAGGCGCACGTGGAACACAATGCGCTGTCGATGGGTATGGTCCATGATCGGACGGCGAGTCATCCATTACTTGCCGTCCATATGCTCGCGCAGTAATACCTACATAATGAAGGATCCGTTTCTTCCCCAAACGTATCTTTAGTTTGTTGAAAATAAATCTCGAGGTATCAATTCTCGTCTAGTCTTCAGACATAAATCCTTCCCAAACATTCCGACATTGGTTGTTATCTCGTAAATCCATCTAATTCATACGACTTTGAAGCTCAGACTTTAATTTTATTGGTTAAATGAAGGGACTTAAGATCGAGACAGTTGATTTATAGACTAGGGTTTGACGTCTTGTTGTGGGCATTGATAATGATTAAAATAATTTAAATTAACTCAGTTCCCAGAACATTTATAGGCGTGTTTTTCCTTTAGACAAGGTTATTCAACTGATCAATTTCTAACTTATCCCAAGCGTTACTATGTCATGAAAAATATTTCGTCATCGACAAAATCTGAGCCTTCGTTTTATTGGTTTCGTTGCGTGTCATGCATTTGGTCACTTTTCTTGCATGTGTACACACATGATTAAATACAAAAAGGGCGCGAGTGTGGCCGTTTTCTTGTCATGATATCGGCGTTGGAAAGATAAAATTATAGCTCGAGCTTGAAACAATTCCTAATACGAATATTTGAAGCCTATAATTGCAAGAGCCTTTGCTCATACAGTGAAGACATGAGCATTTTTATTCAGTTACCTGGCCTTTGTTTTAGTTCGCATCTTAACAGAGGGGAACGTTTAACAATAATTACCAAACCATTTAAGTACATAATCGTGTCTATTACTCAACAAAACAAAGTTGGTCCTACCATTAGCCGTCTCACCCTACATAGATTATATCCTGCTACCTAACTTTCAAATCCTATCGAGTTCAAGTCTGGGACAAACTTCATAGTTGTGGTCTAAGTTCAGTTTGTTTTACTTGTTACATTGAAACCGCTGTCTAACCAAGCGCATGTGAAGTGAGCAACGGAGGAGTTTGGAATAGAATTTGTGAAGTGGCGAGAGCGGTTAGATGGCTATAATACACTGAACCAGTGTTGTAGGTGATTTTACCATGGGGCCGTAGCGCTATTAGGCATGACGTGTGGGGATAGCTGACACCATAGAAATGGGTTTTGTCGACGTAAGAATAGACAAATTACAGAATGTGGAAAGTTTTTTATTGTTGTTTAAGTGTAGGAGAAAATGTTTTTATTCATCAGTCATCTACGAGTTGTGTCATAATCGCGAAAAAAAAATTAATGCATAGAACTTTGTCTATTATATTGATAGAGAATAAGATAGAATTGGTCATCCCACGCGTGTTGAAATACAATCATACGCCCACTCCGAAAGGTGAGAACATTAGGCGAGTCCTAAGAAGTGACAAAAGCCGTCACGCTTGGTGGTATATTATACAGGGTGGAATTTTGTAATGCCACCTGGAGGGAAAGTACTCTTAATACTGCAGATAGAAAATTTTACTCAAAGGAAACATTCCTTTATTTTTGAATAGAAAGCAAACTGCATTCAAATATTTTCGAAAATTCTCTTCTCCCACACCCGGGAATCGAACCGTTTTGTATCATGTTTGTTAGAGAGATTTCATCCTTATAATTGACCCTAACGATCGACGCAATAAATGTACTTTTATAAGGTATAATTTTTTCAGGTTTTAGCCGGTTCGATATACAAAATTCCACCCTGTATATACCCCTTCAGGGTCCAGTTGGCTGGGGATCAGCACTAACAAAAATAATTCATTACGAAAATATGTTTGTTTTTGTCTTTTAAATGAGGAAATTATTTTCCTATTGCACGACAAAGACTGTCTCATATCAACACGGAGCACAATTAGCAGTGAATTGGTTATTTTAGATCAAAATGGTACCTAGCTTTTCTTGCAAAAAATTTAAATAAGAACATGAAAATTTTCTCAGTCACATCAAATCAATCACACAAAACTTCTTTTCACAACCGTATTTATAATGTTCTAAAAATGACGCGAAACGTTCTATATACTTCATATTAAGTTTACCGCAGTGTAACGTAATCCTACAAAAAATGGGTCATATCCGACCGCCTCATATCTCGTTTCTAGGCTCTCAAAATGAATCGGTGAGCTTACCAATCGTAATCTTTCAAAACGTCTGGATAAACATTTTAAAAGTATATTACCTGAAGGTAATTCTGTGGGACGATAGCTCAAAATAAGGCTTTAAGTATTTATTTATTTATGTACAAACAAAATCCCGACGACAGACTTTTTGCCTCTAGCAAAAAATCTGTAGAATAAAACTTGCTTTTGATTCTTAGTCTGGTCTCAGGAGCTTTGTCGCCATTTTATTATAGTTACGAAACAAATATAGCTAAGTTTATCTGTCTTTGATAAAATTGTTAAATCATAGTTACTCCATAATTTATGAATTGTTCGTTTAACACAATGATAAAAATAGATTTAATACAATTCTAATACAAATTAGAAAAAATAGAAATTTATATGGATTTATTAATATTAGTTGATACAGCACCATTCACTATATTGTCCACTGTATAAGATCGAGTTTCTTCCAATCTCAATATTGGCGCAAGGACTGAGTAAATAAACTTTAAAATTGATTTTCAATTAAAAAGTTCAAGCGGACGGAAAGCAGTGCATGATACATACATATTAAGTAGAAATCGAGCTGTTTAGACGATCGCGGAGTTCCGATAATTGGATTCAAGTTTATTTTTTTATCTTATTTCTATGGAGGAAGTGGTCTCCCTGTAGTGTCTGGTGTTAATTAAGCCACATCTGGGAAACCCACAGGCTTCTGACAAGGGTTTAGGCTTTTATTGATTATACATTAAAAAATTTCAATATCTAATTTGCTAGCCCGTTGAAACGCATTAGAAATTTAACAGTGGAACGCAAAGGAAACAAGGTGGGATTTAGTCAGTACAAATCTGACAGTCTTTCCACTGAGGAGAGGAGTTATTTGATGAAATAAAACAAAAAGAAAGCGTTGATATAAAATCAATCAGACAAAGAAAAGTACTTACCTAAATATAATGAACCCACACACAGTCACAGACATTACCAGTAGACCATTCTTCTCTTCTCATTAGCTAAATGCAGAGCTGGAACGAAAAACTAGCCAGCAGAAGTTTTGTCCAACAAAAAAATCTTTAGCAGTAGAAATACGACTTGGAAGGGTGCTTTCCCTAACTTTTTTTCTAAGAAACTACCACTTTAACTAACTGCGCTGTATAAAAACGATTGTACCGAGAACTGGGAGGTTAAGTGATTAAGTTAAGTTTTGAACTCGAATCGTAGGTATAGCTAAAATCCGTTTAGCATTATTTTTCTTTCGATACGACTCACGGACTTTGTAATATTGTTATAAGGTCGAGTTGACTACTGTCAAATCAAGAACAAAACCAATCAGACAGCACTGGATTCGTTTTTTTTTTTTGTTTTTTGTCTTTATTTTGAATCGACAGCACCGTTAGTTCAGAATTTAAATTTCTATGTTTGTAAACGTATCCACGACGCAGGAGACATTTCTAGTATGAGGTAACGTTTCTATGAAAAAAAAAACAATACTTTCGAGTTAAAAACTCCCTAAGAGCATACTCTACTTTAGTTGGTGTTGATGTATTAAAAGAGGATACATTTTGGCAGGAACGAAAGAATGAAAATATTTCGAATGAAAAATAGGAGGGAAAGGATGTGTTGTGTAACGGTTCACATAAGGCATGCTTAAAATGGGTTTGTCTCCAGATTGAATTAGCCACGGATCACGGCGACTTGTTTCCACCGATACCGTGATCCGTTTCCAACACAAAAAATAAAAAAAAATGTAGCCACCGATCATGGTATCCGAATAATAAGATTTTTTTTTTAAGTATAACTTCTTTTGATTTGGGAAATTAGATCAAAATCAAAGAGTCATAAGGATGGAATTTAGGAAGAGTAGTGCACTTGCTGGACTGCACTCGATTGCCAGAACTATCAACTCATCCACATAATATAATAGATAATGATTGAAGATAACCCAAGAAAAAAAAACAGGCTTGAAAAACATTTTACTCTGTTTCTTGTCTCTGCGCATCGAGATTAGTATCCAAAAATAATACAATTTATATCTTGTAGCCATTATGATCGGTGATCGGTGGCTATATTTTTTTTATTTTTTGTGTTGGAAACGGATCACGGTATCGGTGGAAACAAGTCGCCGTGATCCGTGGCTAATTCAATCTGATACCGGGATCCGTGGAGACAAACCCCTTAAAATTCATAATTTCAGGATATTTGTGAAACAAATATTTTTATTTAGAAATATGACAGTATTCTAAAGAAATATACAAAGAAAAGGATTTTGAACATACAATAGAACTGAAAAAGTAATCCATATTGCATGTATATTTTTTTCAGTACCTACTATTGAGCCATTCTATTGTTCCAAATGAGAATAAAAAAATTGCATAAAAAAAAATAAAGCTCAAATCTCATCATCATCATCATCATCAGCCGGAAGACGTCCACTGCTGAACATAGGCCTCCCCCTTAGACCGCCACGCCGAACGACAATTCGCCACTTGCATCCATCCGTTGCCCGCGACCCTCACGATGTCGTCGGTCCACCTAGTGGGAGGCCTGCCTACGCTGCGCCTTCCGGTCCGTGGTCACCACTCGAGAACTTTTCTTCCCCATCGGTTGTCAGTTCTACGAGCGATGTGGCCTGCCCATTGTCACTTCAACTTGCAAATTTTATGAGCTATGTCGGTGACTCTGGTTCTGCTCCGAATATCCATGTTCCGGATTTTATCCCGCAAAGAAACTCCGAGCATAGCGAAGCTCAAATCTAGACGCCACTTTTACTAAAAAACCAGATCTGCATTTCAGTCTAAAGCACTTTAATATTTTTCTTGTTAGCATTAAACAAAGTAAGGATTTTATATGCCACCTGAAAAATATTTCCGATAAATCCCAACCCAATCCATTGCATGTTAATTTCGGGCAACTCACAAATTGCGCCTTCGCTCCGTTTATGCCAAAACAAACGTTTCCGTATTAACACGCTCACAGTGATTAATTGTGTGCGAATAATGTGATTTAACCAAAATAAATTAGCTTTACTGATGACCGGAACACGCCTTGACCTAATTTTTTGTTTCTTTACTATTAAGTAACCTATATTGCCAACAATGTTTTGAATAAATGGTTTTTAAGCTATTGCGGGCTCTGAGCGCGGCGCGGCGTGGCGACCGAATCAAGAAATTCTCAAAACCTAACGTAAATACCTGACACCACGCATCGTCTAACATCGTTTCAGTTCGGGAGACTTCGGCAATCATAAAAATGTCCGTCTTAAAGACAATTTACTATTTCTTACTGATTCTAAACAGCCAGCTACAAAAGGAGTTTTCACAATGAAACCTACTTATCAAAATTCTCCTTCAACAAAGAAGTTCTTTAATACAGTAGTGCACCACAAACGAATATATACGCGGTTTGCGATTTTTTCTTTTAAAATTATAAAAACGGTATGCAATAGCTTCACCGCGGCAGTCTCCGAGTGCCACATTTTTTTAAAGTTTTTCTGTATCGTTGCAGTAATACAACTGTCATTTTCAGTTGTTTAATTTTTAAACATCTGAAATGAAAAATTTATATTAGGAAGGGAAGGAATAAATCTCTTTTTGAGAGTGAGAAATTATAACTTTCCTTCCTCTCAGTGTATGCTCGTATATCGAAAGGGGTGTCAAACTTAAATATTGTTTCTTTTTTGTAAATTTGAAAACGTTGACCCACTCTATTATCTCTAAATCTCCTGTAACGTAGGCGCGTTTACAAACATGGAAACTCATGCTGTTATCATGCATGTGAAATTTATCGGACAAATTATGGGTGTACTATAACTACACCACAGGATTACAGAGTACGCAATCTTAACTCAATATATTTTTCAGTTTTTCATAGTTATTGCTAATAAAATGTTATTTTTCTCAAGCCCGCAAGTCAGCGTATCACGCTTCGAACTTTGCTGAATAGCTATTATTTTTAGTAAAAATCAATATCAGACAATGCATAGCCTCAACCGCTGGATCTAGAAGATTAGAATAAGTTTTCCAGACGTAACAAAGATGAGAGAAATTCATCTGCTAAAAGGGTTAGAAAAGAAGATAAAATTTTATAATAAAGTTTCCTTTTGTCACGAAATGTTTGTTTAGTTTTTCATGGTACTTACACATTCCTTTTTTTTTTAGAAGGTATTGTAATAAATACTTTGTGATTTTATTTTAAAACGGGTTTGTTCCTAGCCTCAATCCGTGTACCCACACTGGCTTTGTAACGAGTGGTGACAAAGGGGGAAAAAAAATCCGGTCATCCTCACTGGTGACAAACGGGAAAAATGTTCACATTTGTCACCTGCAGTGAGGCAATTAGAAGGTAGTAAAAAGTACTAAGCTGACATGAGTTCAACTTAACATAGAACGACCTCACATAGAACAAACTGGAACTCTTATGCACCTACGGAATACAGTTAAACTGACGCCGGACTTCGAAAAGATAGTGGTCGAGCCAGACGACTTCTGGTGAGAACTACCACTGTTACTGGGATTGCTCAGCCGTCATCACTGGTTATAAATTGCCTGCAGTGCCGTTGCCTGAAGTCGACCTTAAGGGCCGGACTCGACCATAGCGGCGATGATTTTTTTTATTTATTCGGACAAACCAACCGCACTATTCCTAAACCACTGCAACTCCTGAAAGCCAGAATCAACAGTGGCAACAACCAGAAAAGCGCCGAGACAATGAAACTCGACGTGTCCCGGAGAATGAATTTACCTGTCTTGGATCCTGCAACGAAATTATTCTGAAAAGAATGGTGGAGGAGTAGGAAGAGAGGAGATGTGTTTGAATAACTAATCAGAAATCTAGATCTCCTCTTCGCTTAGCTTCAGTGAAAGGCCCGGACTCCAGCCTTAGGAGATGAATCCCACCCACTCCAAAACATTGTAACCGTATGTATGTGCCTTTCAATTCGAATTTCGCACGAAATTCCATTATTCTTCTGGCATCTAAATTTCATTAAAATTTTCATCGTAAATCAAGCTGAAATAAAGTGCATGTTTATTCAAATAAAAGCCGCAGACCACAATGCTGTCATTAGATAAAATTTATTATAGGATGTTCAAAAATTAATGCTTTGTTTTAATTAATGGCGGTTGTGTATAGTAAATAAACTATTAATTTGAATTTATGGTTTTAGCCACTTATTTGTTTTGCGGTTGCAAAATAATAATAAGCAAGCTACACGAAAATATCCTTGTATGAAAAAGTCCCAAAAACATTTATGTATCACCTTATCGTGTGTCAATTATTGTCTACGTACTGTGACTGTCCGTCATGGAACCTTGTTTTAATAACAAATATGTTATTTATTTTAAAATCACCACGTGACATCGGGCGCCTTAATTCACATTAACTTACCTACTTTATGGCCTGACATTTCCTTGTGATAAATAGCTGGTTTAAAACACCCATTCCTTTATTTCAATAGCTACAAAAACTATTGACTCGGAGAGAATTCTAAAGAAACGATTCTACAACTTGCTTATCAGCACATGTGTTCGCAATAAACCAGGCTCCGGGCGAACACTCAATAGGACCTCTTAAACAATTTAAAATTATGAATTCTAAGAAGTTTAGAAATCTATCGCCAACTAATATTAAAAAGGCTACATCTGGCAATCCTTACCCAACAGCCATGATTCAATCCTGCACTTAAAAACAAAGAGATATTCGGACTTGGGGTAATACAGAGACCGTGAGAAACTCGAAGTGCTTTTGCGAGTCCCTTAGCAGGTAGTTGGAGTGAGAAGACGGGGATGATTCCTCGGGGCAGTTGGGCTTGGAACGTCTTGAGGGACACACGGGTGAACCCGGGAGAAAAGTTCAGGAGATTCGGTTTGAGACGCCCAACATGCGGGACGCGATAATATCGAGGTCTTTGATTAAGTCATATTTGATACGAAGAGTATCAATAGCTGAAGTAAGTGTTAGTGGTCGGTGGAACGCGAGAAGATGAATCCAGAAGGCGGCCTGATGTTGGTGATCATACGGGTGGTAGCTGAGCAGCGGTCCGTAAGTGTAATACAGACAAATCCTCTTCTTTAAGCACTTGGTAAGTGTTAATTATAAGAACTTTATAGCAGCAGTTTGGTGGAGACGCAGGATGGCTGTCAAAATATCATTTATTTCAGTATGGCGGGGCGGAGCCTTCAGATTATTATATTTTATATTATTATCTCATATTTATATTATTCATTCTGAGACCCTGTTCCTTAACCTCACAGTAATTAGTCAATGGCGTATGGTTAAAGGGCACGGGGAAAGCCTTCGCTACACTGAGTACAATGACTCACACGCCAACGACGCCTGACGAATGTTGACTTTACTAGACGAATGTACCGCGTATCAAAGGCAGAACCGTGTTCATAGTTCAACTACTCAAATAATATTCTTCCAGCCACGCTATTACGTGCCGATGACAGGCATTTGCAACTATAACAAATATTGCTATTTGTTTAGCAAAATAACCAAATGCTATTGATGATTACTGTCTCCTTGCAGCCTAGCCCAGAGACATTGCGGGTGGTTGATGGGTGTACATTTCCAGCTGTGGGAGTAGATTACACTGAGATGGGGTTACCATTTGGATAACTCCGTTCCAAAGGAACGCTAGATTAAACGGCGGTGTCTCGTTAAATGGCCACTGGTAGGCCTATATCTGAATCGTCACTATTATTTAACGAGACACGCCTGTCGATAAGGGGATCAGATTTAAATATGAAATGAATGAAGTGCCGATAAAATCCACTTCGGCATCCAGCAATACAATCGCAATATGCTCTGTTACAGGCCGAGTCTACGGTACGCTTGAGCAACTTGATTATTGTTAGAGAAAGGGGATAGGCAGCCGTAAGGGTGAACTACATATTTGAACGCGTGTGTACTTCTATGGAGAAACAAAACTTGTCTTTTTCAATGGCAGTGAATTCACGACTCACTGCCTCAGGATTGGAAAGGACATGTATAACGTGCTTAGGAAACGTTCGCTGTTAGTGTTCGTAGCAGAGTCCTTCGCAGGGTAATGCTGGTAGGACTAACAGTAAACGCACGCCGGGTAAACGTTGTAAAACAATACCATGTTGTATAACATGGAATTGTTTGCGTTTGCAAAGTGGCATCTAGTACATTGGAATCAAATAAGTTAACGTAACCGTAATCATCTATAATTCTCTTAAGCGCAAGCGTGACGTTTCCTTTTATATTATATCTTTGCTGTCCTCTTGTCTT
Source organism: Agrotis clavis (assembly GCA_954870645.1). NCBI lineage: Eukaryota > Metazoa > Arthropoda > Insecta > Lepidoptera > Noctuidae > Agrotis > Agrotis clavis. The sequence goes on from OX940940.1 coordinate 9,414,839, forward strand.
ACTAGCTTCATAATAATTATTTGGATTGTTAATATGATTTGATATTATTCATGTATTTACTGTGAACTCTCAGCACTAACTTACTTTGGTCCCCTCCCCTTGCTGAGAGTTCAGTCCTCTCTGTCCTGGCGGAGGTCGCAGTATGTCAATGGTACGTGCACCACGGAGGTTGGGCGGAGGCGGGGCCCTACCTCGGCCCCCCCAGGGGGGGGGGGGCCCACACGTCATATTTTCCACTATATTAATGTAATTTAGGAAAAACGAAAATTTTATCAGCCTAGGGTATTTTATGAACAGTCACAGTACTACTTGAGTTTGAATAAAAGGATGAAAAAGAATTATACTGTATTGCGACGCACCATAGTTCGAAAGCACCTTTATTTTTTATTTATTATTTTTTATTTTAAACTTTATGCACAAGTTACAAAAACATGTACAAAGGCGGACTTAATGCCTTGGGCATTATCTCCCAGTCTACCTTAGGGTGATGCAGAGATAAAGACAAAGTAGGTGCAACATAAAAGACAATTACTAAATATGGAAAATAATATAAATTTGTACATATAAACAATACATACTTACAATACATACATATAATACATACATACCCAATACATACATTCAATACATACATACAATACATACATACCTACACAGTTTAGAGAAATGAAGGAAACTAAAAACCAGTTAATTTAGAGATGAATCTGCCAGCTTCTTAGTAATATACTCACGAGCTTTCAACTTGAAAGTGAACCGACTGGATACCGTCCTGATATTCCGAGGAAGCGCATTCCAAAGGAAAACTGCCTGAACTGGGAAAGAAGATTTTAGAAAACCAGAACGGTGAGAGGGACATCGCAGAAGGCGATTATTACAAGATCGAAGATTCTTGTTATGTGCAGAGCATAAATATTGGAAGTGAGAAGTCAGATAGGATGGAGAAGAAGGTTTGTCAAGAAGAGAAAACAGGGTGGTTAAGGCCCTTAATGCTCTGCGCTGGCGAATGGGCAACCACTTTAAAAGTGACCGGTGTTCTGAAACGTGGTCATATTTTCGGAGATTAAAGACGAATCGAATGCAGTTATTCAGAAGTCGGTCAAGTTTATTGAGTAAATCTGCATTCAGGTCATAGTAACACACATCACCATAATCAACTATGGGGAAGATAAGGGATTGAACGAGCATAGCCTTCACGCGAGATGGGAGAATATTCTTCAACCGATAAAGGGACCGCAGCGTTCCAGTGACTTTTTTGCTCACAGTCGCGACCTGCTTACGCCAGTCGAGGCAAGTGTCAACATGCATACCCAAGTCCTTGACATCAGAGCTGAACGGGATGACAGCACCATCAAAGATGAGTGGAGGCAGAGTCAACCCACTCAGCCTACGCAAGCTATAGGGGCTCCCTATAATGATAGCCTGACACTTGGCTGGGTTAACCGCTACCCCGAATCGATCAGACCAGTTTTTCACCGCTTTTAAATTTCTGTTCAGCTCCTCAATCGCATCGGATACGTTGTCAATACCTGCCTGACAATAAAGCTGTAAGTCATCAGCATAAAGATGATACGCACACTGAAGCTCAGTAGTTAAAAGGTCTATAAAGATAGAGAACAGAGAAGGAGATAAAATACCGCCTTGAGGGACGCCAGCTTGAAGATCACACCAGCTGGATGAAGTATCACCAGCAAGAACTGACTGCTGACGCCTCCGAAGATAGGATGAAAACCAGTCTAATACATCGTGAGAGACCATAAGATAGGAGAGGATGGACAAAAGGACTTCGTGACTGACGGTATTGAAAGCATTGGAAAAATCGATCAGTACTAAAACGGTAACCTTAGTGTCTTCCATTCCCCGCCTTATATCGTCAGTCACTTTAAGGAGAGCTGTGACAGTACTGTGCCCGGGTCTGAACCCAGATTGGAGGGGACTGATGAGGGAGTTCTGGTGAACAAAGGAGGAGAATTGCTTGTGTACACAGGCCTCAAGTACTTTTGACAAAAAGGGGAGAATGGAAATTGGACGAAAATGACTGGGAAGAGTGGGGTTAGGAATTTTTGGTAGTGGATGAACATGGGCTTTCCGCCACAGGGAAGGGAAAACACCGGAATAGAGGGAGTAATTAACGATATGGGAAATTGCAGGCAGGAGCTGATCAAGAATCGTCACAATCATGTGACGACTGATGTTATGATACCTTTAGGCTTTGACTGCAAAAATAATTATGTCTAACTTTGTCCCGGTAATGACTGGTGAAACAATTTAAAACCCCAGTCCTTTTACTTCTGTTACTTGTGTTAACCCGTCCATAGATTATACTTTATCGTAAATTAAAACGGTTACGCAGTTGTTTTATAAACTTTGCATAATCTATTATAGCTACAATGACAAATGACCATCTTTACATGAAAATATTTTAATTAAACTTATTTGGAATTGATTTGGTAAATCTCAATATTAATCTATTTAAAAAAGAACCGACTGTACGAACTAAAGAACCAGAATTTGGTTTTCAGTATATTATTTTAAAAAATGAAGCGGGTTGGATAATTATAATTTCAAAGGACACAGAATTAAAAAAGAACATCATTAATGGATAGGCCGGATATTAATAACCTGTGACATTTTTGGAATATACATTACAGAAAAGTGTATTTAAAAAATATGGCCTACTTTTCTGCACGTGTTAGGACGAAAAACATATTTTTGGCTAAATTACTTATCTTGCTTCCCACGCAAGATAAGTTTAAGTGAATTGCTTCCTACGCTTTGGCAAATTGGATAGATTATTATTGATCATTATTATTTTAGTGTGTACAAGTGGGATTGGTTGGGCCACAAAAGCCACATACCTACATAACAATCGCTCAGCCTTAAGGCGCCCTCACCCCGAGCATTCACCTGTAATGTAACACAAAAGTGCGCAATTTGATGCTCTATTGTCTTCGAATCTGTAACGTTACATTATAGGTGAATGCTCGCGGTGAGGGAGCGCCCTTAGGTTAAACGATGACATTTCATCAGTGAGTGTAGACAATTGAACTTAGACAATGCGAATCTTGTATCAAATCTATACTAAATGTACGCGAATGTTCCTCAGTTAGGGAGGTAGTGTTGGAATTTAATGCTCAAAGTCGAATCTATAATGTTACATTACACGCGAATGCTCCCGGTGAGGTAGCGCCATTAGGCAAATCTTTTCACTGCAGCACTTTCATACTATCATTAATGTGATTCCCAAATAAAAAAGGTGTGACTCAAATGAGTTGCAGAGACCAAAGTACACAAATCCAGTTAAAAGAGTTTTTGAAGCTTTTTCAGTCTGTTTTTGCAAAGCGATACACGAAACTAGGTCGTAAGTAAAAGCATGTCAGTTTTTTCACTTTTTAGGCTCGATTTACACGTACGACACGATAATTGCACGAATTGAGCTGGCGCATATTTGTATTGAAAATAAATACTTTAATTCAAGCGTGGGTTTGCCCCACGCTTGGATTTCCTCCCGTATCGTGGGTTTGCCCCACGCTTGGATTTCCTCCCGTATCGTGGCTGCGTTAAAAAACAGTCCACATCGTAACCATGTCCCACCGACGTCGCAACCATCAACAAGACACCGCTAACATGCGGTCGGCCACATGCAGAAACAACGTTGAGGCGATGCTATGACATCGCAATGACCAACAACAATGCAATCACGTAGCAACGTCAAACGACAGCGCAACTGCAAAAAGCTGCGGCGATTCTATTCACACGTACCACGACCGTGGTCGTAACCACGATGTAACATTGTCGTTTGTGTGAAAGAACGTTTAGAATATAGGCCGTGACGTGATCTGCGACACAAAAACGATGGAAACAAGTAAATGAATGCTCAAATCTAGACACGCGGTAGAGTATCAAGCCAAGTTCTGGCGAGCAGCACCGTGTGTGATATTACACGAACCATTTGGAACCACTTTTGACCCTCTCATAACTCATAAATTGCTACGCTGCACATCAGCAATACCACGCGTAACTCATGCCGTATTTCCATCTGGCCTCAGCCTTAGTGTCAGCTTGTAATTTTTTCGTAGAGCTGTTTGAAAGGTAGGATCAAGTTACAGTAGCGTAATATGGGACAGTAAAATTATGAAGGAACGCAATTCCGTCTACATAAAGAACAGTTCAAGGTTCATACTTTATATCAGGTGTTTGGAAGACGGATCGACATTAATATCAGAATCTATTGAAGAGCCTCAGTTAGTCACAGAAAAATACGTATAGACAGTAAGGCCCGGTTTCTTCCTTCTTATTCCTTTACTTGCGGGCTTAAACTTAACTTTACATTTACTATTTCTTCAAAAGAAAATTATTGAGACCATTGCAGAGCCGGATTCAAATGGCATTTATACCCATTCCACGTAAGCGAATCAATAACAGGCTATAGTCTACACCTGTTACCTCTTTCTCTAATAACTTCTATGAAAAATGTTTTCGCTTCATGGACTTGACGCAGACAAATCTTCGAGTCAAAGTTCATTAAGACAGTGAGACTAACTCCATATTTTGGGGGTCATAATTTGATTTGTGTTGCGTAGTGAATGATGTTTTCGGTTAGTAATGGATTAGGTTTGGTTGCTGTCGTGTTATTTGGTACTAGAGAACATTGCGCAAAGGTTATGTGTGAAATAATGTTCCTACTTCTGGAACGGAGACTCCGCTCTGTGAGAGGTGGTGAGGTGTAATCTACCACGCGGGTTGAAAAATGCTTTATATTTTTGGTACGAGGAGATGTCGATTCTTTTAAAATGTTGACCTTCGCGATTATGAGAGCTGTGGTCATGAAAATAAATTACACAAAGTATTGTGGCTGACTGAGTTCGAACCCACGAATATATTACTTGACTGTCGGCTTAGATTATTAATTAAAACAATTAGCGATTTTTTTTGCATGTTGATCGTATAAACCAAAAAACCCGGAATTTTAACCAAATTTCGAACGACAGACCAAGTTTAAAATACAACACGTTTTTATAATTAAAGGTAAACGGGATTAACTGTGGGTTTGAGGGTTCAGAAAAACTTTGAGAAGGTTGGATACGCGGAAATGTTTATGTTGATTTATTATCTAAAGTGATTTTTTTTTGGTCTTAAGAGAATAAACGATTTGAATGTTTTCTTTGACCTTAAAATTTATGGCTGTATCGTAAGGTTTTGACTGTAACTCTCGTTCATATAATTATATAAATAGAGTCAAAACAAATATGCAAAATTTGTTTTTATATTATCTGTTATTAAAATATAACTATCAAGTTATAAATAGAAAGCATAATTAGAAGCTTAGTACAACCCCACCTATTCTCCCTTTCAAGTTTCATGCCAACAGAAATAATCTACAACTATCTCCAAGGCGCTGGCTACACAAAAAAGACATTTTGTCTCTACAGCGTCCCTTTCATACAAAATGTATGGAAACGTCACGACGTAAAACATACAAGAGACGCGTCGCGGGCGCAACGCTTGAACCTGCGCCTGTCCGCGACGCGTCATCGTCTTGCGTCTCTTCTGTGTGGCTTGCGCTTAAGGGCTATTTCTGTACCAAAACTCATCAAAACAAATAAGTACACTTTTACATTAACAATATTCAAATTAGTAAAAATTCATTTAAATGTATTGCACGATTCGGTAACAACCCTAAATATTAACAAAATTTAGTGGACATTATATAATAAATAATAAGTCAACAGACAAAAAAGAGGCAAGTTTTTTCCGAAACCACGACCACGCAATAAATAATAACCACTCCACAAACAAAATCTACTTATAACAATAGAACACTTCACTCTAATTGTGTCTCTTTTATCTGATACCACTATTTTGTACCGGAGCGTAGTTTTAAAGCGATTATTTTGTTTGTCCGCCGCCATTCCCCACGCTTTGGGGAGCGTTTTACAAAGCGTGAAATGCTACATTTTAGCGCTCCTTTGTACATTTCGAATGCAGTTCCAGCATTTAAGGAACTTTGTCCACGGATTAAAAAACCTCGCATAAAATTATTATAGTATCATTTCGTTATAGTAAACCTATATATTTAATTTTTATTAAATTAACTAGTGACCCGCCCGGCTCCACACGGGTGTATGTCGATCTCATTATCGTTATCTATTTTCAGTTGCCAATATTGTAGAAACGTAACATATTTTTTTTTTAATCAGGGTCTTCATCATCATTATGGAAGACGTCCACTGCTGAACATAGGCCTCCCCCTAACACCGCCACGTCGAACGACAATTTGCCACTTGCATCCATCGGTTGCCCGCCACTCTCACGATGTCGTCGGTCCACCTAGTGGGAGGCCTACGCTGCGTCTTGCGGTCCGTGGTCGCCACTCGAGAACTTTTCTTCCCAATTGTTTGTTAGTTCTACGAACGATGTGGCCTGCCCATTGCCACTATTGCCATTATCAGGGTACCTTCAATAGAACACTACGACCGAATTAAATTTCTGAATCAGATAAATACTTTCGTTTTCATAATCATTCTGATAAGTAAAAAATCCTACAGCTAGAATATTAAAAAGAGTGACTTTTCAGAAAATGATCAGTCCTTCAAAACAAGTGGTTATCAAAATTAAAATCCCAACTTCATAATAAATATTATTCGTGTTTAAAGACCGCACCCCTGAATTTATTCGGGACCGTTTTTCGTGGAGCAAAGAGAAATAGGACCAAAGCTTTGGTCTTCAAATCACGTAAAGGGACTTTATATTCGTCCCCGGCGTTTATATAATTCAGTTATGCAAGTAAAATTGTTTAGTCTGCAGTCATAGCGTTTATAAAACTAAACTGTAAAAATATATGGAGAGCAATAAAAATATTTATACAGTGATCTTTGTTAATAATTTCATTCAGATTTTGAGCTGAATATCTAAAATTTTAACTCAACACAAGAGCTGCAGGGCTATTGGCTAACTTGATAGTCACTGACCAGCGGTTGTCGGCTGAACTTGGATGGCTTGATTCCTGTTATGAGGCTAAGTTGAGGAGTGGAGTGCGTCAAGAACGTTAGAATAGTTGATTTTAGGGGTGGATTTTGGGTGTTAGGTTTATTTTCGTTACGGAATGTCTTGATTCGGTCGCCACGCTCAGTGCCCGCGATAAAAGCTATGCAATAGATGTATATAATATTTTTTTATATTTTATCAATGAAAAACTTCGTTACAAAATTCGGTCAGCTTTTAGTAGACATTAAAATTAAAGCAAGCACTTTCATAATCCAATTTATAATTTCAACATTTTCTTAAATAAAGACAGAGTACCTACCTAACGAAATGCAACTATGTTTCCGACTGAGATTAATAGAATTTAAACGTTCATTCCTTTAAATTAAATAGCATTTTCACTTAAACTAATGTTAATAGAAGTTGCGGATGTAAGGACCCAGATTATTCAGAACGAATGATTTAACAAGTGCTCAGGTAACAGAACTACGGAAATACAAATGTGAAAATCAGTTTATTGATGTCACAGCAAAACGGCGGAATTGAATAGGAGGGCAAACGAATAAACCAAAACCAGAATTAAGTGCTTAATTCTTGACCTTATCATTGTTTACTGTAAGACAAGACAGTGGTCGAAGAGAAAACCATTTTTACTACTATCACGCCCGATATGCACTTTTTAAACTCATCCGAAAAAATCGAATAAATTGTTATAAGTGAATCGATCGAAATGTTTGACAGTCATAGAAATGGATATCATTATTTTTGCAATGAGTGTGTTCGGAAATTGTAAGAATGGTTCTAACACGCTCTACTTTATGACAAACAAACGTATCTAGACATACGATCATCGAGGTGTAAGGACGCAAGATTAAATTTAGAACACAATAAACAGTGTGATCTAAATTTTATCTTGCGTCCTGAACATATTTTGCGTCTTCCTACCTCTGCGCGCTGGGTGAAGGGTCTCGAAATCGAGAATGAGTCGAAATTTCGACCTTAACATTAGGAAAGTCGCGTACAAAAGCTATTCCAAAACACTAAGAGCTCAGAACTTAGCTTCATATAAAGCGAAATTTCTTATCTAGAAGCGAGTTTTAATTCAAGAACGGTCCAAGTTAGTCGAATCGATTCGATCGCAAAGAGCTAAGTTCGCGCGATAACACTTAGAAGTGAACGATTGTTGGTAACTTTGTTGTTTGCAAGTTAGACTAAGTGAACGGGTATTTTGGTTGATTAGGTATTCCCTTAATTTTATTAGGAAAGGAATTGATAATGAAGTTCTAATTTGCGCAAATGTATCTACTACGTTATCTAGAAAAGCATAATCAGACGATTACGTTCCATTATTTGGACACGCGGACGGCGAGTAACGGTTATGGACGGCACGTCGTGTTTCGCGCGCCTCATAAAGCTGTCAATAGACAGACGAGGTCCCCAAAAGGCCAAACACCTGACAGGGTGGCGGAACTGTCTCAACTGCGTACCATGGCCCTAGAAGTCAACGGGCAACCAAAGGAACTGAGTGGTTATTAGTCAGTACGTGTCTGACAGTCTGACAATCCATTCTGCTCCACCTAGAAGTTCGAAGTACGAGCTGAAGTTATTCCATACCTCCACCAGTCTGCAAAAAGATTTACCCGTTCAATATGTTTCATAATATCGCCGCGGTCTCCGCCGTTTGACTAGCTGCCATATTCACATAGCTCGCAATTCTGAACACAGTACGAATGTATTGGCCAATAGTAATAAATTGTCTTGCAGGCTCAAGTTTGCAGCCATGCGCCGTAGCAGTGATTCACACAGTATTACAGTTCCCGGTTGGATGCCGCTCCGCATTGTCAAGTGGGCACGTTATGACAAATGGATGATACAAATGCTGAGCTAAGTCCTTAATAGTTTATAGACCGGGTTTAGTGAATATACATTTAATCGTTGACCATGACATGACATCTGATGAGGAGGGATGACACTCATGTGTCAAAGAGAATGATGGGTATAAATGTTGATGGATTGAGAGGAAGAGGAAGGCCTTTTTTTTTTTTTTTAGCGTGGTAAAATCATCAAATGAGTCCTCCAACCCCGGGCAGGGCGGGAGGGACTGTCAGACTTTTACTGACTAAAATCCACGGTGTCCTTCAATAGCCCTTTCTGTTCCAGGGTCACGGTAAGGAAATAATCCCGCGACCCCGGCAGGCTTTGGCCCTCTGAGAGGGGGGCCCCGTCATTATGCTGACGCTCTTTGAGGCGCGCGTGGGACACAACGCGCCGTCGACCCGGGCATGGTCCTTGGTCGGGCAGCGAGTTGCCCTTTACTCGCTGCCCGCATGCCCGCGCCTACGGTGGCCGGAGATCATCTAGCGACGTCCGTCGCCGTGGGCGTCTACCACCGCGGATGGGGCGGAGGGAGGACTCTGTCCTCTCTCGCTCGCGGCCCGCCTCCTCCTTCGCTTCCCACTCCGTCTCGCCAAGAGGAAGGCCTAAGAAAAGATGGATGAAGAAAAAGGAGTAAATGATACTGTAACGTCTAATAGGGGAAAATGGAAGAAGAAAACGTGTTGCCCAGACCCCAAGTAAAATGGGATAAGTACAGATTTTTTTTTTAACCTCTATCGTCCTGAGATACCAAATGTGGTTCCTAAACGGTCACCACCGTTGAGTCCTGAGGAACCATATGTGGTTCGCGCGCGGCACGCGCGTACAAGCCTACTTCAACCTTATTTATATTAAACACTATGGCTCAGAATTGCTTGAAAAAATTCATCCATAGAGCTCGATTTTAGTCGATTATTATTGTACCGAATAGTTACTGAAATCAACTGGGTGTCATTATAAAAAAAAAAAAAAGAATCGCTCTTTGTCGATGTCAAAATGTCAAGTGATCAACCACTTGAAATGTTGTTTATGTCTAATTTTTTCCATGATAGGACTATAAGTGTACTGAAATTGATAAAGTGTCGTGTTTATGTTAGATTTCAACTAAAATTTTAATTGGAAAACGTAAATTATCGAGTAGAAATAGGTTTTTGTCCCTCGTATAGGCCAATTCGGTTGTCAACAATGTATTTCTAATACCATGGAATTTCCGTTGTTTATTTTTTCGATTCAAGGTTAGTAATCAGTTGAAGAAGGTTTATGTAGTATCCTAAAAAACATTTTATAGTGATACCTGTTCATAATAACACGGATGATCGTTTACAAAGTCGTGCATTGAACTGCGCATGGAAAAATTACAGCTCCATATAAATAAATGAATTTTAGAGTTGGAATCTTATAGGAATAGTGTATGTGAGAATTTTTTTATTAGTATACTTATGTATTCGTTATATTAGTTCTAAAGTTTCGTGTAAATTGATTCAGTAGTTTTATCAAAAATAAATAAGGTACGTCAACAGGTCTAGTTACGGCTGTGGTTACGGCGAGATCTCTTATCTACAGGATATTTTAATTCCGAAGTACTTATACAAGAGGTGTTTATATTGAAATACAAAGTCTCGTTACTAAGGAACACGAAACTTTTTACCGTTTGAGATAAGAGTCATTGTATCTCGAGTGATTACAATTATTGTGAGCGTCGGCCAGTGTTGACAGTCGCGCAATATTAACAAATAATAGCTCCATGTAAGTTGAATTTTGAGTTGGAATCTTATAACATTATATGTTGGAATTTTCTTATTAGATTACTTATATATTCGTTATATTAGTTCTAAAGTTTCGTGTAAATTGATTCAGTAGTTTTATCAAAAATAAATAAGATACGTCAACGGGTCTAGTTACGGCGAGATCTCTCCTATCTATGGGATATTTATAATACCAAAGTAGTCATACAAGAATTGTTTATGTTGTAATACAAAGACTCTTTATCAACGAATACGAAACTGTTTACAGTTGGCCATTTGAGTAATTCTAACTGGAGCGATAACGGTTAATGTAAGCGGCCGCCACTTGACGCGCGCGATGACGTAAGCGCTCGTAAATGTCAAGGACGGGACGGAGTTTACGATACGCGAGCGCGGTACCTGAGAGGTTAATTTGGACAAACCCACCACACTATTCCCAAACCACTGCAACTCCTGAAAGCCAGAATCAACAGTGGCAACCACCAGAAAAGCGCCGAGACAATGAAGCTCGACGTGTCCCGGAGAATGAATTTACCTGTCTTGGATCCTGCAACGAAATTAATCAGAAAAGAATAGTGGAGGAGTAGGAAAAAAATTGTTTCCACTTCCCTCCATGCAAGCAGGAGACAGAACAAAACAAGGCCAATAGGCACAAAGGGACATTACAACTGGGAGAAGCCCAGTTGCCTAGCACCACGGGTAAAAATGACTACTAATATTAATGGGTCCTAAATTGTGAGCTGCTATATTTGATTCCAATAATAGGTATTGCAAAAACGCTTGAACGGGGCAGGAGACGATGACATATTATATAACCTTTGATCGTAGATGTCTGTGAATGTGATGTAAGTTTGAGGAGTTTTCGTTTCTTCAGTCGTGTACTCTAACTACGATGCTAAGAATGTCTGAAATGCTTTACCAACTAGGCTATCATAGTGTAGGTATAGCTTTTTTTTTAAATATTTTTCTTGTACCGTGTGTGGCCTTTACAAACATTTGAAGTCACATACACAAAAAGCTTGACACGGATCAAATATTATGTGTTGCGTGCGGAAATCAGCATCTGCAGCAGCCAATCGCTTACTGCGCCAACAGTGTCAAACGAGTCATGCTAATTGTGGTAACGATTGCATTAATTAAATTGTGCATGTTTGGATCCAATCTCCAAAATATGGCCAATAATATTTTACACGTAGTTTATACAAATAAACAAGCACACCTATTTACTTGTCTACAAAATACCTTTTGGTGCATACCTTTGAGTATTAAGTACAGCTCAATATTATTTATTTAATACACACTCGACAGAAATCTATTGCAATAGCTTTTTCACATATTTATTCATCCGGTAACAACACTGGACCAGGAGGTTTCGCCAAAACACAATACCGTGTGTCCATGTCCATTGTGCTGCTTGTTAAAATCCCGCTGGCATAGTTGATAAGTAATTCGTGGACTGTGTTCGAATTTAGAACAACCGTTGGATATAAGAACCGAGTCACAGTATAAAGATAACCAGAAAACCAACTAGCTTATTTTTGTTAAAAATGGAACTCGGATTATTCCACAGTAAGATATTTTCTTAAATGGTTTGTGAGTTTAGGACAATTTTTGATCGGACGGATCGGGCCCATGGCTTGCCATCAGAAAATCGTGGTAAGGTAACTCAGTTCTTGTATCTGCAGTGGCTCCTTTGCTTTAGGGGTGCTCACACATCTATCGACGCGGAATCGGCTTTTTCCGTCGCCCTTTCTCTTTCTGTCGCTTAGAACTGCCATTTGCTAGACCGAGACAGAAAGCATAATGCGATAGCGCGCGGCGGAATCCTCGAGGCGGCCGCGTGCTATCGCATTGTCTCGGTCTAGCAAATGGCAGTTCTAAGCGACAGAAAGAGAAAGGGCGACGGAAAAAGCCGATTCCGCGTCGATAGATGTGGGAGCACCCTTATTGTCCGGAATTTCTAGTTGGACCGTGGTTTTTGATGGCCTACACTATACAGGGTAAGTTTGCCGTATATGATTACTTCCCGAATTTGATCCTTATTAGCAACACTATCGAATGGTGAATTAATACAGGATTTGATTTTTATTCCAAAATCAGCGGGTTCGATTCCTGGCTAGAATTATTGATTTTTCTAAAATCCAATGATAAAGTTTTAGTTTTAGTCAAAATCGGCCTCGAGACTCCTTTCAACGTTTTTCGATATTCCTCATAGTTTCGGAGGGTTGTTGTAAGTTTGCCACAAAGTTAATTTGCCACAGTTTTTTAAACCTCATACATTGAAAGTTAATTCGCCACAGCTAGATTTTGTTATTGTAAATTTGCCACATATCTTCATTTCACATATTTTTCACTGAAGACGGCGGCACCAACACCTCCGTGATCCTGTTCTCCTAGTACTTTCTGTCCCGATTCCACTAAGTTTCCTCGTTTTCTGTAGTTTTGTGCTCAATTTTAATATGTAATTGTTCTGCAATTTGTGCGAAAAAAAGAAATGGGGCGAATTTACACTAAACAAAATTCAAAAAACAAAAACTGTGACTAATTTACACATACACATATTAACTTTGTGGCAAACTTACAACAACCCGTTTCATATAGCCTGCAGTAACTCTTTTGTTTCGAGAAACTTGCTTAGAATTCGTGTTAACAATTTTCATTTATGCATGAGATTTCTAATATTGTTCAAAGTTGTACTACTGTATGTTAATTCCAATACGTCTACACTTCTCCAGCGACCAAGTGTTACCCTTCATGTTTACTTGGGACAGAAACGTAGGGATTAGGACAAGACAGTGCCAATTAGTCCCATTGTTTTGTCTGGCCAGACTTACTAGGAGAAAATGGCACGTTTTGTCTGTAACTCCACAAGGCTGCCTAAAGAAGATTGCCTAAACCAATAAGACCCAGAATTGCGAATTATTTATTTTGTCCTTAAAATTATTTTCTGTGTAAGCCTTTGTCACTATCTTTTGTAAATTGTCGAAAGCAAAGTTGACTTTTGTGTTTGTGTTGAAACTGATTTCATTGTGATGTTCATCACCTTAGAGAGACTTGGTTCCCGAAAGTTTATTGTTATTGAGAGATTTTCAAAATCTGATTACCAACATTATTTGTAAAATTAACTAGCAAAACTATGGATCATTGTGTTAATTTGCAAAAGTCGATAACATTAGTTAATCCCGTTTTTTTTTTTTAAATTACGAAAACATACTACATGATCCATTTCAAAACCCAAACAAACGTAAAAGTCACATTTCATTACGAAAATTAAGCCAACATCCCAACGGAGAAGCGCATTTAATTAAATGTGAAACTCTCAACGAAAAATTTCGCCATCCAGAAAATATTTAAAGAAAACTTTGTACGAGTACTAATCAAATTGTACGGATGAAATACGACTGGTAAAGCTTTAGAGGTTCGACATACGGATTTCGATCCGGTGTGCATCGTTCGGGTATGTATATCTCCAGTTCAGATTGCATTCCGTGTGTGTTAATGCTAACGTCTTGGCCACAACCTACAAGTTCTAGCGACACGTGCTTTGTGACAGTGACTGCAGTGAAGAAAAAAGTTGTATAAAATGCATCACGAGTCCCGTGACGCGACTTGCAGAGTTTCAGTTTGTCATGCTTTAGATATTATGTGCAGTGGAAATAAATGTTATGTGATTTGGCATGAGAGTGAATCAAATAGATTAGTTACCCTTACCAAAAAAAATACGTTTGGTGGCAAAATTCTTTTTATGTATTTTGTAGTTTCTCAGGATGTATTCCAAATTGTCCTAAAAAAGAGCAAGTTATCGTCTCGACTCATCGGTCGTGGCATGTCATTAATTCGTGCTGCACATGCCTCTCATTGAACATATCATCCAAGGTCTTGCTCAAGGCCTAAGAAACCACATGCATTAAAAAAATCCTATTTCCCTATTTACTCAATTTACATTCCATTAGCGTGCCAGCGTTCAAGCGTGGGTGTCAGCACCGAATAATTTCCATCGCATCCAACAAGACGTTACTTTTTAAATTTACTTTAGTGCCTCATTAACTGAACGTGAAGGAATTGCATGCTTAACGCTACTAGTTTGCATTTCTTGTCGCTAGCGAGAAATAACAACGTCGTGCCAAAAAAATAATGACTGAATTTAAAAAAGAAGAAATTAGGGTACTGACGCCAGCACATCAAGCTACCACAATCTGTCACTTTATTAGATTTTCAACCTTATAATTAACAAAAGTGGAAGGCTAATTTTGATTGGTAAAATTTGACGAATTTGATTCGGGTAGGTTGACTTACTGCAGTCTGTATAATAGAATACAACAATGATTTTGACATGATTTTGTTCGAAATTATGACGACGAAATGAGTCTTTTATTAATAATCATGCATTTAATTGCTAAAATATTACTTAAATTGAACAAAAATGTCACTGGGACTGCTTTATTTAGTTTGTCACTGTTTGTTCAGTTTAAAAAATTAATATCGACATCATCAGCAAACATGTTTTTCAAAGTATTCATAATCATCGACTTGGAGTTCTTATTAAAATCTTATTCATATTAAATGCTACGTAGGTATAAAACTTAACCAGTTATACGTCAAGAGTTTCAAAAACATTCTTCAAAAAGATATAACGTTCTCGTCTAAGTGTTCCTCATCTATAAGTTTTAACCTATCACTTCAAACATACGTGCAATCACGAGCAGAAAAACGGACACACTACAAATTAAGTTTGTAGTCTTTCGACTATTATCAGGTATAGTTTAGGAATCTTCGTGCAAATGTAGGAGAGAGATGTAATCTGCGTGCTGGGCGTGGATGGTGATTGTGAAGGATTGGTCATCACAATCATAGGGCTACTTTAATAGGATTTCTCCTGTAACTATCACTTTTGGAAGATAACGTCCGTCGAGTACGTGGTATTGTGCCTTGTTCAACTTACTTCACTGTCAAAAACTGACGAAATAGCTAATGGCCATCTCACCAGTGCTCGGAGTTCGTTAAGAAGGTTAAAGCAATGAGGCGCGCCGATGAAATGTTTAGTTCTTATCAGGCCAGTGACAGTTACAGTTTCAAACGTTTGTACAAGTTTTACTGAAAAATGCAAAAAAAAAACTGTCTATAAAATGGAGATCTTTAGAGGGAATTTAAACTTAACTCACGCTGCCATATGAGGTTACCGTTGCAATAGAACGCAAAGAGCAACAGAATGGGTAGGTTTTAGTCAGTACGAGACTGACAGTGAGTCCCTACCAGGGTAGGAGGAGTCATTTGATGATTTAACACTCCCAAAAAAGGCTACTACTAGAAAACAATCAGTTTTCAACGGTTTTTAAAGTAGGACACAAGTTGGATCGAAATTAAATTTTGACTTCTGAGGCTTTACCGTAGAGAGAAAGAAAGAAAGAAAGAAAAAAACATTAAATTTGGCGAAAAGGGACCACAATAGGCATAATAAAACATTTTTTAAAATAAAATAAACCCAAAAAAAAAGAAAAACCTTAAATAAATATAATAGAAGACTAAAAACTAAAAGAAAAGAATTGTTGTGATCAATCATTGATTTTCAAGATGCTTGGCAAACATGGTAAAAAAAAAACGCCATAAAAATTAAGTCTAGTTTTTTTGCACGCCACTGCACGCGTGCCTCTAACCGACTCATACCGGTGCATCCCACAATTTTCTGCTGAAAAATGTAAGAGCTCGGACTGAAGTGGAATTTGTAGATTAAACTTTCAAAGTTGGTTTCATAGCATGGAAAATGAGAACGTTTTGTGACTGATATGAGGTTCACTTTGAAAATATAATTCAAATTCATGTCGGAAATTTATGGTCTGAAAAATATGGTTTATTCCATATTGTTCACCTGGGTGATATTCATACCCAGGTAAACGAAATAAACAATTTGGAGTCCTTATTTCACCTAGATCTTAATACACAGGTGAAATTTTCGGCATAAACTGAGGAGTTTGTACTCACTTGAATGCGCATACATTTTACTCTTCTTAATATCTTTGTGTAGAAAAGCAATCAGTGAAATCTATAGGTACAGTAAAATGTGGATTCCGAACCGATTACGGAGGCCTTATCACGAGCTTTCGTGTTTTTTTGATAAAGTAAACGAGGACTTTGACGTTAGTTTGATGGATAAAATAAAATTAGTTTGTCGGTCATTCACAAAAGGTGGTTTTTCATATTCCATACAATTTACGTAGGTAACAGCCGTAATTTACGTAGCAGCAACAGTGGTAGACGCCCACGGCATGGACCATGCGTCCACGCGCGCCTAAAAGAGTGTCAGCATTATGACGAGGCCCGCATTTAGAGGGGCAAAGCCTGCCGGTGTCGCGGGACTCACGAATTACCGTGTCCCCGGAACGTAAAGGGCTATTGAAGGACACTGTGGATTTTAGTCAGTACGAGTCTGACAGTCCCTCCCGCTCTGCCCTAGGTGGGAGGACTCATTTGATGATTTTACCAGGCTAAAAGAAAAAAGTTGTACAGCCAAATACGTAGTATTCCATCTAGGGCCTCTTATATCGACAAACACCTTGATGAGATTGTTCTTTCAATTGCCTTTTCTATTCCAGTGTCGCAGTAACTTGTGTAAACCGCCCGCAACCCTGGAAACACCACGATACCCCTTGACGACATTAACTCTCGGTCCCAAACAGAATATTTTAAACATTATAACCACAATAACAGCTAAAGCGTAGTATTTTGAAAGGTTAATCAATAATTAAGGCGATTGACGTCACGAATCGTGGTCCGTGTGAGCAATAATAGCGGTTGGGTGAGCATTCATTGATTTTAAAGATATATTAATTACGTCCGGACCCTTGAAAGGTAAACAAGGGAATAAAGCGTCGGTAGTCAATGTTTTAAACTGTTATTTGGAGATCTTCATTTGCATATAACGGTAGTAAATAGATAGCGATTTTGTGATTATTTACTATTGTAATAAGTTCGCCTTTTCCAGTTTCAGTTTATTTAGTTTGTCTTGTGCACATAAATATAGAAGATTTTTATTATTATTTTATTTTTTAGTTACTTACTAGCTGCCGCCATCGGCTTTGCTCGCTACAACTCGAAAATTATCCCACGGGAATACAAAATCGGGATAAAAGATATCCTAATCCAGGTTATGAAACATCTATGTACCAAATATCAAATTTCATTCAGTAGTTTTTGAGTGAAAGAGTAGCAAACAACCATTCATCCATCTATCCTCACACACTTTTGTATTGAAAATTTTAGTGAGATTAAAATGTCTGGCACGTTCTAATGAATAGCACGCTATTTCGTAAATAATGAAGAAACCAATACAGCTTTCTACTGAAAGCAGTTTTTAAACCAGTCCAGTAGTTTTTGAGTTTACTCATTACAGACATATAAAAATAATTTAAGCTACGCTGATGACATGGTGCTGCTGGGTCCAACGGCTGGCTCAATTAGGGACATGCTGGGCGTCTGTGAAAGGTTTGCGGCATCCCATGGCCTGCAATATAATGAAATTAAGAGCGAATACCTGATCTTTGCTGCTCCCGGGAAACATATAAATTATGAGCCTTCAATATCTCTTAATGGGCGGGCACTTAAAAGGGTCACCCAATTTAAGTATTTGGGACACTATGTTACCGAGGATCTCAAGGATCAGGTAGACATTGATCGTGAGCGGAGGGCACTAGCAGCCAGATGCAACATGTTGGCTCACAGATTTGCTCGCTGTAGTAACGAGGTTAAAATAACTTTGTTTAAAGCTTATTGCCAACCGTTCTACGCGGCCAGTCTGTGGGTCAATTATACGCAGAAAGCTCTAGATGCCCTTCGGGTGCAATATAATAATGGCTTCAGGGTACTGTTGAGGTTGCCCCGATTCTGCAGTGCCTCTAGTATGTTTGCTGTAGCACGAACGGATGACTTTTATGCCGTCATGAGGAAGAAGAGCGCATCCTTAATAAGCAGAATGAGGGGTAGCACCAACAGTATCTTGAAAATCCTAGCCGAACAACATGATGCACCAATATTAAGGCACTCTGTCCGGTTGCTCGTGCGGCAAGGTTGAAAATTTTGTACTTAGGTTAACTACTAACCCTTAGTTGATAAGTGTTACTAACCAGTGGGCCAATGTTGCCAAACTAATTAAATAAATTATTATTATATTATTATTATTATTATTAAAAATATAAATAATTCCTCTACAATTATTTTTTGTTAAAAAACATTGCCCCTACACTAGGAATTCCTCCTGTTTAGTGGTTGCGTTTACAAACATAGAAACTCACATACACAAATACCCAGTCCAGATCATACATAATTATATTTGTTCCGTACGGGGATACGGGGATCGAACCCGCGACATGCTGCGCAGCAGACGATCGCTCAGTCACTGGGCCAACCGTGTTGTCCTAATTTTAGTCATCATCAGCCTATAATTGTTCCCACTGCTGGGACACAGGCCTCCTCTCTGTGAGAGGGAGTGGGCCATAATCCACCACGCGCGTCCAGTGCGGGTTGGCAGATGTCACATGTCTTCGAATTTTTGGTTCTAGGACATGCCGGTTTCCTCACGATGTTTTCCTTCACCGTTTTGAGAGCAGTGGTGATGAAATAAATTACACAAAGTAGGTAATGCGCCTGGCGGGGTTCGAACCCACGACCTACAACCCGTAAGTCGGGGCCGATACCACTGTGCCACCACTGATCCCTAATTTTAGTATAAAAACAAAATTGAACCACTATTTTAAAGAAAATTCTAATTTTGTTGCCAACAACTAATATTGAGTTCACTAATTCCTTTGACAACCTAAAAGAAAATTCGCAAAACACCTTTACAAAGAAAAAGCCAACATTAAGTCTTCGCTACGCTTTAATATAAACCTATAACTTATTTTGGCATTAAAATGATGCCCAAAGAAATGTGAGTAATAAGATTTTCAAACACATTTTCAAAACTAGTTTAAAACCGCAGCTTCACCTGTGAAATTGTCGCACGAGATCGTGCATCCTAAGGTTACCGCGACCCTGGAACGCAAAGAAATTGAAGGAACCTGTAGAATCTGGGAGTGGCCTTTTTTGTGAGGAATAAATAAATAATAATAATAATAAAACTTTATTTCCAAACAATTGCAATTTACATCGAATCACTTTAGTCATTACAGGAATATCATCAAATGTGCCCTAGATGGAGAGAAAACCATTTCCTTCAGTTGCCCTATGCGTTCTGGGGCTGTGGTAACTTATTCTGGCAGTCCAGCGAGTTCTACACTAAAAATGTGTTCAGTAACGTTTGCATGAAAAACCTAGTAACAAACTTCCATAATTATAGTACGCAGAACTGATGGCCGATGGGGCAGTAAGGTTCTCGAATGGAGACTTCGCAACGGCAAGCGCAGCGTAGGACGTCCACCCACTAGGTGGGCAGACGATCTTATGAAGACCACAAGATCACGCTGGATGCAAGCGGCTTCCAATCGGTCCTATTGGAAGTCTATAGGGGAGGCTTATGTTCAGCAGTGGACGTCAAAACTCAATATTCAACATTCAATTTCTCTTTTGAATTCCATGTTACAAAGTTGGTAAAAAATAAAATGGTACAAGATCAAATATGGACCCACACTGTCGGCATGCAAATTATGATGATAATGAAACATCCATCTAACCATCCTCACAAACATATTTGTAATAGTAGTGAGTATTATTATTCATAGTCTAGTTTTTAGTTCAAATTCTCGAAGCTGTCTAAAATTTAGACCCTTCTCAACTTCTGACAGTGAACCGGTCACAGGTGTTAAATACTGACTATTAGCGATGTCAAAAACGAGGTCTAGACTCGACATTATTCTTGTTGAGATTTATTTAGACAGATCGTCGTAAATTAAGTAAAAGTTGTTAGGCAATCTGTCTTTATTTTTTTTTTCTTACGTTAAATTATTTGACTAGAAAGGCAGATTTAAACATGGATGCGGACTCGCGGGAATATTTGAAAGAGTTACCGTAGACCTCGCACGGAAATAGACATTCAAGATAAGGTTTTAGTAAGTACAATGTGAGCAGTGGTGATGAGCAGTGGTGGCCCAGTGGTATCGGTCCCGACATACGAATTGTAGGTCGTGGGTTCGAACCCGTCAGGCGCATTACTTTGTGTAATTTATTTCATCACCACTGCTCTCAAAACGGTGAAGGAAAACATCGTGAGGAAACCGGCATGACCTAGAACCAAAAAATCGAAGACATATTGTGACATCTACCAACCGCCACTGGGCCGGCATGGTGGATTATGGCCCACTCCCTCTCACAGAGAGGAGGCCTGTGTCCCAGCAGTGGGAACATTATAGGCTGATGATGATGATGAAGAAGTACAATCTTGTGGGACTGTCTTAAAAAATCACCGCGGCCTTGAAACGCAAAAGGGCACGTGAAGGAACAGGAGGGTTATTTTTGTGGAAAGGAAATTTGATTGCGGTCTGGACTTGAACTAATTATCTTTTGATTCAGTAAACCAGACGCCTTACCAGCTAGACCATCGCAGTCATGCTTGATAAGATCAAAAACGTCATTCCTTTCGTAACGTAACAATAATATTGGCGCCATCTTATTCAATCCTTGCCAAACACCAAGTTTAAAAAAAATCTCTTTAGGTGAACCACAAAATATTACCAAGTAACAATAAAGTCGAGTACCCACTGACCGAGATTAATCTAGCGAAGATTTCAAAAGACAGCAATGAAGCCTTAGTTAGACGGTCCTTGTTACCTCACATATTATGGAGTAAATGGCTCTCCGAACGCTTTATGTGAAATTAGTTTCTCTAGAACTAGGCTTATATGCGTCTCAGAGCAATTACTGTACCGTGAGTCCTTAAAAGGGGAATAAAAATCGTGATCTTAAACGACCTCAGGATAAATTCTGTCTGTCGACTGTCTCATGAGGTAACCGTGACCCTGGAACGTAAAGGGTTATTGAAGGATCACTGCGGATGTAAGTCAGTACAAGTTTGGAAGTCGCTCCCGTCCCGCCCTGGGTTTCGGGACTCATTTGATAATTTTACCACGATAAAAAAGGTAACCATGACCCTAGAACGGTTACCTATCATAAGATCGAAAACGTTTGACCGAATTTCATTTGACCGAAAACTTTTCAACTATTATCATTTGGTTTTTTTTTACTTCATCGAAGTCACGTTTGCCACTGTTTCAGTTAACATATTATCTATTCGTTTTTTTTTCGTTACTCCAACACTTCATTTGGCCGAAAAACTTTTTACCGATGTTACACTTACTCGAAACGACGGTTGCTCGAAGTATTATGTTTCCAAACATTCAGTATACCACTGTTTTAATTGCCATATTTTCATTTCACCATATGCCTACAAATTTGTAGGCGCCATTGAAATTAAGGTAGACAATACAAAATAATTGTGCAAATGTCATATATTATAATATAACTCTGACGGGTATTGGATTATCATTAATGACAATTACTGTTAATTACATAGTTGGACTATTAGGGGTGTTCTGGCTAGCGTGTGTTCGAATCTTTTTGCGCATTTTGTGTGATTCATGATACTATTTTGTGACTTGTTATTTTATATTGTGTTGTTCTTGTGATTGTAAAAAGGTTTATATTGTGATACACTTGCATACAGCATACAAACAGACATGCAACATGCAAACAAGCACCACAAAATCATGCAAGCAAGCATGCAGCATGCAACAAGCAGTAACCACGCAGCATGCAACATGCAGCAAACACGCAGCATTCAAGCAAGCATGCAAAAAGCATTGTTTCTGTCATGGCTCCGGCGCTGCGGGGTTTTGGGTGGCCCCACGCGAGCTTATCGTCGCAGATGATTTGAACTCTCACCACCCCTCCGCGCCTACGCGATTTTAAATTACACTCTAGGGGTAGGGCAGACAAGAATACGTAAAGTCGGCTTTGCAGCATTTCGTTTTCGCCACAAAGTTTTGTAGCACAATATATTGATTTTTTATGACAGTAATTAAATTTTCGGTGAAACGTTGTTTCGGTATGGTGAAAATATGGCAAATAAATCATTTGGCAACTGAAAAAAGTTTAAAAGAAGCTTCGGTCAATAGTAAAAAGTTATTTTGTTAATCGGCACATACTTCGGTAAAATAATACTTATGGCTAATGATACTTCGATGATCTGAAAATATGTCAAATAATGCATATAGCAAAAGAGATGTTGGTCAATAGTTTTCGGTATAATGAAATTCGAACAAACAAAATTCGGTAAATTGATCGGTTCCCCCCTAGAACGCAAAGGTCGACTGAAGAAACAGGGTGGATTTTAGTCAGTAAAAGTCTGAAAGTTCCTTTCGCTTTACTTAGGTCGGGAGGACACATATTTTGATGATTATATCACCCAAAAAATTGATAAATTACGTTTGTCTGATTTAATTTAAAATAAGAGACCGTAATGATCATTTGGTTTCTCTGTCACTGCATTCATCGGGCTTGACTTGTATAGAAAATTTAATAGAATGGTAGAATAATTGTACTTTATTGTCCACCAAAATTGTTACACATTTGTGTTACAATTTTGGTCTTCTTTGGTTAAAATTATTGTGGTCTCGCTAATTCCAGACAATTTAAATGAAATGTACAAACTTATCATAAAAAGTATTTATGCAAAAATATAATTAACAGTAATGTTAAAATCGATCGACATTCATTGTAATCTAAAAATACTTTCAAACAAAAAGTAAACAAACACAAACTTTTCATTCTCTAGTTCACAAGCATTCATATTCCGCGGGCACTTTAATAAATATTCTAACTTCACTTACCCCACAATATTCTGTAGAAATAACAAGTTAAGTTCTTGCAATAGTAAACAGGACGTAATAAAAGCGATTAGGTTTGCCTAGACCGGCGCAATGGAATAATTTACGACCAAAAGTGGTAGAAAATGGTTATGCAAAGGCATTATGTGTACAATGTACTGCGATATGGCCGCTTAACGTAAGGCAGTGGATGAATGGTCAGACTTTTAGGCCGAGACTATATTGACACAGTTCCACTCCGCAACCCGTGCCGCAACGCAATTCTATTGGTTGTTCAAAACACGTCTCGACTCGCACAGCTTTTGGTGGAGTCTCGGCCTTAGGGTAAATGTTTTAATTATAGTGATTTTTGTTGAACGACTTTATATATTTCGATTTTACCACGCCACGAACCCAAGACGATCAATTACTGCATTGTATGTTTTGCTGTTGGTGTACCTTTTTTTTTTAAAAAAAAGGCAACACCAAATTGCCTTGGACCCTACTCGCAGGACACTCAATTGCACATGAACTTACTATATTTATCTGTGTCGTGCATTAGCATACTAAACTCCAAACGATCCCAAAAATAAAAACTATAATTTTACTAATGCAGAAAGATCTTTTTTTTTTTTAGTCCTGAGGTCCAAAATCGTCCTAAACTTAAGATTATTATGTAGCATGGTCTGTTAACAGCCTAAAATATACGTATAAGTACCCACGACAAAGAAAGTAGGCGAACCGCGAATGTATGAACGTTTATAAGTTGAAACGCTTAGAGCGAAAAAAGCTTGCTAATTTCCATATTGAGCTAGTTTTTAAAAATATGGAATGGATTAATTGCGCAGAAGTTTTAAGTGCTTACTTTTTTATGGATTCTTTTTTTGACTTGCGATTGTAGTAAGTTGCGCTTCCGTATTAGTGATTTTATAAAATGTTATGGAAGTGTAAAAACGAACGTGTCAAATCAAATAGCGTTTGGGGAAGAGCGCACTATTTATTTTTTAACGTCGTTTTCAAATCTACTGTCTCAACGTCGAAGTCAAGCGTGAAGATGAGATGTCACACATAAAGTACACAACATAATTATACAAGTACTGTAATGGTAGCCATACACCATCCTGCCTATCGTATGACGCTTGCAATTGTTTCAAATTGTCAGTTCGTCCATATACACTATACACCATACTGCCTATCGTACGATCGATTTGACACAACTTCAAATCTGCAGCAGCGATGCCAACTTAGCAACTTTATAGCTAGATCTAGCTATTATTCGGTGACCGATAGCTACAAATTTATAAAATTGTAGCTGTCGTCATCGAATAATAGCCAAATGCATCACTGCTGCCGATTTGACGTTGTGTCAAATCGATTTGACTGTCAAATTGGCATGTCATGCCATCAAATACAACAAAACAATTGCAAGCGTCAAATCGATCGTCGATAGGCAGCATGGTGTATATGGCTACTATAAATGAGTACTAAGTAACTGTTTTTTTTTTATAAATTATTTTCCGAATAAATGTGCATTCACATACATCAGTCACCGTCAAGTCACGTCAACGGCCTGGTTTAAAAAAAAAATGTTTCTATACTCCTAGAATGACTTTGTTCCCACACATCAGTCACCGGCACGTGATCTATCAGTCACGTCACCGGTCTGGCGCCTTTAACGGCCGTCCAGTTTATTATATTGACGTTCAAAAATTTATTATTAAAAATGAGTTTTAAACTGAGAAGAAAAGACGAATATAGATTATAATTTTAAAAAGGATTTCTGAACGCGACTGCTTGATTTATTGCTGAATTTACTTGATGAAATTTTCGAAATTGAGATAATGCTTTTACTTATCACTGAAAATAGATTTAAAGCCAATGAAAGAACATTGAATTAAAAAAAATGCGCGTAATCAGTTCGCATGATTAGCTAAATTAGTTTTAGAGTTAAATTTGTTTAAATAACTGCTTAACTATTTTATTTTAGAAGATTAATAGAATACTTTCTGTCGTCGGTGGCTTCGCTCACGTCGGTACAAAGGTGTTATCTCTGTGATTGGTATAATCAAAATTACAATAGCATTATTTGAGAATAAATTTTCAATTAAATTAAATATATGCAGTTCAACAGTCTAAACTTAACTACTAACAAAAATTCAGTTTTTTTAATTCAATTGTTCATGAAAAAAGATAATATTTTGAAGTGAAAAATTAATGTTTCACTTAAAAGTGTATCTTGAAGTGAAACTAACAACTTCATTTTGAGCTGAAACATTAATGTTTCACTTCACAACGTGATCTTTTTTTGTACACATTATAATACAGCCAATTTCAATAATTTTATTCCATGTTAGATTTGGTTTCAACTATCGGACGGGGCGTATAAACTTCATTTAATCACGAGAACGTCAGGAATTCGAACTAGATCAGACATTTTTATTAAGTTTTCACTACTTCCAAGCTTCTTTCCAAAAGTTTTTAAAACTGGATTGTTGGACTCAAACTTACACTTGGAATGTTCTTTAAGCCTTTTCAAGACAGATTTTTCTTTAACAGTATAAAAGTTTGCGTAGAAACACTGTCATAAGTTCTTATGTCCATTATGAGAAAAGATTTTTATTAAATAATTCCAGACATGATAATATTTTTTTTTAAAACTTTATACACAAAAGATTTTAAATAAACATCTTGAACATGTTCGTAAAAGTCTTGAATATGTTCAGATAAATTTATATTAGATAACCAATCTGAACATGTTATAGATTACGCTACGCTTTCATTACCATTAGCATAAGTTCGGAAAACGCGTTTTTTTCAAAAGTAACTATAGCACAATTATAGTAGAGCTCGCTGAGTGGTAACGACCACAAAGTTGTAGGAGTGGGTTTGAACTCAGCTAGGCGCATTACTTTTATTTTTATCGTGGTAAAATCATCATATGAGTCCAGGGCAGGGGGGGGCAGGGAGAGAACTCGTATTGAGCCCCTCGCCTCACCTACATACCTTTATCGCTCACAGATGGAAAGCCTGTCTCCCAGCAGTGGGAAATTAAAGATTGACTATACATAAAGGGTGACTGGCAATTAGTGTACGATACTTAAACACGTGATTATGTATTCAGTATTGTATTCAGTAGGTAGTAGGGTTCAGTAGGTTGTATTCAGTAGGTAAACGCCATGCAATGGCTTCGCAAACAGAGCTGTTAATAATCGTCGACAGAAATTTCCCGTTCTGAAACAGGAGCTGTTTACTTGTGCCGAAAACGTTTCGCTTTATACAAACGACAGTTTCGTTCAAAATATAGGGTTGACGCTTTCTTATTAATTTAACTAAGACTTTTAATTTATCTAATACTGTGAACAATTCGTTAATTAATTTGAAAGAACTTACGTTCGAAAAGGCATGTTAATATATTGTGAGCCAAAACCCAACCGGGGCAACGTAACCTATAATTTCTAGCCCTCTGGGTTTCCAGGATAACATTGGTAACTCCTTACGTAATTTCTTGATTGTTCACGTTCAGTTAGAGAGTCTTCACCAAATTATTTGTATTCAGATCTCTGAGAAGAACATACCCTGACCAGGGTAACTGGAATGTTAGGGTGAGTTTTGAGTCAATGTTAAAATGAGTCTGACATTCCGTTCTGTTTCACCCAGAGAAGGCGAAATAATAAGGTTTCCTATCCCCAAGCTGTCTTGGCTTGGCTATTTTCTTAAGTCAGAGGAAAACGCCGATATCAATCTTCTTCCGCTTTTATTTTTAATGGTGATAAAAATAAGGAACACGACAACTCTCCAACAGAAAAAAAAATAAGGTAAAATTAAATACGACTAAAACATGGTAAACTTTTTTGGTGAACGTGACCGCACATAATAAATATTTCTGAATTTGATTTTTAACAGGTGGAAAATTTTGTTGTGGTGAATATTAATTCATTTTTTTAAGATTTCCAGTGCTTTGTTTTCTCTGTCTTTTCTGCTTTCTGTACGCAAAAAATATTCGTTTGTCCCACAAATGTTCCGGGTCTCGCTATGTTTGAATGTGAGCAATGACCGTCATTATAGGAAAAATGCCAGAAATGGCAGAGATTTAAAAATTTTTTAGTTTTTATGACATTTTTTGAGTTAATCTGAACATCACTTTGCATTCTAAATATTTTGTCATTTTCATTAATCTCGTATCAACCCCAGACCAATCCCAGAATAGTTTAAGAGGACGCATTGGAAATTTTGGCGCCAATGATCTCAATTTTTCTCAGTAAATACAAAACGGATCAAAATACAAGTTGGTTACCTGAAAGTTCATGATAAAAACCTTATTTTAATACATGATTAAGTAACTTTTTTAACAGAGAAAAATATATCAAACATACCTCTTTTTAAAAAGAGATTCACATCTTATGGGCAAACGGGACCGATTTAAGCTTCTTAACTTTTTTCGTAGATGAGTATATACATACTCTTTAAAATAGTAGAAGGAAATTTCTCAAATTATCATTTCTAACTAAATAAAATAACAAAACCATTTTGTCGCTTACGTCCTTTAATTATAAGCTAGCGCGCGTATGCAATCCTCGCCCCGCTCAGACGCTCAGTCCCCTCTTGACCATTGTCAGCGACGGATCTGTGCAAGTCGGTTTCCGGACGACATTTAACCATTGCGCGAATTTATTTAGAGGTTATATAATATAAAAATGGGAAAAAAGAAAGAAAGATGTTCCAAAAGGAAAAGAAGAGCTTGTTTGTTAGAAAAATGTGCAATATGACGAAAAAGAGGTAAGTTTGCATCATACTATTTATTTTTGTGATAAAAAAATTATGTCTCGTTTTTCACCTTTTGTATTACAATAATTATCTTCTGATACGTGTTTAGTTGTATTTAAATATTAAGTTTAAATATTTGTTTTATTTTTAAGGAAACAATCGTAGGAACAATGTTCAGAGAACAAAACAATGGAGTCGTCATCAGATTTCAATAAAAGTCAAGAAATGGTGCCTAGCTTTTTAAAAGGGTATGTATGAAAAAATCCTAAACCCATTTCAATAATACGACGTTTTGTAAAAGTTACTACTATATCACTGAAACACTATTTTGTATCTTCTAGAAATCAAGACAACACCTTACCGAATTATGGACAGCGACTGATTAAGGGTTCTGACCGCCCTAGGCTAATTAGGAAGACGCGCCCCCCGCCTGGCGTGTTACGGAGGACGGCCTAAAAAGTATGTAGTACTCGTAACTGAGTAAATAGTAGTGTGAAAATTTTAAGATGGTCATGGTTCACTATCAGATACTACCTATAAAATCTTTAAGATCGATCTGCAACCGAAATTAACGTATTTTTTAATCTGCATGACATTCAACTTTTTTTTTTTCCATAGTGGTAAAATCATCAAACGAGTCCTCCCAGCCAAGGCAGGGCGGGAGGGACTGTCAGACTCGTACTGACTAAAATCCACGGTGTCCTTCAATAGCCCTTTACGTTCCGGGTCACGGTAATGAGATAAGTCCCACGACCCCGGCAGGCTTTAGCCCTCTAGAGGGCGGTTCGTCACAATGCTGACATTCTTTGAGGCTAATACGTATATACGAACATCTAGGTTTGATGTAATAATTTTTTGTATACATAGTTACATACAAAGTGTCATAATCGCTTTGGCGAAAAATCTCTTTAAATAAAGATTAAAAAAAAAAAATCTTTGAGGCGCGCGTGGAACACAACGCGCCGTCGACCCGGGCATGGTCCATGGTCGGACAGCGAGTTGCCCTTTACTCGCCGCCCCCATGCCCGCGCCTATGGGGAGGCCGGAGAATTTTATAAGTAGGTCTGCCGACGTCCGTCACCGTGGGCGTCTACCACTGCGGCTTGGGTGGAGGGAGGACGCTATCCTCTCCTCCGCAGCCCGCCTCCTCTATGCACAGCATGACTGCTTCGCAGAAGGAGGCGACCGCTTCCCACCCCGTCTCGCCCCGCAGGATGGCTTTGACCAATGCTGGGCGCGAGAGGTCTCCACCTATCGCCGTCGTGAGGACACGGCGGTGCTCTGCCCAAGCGTGGCAGTCCTGCACCATATGCTCCACCGTGTCCTCAGGGCGATCCTCGCAGCAGTGACAACCAGGCGTTTCCTCCCTCCTTATCAGACACAGTACCTCCTGAAACTTCCGTGTCCGGTGAGTACCTGCGTCATGTGGTAGGTCAGACCACCCGGAGGACACGGTGTAGTATACGGTGCAGGACTGCCCTGCTTGGGTGGAGCACCGCCGTGTCCTCACGCAGGCGATAAGCGGAGACCTCTCGCGCCCGGCATTGGTCGCGGCCATGCTGCGGGGCGAGACGGAGTGGGAAGCGGTCGCCTCCTTCTGCGAAGCAGTCATGCTCGCGAAGGAGGAGGCGGGCCGCGAGAGAGAGAGGATACCGTCCTCCCTCCGCCCTAGACGCAGTGGTAGACGCCCACAGCGACGGATGTCGCGGGACGATCTCCGGCCACCGTAGGCGCGGGCATGCGGACGGCGAGTAAAGGGCAACTTGCTGCCTGACCATGGACCATGCCCAGGTCGACAGACGGCGCGTTGTGTTCCACGCGCGCCTCAAGGAGCGTCAGCATAATGACGGGGCCCCCCCTATAGAGGGTCACAGTCACAGCCCTGCCGGGGTTGCGGGACATACGTATACCGCGACTCCGGTACACAAAGGGCTACCGAAGGAAACCGTGGATTTTAGTCAGTACAAGTCTGACAGTCCTTCCCGCCCTGCCCGGGGTGGGAGGACTCATTTGATGAATTTACCACGAAAAAAAAATGTGGTAGGTCAGGAAGGACGGCGTGACGCCTTTCCAGCCACTCCTCATTCGCAAAGAGGGGTCTTACCGCCGCGATTGCGGCGTGCCCGATGACATTCAACCTTAGGGTGGCAAACCATTTTTTAAGCTGACCGTACATAAAGGCATCTACCTCACGCATTATAAGACCAAAATCATGACAAGTGACTGCAGGCTACCAAGTAGAAAACCAAATCAATGTCGTGTTTGACCGCATGACTTATATTGGCTTAGTTTCTATAGACAACTTAGTTGCCAATGCCATTGACCATGAGCGTGGTCATCTAGTGCGTGAAGTTGCTTCGACTCGAGTATTTTTTTAAAATATTTACTCTAGAGAAAAAATAAAAATTAAACATTAAAAAAAAAAGAAGAGAGGCATCATCATAGACAAGATTTCAGCGCCCCCCCGATCCTCGCGCCCTAGGCTGCAGCCTAATTAGCCTAAGGGTAAATCAGGCCCTGATTATGGAGAGTTACAAAATGTATTGCCCGCGTAAGTTTTTGTTACTATGTAATTATCATTTATTATATATATATTTATTTATATATTACACTGTATTATAATGACTTTGCAATTAAAACTTAAAAGAACAATTTTTTTTAGGACTGCTGATACGGGTGACAAAAATATCTCACATAACGAAGGCATTTCTGTAGCCATAGTGAGTATATTAGTCAATTTTGTTTGTTACACAAAAAGAAGTACTATTTATTTTTATAACTTTTAGGGCTGGTTTTTCAATAGTCAGTTAACCGTTACCTGAGGAATAAAAATAACGGTATGACATATTTTCCATAGATAAACTGTCAAACCGCCATTTTTATTCCTCAGTTAACGGTTATCTGACTATTGAAAAACCAGCCCTTAAAAGAATAACTTAAAATTTGCTAGATAAATAATTTTTATGCAGATATTCATACATATATTTGTTTCAGACGGATAAACACTGTGACAAAATTAGCGCTTCTTCATACATAACCGAGGCACTAGTCGTAAGTGTTATGTTTATCTCTGAAGTAGATACTAGGCTCTAAATAAAAATATGTAACTAATATATATATTTTTTTCAGATAGGGAGGCAGTGTTCAAGTGATGACGTTTCATCAGAAATGATAGTTGAACGCACTTCTGAGGCACCAGTAAGTACTCAGATTATATGTATAAAAACAGTTTTTGAATAATTTCTAGGTAAATTTGCAAGTTTGCCGTTTAGTGTAATAAACAAACCGCAATTCTCAACTTTGATTCTATACATTGAAGACAACTGCTGGAGCGCCATTTCTTCACATTTGCCTTCATGACCAATAGACTCCCCCGCCATCAAATCCATGCACGATACTGATACCTACTTATTTTTTATTTATTTTTTCAGATTGAGCCGGAGGTACAAGATATAGAGCATAGAATAATAGATGTGAGTCATTTTGTAACAGAACTTGTAAAATTCTCTGAACACAAGTCTTTGTTTAATTGTGGATTAGCTACATTGAAATTAGAGTCTGAACATCACGTAGGCTTGCAATCTGAATTTACATATGTTTGTACACTGTGTGGTTACAAAAATAAAATAAAATCATCAAAGGCTGATGTAAACAAAGACGCCGTTGCGGGAGTTATGGCTGCTGGTTGTGGTCAAGCACAGCTAAACCAATTTTTGGCTGGAGTAGGTTTATATTGGGTAAACCCAATATGTCTGATTTCACAAACAATAAAATGCAAAACGATATCTGTGATGACTGGGAAGAGACTGCATGGGATGAGATGAAAAAGGCTGAAGAAAGAGAAAAAGAAGCTGCAATAAAGGAAGGGAGAGTCAATAAAGATGGTATACCGCTAGTAGATGTCATTGTAGATGGCTGCTGGTGTAAACGATCTTACCGGACTAATTATGCGGCATTGTCAGGGGCTGCAGCCATAATTGGTAGACGTTTCGGCCAAGTGCTATATATGTGCGTTAAAAATAAATATTGTTGCATTTGCGCTCGAGCTGAGAAAAAGAAAGAAACACCAAAAGAGCACACTTGTTACAAAAATTTCAATGGTGCGTCTACTGCCATGGAGTCCACAATAATAACCGAAGGATTCAAACAATCAATTGACATGCATGGATTGATTTATTCAAAATTTATTGCCGATGGCGACAGTAGTACATATTGTGTAATTGTAATTATTGTGTAAATAATTGTATAATATTAAAATATCAACTCGATAATAATTATAATAAGTGTTTTATTGCACATAATGTCAAAATAAATGAAAATATGTCAAATGTAAAAATAAATAATCAAAAACCGGAATCATCGTGTTAAAATTATGAAAAAAAAGTCATGAATATTTGTAAATATTTAACTAAGTAAAAAATTATATTAACCATAATTCATTAATAGGTAAATCATAAAAAAAATAAAAGAAGATATTATTATAAAATGTAAAGACAACTCCAAGACGTCTATGTTCTGACGCTGACACGCCATCGCGTCCCGCAATACTTACGTTACTTAACGGGGTGTGTGCGGGTTGCGGGGTGCGCGTGCCCGGTTTAGGAATTATTGTTTAACAATTCGTCGCCTTAAAAGCAATAAAAAGAGTGCATCGACCTAGGGACGCACAGATAGAGTTTTAACACTACGTTGTCATTTTTTTTCTGTCGTTCTATAGTACGGCGTTGCATGCCTATGTTCAGATCTGTCGTATCTCGAATTGCGGAATTCCAAATTTTATTTCGCCATGCGTCGTATACGTATTATTTATACGAACAGATACTTCTCTTACTACTATTATAAATGTGAAAGTTTGTGAGATAGATAGATGTTTGTAACTCTTTTACACAAAAACTGCTGAATGTATTTGGACAATTTAGTACAAAAATAACTTATTACCTGAATTAACACAGCATTGGAATTTTTAATGCTGGAAAGATGTTTTCGTGGGATAATTTCATATGCAAGGGCTCCTGGCAACAGCTAGGAAGCAAAAACACAATATTAGAATGTGCTTGCTCCAAAGTCGGTATTTAATAAATTCTCCTTACAGCAGCATTCTCTCAAGTGATGCATCGGACCATCTATTGTGGTTTCGGGACGAATGCTAGCGCTAGATATTATTGAGTTTCTAAACGTTACATCCTCTAAATATATTATACTGCAGTCTATTTAATCTATTGGTCAAATTGAGTGAGAGGAATTTAGTTTATATAGACAGTTATTTACAGCATTTCCATAAGCAAATATGTTTTAAAATGTCAGGAATTAATAACGTATCTATTTTTAATTCTGAGAGACAAAAATCCAGTCTTGGATGCAGGATGCAGTAAGACTATTTCGCTCTCATGCACATGCAGGATCCCGGTCCCACCCTCCGAACAAGCCATGCAATCAAATATGTTCATATTTTCTCACGTTTCCGGCATGTGGGAGGATGGAAATGCATCCTTCATCCAAGACTAGATTTATTGTCTCCCGGAATTAAAACTAAATACTTTTTCCTAATTGGTTGGCTCTTGGGTTCAATTTGACCCAGAAACTAGCAGTTTACTCCCAAAATTCAGTTACTTTGTTAATCTCTATGAAGAAAACTTTATACTTGACAAGTTTAGACACCATAAGTCGTAAGACATTCCACAACTTTCTAAATTAGGCAGCCCTACTTAAAGCAACTCGAAAATAGCACCAAACGCTATGTAATATGAAACTGAGTCTAAATGGTCGGCTCTCATTCCGTTTTAATATTAAACTTGTGTTTTCGTTCACAGTTTTAAACGACAACTCACTTACAACGGGCCAATTAAAAATTTTAAAGCAAATTTTTGCCAGTTAACGTGATACGGGGAGTTTTGGACGGTTTTAATTAACCAGGGACAAATTTCCGTAACCACAAAGGTCCGTTGCAGGTATAAAAGTAACCATAAAAATTAAGTTAAGTTGTATGAAATGGGGTGCTATGACAGCCCAAGTAACACAGTCTGGAAGTTTTAAAACCAATCTGTCTATAGACTGTCTATTCAGGGTTAGTCTTTAGATACGGGCTTTCTAAAGATGGGTTTGATAAAGAACATTTAATCTTATAGAGTTTTTTATCTAAAGCTTTATTATTTTAAGAGCATTTGTTCTATAGAACACTTATTTTAAGTACGTTTATAGTTATAACGAATGTTTCTAGATAAAATGCTCTACAAATAGTTAAAAAAGCCTAAAGGTACCTATTTTGAAGTGGTTTAATAGATAAAACGATATATTTAAAGACAAAACTTTCTACAGATATTCTATTTTAGCTAATGGTACTCTTATCTTTTTTTTCTATAGATACTTCAGTCTAGATAAAATACTTTACCAGATATTTTTAAGTTTGTCTAGAAAACTGATAGAGAAGTCGTGTTTTTAGAGTTTTTATCCTTAAAAGTGGCTAAAGGCTTATTTAAGTGCATTTGCACTAAAAATTTAAGTTGGATGAGTTTATGCAATGGAGAAGATGAAACAAATTAAAAGATCTGGTGGTTTTCGTCGAAAAATCCGCAAGTATTTAAAAAGAAAGAAAAATGAAGAAGAGTCGACCGAAGAAGAATCGAAACTTCCTAGTAACTTCCTCCAAAACGTAGAAAATTGTTGATGATATATTGGTATCAAAAATGAAAAGGTTTGTTGTCAAGAGTACGAAAAAAAAATCACATGACTTAAATCCAATATGGCGGACAGGCTATTTAAAATACACCCCCATAATATGGGTATCAAATGAAAGGGTTTGCTGTCAGGGATTTTTTTTTTTTTAAGGTGGTAAAATCATCAAATGAGTCCTCCCGCCCTGGGTGGGGCGGAAGGGACTGTCAGACTCTTACTGACTAAGATCCACCCGTGTTCCTTCGGATGCCCTTTACGTTCCGGGGCCACGGTATCCTGGGTTAAGAAAAAGCCGCGACCCCAGCAGGCATTTGGCGCGAAACACGACGCGCCACCGACCCGGGCTTGGTCCTTGGTCGGACGGCGAGCTACCCATTACTCACCGTCCGCAACCCCGCTCCGCCGCTGTGCCCTCTGCTGATCAGAGGGACACGCGTTGGAGCGTCCACACGACAGGCTATTCGCATACGGGCAAAGCGACCCCTTAGGCACACAGTGCCTAAGGAAGAGTTTTTGCCCGCATCCCAGGGTGCACCGGCCCGAAAAACTGGTTTTCCCCCGGACGTATCCGAGAGGGAACTCCAGTCCACGGGCGCACGTGGAGGTTTCCTGTCTTAGCACCCCTTGCTGTCAGGGATACGAAAAAAAAAAAAAAATGGTCACGTGACTTAAATTCAAGATGGTGGACTGGCTGTTTGAAATTCACCCCTATGATATGGGTATGGGTATCAAATAAAAGGGTTTGCTGTCAGGAATACGAAAAAATAGTCACGTGACTTAAATTCAAGATGGCGGACTGGCTGTTTGAAATCCACCCCAATGATGTGGGTATCAAATGAAAGGGTTTGCTGTCAAGAATACGAAAAAAAATTGTCACGTGACTTAAATCCAATATGGCGGACAGGCTATTTAAAATCCACCCCCATGATATGCGTATCAAATGAAAAGGTTTGCTGTCAGGAATACGAAAAAAAATAATAATAATAATAGTCAGGTGACTTAAATTCAAGATGGCGGACTGGCTGTTTGAAATCCACCCCAATGATGTGGGTATCAAATGAAAGGGTATAATGTAATTACAATTATAATTATTATTTCTCACATTGTTTATACTTGATTAAATCAGAAATACTTTTTACTCGGGTACCCTCTTGTATTGATTAATAATTATATTGGTTTGTTACTGCATAAAATGGTCTTACGTTCACAACACATGAAATTACCTATTCACTGAAGAACGTCTAGAAATACTGTGACAAGTTAAAAAGGAATACAGAGTGACAATTTTAAACCACTCTTAAATCTGTTTATTCTCTCACTAGATAGTTTAGTATGTAGTAAGTAAAATGATTCTAGAGCCATACTACAAAAAAATCTCTAGACTGTTTGTTCTATAGAAATCGGTTTTCTAGTAAATTTTATCTGGACGCCATTTTTATGGCCTATTTTTTGCTTCAAATAATTTTTGTTACGTATTTTAATGTTTTTATCATTAATTCATGTCTAATTAGACATTTGATATGTTTTAAATTACTATATTTTAAATAAAATGAGTATTTTAAGCATTAAAATGTAAATTCGAAAATTTGCTTATACCAAATAATATTCATATTTTGAAAAAAAAATGTTAAATCTTACATTTACAGCGGGCGCTCTTATTTTACAAGAATTTTACATAATATTCAACGATAGAATTTCAATCGCATATTGATTTGCTTATTTACCCATTATTAAAACACAAATTAATAAAAAGTAATAAATTTGTTACGCCATGATGCAAATATTATTAAGTAAGTAAGTTCCACGCCATTATGCGTCACTAGTAAAATGTTACTTAAAGTTGTTAGTCTTAAGATCATTTGGTTTTAAAACTTGACGAGCAATGATTCCTTTGAAGGTCTTAACTCTATCTATAAACTATCTACTAGTACGCTTCTAGATAAACGTGCGGTCTATAAACGGTTTAGAGAGACACTAGAAACATCTCTTAAGTCAATTTTATCTGAACTCTATCTAGTAATGTTTTCTTAACTCATTCTTAAGAGAGGGTACAAGAATGTGCCCACTTTTACTAAACTCTGTCTATAAGCGTTCTAGAAGATTGCTTATAGATATTTTATTCTTATGGTAGACAATTCAATTTAATTCTATAAGCTATCTAGTAGTACGTTTCTAGACACGTTTGTGTTACTTGGGAGGAAACCTCCACGTGCGCCCGTGGACTGGATTTCCCTCTCGGATACGTCCGGGAGGAAGACCAGTTTTTCGGGCCGGTGCACCCTGGGATGCGGGCAAAACTCTTCCTTAGTCACTGTGTGCCTAAGGGGTCTCTTTGCCCGTAAAGAAAGAAAAGAAAGAAAGGAAGAAAAATTGGTCGCCGTCCGACCAAGGACCAAGCCCGGGTCGGTGGCGCGTCGTGTTTCGCGCCAAATGCCTGCTGGGGTCGCGGGTTTTTTCTTAACCCAGGATACCGTGGCCCCGGAACGTAAAGGGCATAGGAAGGAACACGGGTGGATTTTAGTCAGTAAGAGTCTGACAGTCCCTTCCGCCCCACCCAGGGCGGGAGGACTCATTTGATGATTTTACCACCTATAAAAAAAAAATGTATGAAATGGGTAAAAAGTTACTTCAAAGTAGTCAAAAGGAATGTAAGAGCATTTTTATTTATTTGATACATTTACGGATAACGTGGTTGACTTTTTCTTGAATTGGCAAGAAGAAGCTGCACACTGTCAAGAGAAATGGATAGGATGCTACGGCCTTTGTCCAGGAATAAAATAAAAATAATCTTACGTTATAAGCTTAACATGACAATCACTGATAACTTACATTTTCTGATGTTTTTTGGAGGAAAATCACCAAACGAGTCCTCTCGTCCTGCACGCGTAGCATGGCGGTTCTATCTCTATTCTATCAAGAAAAGACAAAGTTATTTCATCGTTATTCCTATAAAATAGACTGTTTTTTTGCACAAGCATGACACAATTCGTACACCATCAAAGAATAGAAACATGTCTCTTCTTTATTTTAAATATTGATATGCTTAAATCGATAAAAATCTTTTAAGTTCTGTCATTTTGTCTATTCTCGCTTCGACAAAACCCATTTCTACGGCGCCATGCTACGCGTGCTGGACCGAGTTGTGGACATGAAAAAACTGTCAGACTCATGAATACTAAAAACCACCCTGTTCCTTTGGTTACCCTTTGCGCTCCACGGCCACGATACCCTGTTTAGGCAGTCCCGCGACTGACTTGCATCATTCGTAACTGACAAAGGTTATGAACATTTTAATCGTTACTTTTTTGGTCAATTCGTTACCCAATAAAATGGACAACATAATTCCCAATTTATTTTGTAAGGCCTGAGATTTAAAAGGATGACAATCAATTGGTTATTACGAAATTAATCCGTACATGACACTTAGGTAATTGGGTATTTTTAATAGCAATCTTCAAATTATTTTAGACTATAGTTTCCGCCAGATAATTGTGGAATGAAATACGTTGACCCCGTTGTGTACCAATATATTGCAATATTTCAAAACCATTCGAAAAAATGTAAAGAAAAATCGTAGAACGACCAAAAGCAACGTATCGTGGTAAAAGGCGGATCTTGACCTTATATTTATTATATTTCGTCGCTTCATCCTTCAGATATAAGTATACCAGGTAGTCCCTTTAACCTACAGGCAACATCGCACGTTCTTCAAAGAGTTACTAAATCGATGTTTAAATCGATTCCAAAAAAAAAAAAGTTTGACATTTCCGGTTATACCCTCTATACCGTGTCGGGTCCAACGTTGTCTCATTCCTTTTTCGTGCGAGGCAACGTGCGCATGCGTTCATGTAAAATGCCGAAGCGCAGTGCGGAAGAGTTATTAGTTCATTATGAACAGAAGATTAAGAAAATAAAAGAAAAGAAACAGCGCAAAGAGACCGAAATACCCCGACGTCGAATAAGACGTCTCATAATTGATTCATCAGACGACGAAGATAATGCAGGTTAGTACCTACATTGTGTTTTTTATTTCTAAAAGTGAAAATTGGTGCTCGTTACACGTTTATACAAAATTAAATCGGGATTGCCTGCGAGGCAATTGCGATAACATGATCAACTGCGAGTTGATTGTGAGTCAATATTGACTAATTAGTACAAAAATGTGTAATCTTAATAGATACACGTTACGTACAAGATATTATCCGCGAGATAATATTGGCCATATACTTTTTTCAAATATTTTTTTTGTCTACCCTCATTGGTAAAAAATTAAAATACTTAGGTATTGTATTTTTATAAAATGATGCGGGTCCATCAGAAACCTTTTGTGGTCACCTATCCCAGTCGCAGAGCGAGAATCTCACGCTTCCTGCACCACAAGAGGCCACCGCGACTGTTGAAGGAACGCCGCCAGCTTACGTCCAAGACGGAAATGTACCGGACACCTCGTCGTCCGACACCCCGGCCATCTCAGTGCCTGTCGCCACGTCGGACGCTATACCCGATGCAAGCCTGGATCCAGAGCTTTTGTCCGCTTTGGGAGCAGTTACATCCGATACCCCCGAATTTGGTGAAAATATTCACACTAGCTTGGCCAACCTATGGACTCCTTTGTTAAAGAAAGGATTACCAAAAGAAGACAAAGATAAAATATTAAAAACTTATCTTGTGCCCGGCAATTGCAGATTACTGCAAGCACCTAAGCTCAATGCAGAAATATCCGCCGCCGTCTCCGAGCTAGTTAGAGGCCGAGACAAGAAACTTTATTACTTTCAACAGCAGCTGGGCACGGGCACTTCAGCAATCAATAAGGCAATGAACACATTGCTTACGACGGATGATAAAATATCAGCCTTGAAATATTTAAGCGATAGTTGTCGCATTTTGTCGGATTTGCATTTTACCCTGTCAAAGGACAGAATAAAATTAATTACCCCAAGTCTAGAAAAAAATTTTCTACATGTAATCCAAGATGCCGAACGTGATGAGACGTTATTTGGAACGACACTGAATGACAAAATCAAGGCTAGTAAAGCCATTGAAAAGCAAGGCTCTCAGATAAGGAAGATGGTAATGAGTCAGAAGCCCAGCGCTTCACAGCCGTCCTCAAGTCGTCCTGCTCCGCCGGGAAACTGGTCAGGACCTCCTCGTTACTCGTCGAACAGGGGGGGGGCGAGGAGGTCAGAGGAAACCGTCGTCGTCGTCACAGCGGCGAACGTACCCTCCGGCTCCAACACCAGTGAAGAGTGCCAGCTACAACCAGCCGAAGACTCGTGCTCCACCTCCGCAGTAGCACAGGTACACGCAGGCAGAATTAAATTCTATCTTAATTGTTGGTCAAATATCACTAATAACGAAGTCGTACTTTCATGGATAGAACATGGCTACTCAATACCTTTTTGTAAGGAGGTGACTCAACACAGAGCACCATCCCTCTCAAACCTATCTTTAATTGAAAGCCAAGAAATGGCTAAAGCTAATAAATTACTCGAATTAGGAGCTATAAGTCAGTGTCTAACAGAAAATAATCAGTTCATTTCAAACACCTTTTTAGCACCAAAAGCTAATGGAGGCAAAGGTTTATTTTAAATTTAAAGCCATTAAATAAATTCATTACGAAAGAACATTTTAAAATGGAGGATTATAGAACCGCCGGGAAACTTATTCCTCGAGACGGTTTTCTAGCCACCATTGACCTAACAGAAGCATATTTGTTAGTGCCTATTTCTATTTCTGATAGAAAATATTTGAGATTTTTTTACAAAGATCCTAATTCGGGTAGTATAAATACCTTTGAATTCACGGCGATGCCCTATGGCCTGTCGGTAGCACCCAGGGTTTTCACCAAAATCATGAAGGAGGTTATTACTCATCTTCGAAAACGGGGATATAAATCAGTAATTTTCCTTGATGATATATTATGTATTGGGGATAATTATGAAGAGTGTGTAAACAATGTATACGAAACTTTAAAGTTGTTACGTTGTTTAGGTTTTGTAGTTAATTATACAAAAAGCTCATTAACTCCATCGCAATCATGCAAGTTTTTAGGCTTCATGTATAACACAGGTGAACTATCTCTTTCATTGCCGACAGATAAGCGTAATAATATTGCACAGATGGTTCACAAGTTCACTCATCTTCCAAGGTGCACTATTAAAGAGTTTTCTCTATTAATTGGTGTTCTGATCGCAGCTTGCCCGGCAGTTAAATATGGATATTTATACACAAAAATTTTGGAACGTCAGAAATTCTTAGCATTACAAAAATTTAACGATAATTACGATGCGAAAATCAGTCCTTCAAACATTATTTTACAAGATTTACTTTGGTGGCGCAGTAATATAATAACAATAAATAATTCAATGAGAGTTTTAAGCTACAGTAAAGAAATCTTCACAGACGCTTCAAGAACCGGGTGGGGCGCTGTCTGTAATGGTAAAAAAGTAAACGGAAGATGGAAGGCTACGGAATCAGAACACCACATTAATTATCTAGAACTTCTTGCTGCCTTTCTAGGACTAAAAAGTTTCGTCAAGGAGGATGACGAACATTCTTCAATACTATTGCGCGTAGATAACACCACAGCAATATGCTATATTAATCGTCTTGGTGGAATACAATTTCCCCATTTAAATGATCTTACAAGATCTATTTGGCAATGGTGCGAGAAGCGCGACATCTCTCTTTTCGCATCATACATTAATACAAGAGAGAACTGTGCGGACGCCGAGTCTAGAAAAGTAAACCCAGACACAGAGTGGGAGCTGTCAAATAAAGCCTTTAGGCTTATTCAACAAAACTTCGGCTGTCCCAAGATCGATCTATTCGCTTCTCGAAGCAATGCCAAATGCGACATTTTTGTCTCTTGGAGACCAGAGCCAGACGCATTTACCGTTGATGCTTTTACCATAAATTGGAAGTCGGATTTTTTTTTTACGCGTTTCCTCCATTTTCTCTAGTCCTCAAATGTTTACGAAAGATCATCGACGATGAAGCTACCGGTATCTTAGTTTTTCCTCACTGGCCCTCTCAGCCATGGTTCCCCCTTCTCCAAACCTTTACTGGATTCGCAGATACTTTATCTCAATCCTAATCAATTTTTACTTCAATCCCATTTCAGACATCATCATCCCCTACACAAGAAACTTACCCTGGGTGCCGCCAGGCTTTGCGGGAGGCGTTTAAGAGGCGCGGCACACCAGTTGAGACGCTCGACCTAATGTTGGCATCCCTCTCTGATAGCACTATCAAGCAATATAGCGTAACTTTGAAACTATGGTGGGACTATTGTGCTCTTCACAATTCTTGCATTCATAATGATTGCATACCTTTTATATTATCTTTTTTGACAGAACAGTTTAATAATGGATGTTCGTATAGCTCTCTTAACACTCACCGTTCAGCGTTATCTTTGTTTTTAAATGACAAGATTGGTTCGGACGAGAATATAAGGCGATTACTTAAAGGGGCTTACAAACTTAAGCCAAATCGACCTAGATATGCATCCACTTGGGATCCACAAATAGTTTTTAATTACATTTCAAATTGGCATCCTAATTTGGAATTGAGTTTGGAAAAAATAACAAAAAAATTAGTTATTCTATTGGCACTCAGTACGGCACATAGGGTGCAAACACTATCATCATTAAAATTAGAAAACGTGTCAATTACTCAAAGTGGTGTTAAGATAGCCATAACGGACGCAATAAAAACCTCTGCCCCTGGTCGTGACCAACCAACACTATTCTTACAACCTATAAACCTCCACATAGGGCAGCTACAGCACAAACCATCAGTCGCTGGCTCAAGCAAGTGCTGTCAGAGAGCGGGGTAGACGTAGGTACGTATAGCGCGCATAGTACGCGACATGCCGCTACGTCAGCTGCATACGCAGCAGGGTTAAGTGTGGATACGATTAGAAAAACAGCTGGTTGGACCAGCACGTCCACAGCCTTCGCCCGTTTTTACAACAGGCCTATTATTGACGAAAGCGGTTTCGCTAGGGCGGTTGCCTTTCGAAATTAATCGATCCATTCATTACTTGATTCATTACTTTAAAAGGTTACTTAAT
This sequence comes from Agrotis clavis, assembly GCA_954870645.1. NCBI lineage: Eukaryota > Metazoa > Arthropoda > Insecta > Lepidoptera > Noctuidae > Agrotis > Agrotis clavis. Next base: position 9,457,738 of record OX940940.1, read on the forward strand.
TTGTAAAGTAAAATTGATTTGTTACATACCTTAATTCTGTTTTTCATGTTTAAAAATAAATAATATTAAGATGTACTTGTGTTTCACCTTATGAAAGCATCCTAAAATTATATCTGTTTACCAAAGACACAAAGTTTCTATCTCTAAATATCTACCTGGTATACTTATATCTGAAGGATGAAGCGACGAAATATAATAGATGATTAAACGAACTTTGAAAGTGAAGTTCGATCACTATTATATGAGTCGCTTCATCCGAAGATATAAGGTCCCTCCCAACCCTTTAAACAAATCACGTGGTACCTAACCGGTGATTATAAGCCCTGTATGAAAGCTTTGTGTCTAAGCTCTAAAAAATGAGACAAGGTTGGACCCGACACGGTATAGAGGGTATAACCGGAAATGTCAAACTTTTTTTTATTTGGAATCGATTTAAACATCGATTTAGTAACTCTTTGAAGAACGTGCGATGTTGCCTGTAGGTTAAAGGGACTACCTGGTATACTTATATCTTCGGATGAAGCGACTCATATAATAGTGATCGAACTTCACTTTCAAAGTTCGTTTAATCATCTATTTTATTTTGAAATTCGAACGATGGTGTTATGAAATTCGAACGATGCGTTATTAGGATCAATGACCTTTATTTCAAACTTAATTGGCGCGGAATTATAGCTTATGACCATGGCGTTGTATATGTGAAGTCCGGTAATTTTCTCACGGGAATGGTATGAACAAGACCAATAATAGGCTATTATTATAGGATGAGCCTATACCCAACAAACGTGTACAAATTCAGACTGCCACTCAAGAAATGCACAGTGGAAAATCTCCATGATACAATTTTTTACAATTTTCTTTTCCATCGTTATCATAAAATACAAGCAATTAGACTTTTTCCAGAACTAATTAAAACTGTATTTAAATAGACTATTTATCTTCTTTAAAAAATAATGGCTACATCTCGTTTCGTCATTTTCCCGATGTGAAAATTTCTAAACAAAAAACGTGCAAAACATGTGAAATAGAGTGCTTTTTCGCCACTATTGTAATCTTCACACATTCAGTCCCGTTTTGACACCTATTCATATCAACTGTTTTTTGACGGGTACTGTCGGTTCCTAAAGCCAAAACATTGAAATTAAAAATGTTCATTCTGTGACATGTTGGCGCAGTGACTGATCGATCAACTGCTATTTAGCGTGTCGTGGGTTCGATTCCCGCACGGAGCAAATATTTGTTTGATCTACAAGTAGTTGTTCCGGGACTGGGTTTGGTGCATGTGAGTTTATATGTTTGTAAACTCATCCACGATACAGGAGAAATTCCAAGTGTAGGGCAACGGTAAAAAAATGGAATAGAAAAAAGAGTTACATAGTTATATTCTCTTCCTTCACATCATTTCTCTTTTGTATCTCCCTTCTCTCCCTCTCCATTCATCAACATTCATATCCATCTCTCTTTATTTGCAAGTATCGAACAGACACTCAAACTCGGCTGGTATTTAATTCATACTTAAATATCCAACAATGTCTCAAAACTAATTCGAAGATGACGAACGAGTATCCAAATGTACTAAGTTAGGACAAATATCCTGGCCTGTGGACCAGCAAAGTAAAACATCTCAGTACAGTTTCTACGAACATGATGACACCCCGGGGAGGGATTTATCAATTGCGAGCTAGCCTTCAGGGGAACTGGGGTAACGGATAGTAAAGTGTGAAATGTTGAAATGTTTGATTATTTATGTTAATATGTAGGTTAGGAAGTTTTGGTGCTGATTTGTGTGAGTTTACAATTAAATTGAGATTAAGTTAACATTTTTTGAGATATAACTCAAACGATTAGGGGTAATACCAATCAAATGAGTGCGCAGGTAAAGCGGACGTGACTGTCAGGATTGGCTGACTAAAAACCACCCTGTTCTTTCAGTTATTTTTGAGTTCCAAGCCCGCTGTAACCTTTTGTGACTGTACTGTGACCTTTTCGGTTTTTTGGTTCCGTTACTTTGCTGACAGCTGATTCTTGAGATAATACGGAAAATGATCTCTTATTAAATCACCATCAGCTGAAAGACGTCTATTGCTGAACAAAGGCCTCTACATTAGACTACCACGTCGAACTCAATTCGCCAGTTGAATCCAACGATTGCCCGCGACATTCACGATTTAATTAAATACTTCAAGTTAATAATTTAAGTTTGTACAGTCCATCCAAAGGTTGTCTGGAAGATATCGCTATTAGCGATAAGACCGCCATTGTAACCATAGAATTAGTATTATTTATAATAGTTGTTTAACAATTTTGGTGTACAATAAAGTATATTCTATTTATGTATCTATGTATCTTCCATACAATACTTGACTATTGGCCTTTTAGGGAAACTAAGAGTCACTCAAAGAGCAACAGAATGAGTTATGCTCGGAGTTTCTTTGCGTGATAAAATCTGGTACAAAAATATTCCGCGAAGAACCAGAATTACCGACAAACCTCGTAAGGACATGGATAATCCATGGCTTGGGCCCGGCCACAGACCTGATAATGTCTAAAAAACAGCTAATAATATTAGAAATCCCATAATGATATTCCTTTTCCCGTAACGGTATGTGGGAATAAATCAATTATTAAAAGTATTGTTATGATAATTTTATGTTGGCTAGAATCCATAAGCTTTCAGGAAGTAACTAGTGTTGCAATTGTTGGAAATAAAATGGTAATAAGTAATCTTTAATCTTCATTGCAAAATTATTTTTTACCCAGATTTAAGATGGTAGATCAATTAAAAAAAAAATGATAATGTAGTTTTAGTGAAAACTAAAGTATAAGGAAACTATACGTAATGTATGCATGTCTTACATTAAATATGAAAAAATGGTTTGTCTATGTAATGGAAACATTGTCTTCTTTATAAAGTCAACTACACATGAAGCAATAAAATATGTAGACATGTTTTGGTAGGTGTATTTAGTTACCTACATTATTATTATTCGTTAAAATACGTCAGCCAAACGAGTTTATTCGGTTTAATGTGCTGTTCCAGGTACTCTTTTATTATCGTGAAAATCATCAATTGAGTCCTCCCACCCATGGCAGAGCGGGAGCGACTGTCAGACTCGTACTGACTGATCCAAGATGTCCTTGGATAGCCCTTTACGTTCCGGGATCAAGGTAATTCCTTAGTCCCGCGACCCCGGCAGGCTTTGGCCCTCCAAAGGGAGGCCCCGTCATTATGCTGACACGCTTTGAGGCGCGCGTGGAACACAACGCGCCGTCAACCCGGGCATGGTCCATGGTCGCCGCCCGCATGCCCATCCTATTGCATGCTGTTCCAGGTACTACAGGAACTTTTTAATGAATACAGCAACGGTCTTAGCAGTCACTGCTTATCCTCAAAGATCGAAACCGCATGTTTCTACAACGATATATTTATCTGTGTTGTTAAAACGACGCGCGATGATTCGCATCGCGCGTATGAAGTAGGATCTAAAAGAAAACGAGAACACAACAATTCTGTAGCTTCTGCCTAACACCATGGGAAAAGTGGTGTGTATAAGTATGTTTATACATACTTACTTAAAAAAAATATGAAATACAATCCGTTGTTCCTCGCTTGCCTCCCACCCGTAATAATTATAGCCTATAAGCGTCAATAGAACATCATCTATCTCTGTACCAAAAGTCACCAAAATCATTTCAGTCATTTTGTCGTGAAAACATAATGATAATTTAGAAATATACTCACTTTCGCCTAAATAAGTTTAGCTAATTAAACACCGTGACTTTTTAGTCGTCTTACAAAAGCAGCCCAGTTCATGTATCCAATGACTATGAACACGTTTATAATAAAAAAATTGGTATTTAAGAGAGTCCATGTGCTACGGGTTTTATTTCCAGTTAAGACATTTCTGTCATTTTTTTTTTTTTTTTTTTTTTTTAGCGTGGTAAAATCATCAAATGAGTCCTCCAACCCCGGGCAGGGCGGGAGGGACTGTCAGACTTCTACTGACTAAAATCCACGGTGTCCTTCATAGCCTGTTTTGTTCCGGGGTCACGGTAAGGGAATAATCCCGCGACCCCGGCAGGCTTTGGCCCTCTGAGAGGGGGGCCCCGTCATTATGCTGACGCTCTTTGAGGCGCGCGTGGGACACAACGCGCCGTCGACCCGGGCATGGTCCTTGGTCGGGCAGCGAGTTGCCCTTTACTCGCTGCCCGCATGCCCGCGCCTACGGTGGCCGGAGATCGTCTCGCGACGTCCGTCGCCGTGGGCGTCCTACACCGCGGTTGGGGCGGAGGGAGGACTCTGTCCTCTCTCGCTCGCGGCGCGCCTCCTCCTTCGCGAGCATTACTGCTTCGCAGAAGGAGGCGACCGCTTCCCACTCCGTCTCGCCCCGCAGCATGGCCGCAACCAATGCCGGGCGCGAGAGGTCTCCGCCTATCGCAGCCGTGAGGACACGTCGGTGCACTGCCCAAGCTGGGCAGTCCTGCACCGTATGCTCCACCGTGTCCTCCGGGCGATCTTCGCAGTGGTGACACCCAGACGTTTCCTCCTTCCGCATTAGACACAGGTACCTCCCGAAGCACCCGTGCCCGGTGAGGACCTGCGTCAGGCGGAAGGTAAGGACGCCATGACTTCTCTCCAGCCACTCCTCAAAGAGGGGTCTTACCGCCGCAATTGCGGCGTGCCCAAGACATTTCTGTCATAACTGACATGACATTTAAAGTCATTCATGATAAAATTACTTTGTGCAATCATATGTTATTGTGGCTCGCATCGTGAATTTATTCTTGCTGTTTAGTTGTTTTCCGACTGATGCCTATTTTCTTGGACTCTGCATTTTCTATTGTGTCTCTACAGTTACTGACTCTCTGCTATAAGTTGCTCTTCCAACTGCCCTCTGCTTACCCGTACTCTGATCTGCTCTCGACGTTTCGCATAAGAAGCATTCTAGCAGATTCGGATGAAATTCGATTTGTTCTAAGACGGTGGATTTCTCCGAGATTGGTTAGTCTTAGTATTTTTATACCCATTTAGTATACCTACCAACAATGTGCACTTAGCATGTCTTATGTTAATTATCTCGTCCCCAACGAGTTTTAGAGTAATGAAACATATATTTGGCTATTAAATAAACTTAATCCTTTATGGTATATGTTGTTTAATTTTTGGCCATGCCTAAGCCAAACTTGTATGGGAACGATATCCATCTCCTTTGCAAGTTGAAGAGGCAAAGGGCAGGCCACATCGCTCGTAGAACTGAAAACCGATGGGGAAAAAAGTTCTCGAGTGGCGACCACGGATCGGAAGACGGAGCGTAGGCAGGCCTCCCAACTAGGTGGACCGACGACATCATGATACCGATGTATGCCAGTGGCGAAATGTCGTGCGTTCTAAGCGGGAGGCCTATGTTCATCAGTGGACGCCTTCTGGCTGATGATGATGATGAAATAATACTTTCTCAGTAACGTTACTGTCTTGGTCAGTAAAAGTATTCTTAGCTCTTCTGCCACGTAAAAGAAATACACATACAAAAGATACTTTGTAGCAATCCTTATCGATCTTCCAGAGGTAATCCTAATCAATCTTTTATCTAATGTATTATAGGGCTCGGAACCGCAAAGAGGGTTCAGACACTAGCATTAGCAGAACTACTTAAAACATAGTGAGCATGGAACTAAAACAAATGAGAGCTTTTATCACAGGCTACCTAATCTGATTTTCTTATTTGAGAATAAAGGAAAATGTGTGACAAGTTTTTGAAATACATACTGTTTTTCTCTTTTAGCTTTGGCTGAGACAAAATGCGTTTAATAAAACTTTATAAAAAACGGTTATCGTCCGATAATTTCGTGAATAATGAAATTAATGTTGGCTTCTAGTTGCGCAATCGTGCGCACCAATAATCAGTTGCTTGACTTTTATATAAATCCAATTAATTCGGTTAGGTACCGAAGGACCTCATGGCTAAATAATTTCAGCCTCACAGTTCGATCTGCCGGGTTAAGCCGCGCTTGCCGAGGTTGGTCTGTGGATGGGTGACCATCTGTCATAGCGAGTTTCCTCTGTGCCTCGGAAAGCACGTAAAGCGGTTAGTCCCGGTTGTCATTTGTAGAACTCAAAGTTCTCTCCATGAGTTATAGCCATCTAAATACATTATGTGAACCATAAGCACAGAATACTTACTATTACTACGTACAGAAGTATCACTTCCCAAAAACATACAAATGTAAAATCTATGCTCGAGAGAATAAAATACATTTTAACAAAAATAATTATGCACGGAGCGCGATCCGCGGTCTGAAAGTCGGTCTTTTCGCATTACCTGACAAATGTGTCGCGAATTGTAAGGTTTTTTTTTGCTTGCTATCTGTAGTTGGTTTGGTAAGCGTCCAGTGTATTGAATCGGAAGGAGCGCGGATGTCCAAAATTATCCCAAGGGAGCATACTACCGAGATGAAAAAGTATTGTATGTCGCAGTATTCACTAAGGTCATCATGGTGACGCTGAACAAATATGGATCGACCTTGGCACACGTAGATCATGTCTAGTTTCACCCAAATTCGTTCAGTTGCTAAGGCCTGAAATGTTAGAAGATTAGCACACTGAATGAGACAGTTACTTTTGAATGTATTATAGTGTGAATGGATTAGTATGAATGAATTAAAATGGACAGCATTCCATCTCAAATATTGCTGAATATAATTATATACATAAGATAAACAAGCAGGTCACGAGATAACCGCTCGATTTTTTATCAAAAAAATCTGCATTCCACATTTATTTATAATACACAACAACATTCTCCATCTGTTTTTAAGACATTCATCCTTCTCATTTCACATTAAATTATGTAAATGATTCCTAATCGACGTTATTACTTTTTAGTAACCATTTACGACAACGATAAATAAAATATTTTGCTTCGTTATGGTAGTTCGATTCCCAGGTCATTAGCAGCCACGGACTTTGTATTTGAATAATGAAAAAAATTTGCTTACCCCTATTACATGGTGCTTAAATAAAACTGACAAAAGGTGGGTGTACTTTTAGAATTAGGTGTTCCCCTCCCTTCGTGAATAATAGGTTAACATGTGTACAACAGCCTTCTTCCACCAACTGCTGAGTATAGGCCTCTGCTTTCGGTGCAGAATTACTCTCATCTGTGAGAGAACCAGGTTTTACCCGCGGTATTTTAAATATCATCCTCTGGCCATTGGTATGTCAACACTTATACCGCCTCTCGGTAACCATTCCGTGGGTCTACTCCACCTGCCATCAACACTTCTTGCCGCCTCGTTCATACATAACCTAAAGCCTGTAATCCCCGAGGGGTTAGGTAGAGGTGTACAGTACTTAGTAGTACACTGTCATTTTTTTAAAATCCGTTCACAGTGCGCCCGCCGCGCCGCGGAGTGCGCCAGGCCTGCCATAAGTAAAATCCTTTTTTTTTTAAATAGACAGAATAAAAAAAACATCTTAATTAATCATTCGTTATCTACTTGTCAGTATTAGTATTGAATAATCTTCTTCCCTGATCAAACACAAATACTCGTAACAATCACATTGTATTACTGTTTGAAGTTGTAAGGAACCAACTTGAAAGAGCTTACGTAGTTACTGCTAGTAAATAGAGTCTCAAACCGAGTACAACTGTAACAAGTAATTACTGAGCGTGACTGGTCAGTTGCAAGAAGTATTACTAGCCAAGATACAGTGAAGAAGGTTCATAGCATTTTATTTAGTATTGCCGTCCACTGCTGAACGTACACCTCCACAAAGGAGCGCCAGCCCTCCCGGTCCTGGGCAGTCGCAAACATCCGCTGCCAGCCACATTCTTCAAATCATCGACCCATGTACTGTCCAACCCGTAATGACTTACGGAGCCGAAACGTGGACACTTACCTAGAGTGGAACACGCTCAGCAGTCTTTACTAGATTTTCAACTTTATGCGATGGGGTATAAAGTTGAAAATGTATTAGCGACTGCTGAACGTTAACGATTGTCGCTTGCCGTTTGGCTACAGGCTCTGTTATTTTTTGTTTGACAAGTCTGACAGTTCTTGCTGCTATAGCCAGTGTGGGAGGAATCATTTGATTAATTTTCCATCCAAAAAAAGAGGTGTCATGTTATGAAGTTTCTGTATGTAAAAGCAATAGATGATCTTAATAGAGAATTTTAAAGAATAATAAATTAAAAAAAATGTTTAGTACATACGTCAGTTAGAATATTGAGAAATAATTGACACGTATTTTTTTTTTTATAAATGAATATTAACAAAGATAAATCTCTTCCAAATTCGGGAGTGAGGGCTAGTGACGTCATAACGCTTGTAAAATTGTACCGACCGCGACCGAGAGACGTTTTGTGATTTTTTGAAGTGTTGCATCGTCGTAAATTTTGGTTTACGTAAAAAAAAAATGATCTAATATTTTTTATATTTCGGACTAATATTTTTTTAAATAGTTGAAGTCGGCCGCGGCGGAGGTGGTGTGACGATCTGATTATGTTCGCGGGGCGGACGTGGTCAGAAATAGCCCAAAATAGAGAGGTTTGGAAGGAAAAAGGGGAGGCCTTTGCCCAGCAGTGGGACACAAACTAGGCTATTAAAAAAAGCCTGTTGATTGTAGTGAACCTTTTGGTTCCTCCACACATTTTGCTGTACGGTTTGTCGAAGACAAATTGAAAAGTGGTTTCCGTTGTAGTGATTAATTTGTCTCTTATAACTTACTTCGAAAGAGCCACTTTCTCTTTTAAAGTATTAAATGCTTTAAACCACTCAAACATACTATTCAACCACTATTTTCCGCATTACTTATTATCTTTATTATCTTGTTGATGTTATTTTAACATTTTTAATATTGTTTTAGAAAAATGTGCATGACGTCACAATTTTGGCATCATCATTGCATTTTTTTTTTAAATCCTTACTGCACTAGGAATTTCTCTTGTGTCGTAGGTGTGGTTACAATGCGACTCGCTGTCCCCCGGGTCGACGGCGCGTTGTGTTCCACGCGCGCATCAAAGAGTGTCAGCATGATGACGGGCCCCCCTCTAGAGGGCCAAAGCCTGCCGGGGTCGCGGTACTTATCGCATTTCCGTGACCCTGGAACGTAAAGGGCTATTGAAGGAAACCGTGGATTTTAGTCGGTACGAGTCTGACAGTCCCTGAGCCCTGCCCAGGGTGGAAGGGCTCATTCGATTATTTTACCAAGTGAAAAAAAAGTGTGGTTACAAACTTAGAAACTCACACTCACAAACACCTAGACCCGGAACAATTATTTTCTCTTTTATCGTGGCTATTACTCTATGAATACGATTTTTGTGTGAGAAAGTCGGGACTTTTGAAAAGGTTTTTCAGTACAATTTCACCTTTGTGGGTTTTATGAATAACCTACTTGAATAAGAAATAGTATTGCTTTAAGAAATATACATTTTCCGTATATAAATCTTTTGTGAGAAGCGGCAATTAAAACGGGTTACCTATCATAAGATCGAAAACCGTTTGACCGAATTTCATTTGACCGAAAACTTTTCAACTATTATCATTTGGTTTTCTTTTACTTCATCGAAGTCACGTTTGCCACCGTTTTAGTTAACCTATTATCTATTCGTTTTTTTTCGTTACTCCAACACATCATTTGGCCGAAAAACTTTTTACCGATGTTACACTTACCTACTCGAAACGACGGTTGTTCGAAGTATTATGTTTCCAAACATTCACTATACCACTGTTTTAATTGCCATATTTTCATTTCACCAAACGCCTAGAAATTTGTGCACACTAATTATTGGTGATCATTTTTTTGCAGGTGCCATTGAAAATGTAGGTAGACAATACAAAATAATTGTGCAAATGTCATATACGATATAACTCTGACGGGCATTGTATTATCATTAATGACATTTGCTGTTAACTACACAGTTGGACTATAAGATGTTCTGGCTAGCACGTGTGTTCGAATCTTCTTGCGCATTTTGTGTGATTCTTGATACTCTTTTGTGACTTGTTATTGTATTTGTGTTGTTCTTGTGTTTGTAAAAAGGTTTGTATTGTGATACACTTGCATACAGCATACAAACAGACATGCAACATGCAAACAAGCACCAAAAAAACATGCAAGCAAGCATGCAGCATGCAAGCAAGCATGCAGCATGCAAGCAAGCATGCAGCATGCAACAAGCAGCAAGCACGCAACATGCAACGTGCAGCAAACAAGCAGCATTCAAGCAAGCATGCAAAATGCAACAAGCATTATTTCTGTCATGGCTCCGGCGCTGCGGGGTTTTGGATGCCCCCACGCAAGCTTATCGTCGCAGATGATTTGAACGCTCACCGCCTGCTCCTCAGCTCGCGGGCCACCCCACCCCTCCGCGCCTACGCGATTTTAAATTACACTCTAGGGGTAGGGCAGACAAGACTACGTAAAGTCGGCTTTGCAGCATTTCGTTTCCGCCACAAAGTTTTGTAGCGCAATAAATTGAATTTTTATAACAGTTATTAAATTTTCGGTAAAACGTTGTTTCGGTATGATGAAAATATGGCAAATAAATCATTTGGCAACTGAAAAAAGTTAAAAAGAGGCTTCGGTCAATCGTAAAAAGTTATTTTGTTAATCGGCGGAACATACTTCGGTAAAATAATACTTATGGCTAATGAAATTTCGATGATCTGAAAATATGTCAAATAATGCATATAGCAAAAGAGATGTCGGCCAATAGTTTTCGGTATAATGAAATTCGAACAAACAAAATTCGGTAAATTGATCGGTTCCCATTAAAACAAAACAAAAATCTAGTTAAGCCGTAAGATGTTATTTCTTTTGCTTCAATTAAGACCGAGTACTTATTATTATTAGTTATTGTTTAGTTAGCTCAAGTTTGTGGGTTTCAATTGAGAGATTGACCTCGTACATAAATACGTCTTTTTTTAATGTCAGTGTCGGTTCTCTATTGTGTGACCTAACTTTTTTATACATAATCTAATGTGACATAATTTTTTTTGTCCTAATCATCATTTGTCCGAATGATAACTTGCCCGAACTTAATACACATAATTTCGAATGCCATAACATTGAAATTCCTAAATACTGTATGTCCTAAATTTGTTTGTCATAAATATTACAATCTATAATATTCAAAATACATAAAACCGATTGCCATAAAATACAGAAGTCCTAAAGTTTGTTTTGTTACTGATTACCACCCATTAAGGAATATCGACGGAGCCCCGCTTCGCGGGGCTCCTATTTCTGCGTGCAAGGTTTAAAGTAACCTAACACGAAGGGGATGGCGGGGTCTTTCAGACCCCGCCATCCCCTTCGAACCTAACCTGTCCGTGTCGGGGTGCCCACAAGTCCCGAGCTCGCTTCGCTCGCTCTTGGATCCCAAGATCTTCGGTTTCTAAGCAATTTAATGAAATATCAGTTTTACTATACCTAATTGAACATTCGGAATAATACACATTATGTAATACAATGATTAGGACATATGACTTTATTTCATACAAAATTAGGAGATTCAATTATTATGATACTAGATATTATGCCAGAACAGCTTTAGAAGTGAAGATAATTATGTAAAACAAAAATTAGAACTTTTGATCATTATGGTAACTGAATTTTATACCAAACGTGTTATGGATAATGATTTTCGGACAAACAGTTTTAGGTGACGAAAAGGGATACCGTCAGTGTCTTCACAAAACTACTAAATCTGAATAATTGTATTATAATTAATCGCCGTAAGGCCTCTGCCTCGAATCTTGCGGGCAGCGGGGCGATAGCGGCGGCGGCGCGGGAGCGGAGCGTTCATCGCAGACCCGTTCTCAAAACTAGCGGGTAGATCGAGCGTCACAGAGCCGCTTAGTGTTGTGTTCGTGATTGTGTCGTCGAGATATTTGTTTTTATTCGCGAAGGAAATGTTTGAACAATGGCGGCAACATCTTTTTTATTCAAATTTATTCATAACGCTCGATTTATTGTGGACAGAACAACGCGTGGGCTGTCACCGCTTGACATAATTAAGTACACCGCTCGCTGCCCGCATCCGCCCCGCTGCCGCGCCACTTTTTTCGAGGGCCGGTCCACTTGATTTTACGCATAAGGGTGCTCCCACATCTATCGACGCGGAATCGGCTTTTCCGTCGCCCTTTCTCTTTCTGTCGCTTAGAACTGCCTAAGATCCCGCCGCTCCCGCGCCGCCGCCGCTGCCGCCCCGCTGCCCGCAAGATTCGAGGCAGAGGCCTAAAAGTAGTCGTGAGGATTAGTATCTCGCTTCTCATGCATGAGTTTGCGAGTTCAAACTCAGGCGTCATCAATGTGTCTTTTTCAATTCATGTACTTTATAAGTTTATCTTGGACATCACTGACATCGGTGACATAAAACATCGTGAGGAAACTTATACCTTCAACCTATACCTTCCACCATTCTCCACAACGTCAACAAGGAAAAAGTACTGCTAGAAGTTGAAAATATCTTTGTTATGAGTGTAATTGTCATGAAAAGTTATATAACAAGATTTTTTTTCAAATTTACTGGGTAGGTCCAAAATTTGGACACGTATGAATCCGGGGCGGAACACTAGAGAAGAGATAAACACAAACCAATTAAATTCTTATCAAATTAACATCCAAGCCAGAAGTTAAAGTAACTTTTGTTAGCTGTTATAACCGAAGTACGCCTGTTTTGTGTCTCTCATTGGTCCCTAAAGACAAACTTTACTGCAACTCTTCTACAAAATACATCATTTGACCAAACTTTTTGTTTACCCTCTTCCGGATCTTAAGGAGTTTTGTAGTACTTTTTGATCGGTAAGATGTTTTGTCATTCTATAAGGGGTAGGGGTAGTTTGTCACTTATGAGAATGGTCTGTGTTATCGGGTATTGACTTATAAGATAAAATGATAAGATGGAATTTGGGAATCAATCATAGGGGATTAGGGGTACCCTTTGTTCGAATTTCATAACACCTGACAACGCATATGCTACCGGATGATCGGTTCAATAGTCTAGGAGTACCTAACAAACAAGCTTACTTGTTAAAAACTATAATGTGTCTCACTCATTCAAATCCATACAGTTCGTGATTGAAAGAGTACAAATTTCTCTCAAATTGTCACATTTGTAATAGAAGTAAGTTTAATTGCAATCAATCTCGCGGAATAGCGAAATAAAAGATCCTGTTTAACGACCCTAAAGAAATTCATGGTTAACACCCCACATTAAAAGGGTGATAAGATAAGAAATAAGACCTCTCTTAAAAGCCGTTAGAACACCTCTTTGTTTATTAAAATTCGACTCCCTAGTTACGGCCCATCTCAAAGGGACTTGTATTGTCCTCACCGTTGCTATTTTAATTAGTAATGAAAATTTTATCATATCTCATTTAATTAACTTTCATTTTGTCTTGATTTTCTTTATATACGACTGCAGAATTAATTAAATTAAGCAAATACCATTCTTATTGTTAATAAATAAAAATGGTTTTTGTTTGTCTAATTTTCATTTGCGAATCGTGAATGGAATTCTATAGAGCTTGTCTCGAATAGCTGCACGTTTTATGATTAACAAATATTATTAGATTCTTGTCGTACAGAAGACTTTAATTAATTAAATTGTGCATGATCTCATTAGCTTTGTTGGTTCTCATGACAAACCACAAAGTGTACACTCTCAATAATTAATCTTTTTTTTTATACTTACCGAGCAATGTGCATTGTTTTTCATCATCATCATCATCTTAGCCATAGGACGTCCACTGCTGAACATAGGCCTCCGCTTTTGATCTCCACATATTATACCGGTTGGAAGCAACCTGCATCCAGCGTCTTCCGGCGACCTTTATATAGGTCGTTTGTCCATCTTGTTGGTAGACGTCCTACGCTGCGCTTGCTAGTCCGTAGTCTCCACTCTAGTACTTTTCGGCCCCATCGACCATGATCTGCTCTGCGAGCAATTTGGCCTGCCCATTACCACTTCAGCTTGCTATTCCGGTGGGCTATATCGGTGCCTTTAGTTCGTCTACGGGTCTCCTCATTTCGTTTTATTGTTTTTATTTAAAAAAAAGAATTTTATAAAATACGTGTCCGGTTTCGGTCAATAAAAGGGGAGTTATCTTGCTCAATTCTGTCAGTAAAATTAATCTACATGACACATAAATGGCTGCCATTCAGTGGGAGTTAGGTTCCGACCCAACATTTTGGTAGTCATTTTATTGATAGAAGTGAGCAAGCTGTATCCTGTCTAAATTTGTACAGACATTGTATAGTTATTATCATTCTGTTACTCTCACAACGGGACCTACATGATAAAATTGTGAGGAAATTGGTATAACTTAGGACCAAATTAATGAAGCCATGTGGCATTCACAAATCCGCACTAGGCCATCAACGAGTCTACGCCCCACAGGGAGGGGGCTTGGGCCCTTGTTTATTTTTAAAAACGATGTGTGAAATTCCTAGGGGCTGCCTCCACGAGCGAGAGAATCGCGGCGATATTATCGCCGTGCCACGTTTTTCTATACACTCTCTATGGAACCGTCTCCACACGGCGATATTATCGCCGCGATGCGACGAGTGGCAACGAGCGCGCAAAACGTCATTACATCGTCGCTAGTCCGCCGCGACTAGCAACGCGACCGCCGCGCGCTCGCGGCGCTCTCGCGACGAGCGCGCGGCGGGCGCGTCCATTCTTAACAATAACAATAACTGCATATTCACTAGCGTACTCGCAGAAGCACCCCACAACACTATATCCATAATAAAGAATTATATTATCGACTGAGACACTACTTATTTTGCTCTCGTCTGGCACGTAACTGAATCCCTTCTTTTGCAACGTGAAGTCAAGGAAACGCGGCGATACCGTTACGAGTCGCCGCGGAATCGCCGCGATACCGTAACGACTCGCGACGATACGCGGCGGAATTATCGCTCGTTCGTGGAGATTATCTGACGATATAAGGGCGGACTCGTCGCGATTCTCTCGCTCGTGGAGGCAGCCCCTAGTGTCACTAACTAGGAAATTCTCCTTTATCATGAGTGCATTTACAAACATTTAAGTTAACATAGGTATAAGTACATTTAATCACTGAAACCCGGAACAACTACTTAATTAAACATACAAATATTTGTTACGTGCGAAATCGAGTCTAGCTCTATCTCTCAGGCACTGCAATAATCATGGCATTGGAACTTTACAGACTTATTAATCCCTGGTCTGAGCCTGTCTCTACCTGTATCATGTTCTAGACCAATTATTTACAAAATCACGTAAAAGCAATGTCTCACACAGCAAACGTTTATTACATTAATCAAAGCACGTCACGATTATAATTCAAAACTTACATAATTACACATTCATGTGCACGGGTAATATTTACGAAGTACCGACGCCAGCACATCAACCTATCCCAATGTGCCAAAATTTTGTTGTGCCATGCCAGGTTGGTTTCATACGCCCCGTTGGCTCTGCATCGTCATCAAAGTAGATGGTAAAAATTGTATCATTGACCCCGCTAGTGTTGGCATCGGTAGTAACGAGATGGATAGCACAGGATAAGTTTGACTTAGCCCCTTCGTACACTAGGCGACGCAAGTCGCGTGCTTGTGTTCGAACCTCTATGGGTTTGTATTGCGATAGCCGCTTGGATACCGAAATCGGAAACTTGAGTCGCCTTGTGTACGAAGGGCCTTAGTTCCACCCACCTGCCCCCGTCACATATACGGAGTAGATTTAAAAAATTGTTTCATAGACCATGCTCGAGTCTTTTAGAAATTGATACAAGAGCAAGCGAAGTTAGCTTGAGACTTAGGGCATCGCATCAGACAGCTTAAGTTAAAAGAGGATCCCCTTCGTGGTTTTATTATAAAGAAGTAAAAGGAGCCCCGCCTTGCAGGGCTCCGTCAGCCGAGTGGCTGGCCAAACCGCGACTAAGGAATATAAACCTTCTACTTTTGTTATGAAGTTATAAATCTATTTCATCTATAAAAGTTTCAGTGTCAGATTTGGATTTTGGCGTCTGTACTTGGGAGTCCATTTCAGTAATTTAACTTCATATACATTTTAATGACATAATGTGCTGAAAATACGTGATGGGGAAACTCACACGTTTCAACGAAATTGCTCACAAATAAACAAAATGTTTTCATAATTATAATAAACCACTTTTATATACTTACGTTTATGGTATGGTGTGCCTAATGGATAAAAATATAAAGTACAAGAATACACTTTCGCAAGGCATCTTTGAACTGGTCGCGGGACTCACGAATTACCGTGACACCGGAACGTAAAGGACTATTGAAGGACACCGTGGATTTTAGTCAGTACGAGTCTGACAGTCCCTCCCGCTCTGCCCTGTGTGGGAGGCCTAATTTGATGATTTTACCATGATACCAACAAAAAAAAATGGCATCTTTGAAATACCTTCTTTGTCAGCCAAAGCCAAATGGACAATTTGGCTGACATAGAAGGACATGATTTATTGATGATTCGAGGGCGGATCCAGTCAAAACACGTCCGAGCACAACGAGAGAGACGCGCGCGCACCATTGGCGTCCTCCGGTCTTGAAGCACTCCGCCCGTGCGTCACCGCGCACCTCCAAAGGGACCTAAAATATGCCTTCTGCGCCGTGGTCATCTTTCGTGAATCTTACTGTACGAAGAATCATTACGATTGGAGGGTACCGTTCAAACTTGATTGATAAATCTACATGTGTGTATGA
The DNA here is from genome assembly GCA_954870645.1 of Agrotis clavis. Classification (NCBI taxonomy): domain Eukaryota; kingdom Metazoa; phylum Arthropoda; class Insecta; order Lepidoptera; family Noctuidae; genus Agrotis; species Agrotis clavis. The sequence goes on from OX940940.1 coordinate 9,474,461, forward strand.
GAAAAACTATCATGTACTTATATTCGTTTCAGTTTGAACTGTACCGTCAAATCGTAACGATTTTCGTAACGTGTACCTACTAGCAGCCATTACGTGTACTTATAGTGATCGAATCGGCAGTAAAATATGGACGTCAAGCAATAGCTCACTACTATTGCACCTGTTAGAAAAGGGTTATTTGTAAAATATTAACAACCTTTCATGGGCTGAAAGAACTTATGGTTATCACCATTTTTTTTAAAACAAACCCTAACAGTTTGAAACAGGTATTTCATACAAAATGGATAAAAATGTTCAGAAATAGGGATCAAATCATTTTTAACTACTTAATTGATGGACTTATTAGTTTTTTTCAGTTATTTTGCTTATTATAATTATTAAAATATAGAAAAACTAGCTGACCCCGCAAACGTTGTTTTGCCATATAAATTTAAAAAAAAAAAAATAGATGTTGGCCGATTCTCATAGATACCGGATAAGCACAAAAAATTTCATCAAAATCGGTCAAGCCGTTTCGGAGGAGTATGGCAACGAAAACTGTGACACGAGAATTTTATATATTAGAGGATAAAGCAATTAGTTGTGATTGTCATCCGCAGCAAGAACAGCGGATTTATACAATGCGTTTACAGCACTGCGTCACATTACCAAAGCTGAATTACTTTAAACCCATTAGATATACATGTTATCTACAAAACACCTACAAAACTCCACTCAAAGCGAACGACACATAAAAACAGCGCTTAAAGCAGCTTTATCACGAATAAAGTGTACAAAATAAAAGCGCTTTAAACTGGAGAATAAATTAATTAAGGCGCTTGAACCACCATATCGAAGCTAAGTTTAATGAGGCGGTCTCGTGTTTATTCAATGAGCTCACTTTGTTCACATTTACTACCAAAGGGGATAGCTTATTTATACAGAAATAATTGTAGAGCATACATGGTTTACGTGTCGTTTAGGTGTCATTTTATTTGTATTCCACATATAAAAAATATATCTTTATCAGGGGAGGGAAATCAACAAAAAACTGTCGGACTTAGCGTGGTGATATCATCAATTGACTCCTCCCACCCAAGGCAGAGCGGACGGGAATATCAGACTCGTACTGACTAAATTCCTTCAATAGCCCTTTACGTTCCGGGTTCACGTTAATTCGTGAGTCCCGTGACCCCGGCAGGCTTCGGCCCTCTAAAGGCTCTGAGGCGCGCGTGGTACACAACGCGCCGTCGTCGACCCGGTCATGGTCCAAGGCCGGGCAGCGAGTCGCCCATTACTCGCCGCCGCCCACATGCCCACGCAATAACTGTTAGACTTGTACTGATTTAAACCTATATGCTATTCTAATAATTGACGTTTTATGATTTCCGCGGAAACTTGTTTAAATATTTCTGCAACCTTGCTAGAAATTTGGCTTCAGTTAAGCTGACAGCTCTTTGAGACACGCAATCGAACCGGATGGCGAGCAACCCATCGCTTGCCGGCGATGGATGGAAAACACCTACCGTAGCATATCGCACTGGCCGAAGCGTGAAGACGAGGGTTGGTACATCGAGAATCTCATTAAAAGCTATAACTTTAAGGTTAAACTGCACTGGCCTAGAACAGTCCGTAGATGTATGATCATCCATAACATACCAAGTCTTCATGTCCCTGCCTCTCTTGATGCCAGTTGCAAGAATTTTAGAACTATGTAAAACACTTTTACACTAGATAGTCCCGAGTGCTGACATAAAATAATTAATAGAAACAAGAAAAAATGCCTCTTTTATAAGAAAAAGAAATAATTCAATCTTTAGAGAAAATGCATTCTAAAATCAAATGTCTTTGGCGCGCATTAACTAAAAAGAGAATCTATTTCTGCAATTTTCATCACATCGAGTTGTTTGAGTTGAATTAAATAAATTTTCCCAGTAAAGGTAATCTACTTTACGTGAAAAATTCCAGTAGTAAAATTATTGAGTTATTTTTTTTAATTTTTTAATAAAGGGCGAAATTGAGACCCCTTTATCATCATCATCAGCCGTAAAACGTCCACTGTTGAACATAGGCTTCCCCTATAGACTTCCAATAGGACTGATCCTGTAGACTTCATAACGCAATCAACTTAATATTAAACTATAATACGTAAATCCGTAACATTTATAATAATTTAATTCACAGAATCTGCAGTTTCCCAAGCATGCAGACGAGTAGTTCGAAAGAAAAGCAATTCGAAAAGTTTCGGAAGAAAACAGACAGCTGCCTGAAATCAATTTATATTGTAAGACGAAGATAAGAAATATTATTGTAATACAACTGGCTCGGAAACTGGGTTGATGTGTTTTTTCTTGGAAGACGAGAAATTGAATTAGATGATATTCATTGTACTTGCTTTCTAGATAAATTTATGGTTTGATATTATGAGTTTTATTTGAACGCTGGTTAACCAATAATTAGCGACTGTAAGTCCAAGTCATAATACAATTCTAAACTTGAGTTCTATTTTATACAGAAGCTGTTGGTGTACTTTTTCTGAATGACTAAATAAAATTAAATTTTTGCGATATCGTAAAAAATAGTCGCCTTTAAAATTTCAATTTTGTGGTAATACGAATTCAAAGTTTGGAAATTGTTCGAGCGCCTTAACAAAGAAATGAAAAAGAATAGTAGATTATTAACCAAGGGGATAAAGCAGTGTCTTCTGTCGCGGGTGACGATTTAAATCGCGAGCTTAACGAAGGACTCGAGGTTTACTCCCGAGCGAAGCGAGGGTGTTAAAGACTTAAATCACGAGCGAAGCGAGGGATTTAAGACGAGTCCTGAGTGTAGCGAGGGATTTAAGTTCACCCAAGACTAAGACAGCTTTATCACCGAGGAAAATACTCTACTTTTCGTACCATTTGCGAAAAAATTAACACAATAATAATATGAGATAAGCATTTATTAAACATTAACTTATTTATAAAAATAAATTAAAACAAACTTAACGTTTATGTATTTGAAGAACACAAAAATGCGGCAAATTCCTCGACTAATATTTTTTTGTCGGAAAAGCAAAGGCATCAAGCTCATACGGCCTCTTCGGTTTTCCTAATTTTATTGAATAATCATAACTGCATAATAAATGCGTATTCCTTTTTCAAAAAGTTGTATAATGCTTTTTTCGTACCACTTGCTCAAAAAAGTGACATTCTATGCCACAAAAAGCGTACATAACAATAGTCATTTTTAATCTGTTAAAAACAGGGAAAGAAAGTTGTACTGAATTTCATTCATCCTCTAGGGAGAGAATGTGATTTAAATTTGGAATACTTACCGATACTGAACTACATCAGTCTGTCTTTACAACATTGAGTTTGTATATAAAGCATTATACAACTTTTTGAAAAAGGAATACGCATTTACTAAGCAGTTATGATTATTCAATAAAATTACGAAAACCGAAGAGGCCGTATTAGCTTGATGCCTTTGCTTTTCCGACAAAAAAATATTAGTCGAGGAATTTGCCGCATTTTTGTTTTCTTCAAATACATAAACGTTAAGTTTATTTTAATTTATTTTTATAAATAAGTTAATGTTTATTGAATGCTTATCTCATATTATTATTGTGTTAATTTTTTCGCAAATGGTACGAAAAGTAGAGTATTTTCCTCGGTGATAAAGCTGTCTTAGTCTTGGGTGAACTTAAATCCCTCGCAACACTCAGGACACGTCTTAAATCCCTTGCTTCGCTCGTGATTTAAGTTTTTAACACCCTCGCTACGCTCGGGAGTAAACCTCGAGTCCTTCGTTAAGCTCGCGATTTAAATCGTCACCCGCGACAGAAGACACTGCTTTATCCCCTTTTTTTTTTTTTTTTTAGCGTGGTAAAATCATCAAATGAGTCCTCCGGCCCCGGGCAGGGCGGGAGGGACTGTCAGACTTTTACTGACTAAAATCCACGGTGTCCTTCATAGCCTGTTTCGTTCCGGGGTTACGGTAAGGAAATAATCCCGCGACCCCGGCAGGCTTTGGCCCTCTGAGAGGGGGGCCCCGTCATTATGCTGACGCTCTTTGAGGCGCGCGTGGGACACAACGCGCCGTCGACCCGGGCATGGTCCTTGGTCGGGCAGCGAGTTGCCCTTTACTCGCTGCCCGCATGCCCGCGCCTACGGTGGCCGGAGATCGTCTGCTGACGTCCGACGCCGCGGGCGCCTACCACTGCGGTTGGGGCGGAGGGAGGACGCTGTCCTCTCTCGCTCGCGGCCCGCCTCCTCCTTCACGAGCATTACTGCCTCGCAGAAGGAGCTGACCGCTTCCCACTCCGTCTCGCCCCGCAGCATGGCCGCAACCAATGCCGGGCGCGAGAGGTCTCCGCCTATCGCCGCCGTGAGGACACGTCGGTGCACCGCCCAAGCTGGGCAGTCTTGCACCGTATGCTCTACTGTGTCCTCCGGGCGATCTTCGCAGTGGTGGCACCCGGACGTTTCCTCCTTCCCCATCAGGCACAGGTACCTCCCGAAACTTCCGTGTCCGGTGAGGACCTGCGTCATCCGATAGGTCAGGACGCCGTGACGTCTCTCCAGCCACTCCTCAAAGAGGGGTCTTACCGCCGCAATTGCGGCGTGCCCGGCCTTCGGTAGCGACAGTCGTCCCCTCCATACTGCCCTGAGATCGCGCCGGAGCTCTTCCCGCCGCGCCTCGACTTCACGGGGCAGCGGGGTCACGCCCCGGCGCTGCGCCTCCACGCGCCACTCATAGACGCGCTGGAGGGCAGTCGCCTCCAGATCCCAGGGCAGTAATCCGGCAAGGAGGTTGGCCGATTCGCCGGCAATCGTGCGGTATCCCCGGATCATCCGGATAGCCATGACCCTCTGGCATGCGACCAACTTCAGTGGTCGCGTCCGGATGCTCAGGGCCCACACAGGGGCCCCGTAGAGGGCCATGGACCGCACGACGCCGGCGTACAGCCTACGGCAGGAGGCGTTCGGCCCGCCGAGATTGGGCAGCAGTCGCCTGAGGGCGGCCGCCGCCCGGTTCAGCCTGGGGGCCAAACTCAGGAAATGCTCCCTGAAGTTCCACCGGCTGTCGAGGACGAGTCCCAGGTACTTCATCGTCCTCTTGACGCCGATGCGAACTCCTCCTACCGTTATGTGGGACTCTGACCGCGGCGCATTCAGACGGCCATGAAAACACATGGCCTCTGACTTGTGCAGCGCCACTTCGAGTCCCAGCTGCCGGATCCTATCGACGACTGTCGCAACCGCTTCCGTCGCCACGTCGGCCGCCGCCTGGTGCGACTCTCCCTGTGCCAGGACGAGCGTGTCGTCAGCGTAACATATTACGCTGACGCCGTCAGGGAGGTCGCTGCGCAGCACCGAGTCGTATCCGATGTTCCACAGGGGCGGTCCCAGGACCGAACCCTGTGGAACACCGCACGACATCTCTCGCCGGTTCCACTCTCCCCGGTGACCGGGGTAGATGACGGCTCTGTCCGTCAGGTAGTCCTCGACTATGCGGCGGAGGTAGGTCGGCACCCGGTGATACCGGAGTGCCTCCCTGATGCAACTCCAGGGCAGGGTGTTAAAGGCGTTGGAGATGTCCAAAGACACCGCCAAGACGACCCTGCCCCGGGCCACTGCATCCCCCGTCGTGAGGGCTCTCACGCGCATGATGGCGTCCACCGTCGAGCGCCCCCTGCGGAAGCCAAACTGGCTCTCCGACAGGTTCGGGCCCACCCGGTTCAGGTGCCCGACGAGGCGGTCTGCAATTACTCTCTCCAAGAGCTTGCCCGCCTCGTCGAGCAGCACGATGGGCCGGAATGCGGACGGAGAGTCCGCAGGGCGCCCGGGCTTCTGGATCAGGACCAGTTTCCCCGTCTTCCAACGAAGCGGGAACTGGCCCCTCTCCAAGCATGCGCTAAAGAGCCCCCCCAGTCGAGGCCCGAGAGTCCCCGAGGCCAGGACCCAGGCTTTCCCTGGCAGGCCGTCGGGTCCCGGGGCGGTATTTTTGGCTTTGAGCCGCTGTACCGCCACTCTCAGGTCTACCTCGGTCACCTCTGGAGCGTCGTAGACGTCGTCGTCGCTGTGGTCCGCGTTTGCGCCAGCTTCACTGTCAGATTCCGTCGGAAACGGAGCCATGGGCACTGCTTTATCCCCTTGGTTAATAATCTACTAATATACAAACTCAATGTTGTAAAGACAGACTGATGTAGTTCAGTATCGGTAAGTATTCCAAATTTAAATCACATTCTCTCCCTAGAGGATGAATGAAATTCAGTACAACTTTCTTTCCCTGTTTTTAACAGATTAAAAATGACTATTGTTAAGTACGCTTTTTGTGGCATAGAATGTCACTTTTTTGAGCAAGTGGTACGAAAAGTATATTTTCTTTATCATTTTTATCATATCGACTTGGTTATTTGCCTAAATGTTTTCTCCGTGTGAAGATTATTAATTTGCTTTATTGTAAAAAATATACATAAATGATCTAATTCTGCGCAGTTGTACGATACTTTATCGAAGAAAAATATACCTTTTAACACGTTCGGGTATATCGGGTCGATTTTATCCGATGCTCATCTTTCCACTGGTGCGGGATAAAAATAACTGTGCCAACCGCTGGTACGGGACAGATATATTTGGTCTCCCTATGAATATGAATGAGACAGTTAGTGTTTTAGGATTGCCTCTTTAAATAAATATTAAAGATACTAAAAAAATGCAGAGAAACAAAGAATTATGTAGTTTAGAAAACATTTTTACTTGGCACTCAACAGAAATAAATGATTTAATTCAATCAAACCAGACTGAGCAACCGACCTCTGTTGAAAATAGAGAAATGTAATTTTCCCAGATATGAGACCTAGCTAAAATTGTCACCCCAAACTGTATAATTATTGAACTTTATATTAAACTCCTATATTGCACATCGAAATCAGTTGAGATTGTTTTTGAGAATATAATTCTATTATATTAATTTATTATATTACCCTTGCCCACATTGTGAGGCGTCAATAATAATTATTTAATACAATGGCGGTTGGGGGTAAGACGGCGATAAAATAATATTTAACGACCTAAAAATCTTCAAAAACGGCGATATCAATAGAATACGTCAAAACAATTGAAAATACAAATTAAAAAAATATAAACATCAACGCAACGCAACACAAAACAAAATAAAAACAAATCGCAGTAAATAAAATGTACGTGCGAAACACAATCAACGAAGGATTAAAATGAAACTAACAATCTGTCCCCTTAATATCAAAGATAAACATTGGTAGGAATAAAGATACATATTAAACAGGGGCGGTCGAAAACGAGAGAAGTTTCGAGTTTACTTTGTAGACTCACTACTCTGTAAGGCCTTGTATACACTGTCGAATACCTACGACAATTTTATTGTGTCTGTATTTTGTAAGAGGAGTAATGGATAAACTTGTGGCTAAATAATAAAAGCAGTTGTGGCCTCGACTTACGAATTGTAGGTTGTGGGTTCAAATTAAGGTGGATCCAGACTTGGCGAGGCATGCGCTCCGCACGGCGCACAACGCATGTGCGGCTACGTCCACAACTAATGTAATGCTCGCACTGAGGCACTTTGATCTTGAAGCATTTGCCGACATACGTTGGCTAGCCCTCGCACGTGGGTAGCTCATGCCTCGCCACGAATATAAAGGTACACACCTTGCGAGGCATGCGTTGTGCGCCGTGCGGAGCGCATGCCTCGCCAAGTCTGGATCCACCTTTAAGCCAGGTGAATTATTATGTGATTCGATCCTCGCACGGAACATGTATTTTAATGACCCACAAGTAGTTGTTTCGGTGAATGTTTGTGTATGTATTATGTTTGTAAACGCACCCACATAATCAAAAAAAAATCTACCATCCCGCACAATATGCTTTGTACGTAAAGGTGAGATGTCCACCATGTACCGATGGCGTATAACTGTACGTCTTTTAGTTTGATGTTAGAAAGGGGTAGGCGGAATTGGTAAATTATAGGCTGTTCAGTATTTGTATAACCTTTAGACCGTCCGTTCTTTAGGAAGCCCGTTAAATCGATGATTTAAGTTGTCATACAACACTATCATATATTATTGTAACTGGTAGTTAGAAGTCCAAAACTTTGATAAATTGGTCTAATTTTAGGTAATTCATAGCTCCCAGCAACTAGGTCTCGAAGATTAAAATTTAAGTTCCACTCGGCCATGCTATAAAATATTAACGGCGTTTATATTGTATGGAAAATAAAAAAGAGCCTCAAGTTTACTATTTTTCTATCAAATTAACATCAAAGTTCTAGTTTTTTTTTTACGTCATAAAACGTGAAAACTTATGCTACAGCCTCAGAACTTAGCTATGAGTTTGCTTCTACTATTAGAGTCCATCAATTCTTGTAGTGTGAAGGTATCGTGATACGCAGAATGAGATAAATCATGCCTTGCCCGATCCCCATAATTCTAGGCGTAAATGGTTTAGCTCGCCGTTCGAGGGCCACGACGTCTGAGTCAGCGGCGCGTCATGTTCCTAGGAGGAGCTGGCTGTCTGTGGAGCCAAATGTCTATCGATGTCGCGGATCTGTGATAAAAGGTTATCGTAGCACTAGAACACAAAGGGCAACAGAAGGAGCAGGGTAGTTTTTAGTCATTCAAGTCAGTTAATTCCTTCTACTCCACGCGTAGGGTTACCAACATTTTTTTGTCTGAATATAGTATTTTTTTGGAAAAGTCATTAAAAATATAGTACGCTTCATAAAAATATAGTATTTTAGTATAGAAGAATAAAAAGTAGACTAAAGTTATATTTTTTATATTTATTAATTTTTTATAAAAACTATATTTTCTTGCACTTCTTAAATTTTTAAAGACGTATTCGAAAATTGCAGGAAGTTTTTTTTTTTTATTTTACTAATTTTAGTAATGAAATAGATACGCAAAATATAAACATTGAGCTATTGTACTGAAATATAGTAGGTATTTTCGCGTACTATATATTTCTTCAACAGTATATAGTACGGAGACCCTAAATACAGTACAATACTTAGTACGGTTGGCAACCCTATCCACGCGTGATAAAAACATGATAAAATATCTAAGTATTAACGTCCTCTCAAGAGGATTTTCGTTGCTTTTTACCGTATTTTTTTTCAAGCACATGTTACATTTTAAAAATAAACTAATAAACATAGATTTTAGCACGAAAGTGCAAACACATCCTAAAGATGTTCCACATTAAATTAAATAATGTTTCAAAAGAAGTTGATGCAGCCCAGATCCGACGGAATTCATTTAATACTTCATCAGTGAACTCAGTTTGTAGAGCGCCAAGACTGCAGCTCTTCTCCATTGCATTTTCTCTCGTAATTTCACTATATTTTATGTTTGCATTTGTGTGGTACAAGTGAAACCCAGCTATTATTTTTGAGATGGTGTTTTTTTTTCAAAAAATCGTTGCCCCATACTAGGAATTTTGCCTTAGTCATGGGTGCATTTCACATACATAAACAAACACCCAGATCCGAAATAACTGCGCTTTCCGATTCACACATTATTAGAAGTTCTTAAGCGTAGATTCTTAGGCTGAGTAAAATAACTATTTTCTTGAGGAAATTAAGAAAGTTACTATCATGAGAGGGCATGAGATTTTTTAAATCTTTTCTTGAATGTGAAGAATGTTGAATGAATGTGACGGTGTTGAGACACAACACCGTCCAATCTTGATTATTCAAAATCAAAATCAAAGTATTTATTTCAAGTAGGCCAGTTACAGGCACTTTTGAATTGTCATAGACAATCAAAGGAATATTATTAGACACTACAAAAGCTATGGTGCTACAGTCCCAGTCACAAGACATAAAAACTGTGAAAGTACCGTAGATGCCCGTTCCAAGAAGTAGATCTCTATGAACGATGAAGTAGAAGTAGATCTCTATGATTGACGGACGGTGTAGTGTCTGGTCATTTCTTGTCCTTGATTCAGTCCCGTTCATGGTCTAGTGTGCTCGCAACGTCACCAAACGTCACATATGGAAGCACCTTTTCTTTCTTTCTCTCTTTTATTTCTTTCTAGAAAGATATACACGCAACCGTGATCATCTCTCAAAAGTGTTTTTCGATTCAGAAAACAAAGCTATCAGATTTTTATATACATCCTAGATTGATGGATTACTGTTCTTTGTGAAGCGTGATGTCTATAAAGCCTACGGTTATATACGATGGACAAACTCCAAATACATAACCGTAATGACCCTTTATAATTAATCAGAATAATTAAAGGGCTCAGGCGCAAAATGTCCCTTTCGAAAAATGTCCACAGGTAGCAAAATGTCCCTTTCGCAGAATGTCCCTTTCGCAAAATGTACCTTTCGCGGAATGTCCCATTTCTCAAAATGTTCCTTTCGCAAAATGTCCCTTCCGCAGAATGTACCCTTCTTCAAACATTCGTAGACTTTTTGCATCAGAGAAAAAACTGGTCAAGAGCTAGGAGGTGTAGAACACAAAAACCGGTACTGTTGTGATGTTTAATTAGGAAAATGGTAATTATCTGTCTCAAATAAAACAAAAATATTTTTACGTTCAAACAAATTGTATGAAAAAAAGTATACGGTTTTTGTGTTCTACACCTCCTGGCTCTTGACTAGTTTTTTTCAATGATGCAAAATGCCTATGAATGAATGAAGAAGGGTACGTTCTGCGAAAGGGACATTTTGCGAAAGGAACATTTTGCGAAATGGGACATTCCGCGAAAGGTACATTTTGCGAAAGGGACATTTTGCTACCTGTGGACATTTTGCGAAAGGGACATTTTGCGCCTGAGCCAATTAAAGGTTTCCGCGGCCGCAAAGGAATAGGGTGAATTTAAGTCAGTACGATTCTGTCAGTCCTTTACGATCTACTCACAACATGAGAATTCATTTGATGTTTTCCCAACCCAAAGTATACTACTTCGTGACATGATCTCATGCCTGAGTTTCAGACACTTTACGCCCGATCGTTGCATTAATTAGAACATGTTACATAAGCTAATTAAATCTAGAAACTACACCAGGCGTTCACCGTGATTCGATAGTTGATTGCGTGATTGCCAAATATTGAGATATACGCTTCGACGATTTTACACGCTCATTGGAATTTGCTAATTAGCCTAAGGTACATAAATTAAATGTAATTATCTAATAGGTGTACAAATATGATTAATATTAGTTGCTTGCCTACAATATGAGAAGAAGTCTTCAGTCTGTCGTCACGTCTATAAGCCACATGTCAAGTTCCCATTGTTCCCATCAGGTAACGTAACCGTGACCCTGGAACGTAAAGGGCTATTGAAGGACACCGTGGATTTTAGTCAGTACAAGTCTGACAGTCCCTCTCATTCTGCACTGGGTGGGAGGACTCATTTGACGAATTTACCACGATAAAAAAAGGCCACAAGTCTCTGTGAGAGATTTGCAATTGATTTGCTATTCTCACCCATAAAGTCTGGGAGCCCTCTGGTATCGCAGTGAGTGAAGTGGAGAAATGCTGATTGATGGTAACATGTCTTTGATTATTTTGTTTCAGGACACACTTGAATCCGGGACTATCCGTGTCCGTCCGCAAAAGGCAACGGAATCTGGCGCCAAATATTTTACTGTGTTGCGTCAGTGAGCAAAAGTTCCAGTTTCATTCTAGGTGAGCTCGCTTCATCTTAGGTCTTTTCTTTTCGTCTAGCCAACAGCAAATCATTAGTGAATTAAAATAAAAAAAATATCTTATCCAAAAATGCAAAAACGGGCATGAGAAATAAATTCCCAGTACCCACTTTAAATTTCCCTATCAACATAATTCAATCGGTCTGTCAATATCCCAATTTTATCGCTAATGAGATTAATTACGATCCATGTAGCTCGAGCATCGAGTTGTGGCCCGTCCACAACCAGTGACGACGAGACTTCAATGCTGTTTTCGTCAAACAACACGCGGATGTTTTACTTGCTTAGCGTCTATTTTTCCGTCAATGTTTGGGTTTAGTTATATGCAAAGAAGCTATCAGCGTCATTCTGGCTACACAAGATCTTATTTCTATACTATCGATGAACTTCTATAACCCTCTGTACATTTTAACTTGACTACTGTCACGTCACAAATCGCACCGGACTCCAAGGTAAACTCAAAGCATCTTTTTTTATTTATTTACTCCGCAAGGGCAATACTCGCGTCTCTTGAGCATTTAATTTATGAGCAGTTATTTACTTAATAGTTCTACACCACGTTTACAATATTACGCGATGCAACATCGACGCGACTACAACTATTAGCATGCCTACATGTTTGCTCACTTATTTATTGTAAACTAGCACTACGCCCGCGACTTCGTCCGCGTGATTTTCGAATTTTGCCTTTGTGAATTTCTAGTCCCGGCCACCCTCTTTATGGGATACTGTTGGAAAAACTCAATCAATATTCAACAAAAATTCTATCAACTCGCAATATTCCGTCTTAGGTAACACCTAGGTCCTAAGAATTTTACTCCTAACTATCAACCCCAATACAAACTTTTAGTGGTCGAATTTCGTATCATCCTCTCTTAGTGAGAACCTGTATCCTAAATAGAACCCCCCTGCAATGTTGAGTCCTCTAATTACAAACACCAAAGACAACCCCTAAGGGGACGATTTTTGTAAAATTCCGCCTTATTGAGAACCTAGGTCCTAAAACAACCCACATGCTGAAACTCCTAGCATTTGTAGTAACAAAGTTTCATACAAACTGTCAACCCCATAAACAGCCCCTTAGGGATAGAATTTCAGAAAATAGTGCCGTAGTGTGCATTTACGTCATAAAAGAACAACCTTGCAAAATTTAATACTCCTAGCATTTGTAGAAACGAAGTTTCATACAAAATATCAACCCCTAATTCAACCCCTTGGGGTCTATTTTCACAAAATACCCGCAACTACGTCCAAAAAAGAATCTCTATGCAAAATTTGAGTCTCCAAACTATCAACCCCGAAAAAGCCCCTTAGGGGTCGAATTTCGCAAAACCGTCTTAGTGAACATTTAGGTCTTAAAAAGAAACCCTCTCAAAATTCGAGACGCCTATCACTTGTAGTAACAAAGTTTCATACAAACTATCAAACACAAAAACAAACCCCTTTGGGGTCGAATTTCGCAAAATCCCGCCATGGTGTCCATCTAAGTCTTATAAAGGAACCCGGTGCAAAATTTGAGGCTCCTCGCACTTATATTGACAGAGTTTCATACAAACTGTCAACCCCAAAAACAACCTCTTAGGGATCGAATTTCGCAAAATCCCGTCTTAGCTATTACTAATGTCCAAAAAAGAAAACCTATGTAAAATTTGAGTCTCAATTCTATCAACCCCAAAAACAACCCCTTTAGGGTCGAATTTCTCAAAATTTCCACCTTGGTGAGCATTTACATCCTAAAAAGTACCACCATGCAAGATTTGAGACGCCTAGCACGTGTACTAAAAAAGTTTCATACAAACTATCAACCCCAAAAACAAACCCCTTAGGGGTCGAATTTCGCAAAATCCCGTCATAGTGAGCATTTACGTTCTAAAAAGACACCCCATGCAAAATTTGGAATTCCTAGCACCTGTAGTAGCGAAGTTTCATACAAACTATCAACCCCTTAGGGGCCGAATTTCGCAAAATCCGTTCTTAGTGCTCACCTACGTGGTATAAGGAGGGCTTATGCCAAATTTCAAGTTTCTAGGCCCAGCGGTTTGGGCTGTGCGTTGTCAGATCAGTCAGTCAGTTTTGAATTTTATATACATATATAGATTAAAAATCGTATGTCGTAATGACTCAAGTTATGCTATGCGCAAGTATTATTTTCCGCAGTCGCATGGTGGTATTCCCGGTTCAACAACAATGTTTATGGCACCTACGCTTAGAGCAACGATTGTATTTCCCGTTTGAGCAACTATCAACATTTTGACGAGTTGCTCAATCGGGAATGAAAATATAATTCAAATCTATTCCCATTAGAGAACAGTAGTAGGACACCCCATGTACTCATGTAAACGTCATGTACTCATGGGGTGTATAAAATAATAGACACGGGTTCAAATTGGTATGTTTTTAAATCATTCTGGGAAGATTAACTGAAAAATTGCTAGCAAAAGTACTAGGCTAGCATAGCTTCAAGGGGTAGGTTTTTAAATCATTCTGCTCACATGGGAATAACTAGCAACACACCCGTTCATCTCATTACAGAGTATCGTATTTAGCGTTGCGACGCTATAGCACGTATTGGCTCATCGACGGCCTACCCCGTTGATTGTTTGTTTCAATACAGCGGTGTTTGGACGGGAAATGACGTTTTAATTAGGTTCTAAGCGGAGGTAAAGCCTGGGGATTAACGATTTTGTGTTCGTGTTGATGGATTAATTATAAGGTTACTAAATCAGTCTTGCTATGGGTGATATATTTTATGAATATGGATATGAGAGTACCTATCTACTAGCATAAGTTCGACGTCAAATACTCGTAGCTAGTCTTTGTTTCGTCCACGTCCGAGTGAGCTAGTTTTTTTTGAGGGATTATTGTTCCGTCAGCTGGGGGACTCATGATGTAAAGACATTTCACACAGGCAATAATCGGCGGCGACATGTCACACCCGCCGCGTTGACGGCAAAGGGATGGACGGAATGGGAAATAGTCACCTCTTTCTCCAAAGCAGTAGTACTAGCAAAGGAGGAGGCTTAATACGACCCAGTCACCGCAGGAGGGCGGGTGGACTCCTTTGATGATTTTATCGCCCAAAAAAAGGCTATGGTGACTGCACACCATGATTCAGGTGCACTTTTAGGAATAAAATCGCTTACAACGCTAACTTGGGACACACACAGAAAACAGAACTCGCTAAAATCCTGTACTACAGATAATATAAACAGATTATTTAATAAAGTCAGGTGTTTTGCACTAGGTTCGCAAATGTACGAGTGATTTATTTTTAGTTCCTCCTTTCATTGCTTTTATGTTAATTTCGTTAGAATTCCGGATCGCATTATTCACCATAGTTACTGCAGTCAAGTCGTAGAATTTAATATTTTAGTCTAAAGCTCAGTAATGAGACGGAAGAGTACTTTCTGGAATAAATCACTTTTATTCATTTTCTGTTCTAAATAAACTTGCTATGCCTCTACAATAAGAACTCTCCCTTGAAAATTACGTTTACCAAGGAAATAGTTACTTATTAGAGCACACGAAACAGAATTTTCACACAGAATTTCAGAGCGTACTTTTATAATCTATCCAATAAATTGGCTACGTTCAATAAAGGCTTTTTTGAATATCGTTCCGCATAAATCAATTAATATTGTACGGTAGGATTACTTGTTTCGCTGCTACGGCGTAGCCTACTCTACGATATCGGTACTACGCCAGCTACGCTTTAGTAGCAGATAACCGTATTGGCGTTTTAACCTTCATTGAGTCGAGGCTGTGGCGTTATGGCTTTTTATACTTTTTTTGTGGGATGATGAAAAAAATGCATTCATAAGAGCAATAAGTGCCTTTCGAATAGCTTTTTTCAGCTTCTTCACAGTGATAAAGATTTGACTGTTGCGTGCGCACCACGCGGCCTCAACGCGTTTCGTTGCGCATTCATTGGATTCACATGCCTTCAAATTTTTGGTTCTACATAATGTTAGTTTCGTGGCGTTATTATCGAAATATTATCTGCTTTTGAAAATTTCGTTTAATCAGGATTAAATGACCCAGTATTAACGTATAAATGATAAATGTAACTTTATTTTTCAAACAGCTTCATCTCATCATTCGTTAAAAAATTAGCTTAGCATTGCACAGATGCTAGAAGTATGTCGCGTGGTACAGTCGGCCAAGAAAGTGGTGTACCACCCTAAGGTTGAATATCGCTTGCAGATTCATAGGTGATAAAGATTAGTTTCGCTTGCAGATCGATCTGACAACTTCTATTGCTGTCTTTATCTGATTATTGATAACGACTATTACTGTTTGTAACGTGACAGCTGTTCTTAGTTTGAACTTGATGGAACCAATGACTTCGTAAAATCAACGGCGGGGGGCTGTAGATTTTGATGACAAAATTGTATCTACAAATTCAGAATTGTAATCAACAAGTTACATAAAATTGTAAAGGCACAAGGCGAATCCACAAACCTACAATTTCTGTAAACTTGTAATTACAATATCAATAAAAAACAAGCTAAAAATAGATTTATCCTTTTATTAAATTTCTACAATCAATTTTAAAATACTTATAACAAACAAAAACATAGCATATATAGTAATATTTAGAAGATATTGAAAATTTTTAAAAATTAGAAACGGGTGTAACCGCCGTTGGCCTCTATAACCTCTAAAAGACGAGACCTCATTGAACCAACAAGCCGTGAGCAAATATCGGTTCCCCGCATTTCCTCCCAAATATAATTACAGTGACTAATAAGAGCTTGTTTGGTTCTTTCATTTTGATGCGACCATCGTTGGACCATAAGGCCCCAAAGATTTTCTATCGGGTTGAGGTCCGGCGATCTTGAGGGCCACTGAATTACCCTTACGTCAGTGTGTGAACGAAACCAGGCTCTTACGATCCTCGCATTATGAATTGAACAATTATCTTGAACAAAATCAAATTGTGGCACTTCGTTCTCCGGGTAAACATTACGGACTGTCGGTAGCATTGCATTCTGAAGCACGTCAATATAATTTACAGCCGTCGCTCGACGAGGTAGAGAACACAATTCTCCTACACCATCCGCACTCATCCAGCCCCAAATATTTACGGAAATTCGACCTGATTCTCTATTTGGAATAACATGATCATCTTTATACCGTGTTGAATTATATCGCCAAAGGTGAAGACGTCCATGCTGACTGGATTTAAACGTTTTTAACCGACTTCAAAAAAAAAGTAGGTTCTGTCTGTCTGTCGTGGCCCCATGTCTCCGGCGCGGCGCCGTGCCGAGCTACGGTGCCGAGCTACGGCGCCGCCCGCCGTAGCGCGGCACGGCGCCGTGCCGCGCTACGGCGTCGTGTACCGGCACGTACCCTATGTTCAGCAAGTGTATCCAAAGATAAAAATTACAGTTTTGATTTGATATGGACCGCGAAAGGCGTATCCTGGTCCTGTTGCTAGTGTATACATATATGTATGTATGTAGTCATACGTATGTCTACATCAAAAAAAAAATTCTATGATAAGAATAAATAAGTTAAAATAATTTCTTTTATTTCTTACCTTACGGTGCGTACAGACTATGTAACATAACATGTAATATAACTGTAATTTTTATCTTTGGATACACTTGCTGAACATAGGGTACGTGCCGGTACACGACGCCGAAGCGCGGCGCGGCGCCGTAGCTCGGCACGGCGCCGCGCCGCTCGCCGGCGGGCGGCGCCGTAGCTCGGCACGGCGCCGCGCCGCTCACCGGCGGGCGGCGCCATAGCCCGGCACGGCGCCGCGCCGCCGCACGGCGCACGGCGCCGCGCCGGAGACATGGGGCCAGGCCCTCAGTTCGACCTGTATGTATGTATGTATGTATGTTTGTCCGCGATTATCTCGCGTTTGGCTGAACGGATTTTGATGCAATTTTCAGGAAAGTGTTCATTACATTCTGGAGAAGGTTTTAGTATATAACACTAATAGATATCCCGTGACGTTGCCCGCGTGGATCCGTTTTGCTTACTTGGATCGTAGATTTTCAGGGACGATTGCATGTTTGTCCGCAATTATCTCGCGTTTGGCTGAACCGATTTTGATGCAGTTTTCAGAAAAGTGTTCGTTACATTCTGGGGAAGGTTTTAGTATATAACAATAATGGATATCTTCGGAAGTTGCTCACATAGATCCGTTTTGCTTAATAGGATTGTAGATTTTCAAAGACGCCGATTTTATGAAGATTTTTGTTGATTATCTCAACTAAAAAAAGGGAACCGACTTCAAAACCAAACACAAAAATACTATAAAATAACTTTTCTTTCGGAAGTCGGTGGCTTTGTTTTTTTTTATTTCATTGACACATGGCCACCGACTTCCGAAAGAAAAGTTATTTTATAGTATTTTTGTGTTTGGTTTTGAAGTCGGTTCCCTTTTTTTCAAAAAGTTTTTTTCATCACAACACTGTATAAGACCAATCAAACTCTAAGTGCTCTCTGGCGAAGTTCAGACGAGCAAGTCTGTGAGCATCCGTCAAAAATATTTTCTTGGCGTAATGCCTGTGGTGCAACCCCATGTAATGTAGATGATTCCTTATTGTTTGGGCACTCACATCGAACATCTCCGCAAAATGTTTTGTGGGCTTAAAACCATTGATTTCATATTCCAGTCTCATGAATTCTCTATCGTTATTGGAGAGTGCAGGCCGGCGACCACTTCTTCTGTGATCCAACAAACTTCCCTCCTCTCCTTCACGACGAATCCAAAAGCGGACAGAACGCCTCGATATATTCAAATTCCGGGATATCGCACTGATACTGCTTCCCTCATTAAATTGGGCAATTATTTGTGCTCTTTCGGCAATGGTCAAGTTGGCAGGCATTGAGATGATTTTATATGCAGTTGATTGAAAAATAACACGAAAAATATATCGATTTTTTGCATATATTTGACAAAATGTCAATTGTCAGTTTTCTTTTTCAAATGGAATTCGGTTGTCTATTTAAATAGTTTTTATTACTTTTGTTTGGAAACATTTCAATTGCTTTGTAGAAACTAATGTCCTTTTCATTTATACTAAAGGTTAAAATGTCATGTACTTATATGTGACATATGACGTATGAATACTAAATACATAGGTTTACGTCATGATAATGTTGTCTCTTTCAGTAATATCTTTTTATAACGAACCTTGTTGTAATTTTCGATGACCGGGAAACTAAATCAAAACTGGTACACCACTTTCTTGGCTGACCGTACTCGTTTTTCTCACTCAAATATTCCTTCGACGCAAAATGCAGGTGTAGCTAAAACTGCTGAATTCAACACATTCAATTGTTTTTGTCATTTTATTTGGCGTCCAATGGAGTTCTGAATTTGAAACTATTCGTCTCACTTGCATTTTAAAAGACCACTCAAATCTACTAATGACGAAAGAGTCTCCAAAATTGGTTGTGATCTCACCAACCCTGAAAAACACAAGGTTAATTAAAGTTAGCTAATAAAACAAACAAAATATTGATTAGGTTTTTTAATAATAAACCATTAGGTTATTTATTAATAGAATTATCAAGTTCCTGTAGCAGCGATCAGTAAACTAATAAAGCCAAATGCATGTCGGGTCGAGGGAATGTTGTATTGGTTACCATAGCTCTTGCGGTTCATTTTTAGTCAATCAGTTCTGATGTTTCCCCTTTTGCATCAACCAGAACGAAGGACTCATTTTTTATATCACCTCTGTACAAGCAGTTGTTCGAGGTCTGTCTGGGTGTTTGTGTATGTGAGACTCTATGTTTGTTAACGCATCCACGACATAGGAGACCCGTGTTCCCAATTAACACAGTAAAAAATGTAAAATAATATCATCATCATCATCAGCCGGAAGACGTCCACTGCTGAACATAGGCCTCTCTCTTAGACCGCCACGCCGAACGACAATTCGCCATTTACATCCATCGGTTGCCCGCGACTCTCACGATGTTGTCGGTCCACCTAGTGGGAGGCCTGCCTATGCTGCGTCTTCCGCTCCGTGGTCGCCACTCGAGAACTTCTCTTCCCCATCGGTTGTCAGTTCTATGAGCGATGTGGCCTGCCCATTACTACTTCAACTTGCAAATTTTATGAGCTATGTCGGTGACTCTGGTTCTTCGACAAATATCCATGTTCCGGATTTTATCCCGCGAAGAAACCCCGAGCATAGCTCTTTCCATTGCTCGTTGAGTGACTCTTAGTCTCTCTAAAAGACCAGCAGTCAAAGACCACGTTTCAGAGCCAAATGTCATCACTGGCAACACACACTGGTTAAACACCCTTGTCTTGATAATAATACATAATAATAAAAATGTATGGGCAAAGTTTCAAAAAAATGGTAGTACTCCCCAAAAAGAAAGCAAAAGGCATGCGATGTGTGTAAGATGGAAAATGGGCTGTTGCCTGTAGGCAAACGCCGTATACAGAATTGTAGAAATCAGTGTGGCAATAACTTCACTATAAACAATTATACGCCCTCTGTTCTAGCCTTTTTCCAATAATGCATTTTTCCCATTGACGAAAAACTCTGAACTGTACCCTTAGCACGAATATTCACTCTTTTTGACGTAAAGTAAACTGGAACTTTGCTGTAAATTTGATGGAATACTGCGATTTCTCTGTATATCTCGTGCTACCTCAGACTCTGTAAAGTAAAATACTGCAAAGTTTCTGTAAAAAATACTGGGATTATTGTCAGCCGAACTGACGTCACCGAGAAGTCACTAAAATCCGACCCACCACTCATGACTTTCGGAAATTTCGAGGTACTAATTTTTTAATGCAATGGGGATGGCAACTCAAAGCTAATCGTAGATGGCGCTGCGATAGTTGGTCCCTACGTCAGATTACTGTCTACCTTGTACAAAAAACAAACAAGATTTATTCTTATAAAAATTGAGTTTATATACAAAACAAATATGGAAAATTATTCGTCAATACAAGTGCATATACTAAAAGAAGAACTAAGACGCCGCGGTGCATCTACAAGAGGAAAAAAAGTGATTTAATTGAGTGGTTATACATTTGATTTTACCGTATTAAATCCACAATTACTTGTAGTTGAGGTTTAAATTTTTGTGATTAGGTATGTTTTACCTGTCCTTTCCTCTACCAAGAATGTAATGCTGCTTTTGACTTTCTATTTTGATAAAATATCATAATGTTTTAAGTCAGTAATTTTACCCCTTTTTTCTATTTAGATTCGAGAAATATCACAATATATTTCATTTCTTAACACCACAACTATCACTAAACTCGTTCCAGGTGATAATTCTCCCACCAGACGAACCATTTCATGATTTATAGAGCGATGCAATACTGGTACTTAACCTCCAATAGAAAAGTAATGTTATTTTGAAAAGTGTATTCGATCGTTTAGTTATGGTATAATCATAGAATTTCATTAATAAACTCAACTAACGGCCTGTCTCGGCTTCGCAAGGGTGGATATTTGTTTATTTTATAGCTTTTCCTTAGTTAAAATACAATTTTTGTTCTCAAGACAGTCACAGCAGCTACCCATTATTTCTTGATAGTGTGAATTGTCGGAAATTTGTATGTTCCATCATTTTTACAGCTAATTACACAACATCTAGTCATTTTACATCAATAAATCGTGTTTTTTCAGAAAATTCCTTTGATTTGACAGTTATTTTGGGACCAAACTGTCACTTGTCACTTTGACACTTGCCTTCCCCATTTGATGTAATGAAATAGACACTAGCGCCACGTCTAAAGGTCATGAGTGGTGGCATGGCTGCTCCATAGGATCGTTCTGAAACTCGACTTTTTGACCAATATTTATTTTAATTTTAAAATACCCAGTTCTAATCCAAATTCAGTGACTAAATAAGAAAATATTTGTACAAAAAGTGTTAATTATTTAATAGATTTGAATTAAAAAACTAAACAAAAAATTTCCGCATTTCATTTCACATTTAAAGTAGTAGACAAACGTTTTCAAACGCACCATGTCTAACATGCGTACATGCAATATAAGACAGTGTTCCCACTTTATCAAAGTTTCCCTTTATTTAGGGTTAGGGGGTCCTTTCGAATAATGACAACTCATTATTTTAGCGAAAAAATTGTAAAAGAAAATAATAAATTTATGGAGACCTCCTTAGATTTATTATTTTCTTTATTATTTTATTTATGAAATTAACTACCCAAAAACTAATTTTCAAATCACTGCAATCCTATTGCTGGCTGGTGGGCTGCCGTGTACCATTTTTGAATTCTATCAGACAGGCTGACAGAATTAAAAAAAATACACGAAAACAAAGTTGATTTTAAGGAGAAATTTTATTTTTATATAAAAACGAGAAAACAAAGTTACATTTTTCACAAGGATATGGGTAAATCTCAAATCAGAGGCTGACAATACGGTAACTATGACAACGAATATTCAATTAAATCAATCAATGTGTACCAAAGATGTGTACGTAAATAAACAAACATAAAAAAATCGTTTAAAATACGCTATGAAATTCAACAAATAAAGTTGTGTGTTTCGTTTCACTAAAATCGAGAAGCGTAGATATCTACCTAAGGGAGAAAATCATCGACGACTCAGCTCTGGAAAAATATTATTAACTGGAAAACTCGTGGTCCAATTCTGGCCCGACTCAATTTAGATTGCCATCGACATGCAGAAGAGGATCAGCACAAAATAATCGTAGAACCTGCCATTCTTCAGACATGAATAAAGTGGAAGATAAAACCAGCTGACACAGTGATATACCTAGTGTGAAACCACTATTGTATGATCCAAATGTTTCCTAATTACTTCATGCAAACAATTTGATACAGAAAGTTGAGAGCCATTGGATCAATGTGTAATTCTTCATCATGGATTTAGGTACTTTGATTAACAAAAAATGTACAATGTTACATCTCAGTGAAGTGAAATTATTCTAATATCATATTCCATAATGTTGTTAGTAATAGTTATTTAGTGACAAACTGTTGTAACTTTCAGAATGTAAATAATTAAAGTATTAAATACCAACGACTTTCATTTTGATATGGTTTTAATTGTAAAAGCTAAGCAGCTCTGTCAGAGCAAAATAAATATAATTATTTTTGCATGATAATATTGGTAAAAAGGTGACTAATGATATAATGTGTAGAGAAAAATAGACGGTTGAATTAGAATAAGGGCAGGAGAACGATGAGACGACGAGTTATTTAGGCCGTGCGCTGCGTTAGGCGGACGCCCGGGGCGGGCGTCCCGTGGCGTGCTGTTTTCATGTAATCTCATCGACGCGCGACCCGCTGCACGCAGCGCTGGTCTATGAGATTACATGAAACAGCGAGGCCACGCGGGCGCCCGCCTAACGCAGCGCACGGCCTAAGATTTGTAAATAAAATATAACTATTCATATTTCTGTATTTATTTTAAAAATTGGTTAAAACACAAAATGTACCTAATATTAGGTAAACTACCACATATTTTGTCATATAATTCAGTGTATTTTTCTTGCATGATTCACAGGGCAGCAGGGAAATTGAGAGTAATCCTTGCTCTCAGTAGAGTTACTGTCCAAAGATAAAATAATCTGTAAACATAAAGTAATTACCATTAAATTAACCAATTTTTCTAGTGTAAAAGACTTGTAACTAAAATAGTACAGCGAAGATGCTGGCTGAGTGGTGGTGGCCCTTGCTTGTGAATTGTAGTTCAGTTAATTTATATAATGTGACAGATTCGGACAAAAGTGCACACCATATAGGTACGTTTTTAATCTACCAGTACCTATAAAGGGGTAGAAATGGGTCGTGAGACTGTCTTCACCAATAAACGTAATCAAATGGTTGATAACATATGAATGAATGAAGCGATGGTTTTGCATTTGATAGCTGTTGATGTATATTATATCATCACATCCTGCATAAAATTATGGTAGTAGTAGGTGTGGTTAATAATCTTTGGTTATTCTTACCTTAATTTCCAAGCTGATAACTGTAGTAGTTTGCTTTTTAGCATACATAAAGTTGGTCGTTTTCTGTTAGTAGAAATCCTGTTTTAAATTCGGTTTTGCACAGATTCAACACATTGAAAGTACTTGGTTGCGTTTATATGGCCCTGCGCTTGCTTATTCTGTAAGTAAGATAGGGATTTTAATATTAAAAAATAGCAAAAACTAGAATACAAAATGCAACAACAACTTTTACAAACATTGTACAAATATAACTTACCAGACGTCCCGTATATGTTTTGACTCATTGCTTGCTGGATAATATTGACAAAGACGCGAAATATATCCATTATAACGGATTTATTCTTATTTTTACAATATTTTCATGTTTATTATCTCGAATAACATCTGTCACAATAAATACGTGACAGATATCATTGACATTTTACAGAATTTTTGCAGTAACGTACTCCACAGTAAATTGCTGCATGCTCGTGCTAGCATTTTTTGCTGTAAACAGCTGTAAACTTGCATATTGTATGGGATCACTGTAAAATTTACGTCCCAAACACAGCGTTTTCATAATTTACTGAAAAAATTGTTCCTGCTCTGCACACCAGAGGCGCTGTTTCATTTTTCATACAAAAAACGCTATAAATACTGGAACCACGCTGTAAAGTAAAATTACTGAAAATTCGTGCTAAGGGTACTGAACTGTTTTTATCTGTGCGCTCTTGACAACAATTACATCTTTTATCCAAAGACAATTAACAAGGAATAAGAACAAAACGTGAATCGCTCCTTTGAGCCCGCCATTTTGCATTCCAATCTAGGCACTTTTTAACCATTCTATTGTTTCTTTGTACAGGTTAATTGTAAATTATTTTAGATGGTGAACTTTTTGATCATTTGATTAAATAGAAATGTCTAATAACTGACTACGTTTTTTTTTCTACAGATTATGTTTCCAAAACACATTAAGCTTGTGCTTTGCCACCTTTAAGAAACTGTCTCTTGTAAAGTTATTAATTCGCATCACATTATTACGATGGATAGAACAAAAGAACAAGCAATCTTGGCAAATAACTAAACCAAGACTTACCAATTATAAATGCGAAAACTTGTGAAGATGGATGAATGAAAGTTTGTTACTCTTTCACGCAAAAACTACTAAACGGATTTTGCATAAAATTTTGTAAACAGATAGGTTAAACCTGGATTTACACAAAGGATAGTTTTTTATCCCGATTTTATGTTTCTCGGGATTATTTTCGAGTAGTAGAGGGCGAAGCTGCTAGTAACAGTTAGTTGAATAATGAAACTGATTGTTGACCTAGGTATGCATTGTTATTATGATACCTATATAATATTATGTGCTATAAAATACCATTTTAGTACTGTTTATAATATAATTTATTTTCGATGAACACAAACTAATAATGAAACAGACTTCCCTATGTGCTGAAAAGACGAAAACATCATGACCACTATTTCATAAACTTCATCTTCAAGATAAGAACTTGTAACAGTACCATCTTATTTAATTTGGACGGCTTCCAACTCTTGTTGTTAACTTGCGAGCCAATGTCCGCCAGATGTCTTCACAAGACACAATATTGTATTATATTAGTTGCAGATGGAATGGAACGAAAATGAGCGAAAGTTTTTCTTAACTTCGAGCGTTTATGTCAAGTTTTAATAGTTACTGGTTAATTTTCTTACATCTATTATTAACTTATTGTAAGTTCCTTTTGAAAAGGATGCACTTTCGTATGATATACCTACATGTAGTAAAAACTCTGTACTCCTTTAATTTCTACGAAAATTATTCATACTAGGAAGCTTTCGGCACTCAAATTTTAACTGAATGGGCCATACACTCATACAGTTAAAATTGATTGAAATATGTGTTCAGAAAGCTAGTAATGTTATTTAATCTTAAAATTTAAATAAGCTATGATCAAAAACATCCACTTGTCTAAATAACTGTCAACGTCAAAACATTTCACGTTGTTATAAGGGTCGTTTTGCAGGTACACTTTTTTTAGGCAAGCGTTCAACAGACATTAAAAAAAACGTGTAGAAATTTACGGAATTTTAGTTTTATTTACACGGAAGTTTCGGGAGGTACCTGTGTCGGATAGGGAGGGAAGAAACGGTCGCTATCCTTCTTAGCCTTAAAATTTTACGATGAATTTTAAGTGACCAAAACCGCACTAGCTGGCCACAGCAAATTTTTAAAATGGAATATCCGAATTTTTCGATGCACTCCTTTTAAAAATGCCTAAGTATAGTAAATATGTAAGTATAGTAAATGCATAAGCCTATATAGTAAAACCTTACTACACCTCTCCTTGCACCGTCGAGAGATATCCAACACATCGTGTTATTGCAAATTGAATTTTCCGGAATTCACCAAACATTTTCACAACTAACCATTTTTAGTTTGTTCAAATTCTATTCTGTATAAATCACTAGTATTTGTTGGTGTACAAACGGTTTGTTTAAATTACAGTGTAGGCTTTGTAAACTATGCACAGATTGGAAATAGTTTGATTTGTTATAGTTATTTTTAGACTTGTTTAATTGCGAATAGGTTTGTTTGGAAAGATGTTTTTATTTACCTACAATACCATTACAAAATAGCAGTACATTTGAGCCACATAAGAGAAGATGATTTGACGCTATGCTGGAAAATGGCTAATTACTCGTAGACTTCGGACTTCAGCTATGAACAAGTTTTTTAAATATAATTTCAGTTTTGTGGGTGTGTTTCCAAACGTTTAACTCACAAACAAAATCAGCTGTTCAAACGTAATCCGTTACAAATCTATAGATCATACAAGCATTTTTCCTTGTAGAAACTAGAAATAGAAAATCAAAACAAATTGATAAACAAATGTTGGTGAAGCAGTATTAAAAAAAAGAGGAATGAACGCGAAATTGAATCCAACGCGATTGCTCACGACTCACACGGGTAACTCTCTATCTCATTTTCTCAGTATTTTCAATGCTTATGCGTCATTACAACACACGTAAACATTAGTAATATTACTCCAAATTACAGAGCTAATTTTCGACAGATACTTCAAACTAACAAGGCTCATGAGTTTGATATTACCTGTTCTACAAATTCCTAAAATCATAACGATGTCGTGAAGGAGTGTGTAATCAAAATCTCAAGTTTAAGGAAAAGGATAAGCACATGAAAATTTCTCGAGTGAGGTTACTTCTTGAAGACGAATTGATAATACTGATTAATAGGTAAAGTTTTACCTTTAGGTAATAATTTTTATCAGTTGAAAATTACAAAGGTGCCTCGGAGTTTGTGATAGAACTATTTTTATGACTAGCTTGCCAGCAACTTCGTCCGCTACAACTCGAAAATTATCCTACGGGAACATGTAACGGGATAAAAACTCTCCTAAGTATTCATTCAAGTTATAAACTATTTGTGTAGGTACCAAATTCATTCAAATCCGTTCAATTGCGTGAAAGAGTAACATCCATCCATCCTCACAAACTTTCGCATTTATAAACCCTTATTGAGAAACTATGAGTTTGTCTAGCCCCTTCAGACCCAGCGTCCATTTCAATGGACACGATTTATTATTGCGTGAAATATGAGGTGGGTTAATAAAATCGCTAGTGTAGACATTTGATTGTACCGACTACTTACCTAGAAACGTTACGATAAACAAAACACCAAAGTATTCATTGTTGGTAGGATGAAATAGTTAGTCAAGTGTTGACGTTCGCCATGTAGAATCTAGACCTGGTTAATCCAGGTCTAGATTCTACCTCCTCTAAGTCTGCAGCAGTAAGCCTAAAAATGAAATAATTTGACACTCTTTGGGGCACGCGTGGAACACAACGCGCCGTCGATCTGGGCATGGTCCATGGTCGGACAGCGAGTAGCTCATTACTTGCCGCCCGCGCCTATGGTGGCCGGAGATCGTCTAGCGACATCCGTCGCCGTGGGCGTCTACCACTGCGGCTGGGGTGAAGGGAGAACGCTGTACTCTCCCTCACGCGGCCCGCCTCTTCCTTCACGAGCATGACTGCTTCGCAGAAGGAAGGTGTAGTCTGTACTTGCTTCAAATTTTGTTGGAATAGGAAATCAAGATGAAATTCGACAATGGAATAAAATAGGTATCTAAAAAGTAAAAATTACGTAACTATACCGCGTCCGAACTTGTGCAATTACATAACAATGGTATAGGTGGTGTAGATAAAACTGAAATTCAGTGATCTGATAAGTTTGTATCGAATCTTCATTAGATTCAAAAAATGGACATTGCGTATGATTTTTCGTGCCATTGGGCATTGATCTAGCACTAATAAATAGCTGGCTGGAATACCAAGAAGATTGCAAAACCTGTAATATTCCAAGTACAGACGTTTTGGATTTGTTGCACTTTGTTTGTTGGCAGAGCGTTGCAAAAGCTCTGATAAACATGGTGGTACATCCAATTCCTAGCAGCAAAAGAGGATGGCCCGCATCTGGTGGTAGCAGTCCAGTAAATTCACCAGTTACACCAAAACAACACCGTTTCAGAACTGAGACCAGCAAGCGAAATCCAGTATGACACTGTCGAACATTTGTCAGAATATATTATTTCATCAAAAACAAAATTAATCATAATGTAAAATTTTAAATAAAAAATAAACTATTATAATAATATTATATAGTTATACTTACTCACTTCAAATTATTACATAACATTTATTCACTAAATATGTTTTACCTAATACAACACTCTAAACCTGATGTCCACTTGAGTGGACATCAAACTTTCCAAAAATCTAAAAACGATAAATCGCATATTTTTATAAAAATCTCTTAATTGCACTTCTAACTCTCAGAAAAAACCTTAACAATTTTTTTATTGATGCTTTATAATAATTCAGGTCCGAAGGGGCTAGGTAAAACATAACTGTGTCTAAAAATAGTTGTCCAATCCGCCAATTTTGTCTTTTATTTCTCCTGTTTCACCGTCGACCACCATAAAATCAAATAATAAATAAGGAAAGAAGTCCAACTTTTCGGTTGTGATCCAAAATATTGAAAACAAACATTATGTGGGTTCAACCGTATCTCCTATATAAACAAAACATCAAACCATTGATCCCGAAAGTTCAACTTCTAAAAGTGTTTATATATTATGCTCAAACATTCAGTAGGTTGTCTGTTTTAGAAACAGATTTCAGTTAGGAAAAGTAATAGGTTAAATAAATATCAACTTTCAGAGGTCGATGGTGTAGACATAATGCTATAATATGTAAATTAGAATAAGTATAGAAAGGATTTTTAGGTAGATATTAAAGTTTAAAATTCTAAAGCTAGTTGGATTACCTAATGCTATTTTCAACTTCAATAATAGAACTAGTGACTGTGGCTAGCGGTTTTGAGGTATTCCAGGAAGGGCACCCACTGAAATGGCACCTCAGCGAATGGCTCCTAAGCTATTCCACGAACGGCACCTATCAAATTTTTTTGCAGGTGCCCTTAGTGGAATAGTTTTTCATCGAGCATTTTATTCCACATAGGGCACCCACGGATCGTACTAGTGCTGGTACATTTTTTTGAAGGACAAGAAAATGAAAAAAAACGATTACTGACTTGAATCGATTTTTGCTTTTCTTATTTTCGAGTTTAGAGTAACCAACAAATGTAGGCAGGCTGCATAGAGTAGGCTAGGCATGCATAAATTCGAGGTGGTACTTAATATTAGAGAGCGTATTTAAGAGGGTTGTATAGCTGCTGCCTTTTCAAAAAATAGGTATTTAGAAAAACTCGTGCTGTCCCACTCGCTCGTTGAAAAACCCCCGATCGTGCGATAGAGAGCGTTGCAGCTCGCGACTGACTGTGAGTATTTTTTATATGAAATTTGTCTCTCGGGAGAAAACGTTTTTCACATACTAAATCACGTCCAATCTCTTAGATTCTAGTGTCAACCGTTTCAGCATATTATATTCTAGGTTTGTAGGTTTTGCTTTTTTTCTAAAACTTCTTTGTTTTTAAAATACAAAGGTTTTACTTCAATGAAGATTTTGTCATAAAAATAGTAACTTTTAGGCGCCTGTTACTTTCAAACTATTATAAATTTTGAAAAAAAGAAAACCTATAAACCTAGTTTTTTACAGTGTCAGAAGCATTCTAAAAAATCATTGAGATAGGATAACATTTAGGGGTAGGAAAACGTTTTCTCTTTTAGTATGGACGAGCGCTCGGTAGACGATAGTCTTAAGTATGTATATAACGTAAAAAATACCTTACTTAAGTATTTTCGTTTTGTGACCTAACTTTTTTTTATTTGCCTATTGATTCGCATTTGACTACGACGTCTACGGCGCGCGGCGACGACATACGCTTGCCTTCAAATTCCCAACATTGAAGCTATCAGGAAATACAGACCCACGCGGGGAATCCATTGCACTCCTTTGCTGTGCGTACAATAAAAATATTGGCAAAACGATTTGTACTTATGGGTGTGGAATGTCCACCTAGCTATGGCGCATTGCCGTACGTCTTCTAGTCCGATGATGAAAAGGGGCAGGTGGGATCCGGGCCGGAACGGGCTAAGAAGCCTCTTGGGCCGTTTTTTAATCGACTCTAGTGCATCGAGTTGATATTTGGCTGATCTGACCGAGATGTGAGAACGGTTCTCCATGCTTGACCGGACTTGGGAAAAGTAGGAAACGTCTGGGTGTCACCACTGTGAGGATCGTCCTGAGGACACGGTGGAGCATACGGTGCAGGACTGCCCCGCTTGGGCAGAGCACCGCCGTGTCCTCAGGGCGGCGATAGGAGGAGACCTTTCACGCCCGGCATTGGTCGAGGCCATGCTGTGGGGCGAGATGGAATGGGAAGCGGTCGCCTCCTTCTGCGAAGCAGTTATCCTCGCGAAGGAAGCAGAACGCGTGAGTAAGAGGACAGCGTCCACTTCACGACCCAGCCGCAGTGGTAGACGCCCACGGCGACGGACGTCGCAGGACGATCTGCGGCTACCGTAGACGACGCTTGCGGGCGACGAGTAATGGGCCATTCGCTGATAGACCATGCCCTGGTCGACGGCGAGTTGTGTTTCATACCTCAAAGAGCTGTCAGCACAGTGTCGGGGCCCCTTTAGAGGTACAAAGCCTGCCGGGGTCGCGGGCGCGGGACTTATCGAATTATCGTGACCCTGGAACGTAAATGGCTATTAAACGACACCGTGGATTTTAGTCAGTACGAGTCTGACAGTCCCTCCCACCAAACTAAGCAGATTTATTTCTAAATAATCATTGTAAAAGTTAAATTTTGTGTGTATAATAAATACCTAAATTAAAAAAAGTAAAAAAAAAAATCATTTTTCATTTCATTATTTCTAAATATTGTAAAAGTTAAGTGTTGTGTGTTTTATGCGTCATTACCCAAAATAACAATACATATCAGTCTGATGACTACTTACTTACGCTCTCTATTACCGAATACTTACATTGGTGCCAGTTTGAATTTATGCAAGCCTAGTAAATTTCACGGATTTTTGACCACAGACGAACACCTTCTCCATGATCCTGTTCTCCTAGTATGTATTTACTTTTTAGAACACACTTAGTACTCTCTTACAAATCATACTAACTGAGATAGGGCTAAAAACAATAACGCCAACAACGTGAAGATTTTTTTTAACCTCGACCAAAATGTCACTTATTAGTAAATTATAAAGATATAATTTTATAATGCTAGTAGTAAGCTCCCAACTAGTTTTAATGGATTATTTTGAGTTCCTAAAAAATAAACGTCCCAACACTAGTACGTATTAATCCACAGGTGCCCTATGTGGAATAAAATCCTAGATGAAAAACTATTCCACTAAGGGCACCTGCAAAAAAATTTGATAGGTGCCGTTCGTGGAATAGCGTAGGAGCCATTCGCTCAGGTGCCATTTTAGCGGGTGCCCTTCCTGGAATACCTCGCGGTTTTGCGCTCATGTAACTCGGATGATGTCTAACTTGTAATACCGGAATAAACGGTAGGTATAGTAAGTTTAGTGTTATTCCAGATAATCTTTAAGCCTACTTTCAGTCTTTATTCAAAGTACATAATACAAATGTGAAAATTTGTGAGGATGCGTCATCGGATGTCTGTTACTCTTTCATGCAAAATGGGACGCAGATAATATTATGTTTTATCTCATAAATTAACACCTTTTATCTCGATATTATGTTCCCGTGGGATTATTTTTGACTGCAACAAGGGCAAAGCTGTGGGCAAAAGCCTTATAGTAGTAATAAAACTTAACGAACGAATCAAAATCATTCATAACTGAAAGTTTTGTTTTAAAACTGTTTTTAATTGAGTTCATAAACTCTGAAAATCTTTTGTTAGCTTTAAAACAAGTATTAATTTATATTTTGTTAGACACGTTAGTAAATATAACATGGTGGCAAACTTACTGTATTTATAAACATAATAAACATAATGGTCCTAACAGACTTGAGCATTTACTTCTAAGAGAACATCGAGCATTCGTCGTTTTTAATTTTGTTCATCTGAACAACAATCTGTGCCAATCACAGAGCCTAACATCGCTGCAAACATTTTTACGATCTTTCTAGTGAACAATCTAGTTTTTTCTTAATGAAGATATCAGATTTGACAGTCGGCTTGTCAAGAAGCTCGCCCGAAAGTTCGTTAGAATGCTCGCTAAAACGCTCTCGTTTGTATTTCTGAAATGTAACATTCGCAACAAGTGAATGTTCTAGTTTATAAGAACCTTTAACCGAAACGTATTTTCAAAATCAACAGAATATTCCTAACAAAAATAAAAGTAAGTAATTATAGCGAAGCATGGAGTAAATATCAAAAATTCATTCACTGTTTCAATATTTGTTCAGATGAGCCGTCTTGGATACAAGTGTTTGTCGACCCGCTTCAGTGGTAAAATTTCTTTAAAGATGTAATAAATGCAAGAAAATCGTTGTAAAAAGTGTCCAGACGATTTATCTGGGGGCACGGCAGTGCCCCGCCAAGTCTCGAGCAAAAGGGCACGGCCGTACCATCTTTTCTCGAAGCGATTCGCGGCTGTTTCGCCCCCCCTATAACTTCGACGTGGACAAAGCTAGGAGTTTAGGTTTTCGGTGA
Organism: Agrotis clavis; assembly: GCA_954870645.1. Classification (NCBI taxonomy): domain Eukaryota; kingdom Metazoa; phylum Arthropoda; class Insecta; order Lepidoptera; family Noctuidae; genus Agrotis; species Agrotis clavis. The sequence continues at coordinate 9,507,162 of OX940940.1, forward strand.
ATAATAGTAGGCATTAGAATAAGCTTAAGTTCGAAATTACATGCAAATTGAATGAATAGTTTCGGAGTTACGGTCGATCTTTGTAGAATCTGAACAATGTCAAATGATTTATGTATATTGTGGTGAGAAAATAAATTTGATTTGATTGATTTGATTGATCAAAGTTACACCATTTTGTCACTCACTCACTGACTCACTGACCGATCATCAAAAATCTAAGGTACTTCTAGCAGACTTAGAAACTTCAAATTTTGCACCAAGATAGGTCATTAGCCACATATAAAGGAAAAATTATAAAAACATTAAAAAATAATATACCTTAAAAAACAATTTTATATTTGCGGTTTGGCAAGAACATTGTGTATGGATTTTGACTGCATTGTTAACTTTGTTCGTTGTTTAAGTTAGTATTCAATTGTATGAATATACATACATAGAATAGAAAGGAATAATATAAATGTAATACATAGACTATAATTAATATAAATTAATACATAAAGTTCATAATTCATTAAATTAATAAAGCTAAAACTCCATTGTTTTGCGATAAATATTGTATGCGCGCTCGATAAATGGCGTTGTACCTGTCTGAATCGCGCTATGGTTTCGTTACAGAGCGCAGTCTAAGTAGTACTTTAAAATAATTCAATAATTTTCATTTGATAGCGCCATCTATCTATGAACAACCATTTCGAAACTAAAAAAATATTGTAGTGATATTCGGAGTAGATTTATTATTGTTACTGAAACAGTTATTTAGGAAAATAGTTTAATGTTTATTAATATAACATAGACATAGTTACATATCTAGTTGTTTACGTGTTATTTGGTTTAGTTATATTTTTAGTTTGTAAGTTAGCAGATATATATTTATTTAGTTATTTGTTAGTTAGTTTAGTTCTATTTAGTTTGTTAGATAGAGAATGGGTCCTAAGCAAAAAAGTAGCTGAAGTCCAAGAAATTATGAGGACACCTAAAAAAAAGAAAGAAATACACTTACAAAAAATAAATGAGATCCCACCAAAAACATTAAATGTAAAAAATGCCAAGTCTCTCGATGCAGTCTTTCCATCGTAAAAAGTTTTGAGATCTCACAGAAGCCAAGTCCTATTCAAATTTTTTTGTAGTTATAAATCAACATTTAGTAATTATATCAATAGTGTTACATAAACTATTTTGTCCCTAACCTTTGAGGGTCGGACTAGAATAAAACCACAAAATAACATAAACCGGTTTATTACTGCGAGTAACAATCTCCCGTATAATAGAATTATTCGATTAAATTAATTGATTACATTTAAATTGAATTTCAATTAACATATTACTGTAACGTTCTTACCATAATAATAAAAATCATTAACCTTAACAACGGTCCGGGAATAAAATTCATATAAAACTACTGTGGTGAGATTCTTTACCCTTTCTAATTAATTAAAGCTAGCCAGTTGTAACCTAGGGGTTTAAAGAAGAGCTGGGGTCGTGGGGGGTTGGAGATAAACCGAGTACTGTTCCGTTAACAAGGTTACATTAATATAACTAACGCAGAACTAAATAACTACCAGAACCTTCCAGTTAAAAACAATTATAATAATTTAATTAATGGGCGCCAGGGACCTGGAGAGTCCCGAATCCTGGAGCTGAAGATATCCTCAAATCTACTGTCACTTCCGGAGGAATGCAGAAAGAGCCCAGGATTCTCAACATAAAGTTCGGTGTAGTACCGACATCAACACCGGGTACCAAAATCACACCGGTGTTCCAAGGTGCGGTGATAACAAAAATAAATATAAAGAAAAAAAAAAACCGTCACGCCTGCGCTCACGCTAGGCGGTGTCTGCCAGCCGTACAGCAGCCTCCCACGGGAGGCTCTCAGCGGTGTCGAGGAACGGACTTCACGTCCCGGCTCTAAGCTTCAGCCTACGATCCCGGCGGTGAAGCGAGTCCCCCGATTAGCCTTTTGGTTATTGCCGGGGAAGGCGGCGTGGGCTGCGGGCTGCTGCACGTTGCACCGGGCAGAACCGCGACGACAGGCGCTGTTAGGAATCCTTTTACGACTGCGCACCAAAAACTATGTGTAACTCCTCAGCGAGGCTGGCGGCAAGTCACGCTCGTCATCCTAGCAGAGTCATCGCAAATCGCCGGCCGGAAGTTGGTTAAGGGTCGGGTGGTCACCCCATGTCGAACTCCCGGATTCGGCGGAGAAACCTATATCCCCGCAACGACCACCAACACCTCACACCAGTAATTCACCCTGGATACTGTGGAACGACACTTGCCACAGTCGGCAATAAATTACACAAAACTAGATTCAACTACTCCGTTCTCCATTATTAATCTGTCCTAATTATTGATCACATAATAGTTTCAACCAGGGAAACCATTCCTACAACATTGCCGGGGTAAGAGGAGAGCTCCACCTGACAACATTAAAGTTGACATTTCCCAGAGACAATCCACGCAAAAGTCCACAGATTAAAAAGGTATCGAGTCGGTCGAAGGTTCTCGAATAAAGTCTATATTGAAAAAATTATATCATTTCCGTTTATGGATATTTAGTTTATTATTAATTTCTTTTATTTATTTACTATTTAAAATTGATAATTATTACAAAATGAGTTAGTTCATACTATTTAAAGATTTGTGATCCTTAGATTAAAATATCGATTATTTTATGGTTGTTACTTCGGTAGGGGGCGCCTCGAACTGTCAGAATTGACGTTTGAAGCAATGAATGTCATGTCAATCGTAAACAACCTAAGTTTTGATCAAAATAATATTGTGAAACTGTTTAAAAGAATTTAGAAAAGTGATTTATTGTTGGGAAATGAAACCAACGACACATAGGAATGGTTGACCAATGAATGCAGGTACTTGACACTTTGTTTATTAGAAACGCAGCCGCGAAATAGCAACCTGAGCCAGGAACACTAAAAAAACAATGTAACAGTACCTCCCCAACCACCAGAGATTTGACCCACTAGGGCAAATCTCGACGCTGGCCCTCCAGCGTTAAAGCAGACTCCAAAGTACCAAGCTCGCTTTCCAAATCCACTCCGTTCGAGCCTGAAAAGAATAATGGAGAACGAAAAGAAGTAAAAATTAAATATATGAATGCTGGTGTACGATTAGTATTATTATTTGTTGTAATATATTAACTAATAAAATTCCCTTTTTTTTTTTTTTTCTCTGGTGCGAGTCTAATCCATTCACAAACATGTAAAAGACAAGCTCCAAAGAGTTTAAAAAAAAAATTACGTAAGTAACTCTCTACGAACTGACCCAGTCTGACCCACTATGTTTAAGTAGGACAGACAACCCTATTCAATCGTACACCACCCTTCACACCCCAACTGGGTAAACTGCCGACAATCATGCCGAGCTAGAATCCAAATAATACATTGAAAAGGAAAGTACCGGCCATTGCCTGGCAAAAAAAATACTATCAAGAACGTATTCCATCAATGCAGCCTACACGCCCGCCATTACGGCCTTCTATCTCAGGACTATCAGTTTGCTGCCTTATCAGCAGTCCGGAGGTTTGGATACCCAACTGGGTTGTTAAACATGCAACAACCACTTTCAAATATGGTCAACAAACGTGGACACAGTAGGAACCTGTGTACCACTACAAACCTTAAAAACAGTGGAAAATACCTTTTACCAACTGTAAACTAGCGCCGTGAATATAAATCCACTAACGCTCAAACAAAAACCAGCAACCTCAAGGCATATACAGCCCTTAATGGTCACTGCGACCAACTACTGTTTTAATGTAGCTGAACCAAAAGATAAATTAAGTTTTGGTGTTAGGCTTATTTAAGGAGTTACCATCCGCTCCCGCCAAGGCTTATTTAACGAGTTGCGTCCGCTCGTAAGTATCACCATGAATGGTGTGAAATTATATTTTATTTTACAGTGTAATACCTGAAAAAAAAAAAATAAAAAAAATTAATCATGGCCGCCTGGAGGTTTAAAATCTTTTATATGCCAGGTGCCTAGATTTTTGCCGGAACTACAGCCTTCTAATTCATACACTAAGGGTGAAAGTTTTTTCCTAATTATACATTTTTCGTATTTCGGTGCTAATTTGGCCATAAAGAATTTGGAGGCGTCACTCTGGGGATATGTTCTCTTCCACACAGTGTCGCCTACCTCAAACTCCGCGTGCCTCCTACCACTGTTATAATAACGAGCACTACGAGAATGTGATTTGATGAGCGCTTTCTTTACCTTATCGAAGATATCACCTAACGTTCCCAGCTGGTTTCCGTATGAGCTGCGAGAGGCGCAAGCTAGAGTGAGCTGTCCCACGGTATCATTGCCGAAGACATCACCACTACTAACTGCCTCCCTGCCATGAACTAGGAAGAACGGGGTGAAACGAGTAACTTCATTCGTGGAGGTGTTCATAGCGAACTGGATCTTAGAGATGTTTACGTCCCATGCTCGATGATCATCCTCCACGAGTATTGATACCGCGGTCATTATGGTACGGTTATAGCGTTCCACGGTGTTCACGCTAGGGCAATAACGAGGTGTGAAGTGAACTTGAGGTATTTTGTACCTCTGTAGTAGTGAGCGAATCTCATTGCCCGTAAATTGCGACCCGTTGTCTGCTATCACCGTGCGGGGTATACCGTGTACCAGGAAAACGCCGTCCTCCAGTTTCTGTGCTATAACCTTTCCAACCGCTCTACGTAAAGGAAACAGCAGACAATACTTCGTGAAACAGCACACGACCACTAACAGGTACGTGTATCCCGCCCTTGACCGTGGTAACGGACCTACCAAGTCAATGCTTATTGTTTCAAATGGTTTGGAACAGTCTTTCGCATCACCTAAGAGACCGGAAGGAGGCTGTTGTGAGTGTTTGTACGCGGCGCACTTATCACACTTACCAACGTGGCTAACCACATCTTTGTACATGTTCGGCCAGTAGTAACGGAGAGCGAGTCTTTTATACGTTTTAAACACTCCGAAGTGTGGTGACAATTCGCCACTGTGATGACTCCTTAGCAATTCTTCTCGATTACTCTCCGGTACTACCTGCTTCCAATCATTGTCACTGGCTACTCCGAATTTATTCTTTGAATAGCGGTAGAGTTTATCCCCCTTAATAATAAAGTTAGGACACGACCTAGGCGTACTGACGCATTTGTCCCACACTCCCTTAAACCAAGTGTCAGTGTCGGACGCTTTAATTTCCAGCACCGGAACGCCACGCGATAAGGCATCTGGGACCACATTGTCCCTACCCTTGCGGTGCTCAATGGTAAAATTGTAAGGTGATAACCGACAACCCCAACGGGCCAATCGCCCAGAGGGATTGGTTAAATTAAAGAACCACTTCAAACTAGAGTGGTCGGTTATCACTTTAAACTCAGGCCCGCCTTCAACGTAAGGACGAAAGTGTTCCACGGCGAAGACCACCGCAAGTGCCTCACGCTCCGTCGCAGAATAATTGCGTTCCGCCGGATTAAGCGAACGACTGCAGTAGGCGATCGGGTGCTCCTCCCCATTAACAACCTGAGTCAGAGTGCCCGCTATCCCATAACTGGATGCGTCACAATGAATCTCAAAAGGTTGAGAGAAATCCGGGCAAGCTAATACTGGAGCTGACACCAATGCCTCTTTCAAGGTTGAGAACGCCGATTCGGTCTCAGCCGTCCACTTGAAAGGCGGCGCTGTTTTACTAGTACTAGTTAGCGCATTTAAAGGGGCCGCTATGGAGCTAAAGTTTTTAATAAAACGTCTATAGTAGGAGGCCGTTCCAAGAAACATTTTCACTTGCTTACGAGTTGTAGGGGTTGGAAAGTCGACAATTGACTGAATTTTCGACGGGTCTGTGTGCAAGCCTCGCTCGTCTACTATGTAACCCAGATATTTAAGTTCACGTCGAAAGAAACAGCATTTAGGTAAATTAATTGTCAAATTTGCCTGCCTCAACTTATCTAAAACCCGTTTTAAAAGCGAAATGTGCTCCTCGAAGGTTGATGAGCAAATAATTATGTCATCCAAATACACGAAGACCTTATTATCGAACTCCGGACCGAAAAGTCTGTCCATTAATCGCTGTTGGGTGGCTGGGGCTCCAGTCAACCCAAAGCACATAACTTTAAACTGGAACAAACCTCGACCGGGGACTGTGAACGCGGTTTTTTCTTTGGACGAAACGGAGTCTAGTTCAATTTGCCAGAAAGCCGATTTTAAGTCAATAGACGAAAGGTAACGCGCGTCACGCAACTGATCTAAGATGCGAGAGATGTAGGGTAGTGGATACGCATCTTGCTTACTGACCGCATTCAGTTTTCGGCTGTCCAGGCAAAATCGCCATTCTCCATTTGGTTTTGGAGCCAACAGAACCGGGTTATTCCAAGCGCTATTGCTAGGTTCCACCACCCCCATCTCCAACATCTCATCCAGCTGACGGTTGAGTTCCTTGAGGCGTTCAGGTGACAAAGGGTAATAACGCTGTTTAATAGGGGGAACATCTCCCGTGTCAATCTTATGACGCAGCAGGTGGGTGCGACCCAATCCCTTCACCTCAAAGGAAACCCCTTCAAACTCCTTAATTAATAACTCCGCTTTATTCTTCTGATCCGGTGTTAATTCATCAAACGGCTGTAGATGTCTAACCTCCGAGACGCAAGTATGACCTCTTTTACGTTTTATATATTGGAAAGGTAAAGTATTAAAAATTTTTGGTGCCAAATTAAAGGCCTTCCAAAAATCAACACCAAAAATTAATGGTGTGCTAATATCCGGAATAATATAAAATTTAATAACCCTAGTTACTCCCATGAGAGTTACTGGTAAAAATAAATAACCCTCCACGGATGCTCGCGATTCATTGGCAGTTACTATGCTGCCCAACCGTTTATCGGCGTGCACAGTTGCACCGGCCCTTATAAAATGTTGGCCAACATCGGAACCCAACACCGAAATGCAAGAACCCGAGTCGAGTAAGCCGTAATACTGCTCATCGTATATCGAGACAGTTAAGTGTGGACGACTATCATCCGAAGTCTTATAATGTACTGTATTCACCCTTAATGTATTAAAAAATAATTTTAAAAATTGTAAATGATTGTTCCAATCTGACTTATCAAACTTTTGGCTGTAGTTCCGGACATTCAGTTTTTTGAAATGCAGGTTGGGCAGGACTGAACCTCCTTCCGCTTTTTATTGCACTTAGGGCACGATGGTGTACGTACACCCTTCTCGCCACAACGGTAACAAACAACTTCCTTCGATTTACAATTAGATAACGAGTGCCCTTTAACCCTACAACGAACACAGAACACTGAACCCGGGTCCTTTTGCACGGCCTCAACCCTTGAACCCTTCGGGGCTTGGTAGGCTAAGTCCGCTGCGACGAAAGAAGACGTCGGTTTGGGCGGCTCATGGAACTGAGCCTTGCTGTGGAAGCCCAACTCCAGTTGCCTGCACTTCTCCTTTAACTCGCCCAGCGTATTGATGGTGAACAACGACAACCCCGAAGTGTACTCTGGTCTCATGTTGTATTTAATCCGCGCCAAACGATCGTGTTCCGGAACTCTATAAGAAAGCCTATTAAACAAATTTTCCATAACCGCAATAAAGATACAAGATTGTTCAGTCAACCCCTGCGTTCTATTTGTGATTTCCGACATGAGACGCATGTCGTAATCTGGTGGAGCGAAATCAATGAGTAGCTGCTTCTTCAGTTCCGGCCAATTACCAACCAACGCCTTAATGCCTCGGTACCACAATAAAGCTCCGTCCGAGAAAATGTCCAGAGCAGACTGATGTAAGGACAGCTCATCTATTCCACGGGCCTCGCAGAGCTCCTCTAGACGCTCAATAAAAGCCTTTACGCAACCCGTCCCGTTAAATTTAACCCCAAGGGTTTTAACCGTATCCTTTTTGCAGGAAATGATGACATCCTTCGACTGCAAATCAGTCAATACCTCCGGTGTCCCTTCAGCAGTAGAAAAGGATTGATGAAAGCTTGTGTTAACAGAATCCAGCTTTGATAAAAACCCGCTAAGTTGTCTGTCAACGGCTGCGAAATCGGCTTCACGTTCAGCTGGAGGAGTTATCCTACCCAAACGATGAAAGAGGTGGAAACCCAAAGCCCTGGCGCGGTTAAATTTTTTAAAATTGGAGGGGTACTTCTCCAGAACTTCACCAATTTCTGGCAATTTGGCCTTAATTATCTTTAGTTCCGCTTCCGGATCTCTATCCGTCTCCAAGATCTCATCGGAACTAACTAGTTTACCAAGATCTCTAATTTGAATCCACAGTTCCTCCACAGTTGAGGCGGGTTTAGCGTCCCGGATCAGTACTTCATATACGAGCTCATCTTTACGAAGCAAATTAAATTTAATGGGTCGTTCCATATTGTCAATTAAAAACTGAACCGAAGTTAAAACTGGCCGTCACAATTAACGAAGACGTTATAAGGTAAACGCAGTTACAGTAGTAGCGATCTTACAGAGCAATACAATATAAAATTTTGTTAAAAAAAACAAAAGTCCCGTTACAATATCCTGGCGCGCAGGTGAAACGAAACTGATTGTACAATGCAGCAAGAAGTTTTTAAATAAAATTGTTAAAGTCAATGTATGTAAAATTGCATAAAACAACACAAACACAAACAAAGGATTCCGCACGACGGTTTTTTCTTCTTAAAATTAAAATAAATGGAAGGTTCCAGAAACAGTACTCCGGTTTTTAAGTTACAGCGACAGACGTAACCTCTATCTCCAACTAATACACACGTTGGTCGCCACTGTTACATAAACTATTTTGTCCCTAACCTTTGAGGGTCGGACTAGAATAAAACCACAAAATAACATAAACCGGTTTATTACTGCGAGTAACAATCTCCCGTATAATAGAATTATTCGATTAAATTAATTGATTACATTTAAATTGAATTTCAATTAACATATTACTGTAACGTTCTTACCATAATAATAAAAATCATTAACCTTAACAACGGTCCGGGAATAAAATTCATATAAAACTACTGTGGTGAGATTCTTTACCCTTTCTAATTAATTAAAGCTAGCCAGTTGTAACCTAGGGGTTTAAAGAAGAGCTGGGGTCGTGGGGGGTTGGAGATAAACCGAGTACTGTTCCGTTAACAAGGTTACATTAATATAACTAACGCAGAACTAAATAACTACCAGAACCTTCCAGTTAAAAACAATTATAATAATTTAATTAATGGGCGCCAGGGACCTGGAGAGTCCCGAATCCTGGAGCTGAAGATATCCTCAAATCTACTGTCACTTCCGGAGGAATGCAGAAAGAGCCCAGGATTCTCAACATAAAGTTCGGTGTAGTACCGACATCAACACCGGGTACCAAAATCACACCGGTGTTCCAAGGTGCGGTGATAACAAAAATAAATATAAAGAAAAAAAAAAACCGTCACGCCTGCGCTCACGCTAGGCGGTGTCTGCCAGCCGTACAGCAGCCTCCCACGGGAGGCTCTCAGCGGTGTCGAGGAACGGACTTCACGTCCCGGCTCTAAGCTTCAGCCTACGATCCCGGCGGTGAAGCGAATCCCCCGATTAGCCTTTTGGTTATTGCCGGGGAAGGCGGCGTGGGCTGCGGGCTGCTGCACGTTGCACCGGGCAGAACCGCGACGACAGGCGCTGTTAGGAATCCTTTTACGACTGCGCACCAAAAACTATGTGTAACTCCTCAGCGAGGCTGGCGGCAAGTCACGCTCGTCATCCTAGCAGAGTCATCGCAAATCGCCGGCCGGAAGTTGGTTAAGGGTCGGGTGGTCACCCCATGTCGAACTCCCGGATTCGGCGGAGAAACCTATATCCCCGCAACGACCACCAACACCTCACACCAGTAATTCACCCTGGATACTGTGGAACGACACTTGCCACAGTCGGCAATAAATTACACAAAACTAGATTCAACTACTCCGTTCTCCATTATTAATCTGTCCTAATTATTGATCACATAATAGTTTCAACCAGGGAAACCATTCCTACAACATTGCCGGGGTAAGAGGAGAGCTCCACCTGACAACATTAAAGTTGACATTTCCCAGAGACAATCCACGCAAAAGTCCACAGATTAAAAAGGTATCGAGTCGGTCGAAGGTTCTCGAATAAAGTCTATATTGAAAAAATTATATCATTTCCGTTTATGGATATTTAGTTTATTATTAATTTCTTTTATTTATTTACTATTTAAAATTGATAATTATTACAAAATGAGTTAGTTCATACTATTTAAAGATTTGTGATCCTTAGATTAAAATATCGATTATTTTATGGTTGTTACTTCGGTAGGGGGCGCCTCGAACTGTCAGAATTGACGTTTGAAGCAATGAATGTCATGTCAATCGTAAACAACCTAAGTTTTGATCAAAATAATATTGTGAAACTGTTTAAAAGAATTTAGAAAAGTGATTTATTGTTGGGAAATGAAACCAACGACACATAGGAATGGTTGACCAATGAATGCAGGTACTTGACACTTTGTTTATTAGAAACGCAGCCGCGAAATAGCAACCTGAGCCAGGAACACTAAAAAAACAATGTAACAATAGTTTTCTTTATATTATAACTATAGTGACTTGGCAATGAGCACAAATTAACTTGCTGCCTGGAATTATGTGCAAATGTTACTGACGACACCTGTGATCAGATTATTTGTTATGTGTGAATCATGATGGTCACTACCGACTACATGTTCCAATACAATAATTAAGAATACCTTACGGGCCATCGCTTTATGAAAGTAAATGATGAATGTTAAGAGAATATATAAAGTAAAAGAGAATGTTTACGCATGCGGTGTGTGTAACTTTCAACTCCTCCAAATATGCCGTTTTATTTGTTTTTACTTGTGCTCATTGCCAAGTCACTATAGTTATAATATAAAGAAAACTATTGATATAATTACTAAATGTTGATTTATAACTACAAAAAAATTTGAATAGGACTTGGCTTCTGTGAGATCTCAAAACTTTTTACGATGGAAAGACTGCATCGAGAGACTTGGCATTTTTTACATTTAATGTTTTTGGTGGGATTTTTTTGACATATAGTAATTTAGTAGCACTGGAAAACACGATACGCCTTGGTAAAACTGGTTGTTAGATAATTTGGTCACTCATTATCTACAGTCGTAACTGTTAAAGATGACAAATAACAGCCATGAAAGATGGCACAACGTGTTTGCGTCAATAAACTATAAAAGGAAGTCAAAACTCCTCCTCAACTTCACTAAACAAGCATTGGAGGTATGGCTTTTATGGCGATTTCCGAATAAAAGCGCAGAACTAAATTCTTACAAACAATTGAGCATCGCATTGCAGTCATCATTCCGAAAATATGTAGGCATATACCACTTCGACGGAAATGTCTGTTATCCGTCATTGTTAACAATTCTTCCTAGGTAATGTAGGTAATTCCTAAAACCGCCCAGAAATGTGTGAAACTTAACCAAACCGAACCTCGGGGTGTCCCTGACGTCTACTTTCAAGGGCACTAACAACTCTTGGGCATCCCGAGGTTCGGTTTGGTTCCTTCAAACATTGCACGTGGAAATAGGAGCCCCGCTCAGCGAGGTACCGTCTACCTGAACACCTAAAATATTTTTTATATATTTCCTAAATAGCTTCGGAATTGTGTATTCTTTGGTGTGTATAATATTTTCAAAAAATCCAAACTTAAAATTATGTTCTCTTTAAAGTGATACGAGTATATTATCTTCCAGCAAACCTGTAAAACTGATTTGAGATTTCATTTCATTTCCTTGGAGTTGTATACAATTTCTAGATTATATCATACATTGTCGGCAACATACATAGAAACAGGAGTCCGAAGAGTTCGCCGTACATCGTGTAACTCGGTCGTTAGGGTCGTATTCGAGCGTTTGACAAACAAGGCGAAAATTTACTGACACTTCCGAAACGCGTTGCATCGCACAGAACAGACACTGAAACATGGACTCAAGCGAACTATGTATGGAAGGGTACATAGAGTTGTGTACTCCTGTAGAGCGGGTGTATTAAATGTAAAGCTTTAGGAATTATGAACATGTGTGGCGGGACTACCAACTATCAACCGAGGCACTATTTTATGTAATGCAAAGGACAACCGAAGAAACGGTTTGTTTTTTTGTCAATCAGAGTCTGACAAACTATTTCGCTCTAAAAATAGAAAGAGTGTATCAAAAATATAATATTAAGGTTATAATATATTTCCGATATAGTGGTGACTATCAAAATTAGCAACTTTTTCCATACTGTTTTTTATGAGCGCGCGCTTAGTGCGTGAAATCATGCGCTGTGAGACGCGACCTTTATATGAACTTAATTTCACGACTCAAAATATGCCAGACTTTATTTTTAATCTACATCGCAAAATTTAAATAAATAGACTCTAAAATAAATCTCAGTTAAATATAATCCCGTCACGAACATGTCTAAGACTTTAATTTTAAACGAACTCAACTTTATTATACGACTCGAAAATCTTAAATCACATACTCAATTTCCACGTTCACTTTGTTCTATAGGTACTGTATTATAACTTATAAGTAATAAAGTGGGTAGGTACACTTAATACCGTCGCTTTCAAATGGCGTGCCAAATAAACGCGTACACTTTTCATGGCGCATGCTGTTAAGCCAAGTGTTCTGTGACATGGCCCATTTTTGGTACACTGGGGTGGCGCACCTTTGGTGGTGCAAGTGAAAGGTGTGAGGCGTAATGGATGTGATAATAATTTTAGCGGAAACCGTTTAGCGTAAGCTAATCATCTTAAAATGTTCGAACTGCTTGGAAACAGGCCTCCTCTCTATGTGAGGAAGTTGGCTGTTCCATGTAAATCAGCTATTAGATTTAGATATTTTATATTTGCTTTTGTTTTCCACAGAAAAATGGAAAGAGCTATGCTCGCACAATTTTAGCATAAAAAATAGGAAAAGCATTAGCGAGTCTGATTGGAGTCATGACAATAATTTTTATTTGCAAGTTGAAGTGGCAATATGGGCAGATCACACACACTTGTAAATCTGCCAATTGATGGGGTTCTCGAGTCATCATCATCATCATCAGCCTATAATGTTCCCACTGCTGGGACACAGGCCTCCTCTATTTAAGAGGGAATGGGCCATAATCCACCACGCGTGCCCAGTGCGGGTTGGTAGATGTCACATGTCTTCGAATTTTTGGTTCTAGGACATGCCGGTTTCCTCACGATGTTTTTCTTCACAGTTTTGAGAGCAGTGGTGATGAAATAAATTACACAAAGTAATGCGCCTGGCAGAGTTCGAACCCACGACCTACAACTCGTTAGTCGGGACCTATACCACTAGGCCACCATTGCTCTCGAAGGCTTCTCGAGTGGCGACCACGAACTGGAAGACAGAGCCTCCCTCTAGGTAGACCAACGACATCGTGAGAGATAGATACAGGTGGTATGCCGAGCAGTGAGTTGAAGATAATGATGAAATAGATATTATTATCGTCATGTGAAGTGTCTAGCTTTGCCAGTTGAAAAGAGACGTCTATTTGTTGTTATAATAATAGATTGAAAAATAAAAACATGATATTATGACTCAAAATGTTGCTTCTAGTTAGTACAACGCTAACTCCTATAACTTGAACCACACAACAAACGTCACACGTCCACATAACCGTTCAATTTGGCGTCGTGTACCGCGCCGCGGTTCCAAGACGTGATACACTAACCCTATGACGAATTTAAACAAAAAAACTTCAGCCAACTTGTTACTGAACTAAAACGTGTGCTTTCAACAGACAAGCTTTCACAAACCCAGGCTATAAAAATATCCAGGGGGTGCGAGAATGTTCAGAAGAAAAAAAAACCCGCAATTGAGGGAACAGGGTGAGATTTAGTCAGTACAATACTCCCTTCTACATCCAGTTGGGAGAAGTGAGTATGATTGGATTAGGCGCACAATGTGGCATTGTGCGCCTAATCCAATCATACACACTACTCGCCATAATGAGGTTAAATACGTAATTAAATTAGTTTTATTTTTATTCATAAATCATAGGCTCAGAAGTCACTTAGTGGCTTTAACTTTTAAGAATGTGTCATTTTGAGAAGGTGTCATTTTGAGAAAAGACATTTTGCGAATGTGTCATTTTGCTAATGTGGCATTTTGCTAATGTGGCATATTGAGAAATGACATTTTGCGAATGTGTCATTTTGCGAATGTGGCATTGTGCGCCTAATCCATCTCGATATGGACTACCGTTTATATAAAAAAAATGACTATGTCCCAAGTGACATTTCGATATTCTGATTATTTGACATTGTGCGGAAATGGTATTTTGCGATAAGGCATTTTGCGAATATGACATTTTGCGAAAATGGCATTTTGCTAATGTGACGTTTTGCGATGTGGCGTTTTCGGAATATGTCAATTTGAGAATGTGGCATTTTGCGAAATTTGAAAATGTCGTTTTGCGAATGTGGCATTGTGCGCCTAATCCATCGAGATTTGTTTGATTTTAGATTTTTAGACTTGATTAAGCAAATAATCAATACTGCAAATCAAAAAATAAAGGTCCCAAGTAACACAGTCTGGATGTTTTAAAACCAATCTGTCTATAGACTGTCTATTTTTTTTTTTTTTTTTTTTTTTTAGCGTGGTAAAATCATCAAATGAGTCCTCCAACCCCGGGCAGGGCGGGAGGGACTGTCAGACTTCTACTGACTAAAATCCACGGTGTCCTTCATAGCCTGTTAAGTTCCGGGGTTACGGTAAGGGAATAATCCCGCGACCCCGGCAGGCTTTGGCCCTCTGAGAGGGGGGCCCCGTCATTATGCTGACGCTCTTTGAGGCGCGCGTGGGACACAACGCGCCGTCGACCCGGGCATGGTCCTTGGTCGGGCAGCGAGTTGCCCTTTACTCGCTGCCCGCATGCCCGCGCCTACGGTGGCCGGAGATCATCAAGCGACGTCCGTCGCCGTGGGCGCCTACCACTGCGGCTGGGGCGGAGGGAAGACGCTGTCCTCTCTCGCTCGCGGCCTGCCTCCTCCTTTACGAGCATTACTGCCTCGCAGAAGGAGCTGACCGCTTCCCACTCCGTCTCGCCCCGCAGCATGGCCGCAACCAATGCCGGGCGCGAGAGGTCTCCGCCTATCGCAGCCGTGAGGACACGTCGGTGCCCCGCCCAAGCTGGGCAGTCTTGCACCGTATGCTCCACCGTGTCCTCCGGGCGATCTTCGCAGTGGTGACACCCAGGCGTCTCCTCCTTTCGCATCAGACACAGGTACCTCCCGAAACTTCCGTGTCCGGTGAGGACCTGCGTCAAGCGGTAGGTCAGGACGCCATGACTTCTCTCCAGCCACTCCTCAAAGAGGGGTCTTACCGCCGCAATTGCGGCGTGCCCGGCCGTCGGTCGCGACAGTCGTTCCTTCCATACTGCCCTGAGATCGCGCCGGAGGTCTTCGCGCCGCGCCTCGACTTCGCGAGGCAGCGGGGTCACGCCCCGGCGCTGCGCCTCCACGCGCCACTCATAGACGCGCTGGAGGGCAGTCGCCTCCAGATCCCAAGGCAGCAATCCGGCAAGCAGGTTGGCCGATTCGCCGGCAATCGTGCGGTATCCCCGGATCATTCGGATAGCCATGACCCTCTGGCATGCGACCAGCTTCTGTGGTCGCGTCCGGATGCTCAGGGCCCACACAGGGGCCCCGTAGAGGGCCATGGACCGCACGACACCAGCGTACAGCCTACGGCAGGAAGCGTTTGGCCCGCTGAGATTGGGCAGGAGTCGCCTGAGGGCGGCTGCTGCACAGTTCAGCTTTGGGGCCAAACTCAAGAAATGCTCCTTGAAGTTCCACCGGCTGTCGAGGACGAGTCCCAGGTACTTCATCGTCCTCTTGACGCCGATTGGAACTCCTTCCACCGTAATGCTGTAACTCGACTGTGGCACGTTACGGCTGCCATGAAAACACATGGCCTCCGTCTTGTGCAGCGCCACGTCGAGTCCCAACCGCCGGATCCTCTGAACGACTGTCGCGACCGCTTCCGTCGCCACGTCGGCCGCCGCCTGGTGCGACTCTCCCTGTGCAAGGACGAGCGTGTCGTCAGCGTAACAAATTACGCTGACGCCGTCAGGGAGGTCGCTGCGCAGCACCCAGTCGTATCCGATGTTCCACAAGGGCGGTCCCAGGACCGAACCCTGTGGAACACCGCACGACATCTCTCGCCGGTTCCACTCTCCCCGGTGACCGGGGTAGATGACGGCTCTGTCCGTCAGGTAGTCCTCGACTATTCGGCGGAGGTAGGTCGATACCGGAGTGCCTCCCTGATGCAACTCCAGGGCAGGGTGTTGAAGGCATTGGTGATGTCCAGAGACACCGCCAAGACGACCCTGCCCCGGGCCACTGCATCCCCCGTCGTGAGGGCTCTCACGCGCATGATTGCGTCCACCGTCGAGCGCCCCCTGCGGAAGCCGAACTGGCTCTCCGACAGGTTCGGGCCCACTCGATTCAGGTGCCCGGCGAGGCGGTCTGCAATGACTCTCTCAAAGAGCTTGCCCACCTCGTCGAGCAGCACGATGGGCCGGAATGCGGACGGAGAGTCCGCAGGGCGCCCGGACTTCTGGATCAGGACCAGTTTCCCCGTCTTCCAAGGAAGCGGGAACCGGCCCCTCTCCAGGCACGCGCTTAAGAGCCCCCCTAGTCGAGGCCCGAGAGTCCCGAAGGCCAGGACCCAGGCTTTTCCTGGCAGGCCGTCGGGTCCTGGGGCGGTATTTTTGGCTTTGAGCCGTTGTACCGCCACTCTCAGGTCTACCTCGGTCACCTCTGGAGCGTCGTAGACATCGTCGTCGCTGTGGTCCGCGTTCGCGTCAGCTTCCTCCTCAGATTCCGTCGGAGACGGAGCCATGGGCGGGGGAGCATGGTCCCCTCGCGAAGGGAACAGGGCGCTCACCACGTCCTCCACGAACTGAGGCCGGAGACTCTGCGTCAACGGGGGAGCCCAGGGGCGGAGCTTTTCTCTCACCCACTTGTAGGGGCGGCCCCATGGGTCCCCGTCCAGAGTCCCCAGCATCTCCTCGCGGGCCAATTCCTTGGCCCGCCAGATCGCGTCGCGGAGGGCGGCCTTCGCTGCCCTGTAGCCCTCGTGTAGCTCTGCCTCTACAGTCGCCGCATCCGGAGGTCGGGTGCGGCGCCTGCGGAATCTGGTGTACCGGCGGCGCGCAGCAACGCACGCTTCGCGCAGCGCTGCTAACTCGCTTGACCACC
The DNA here is from genome assembly GCA_954870645.1 of Agrotis clavis. Taxonomy (NCBI): domain Eukaryota; kingdom Metazoa; phylum Arthropoda; class Insecta; order Lepidoptera; family Noctuidae; genus Agrotis; species Agrotis clavis. Next base: position 9,524,411 of record OX940940.1, read on the forward strand.
AGTACAGCTGACGCCGGGCGTGTCCTTGCCGGACCCGGGGCATGGCCACGTCGCAGATCTCCGACATGGCCTCCCGGAACCACTCAGCCTCGTCGTCTATGTTGGCAGGCCTGTCCGGTGGTGACACCCAGGCCTGCACGATCGAGGCTTCCAGGAATAGCTCCCGGTCCAGCTGCTTCAGCGCCCATCGCGGACCACTTAGGTTCCGTCCACTTGAGACCGGCGCGTCTGAGGTCTGGGCGGAGACGTCGAACCGGATATACCGGTGGTCGGAATAGGTCTCCACCTCCTCCACAACGCGCCAGCCAGTGACGCGCGGTGACAGGCTGGGGGTGGCGAACGTAAGGTCCACCACCGACTCGCCCATGTACCGCACGCACGTGGGGACAGAACCCCGGTTCTCAATCACCAGGCCATGCGCACGGGCCCAGCGCTCGAGCTTCCTGCCCCGCGAATAGTCCGTGTTCCGGGAACCCCAAGCCGGACTTTTGGCATTGAAGTCCCCCAGGACGAGCGCGGGGAGGGAACCGAGGGCGACGACGACGTCTCCCAGCTCCTCTAGGGAGTCGTGGAACTCGGCGATAGATCGGCTCGGGGAGAAGTAAACGCCTACCACGGCGATCTCCCCGAACCGGGCTGCGACAATCCCGTGCCCTCTCTCGACACGATCGAGGGGCGGGGTACCGGCGGCGGCCGACGAAATTAGGGTCACCGAGCCGTCCAGGTCCGCAACCCAGTCATTCCTGGGCAGGACAAAATACGGCTCGGAGACCACGGCGACGTTGATCAACCACTGCGCCATGCTCTGGAGCAAGAGATCCTGAGCAGCGGCGCAGTGGTTGATGTTCGCCTGGAGGAAGCGCAATGGAGACATTAATCTGAATCCATTGCGGCCTCCTCCAGGGCCCTCCTCGAGGGCGTGGCCACGGCGGCGGCGGCGGCGGCAGCAGGGGCTGCGGCGGCGGCGGCAGTAGCGGGGACAGCGGTGGCAGAGGGCCTACCTCTGCTCTTGGTCTTGGCGGGCGGGGCGCAGGACTTGCCCCCTGCCCGGTGATCGGCCGGCTTGCCAGCCGCCGCACAAAGGAAGCAGTGCGGCGGGGCGTTGCACGAGCCGGCCTTATGACCGGGCCGACCGCAGCGGAAGCAATCGCCGCTGCGGTCCACCTCCGAGGTGCACTTGCATGCCGTGTGGTTACCCACTTGGCAGCGGAAGCACCTCAGAGGCCTGGGTTCCAGCAGTTTCACCTGCGCGGACACCCAGCCGACCAAGAGCCTTCGGCCCTCCCCAATCTTTTTCGCCGCGGACACGGGGCAGCTCACCGTCACCGACAGCAGCCCCGCGAAGTCCGGGCGAAGGGATAGACTGTCTATTCAGGGTTAATCTTTAGATACGGGCTTTCTGAAGATGGGTTTGATAAAGAACATTTAATCTTATAGAGTTGTTTATCTAAAGCTTTATTATTTTAAGAGCATTTGTTCTATAGAACACTTATTTTAAGTACGTTTATAGTTATAACGAATGTTTCTAGATAAAATACTCTACAAATAGTTAAAAAAGCCTAAAGGTACCTATTTTGAAGTAGTTTTATAGATAAAACGATATATTTGAAGACAAAACTTTCTACAGATATTCCATGTTAGCTAATGGTACCTACTCTTATCTTTTTTTTCTATAGATACTTCAGTCTAGATAAAATACTTTACTAGATATTTTTAAGTTTGTCTAGAAAACTGATAGAGAAGTCGTGTTTTTAGAGTTTTTATCCTTAAAAGTGGCTTAGTTAAGTGCATTTGCACTAGAAATTTAAATTGGATGAGTTTATGCAATGGAGAAGATGAAACAAATTAAAAGATCTGGTGGTTTTCGTCGAAAAATCCGCAAGTATTTAAAAAGTAAGAAAAATGAAGAAGAGACGACCGAAAAAGAATCGAAACTTCCTAGTAACTTCCTCCAAAACGTAGAAAATTGTTGATGTTATATGGGTATCAAATGAAAGGGTTTGCTGTCAGGGATACGAAAAAAATGGTGACGTGACTTAAATCCAAGATGGCGGACAGGCTGTTTGAAATTCACCCCTATGATATGGGTATGGGTATCAAATAAAAAGGTTTGCTGTCAGGAATACGAAAAAAATAGTCACGTGTCTTAAATCCAATATGGCGGACGTCCAAGATGGCGGACAGGCTATTTGGAATGCACCCCCATGATATGGGTATCAAATGAAAAGGTTTGTTGTCAGGAATACGAAAAAAATTGTCACGTGACTTAAATCCAAGATGGCAGACGTCCAAGATGGCGGACAGGCTATTTGAAATGCACCCAAATGATATGGGTATCAAATGAAAGGGTTTGCTGTCAGAAATAGAAAAAATAGTCACGTGACTTAAATTCAAGATGGCAGACTGGCTGTTTGAAATCCACCCCAATGTTGTGGGTATCAAATGAAAGGGTTTGCTGTCAAGAATACGAAAAAAATTGTCACGTGACTTAAATCCAATATGGCGCACAGGCTATTTAAAATCCACCCCCATGATATGCGTATCAAATGAAAAGGTTTGCTGTCAGGAATACGAAAAAAATAGTCAGGTGACTTAAATTCAAGATGGCGGACTGGCTGTTTGAAATCCACCCCAATGATGTGGGTATCAAATGAAAGGGTATTAATGTAATTACAATTATAATTATTATTTCTCACATTGTTTATACTTAAATAAATCAGAAATACTTTTTACTCGGGTACGCTCTTGTATTGATTAATTATATTGGTTTGTTACTGCATAAAATGGTCTTACGTTCACAACACATGAAATTACCTATTCACTGAAGAGCGTCTAGAAATACTGTGACAAGATAAAAAGGAATACAGAGTGACAGTTACTAGATAATTTTAAACCACTCTTAAATCTGTTTATTCTCTCACTAGATAGTTTAGTATGTAGTAAGTAAAATTGTTCTAGAGCCACACTACAAAAAAAATCTCTAGACTGTTTGTTCTATAGAATTCGGTTTTCTAGTAAATTTTATCTGGACGCCATTTTTATTGCCTAGTTTTTGCTTCAAATAATTTTTGTTACGTATTTTAATGTTTTTATCATTAAATCATGTCTAATTAGACATTTGATATGTTTTAAATTACTATATTTTAAATAAAATGAGTATTTTAAGCATTAAACTGTAAATTCGAAAATTTGCTTATACCAGATAATATTCATATTTTGAAAAAATAATGTTAAATCTTACATTTACAGCGGGCGCTCTTATTTTACAAGAGTTTTACATAATATTCAACGATAGAATTTCAATCGCATATTGATTTGCCTATTTACCCATTATTAAAACACAAATTAATAAAAAGTAATAAATTTGTTACGCCATGATGCAAATATTATTAAGTAAAATAACTCTTGTAAGTTCCACGCCATTATGCGTCACTAGTAAAATGTTACTTAAAGTTGTTAGTCTTAAGATCATTTGGTTTTAAAACTTGACGAGCAATGATTCCTTTAAAGGTCTTAACTCTATCTATAAACTATCTACTAGTACGCTACTAGATAAACGTGCGGTCTATAAACGGTTTAGAGAGACACTAGAAACATATCTTAAGTCAATTTGATCTGAACTCTATCTAGTCATGTTTTCTTAACTCATTCTTAAGAGAGGGTACAAGAATGTGCCCACTTTTACTAAACTCTGTCTATAAGCGTTCTAGAAGATTGCTTATAGATATTTTATTCTTATGGTAGACAATTCAATTTAATTCTATAAGCTATCTAGTAGTACGTTTCTAGACACGTTTGTGTTACTTGGGGTACCATGGCGCATGCAGAAAAATACTTTGATTGAGTCATAATTATTCTAATTATTCTTCTGACATTTATAATTATACAGGGTGGTCCAGGCCAGATGGATATAATTTTTTTTTAGATAGTCGGCTTAGGGACCTATTTGTCCCGCCAGGGAAAAAATCGCTTGTCACCCGCTTACAAGATATGATTTTTTTGTATTAGAAATATCACCAATTTTAATGTATTCGTGATTTTTATTTACTTTTTAAATGAAAAATTATATTATAGATATTTTTATATTTTTAGGTGCTTACTTAGACATTGTACTCTCTCAGAAAGGAAAAAAATCATACTGATCTGCAAATTTGAAGTGCATTTAATTTCATATCAATGCAAGACTAATTACTTTTCTTGAAATCAACAGATTTTTCTTAAACTCCAAAAAAAAAATATTTTTTTTTTAAATCCTGGCGGGTAAATAGGTCCCTAACAGACTACCTAAAGAAAAAATATATACATTTACACTGTATGTATGATATATCATTGTATTAGAGTTGCATCTAATCATTATTAATGTTTAAATTGTTAAAAAAAAATTAAGAATGAGCGAGGGTTCCCTTCGCTTACCACGTGGAAAATAAAATTAGTGTAATGACAATTAGACTATTTGTTATCCTATTATCGACATATTATAGTACCTATTTCAGTTTACATTTTTAATTTATGTTAAAATAAATGAAAACGAATAAATAATGAGGTTAAATACGTAATTAAATTAGTTTTATTTTTATTCATAAATCATAGGCTCAAAAGTCACTTAGTGGCTTTAACTTTTAAGAATGTGTCATTTTGAGAATGTGTCATTTTGAGAAATGACATTTTGCGAATGTGTCATTTTGCTAATGTGGCATTTTGCTAATGTGGCATATTGAGAAATGACATTTTGCGAATGTGTCATTTTGCGTCAATATGTCATTTTGCGAATGTGGCATTGTGCGCCTAATCCGTATGATTTAACCTTCAAAAGGCTATCATATGAAATCATACACACAAGGCACAATTTAATTGATTGCTTATTTTTATTATATTTTGAAAATATTATATTTTATAGAGATAATTATTTAATTATCTGTTAACTTACTATAAGTATAACACGATAGCTTAACTCAGTTTGTGCTTTGAATACAATTTAATACTCCCATGACTACTTTTAGTTTTGCTCTATTAAAATTTTTCTCAGACATTTCACGCAATGATTATGTTGGTAGAATCTACCAAGTACATAAAACTTAATACAGTCCAAGAAGAAATCTGCAAGCCTTTGACAACATATTCAATATAAGTTATAAACCTATTTCCGTGACCTCCTGCTGCGTCTCAATTTATTTCCCATTGAGAGTAAAACCTTTGATTTCTCTCTCTTTTTCTCACAATATTCTTTGAGTTGTTTGTCGAAAGATATCAATTTTTATTCCCAACACGATTCTTTTTCTCCTGAATCGATTAAAGAAAATTGCGAAACAATTTTCGCTTTGATTTCAAAACAAATGAAATATTGATGCGATTATTAAAGTCATTATTTTTCTTTGTGAAAATATTGATTACGGCTTAAAATTGAATTGACGTTTACGACAAAATATGAGAGTTTAATAATTATTTGTTTGCGCTTGCAACAGATGTTTGTAATTAATTATTTGATTGTTACTTCCAATGGAGACATACAAGTAATTGATTAAAATCAAAATCACATTTGAATAAGAATTTTGTTCTTTGACATTTGCTGAAAAGACTTTTACCATGAATCAGATAACATATTATCAGTATTTTCTTTTGCGTTTTGTCTATACAAAAATAAAGCAATATAATTATTAACTGTAGCTTGATGAGCTAATTTGTGTTATCTTTCAGGTTATTCAAAATTTTCGCAAATGTTTTGAGATTTCAGAATGTCAGTTTAAAAGCTTATGCTAGTAATGTTTCGTAGAGTATGAGACAAAATTATTTTCGACTTTAGATAAATCACGAAAATTGTTATATTATTCTTGTGTAAGCCCTTGTTTTATCTACTTCGATTAGATATGATCCCACGAGAATATAGTATAATCAATGTTAGAAATATAACACAAAAAAAAACTCAGTTCATAACTTCGTATGCCTTTACATCTTAGAACTAAGTTTATACTTTAATCTTAAACTTTAAATTATGATGAACGAAATGACATAATTTTTTTTTTTTTGGAGACCTTCTGCGTTGAATTTTAAGACTTAATTAAATAGGTGCGAAGACGAATAAAGGTCGTTTACATTAATATGGACATGCCTTTGTGATTCCGGGATTTCAAAGAGATTTTTTCGGAATTTCAAAATCGCTAGGAACATGTAGGATGAAGACATAGGGTATATGCCATCTTTAATTCAAATTTCAGCCAAATCAGTTAAAAATCCCGCAAGTAATGAAATGAATTCACGGGAAAAGGCTTATCCATGTTATGATTTCTATGAAAGTTTGTAATACAAGTACATAGAATCAATTTACTCCGGGCGACCTGCACTCCCGCCCCTCGTACAGTTATTTTTTTAAGACATAATAATTATAGAGGCGCCAGCAAGTTTCCCTTAGGTGGTTGGACCACTCGGTGACTACTCAGTGAATCAATCGTCAACGTGTAGCTCGTAGTCACGCCGGGTAGCTCTAATGAACTATGACCTATATAATAAATAGTTGTTATTTAGTTACAAATTTTGCCCGTTATTCATGAATAAATTAAGTGCTTATCCCAATCTACTTATAACACAAACCCCAGTTCTAGTTTTCAACTAAATAATTTGCCAACTAACACCGCTGTAACTTCTGAAATATAATTCGTTGGATCTAGGAGCTGTTTGCGACTAATTTGCATCGATAGCGAAGGCTGTGACAAAGGTAGTTCCGTTCTGTAGCAGTTTGTAGTTCGGTCCTTTGAGCTAGCTTTTTGATGACTTGATGTATTTTATAATTTATGTATAGTTAGTGAGCTCATGAATCAAACTCATAACAGAACATTTTGCTTCACTCATCACAATAAGCATGACCTTTTCTGAGTTATAAACAACTGAATATCGTTTGTTAGCGCTATACTAACTAGTTAAATTGTTTTTTATCGATGCTATTTTTATTATTTAACAACTTCATGTTCGTATAATTTATAATTTTAGAAGATATTTCAATAACAGAGGAGATTGGAATAAGAAAATAAATAAATAAATAAAAATATTGATTAAGATAAAATATTATTAAATAAGAAAAAATATTATTAATGATAAGATAAAATATTATTAAAATATTATAATAATACAAAATATTCAATAAACCATAACACTAGATTTGTTAAAAAAATTCAAGTTTCATTGTGCTTTTTAATTTAAAAACTAAAATTTTATTAATGTCCACGTCTGTTGAACAATTGTCTAAAGTACATATAACTGCAAAACGACCCTTATTATAAACATCAAATGCCGTTCTGAAGTTAATAGATTTCAGAAAAGTGTTTAGCTGATGTTTATTTTTTTTGTGGTAAGACGGTAGTGTTTGTGTTAAAAAAGTGTGAATTGAAGTAAAAATTCATTTCGTTTTCCAAATTCGGAAACTAAAATGCAAACAATTGAAAGATTCAATTACGAACTTTCCATATTCTTTACACGCCAAAAATAAGGATTCGCAAATTTTTTTCATGCCTGAGATTCCACTCGAACACTTGTAGACCTCGAAAATTCCCACCTACCCCAAACGTGGGTAGAATACATGAGTGAACAATTTGCACACACCCCAAAACTCTCACGTCCCAACCCTTTGGTAGTTGTTAACTTCCTGGCGCACCTGGGTATTGAAACTAGGGGTACTAAACGGGTAATATGTGGGTACTACAATTGTGGCCCGGTAATACAACCAGTATTATGGAGCCATTACTATATGGGTGGATAAATAGGTCTAAACTAGAGGAAAGACGCACAGGACAGAAGGGCAATCGAAGACTTTAGAGGCCTCTAATAAGAGGCTCGCTCATTTTTCATTTAGGTCATTGCAACTTTTGAATCGTTTTAGATGGTGAAAGTAGTAATTCTTCAAAAATAGTAGACATTTTTGTAGAAAATTATGTATGCTTCATTATTTTCGATGTATTAATATTAAAAGAGGTGGTAAAGCTTACAGTTTGGATGAATGACGCGAAAAACTTTTTTTTATACCCTACAAAATGTGACCACCGATGTAATTTTTTTTGGCCATGGTTCGCAAAGGGCAATTGAAGGAAAATCGAGATTTTTTATTTAATCAGTTCGAGTCTGACAGTCCCTTTCGCAGTAGCTTCTGTTCCATGCAAAGCAGAGGAGTCATTGATGATTACCCAACTCGAGAAAATATTGTTGGTGATGAAAAATAAACTATACATTATAAAGAGCCTCTTTGTATTATAAAATAACTATTATTTGTTACATTTTTAAATAAAAGAGAATTGAAAAATATTTAAATAACTATTATTACTCGTTTATTAGTTTGGCCTTTAGTCTAAAATAAATATAAATGAATAATCCAACAACAAAACGGTAGACAATATTTGCGATTGCGAATGAGCAGAATTGATTAGCCAAATAGTTTATTGCCTCGTATTCAAGCAATGTTTGAATTACGAACAATATTTGCTGGCTATTCATAGGTTTCTATTCTATTATTTGAACATTTACCATGTTTATTATTATTTGTTTTGATAACCGATATTTTGGTGATGCAAATGCAAGAATATTCCATTTTTAGTTGAATTGCTGTTATTAAAAAAAAAAGGAAAATTGCGTTTAGTGCTATTAAAAATTCTTAATCAAATATAATACAAAACGGCCTTTTTTTTTGGGATAATAAAATCATCAAATGGGTCGGAATCCAACCAAGTGGAGTAGAACAGACTGTCAGACTCTTACTGACCTAAAATTCGCCCTCTTTTTCAACTGCCCTTTTCGTGTCAGGACCGCTGTATTCTGTTAAGCCGGTTTACACAGTCCAGCGACATAAACACTAGCTGTGCCCGCAACTTCGTTCGCGTGCATGTCAGAACTCAACAATGTATTTATTTAAAACAAAGGATTGTCATAAAATAAAAGTAGCCTGCGTTACTCCTTATTACATCAGCTACCTGCCAATAGAAGTCCCGTAAAAATTGGCCCAGCCATTTCAGAGATTAGCCATTATAAACAGACAGACAGACAAAAATTGTAAAAAAATGTTATTTTGATGTATGTACCGTATGTATATTCGTATGCATGTAGTAAAAAACGGTTATTTCAATATTACAAACAGATACTCCAATTTTATTTATATGTATGTATAGATTAGCATTTTCTTAGCTTGTTGTCCCAAATACGACTTTTAAATGTGATTCAGGTTTGATTCACAGGTTGGGTTATGGCGCGACGTGATTGCAATTCGACCGATTCCAACTCAAACTGAAAATGAACCTTGCTACTAAGAAATAATGATGAAATTCGATTGACTTGACGTCGTCGTGGCGATCGTGTTTTGTTTTTCATCTACCCGTAGATAGCAACGTGTTTTATGTCATATGTCGTAGTGGTAAGGTTGATTTTCACTTAGTTGAAATCGGTCGAATTGTCAAGCTCCCTAAGCCTCGCTAGCTCGGCAAGGTCTAATTTTTCATTCCAATTTTAAACGTCTTACGGTGACATTATTTCTGGAACATTATCCTGTTACAGTTGCAAAACTTTCAAATCACAAGACCGAAAAAGAAACGACGACGCCTCATTTAGAACACGAGTTTATAAAGTTTTTTTCGCAGCGTAAAAAAATAAACTTTCCAACATTATGTCAGCTATTGAGTTCGATAGAGATGCCAACATAAAAAGAATAGATAATCGAAATAGACCTCTACAAAATTCAATGAAACTGGCAACCCTTAGCAACGATGAACTCATAAGGGTGGATCTCCAAAACGGGCGTATTCGTGTGATCGCTCTGGTGCTTTTCAGATATTGATATTTAAGGGTAATTATGTATCTCATTAAAAAGTATGATATTCAAATAGTATATTTTTACTTTTGGCCTTCAATTTACACTAACAGTTATGGAAATATTTAAGTTCAAAAAATTTCGCGACCAGAGCAATCATAATTGGTGCCAGAGCGATCATAAATGGTCAAACCAATTAAAAAAAAAGAATATTGATAAAAAATTATTAGTTTTGGCGTTTTTAGTCATATTCAGTTGGTATACGTGTAACAAATAACATGTAAGTGATACCTTTTCTACCGGAAGTCGGTGGCTTTATTTCACTGACTATGGCCATCCGACTTCCGAAAGAAAAGTTATTTTATACTTTTTTGTGTTTGGTTTTCAAGTCGGTTCCTTTTTTTTCAAAAAGCTTTTTTTTTAATTTTTCCCTTTTAGTTTAGATATTCAATTAAATCGGTGTCTTTGAAAATCTACAATACAATACAGCAAAAAATGGATGTATGTGGGTAATGTCACAAGATATCCATTAGTTTTATATATTAAAACCGTTCATCATCATCATCTCAGCCATAGGACGTCCACTGCTGAACATAGGCCTACCCTTTTGATCTCCACATATACCGGTTGGAAGCGACCTGCATCCAGCGTCTTCCGGCGACCTTTATAAGGTCGTCTGTCCACCTTGCTGGTGGACGTCCTACGCTGCGCTTGCTAGTCCGTAGTCTCCACTCTAATACTTTTCGACCCCATCGGCCATCTGCTCTGCGAGCAATATGGCCTGCCCATTCCCACTTCAGCTTGCTAATCCGGTGGGCTATATCGGTGACTTTAGTTCGTCTACGGATCACCTCATATCGGATTCGATCACGTAGAGAAACACCTAGCATAGCCCTCTCCATAGCTCGTTAAGCGACTTTGAGCTTTGAGATGAGGCCGATAGTGAAAGACCACGTTTCGGTGCCGTAACTCATCACTGGTAACACACATTGGTTGAAGACTTTCGTCTTGAGGCACTGAGGTATGTCGGACGAAAAGACATTGCGTAGTTTCCCGAACGCTGCCCAATCGAGTTGGATTCGGAGGGTTGACCTCTTTCTCGAAGTTGGACCTACCTAACTGGACCTACCTAACTGCTTGTCCTAAGTAGATATATGAGTCATCAACTTCGAGTACCTAGTTTCCAACAGAGACTGGGGTGGGCACAACATTGGCATTTGACATAATTTTCGTCTTGTCCATGTTCATTTTCAAGCCCACCCGTTGTGAAACTCGGTCGAGGCTATCGAGCATCATGCTGAGTTCCTCCATCGACTTTGCCATGACTACGATGTCGTCGGCAAACCGAAGGTAAGTGATGTATTCGCTGTTGATGTTGATGCCAAGTCCTTGCCATTCCAGGAGCTTGAAGGCGTCTTCCATTGCGGCAGTAAACAGTTTCGGGGAGATAACGTCCCCCTGTCTTACGCCTCTTCTCAATGGAATCGCCTTCGTGCTCTGCTCCTGTACTCGGACCGACATGGTGGCGTTATTATACAAGCACTTCAACACCTCGATGTACCGATAGTCAATACGGCATCGCTGGAGTGACTCAAGTACCGCCCATGTTTCCACCGAATCGAAGGCTTTCTCATAGTCCACAAACGCTAAGCATAATGACAAGTTATACTCTTCGGTCTTCTGTATAACTTGCCGCAGCGTATGGATGCGGTCTATGGTACTATAGCCTCTTCGGAAACCGGCTTGTTCGGGAGGCTGGAAGTCATCAAGTCTGTGTTCGAGACGGTTCGTGTAATTATAATTATATTAAAACCGTTCCCAGAATAAAACTAACACTTTTCTGAAAACCACATCAAAATCGGTTCAGACAAACGCGAGATAATCGCGGACAAACATTCATACACACATACAGGCCGAACTGCGAATCTACTTTTTTTTAAGATGGTTAAATAGTTTTATAACGTACAATTAATGCAAAATATCATTGCTCTGGTCTTTTTGGACAGAGCAATCACAGTCATAGCGATCAGAAAAAGTCACAAAATCATGAATATAGCCGAATTTAAAAGCAGTAGAAATTTATAATTACGTGTCATAAAAACCATCATAAAGATCACCCAATTCACATAAAAAACAAATTTACAAGCTTAATATTTAATTTGAATAACGTGCCATATCAATCATAAAATTCGAGAACCAAATCCAGAGTAATCATAAACTTGCCTTCGTGAACTTACCTTCGCGGATACGTGGCACGAAGGTATCTTCCTCAACGGTTAGACCACTGCTGGTGCTACCCAGCGAGAGTGGAATAGAGTGTCTATAACGCGTAACTAGGCATGAGCGCGATGTTTTACCTCAGCGCAGAGCGATGAGATAAAATGCCCGGACACGAATTTAAATTCAAATTGTGGCAAAAGTATTCATAATAAAACTACAAGTATTTTATAACAATGAAGATTAACTATTTCTTATGTAATCTAAATAAGTTGTTTCATATGTAGCTTCTCATTAAAAAAATAAAGAATATTTTTTTCATTCAATCTGGAGTGAGGACAACCCAGAGCGATCAGGATTTTAAGGTTTAAGATTTTTTTTTTAATATTTTAAATTAACTTATTCATAATATTAGCCTTGTACCAGGTAGATTAGAAACTGAACTGCATATAAAAAAATATTGGGAAAACGTTTTTCAATTTTAAAATGGGTTTATTCAGCCCGACACGAAAAAAAATGCCTCTGGAGATCGACCCATAAAAAGGTAGGTGAGGTTCACCCCTATAAATTGTGACGTCATCAAGATTTCAACACTATCCAATTTAGTCGGAACAAGCCAGGGTTTACGTCCAGCAGTTTATGTTGAATGGATTTTAGAACAACGTACGCTTGAGTGGCAACTTGTGTATTCAATGAAATTTTAATGGGTATGGGCGAAAATATACAAGTCGTGACATAGAAGTCAGTTTCATACATTTGGCGTAGATAGATCATTAAAATCTAGCATTGGTTAAAGTGGCATAATAACATGTTTAGCATTGATTTAAAGGGAATTAAAGTGTGGGGTTATTAATGATGACTTGTTTTGGAGGCAACCTGGGGTTACCTTACCTTTTTTTTAGGTTGGTAAAAACATCAAGTGAGTCCTGGGAACCCAGGGGAGGGACTGTCAGAATTGTACTGACTAAAATCCACAGTTTCCTTCAATAACCCTTTACGTTCCGGGGTCTCGGTAGCTCGTAAGTCTCGCAACCCCGGCAGGCTTTGGCCCTATAAAGGGGGCCCCGCCATTGTGCTGACACTCTTTGAGGCGCGCATGGAACACAACGCGCCGTCGACCCGGGCGTGATCCATGATCACACAGTCGCCCATTACTCGCCGCCCGCATGCCCAGGGGTTACCTTACCTAGGGGTACCTTATTCGAAGATGAACCAATTTCAGCAAAGGATACGATTTGATGAGTGTTTTGAATCGTTGTCCCTGGTGTTTGAGTCTTGAAATAAGTAATACGTGGTAGGATCATAAATGAGTCCTCCCACCCAGGGCAGGGCGCGAGGGACTGTCAGACTTGTACTGACTAAAATCCACGGTGTCCTTCAATAGCCCTTTATGTACCGGAGTCGTGGTATACGAAGTAATACTGTTAGGCTTTGCCTTAAAACATTTCGATTAAAAAACTGATTAATTCCTAAATGCACCAATTTGTCTATTTTGACGTCAATCATTAATCTTGTTAACGCAAACACAAAAAGTTAATAGGAACGTTAATTTTGAAAGACAAGATAAACTGTAATTAATGATCAAATTCCATGTATTGCTGTCATATATTTCACTTTGTTTTGTTTTTGTTTTACTCATAATTTACTTTTGAAGGAAAGAATGACAGGTAAATTATTTTGAAGTCATTTTATGGTGGTAATTATTAATGAAACTGTACTGCCTAAAACCCACTCTTTTCTTCAATAGCTCTTCAAGATCCAGAGCCGCGAGAACAATACTGCAAAGGTTTTCAGTAGGTGACTAGTACGCGTAGTTTTGAATTAAACATTCATATAATTCTCTAGTAGATCTTTTATATTTTTGTATACATATTGAAAAAGTGAAGTCCGTCTATTTGCGAAATTCAACCAATACTCATCCTCAAATGTCTTTTGTTAGGTTGATTAATATCTAGTAGAACTTTATATGTAAATCGTATCGTACCTACCTAACTGGCGTTTGGATCGACGACGGCGCATTATGTTCCACGCGCGCCTCAAAGAGAGTCAGCACAATTGCGGGGCTCCCTAGAGGACCTATGCCTGCCGGGGTCGCGAGACTAACGAGCTACCGTGTCTCCGGAACGTAAAGGGCTATTGAAGGACACCGTGGATTTTAGTCAGTACAAGTCTGACAGTCCCTCCCGCCCTGCCCTGGGGGGAGGACTCATTTGATGATTTTGCCGTTTAATTTGGCATTATTTGTGTACACGAACTTATTTTTTTTTTGCATACATCCATAATACAGTAAAATGCATTATGTTCTAATATCTGACTGCAAAGAGAAGCACATGCCAGCGGTCACGAGTTCACTACATTTATAATGATGGCTTCCCTTCGCTAGCTGTGCCTTTGTTATCGCGACCTGTCTTTTGAATCTTATACCGCAATCCGTATCACAGACGACCGCCACATAAATCTAGCACAAAATCTAGGATAGCCTAGTTTTTGAAATATCTAGATCATTTGTTTTTGTTGTAAGTTATATGTTCTTTATCCTGCTGTTACAGATTTACGGCGGCAACATAAAAACAATTCCTATTTTATATTGCACACTAAAAATGTCTCCTGGGTTGTGGGCCTATTTACAAACATTTAAACACACAGAAACACCTTAACACAGAACAACTACTTGTATTTCATACAAATATTTGTTCCGTGCGGGAATATAAAACTGCGACACGCTACGCCGTAGTCGACCACTCAGCCACTACGCCAACCGTGTTGTCATACTTACTTTGGGGCCCTATTAAAGAAAATTTTACAGTTAGTAAGAAGGTACACAAGGCGATACAAGTCTCCCAAACCTTACGGTTTTAGTAGCGACTATCGCAATACAAATTCATAGAGGTTCGTAGTCACGAGTCAATGGATAGCAAAGTCTTAAGCTATTGTCAAACAGACAGGCGTGGCGAATGCGAAGCGAGACGTTATTGTTTGTATTGTATGCAATTGTTTGAAGCCCGTCACATAGACTATCGGATCGCTTTCGCTTTTCTATGTGACTGGATTCAAACAATTCCATACATTACAAATAAAAACGATTCGGATCGCATTCGCTTCGCCTGTCTGTTTGACAGTAGCTTTAAGGTATCGGAAACTTGCGTCGCCTTGTTTTCGAAGGGGCTTATGCGACAAAGTACTCTGCTGCATCCCTGTCATCCGGGAACGTGCACAGGATACTGACGTTGAATGCTAATTCATTGGCCAAAGAAAGAACCAGCCCTCTAGTGACACAAAGTGACGACCAGACGGTGAGAGATTTCCATAACAATGAAACTTACTCTCGGACCCTATGACTTAAGCGTTTCGACCCCAAACAGCTCTAGAAGAAAATTAAATTACACAAAACTAGAAAAGCGGCACTTTAATTTCAGTTACCAAATCCGTATTTATTCGAAACATTAAATCGATACGCGTCAAAGATTAAATGTCAAGGGGCTTGAGGAACTCAGAAGCGAGCAAAGTCTGAATCGAGAACTCGAACCGAGAACACTTGAGCGATTCGGAGCGACAATCTAATACCAACAGTCGTCGCTGACTTGGGTCTATTCAAATAGTTTTGATACTTCACGTCAGAGGCAGGAGCTGTGATTTAAACAAGGTTCATAGTTAGTTTGATTAGTTTGAATGTGGGAGAATTTCGGCCTTATTTGCTGTTGGGTAGTTGGTTTTATTTTTAGAATGTGTGAATGTTTTTACTTGTAAATCTCTTCTCTGGGAGTGATTTTGTTAATTTTGGGAGTGATTGAGAGCTCGTGGCTACATAATAACAGCCGCACAGGTCGATCTTTCAGGTTTAGCGCTTGCTGAGGTTGGTCTGTGGATCGGTGACCAACTCTGTCATGACGAGTTTCCTCCATGTCTCTGAAAGCACGTAAATTCGTTGATTCAGGCTGACATCTGTAGAGGTTTGACAGTCGTTATTGTTGATCAGAAGCTCTAAAGTCGGGCAACTAGTCTTACCTTACCAGGGGGTATCGAATAACCCAGTTACTGGGTTGTGAAGATCCGATAGGCAGTCGCTCCATGTAAAATGCTGATATTCAGCTGCATCTGTTTCGGCTGAAAGCCAACCCCCATAGAGTTGGAAAAAGACATGTCAGATGATGATTTGAGTGACTTCATTAAGTCAAAATCAGTCCAAGTCGAAATCAAAATTGTGTTACTCCCAGTGTTGTGAATTATCGTTGAACTTCGACTAGCGGGCAAACTCTAGTCACATCTAATAGCCATTATGCGTGTTCCTAGTGATATAATCCTGATAGTAGCCATAAACCATCCTGCCTATCGACGATCGATTTGATGCTTGTTTTGTTGTATTTGATGGCATGACATGCCAATTTGATAGGTCATCAAATCGATTTGACACAACGTCAAATCGGTAGTATATACGATAGGCAGTATGGTGTATGGTGTATATGGAAGAACTGCCAATTTGAAACAATTGCAAGCGTCATACGATAGGCAGGATGGTGTATGGCTACCATAACGTGCTTAAAATGATGACTATTTTATATTACCACAAGGATCTTCTTGCTCAAAGGATGAGTAATGATATCCAAGTCATGTGTGTTAAAGCCTTATGTAATTGAAAAAAAGATAATTAATCTCACGGGGTTAGGTTGGATTATTCGAATATGATTTGTGAATTATTTGCACCTAAAACTAATAAAGTAGAAGTTGACTGCACGATCAAATTGCGATGTTCTTTAATTAGGAAAAATCAGGAATCAACATTTATTTGACCACCATTCCATGCTTTTATTACAAGGTCAAAATCAAAGACAAAAAATAAATT
This sequence comes from Agrotis clavis, assembly GCA_954870645.1. Taxonomy (NCBI): domain Eukaryota; kingdom Metazoa; phylum Arthropoda; class Insecta; order Lepidoptera; family Noctuidae; genus Agrotis; species Agrotis clavis. Next base: position 9,541,246 of record OX940940.1, read on the forward strand.
AAGTCTAACGTAATGAAACAAATGTATCATTATTTTGTTCTTAATAGAATCTTTTCAATCAATCATTCCTTTGAAATGTTTAATTTAAATTAAAAATTATCAATTTCACAGGCACATACAATATCCATTATATTTTCAGCCCGACCCGTCAAAACCTTCTGAAAGTAATAATAGTAGGCAAATTAAATTCTGCGGCGAGGCAAGCAGACAATGGTACTGAAATTGAATGAAACCACAACCCAGGTATCTCTATAATTTGACTAGATACTAAAAATTACTTTGAACTATTGTTACATAGATATCCAAACTTCAAATTCAATTATCATTGCAAACAATTTCGTTAGATCTTTCAAACTGCCTAAATCAATCAGTTTTCAGTTTTCAGATGAGAGAGGAAAATAACAGAAAAAAGGAAGGGTAAAAATCTTTAGGGAAATCAAGTACCTACAGCAAAGTAAATAATAGGCTTGATTGAAAAGTTTTCAGTGAAAAGTACTGCTTTACAACTTTTGAAACTGTTTCTAGCTACCGTGTTTTTAAGTATGGAAAATGTTTTGTTAAAATAATAGACATTATCTTTTCTGGTATTAATAGAGTAGAATCTTTTAATTCGTCAAAGGATTTGGATGAAATAACAGGACAGCTAGTCGCCCATTCCGCTAGTCGTCCCCGTGCCTACGGTGGCCGGAAATCGCCACGCGATGTCCGTTGCCGTGGGCGTCTCCCTAGGTGGCTGGATCGTGAGGTCGAAGCTGTCCTCTCCCTCACGCGTGCCCACCTCCTCCTTCGCTAGCATGACCGCTTCGCAGAAGGAGGCGACCGCTTTCCATTCCGTCAGGCCCTGCAGCATGGCCTCGACCAATGCAGGGCGCAAGAGATCGCCGCCTATCATATCCGTGAGGACCTGTGCTCGTGCTCTGCCCAAGCGGTGCAGACCTGCACCGTATGCTCCACCATATCCTCCGGGCGATACTAGCGACTCACCCAGGCGTTTCTTCTTTCCCCAGTCTGATAATTTTAGGTCCGAGTCGCCGGTGCGATGCCATGTGTTCCACGCATACTTCATGATGCTGTCAGCATGACAGATGGTGTCCGATAAGGCCAAATGTCTGCTAGTATTGGGAATATGTCTTAATACGTTTATGCGGCCCTGGAATTAAAAAAGACAATTGAAAGAACACCCTGTTAAATGGACAAAATGTTTAAAATAATTATGCCTTAACAAGTTCTTCTAGAACAAAAATTGAACGGACAAATGGGTTTTAGTCTGTACGAGTCTAACAGTCCCTTCCTGTCCATCCTGAATGGGAGGACTTTTATAATTTACCACCCGAAAAATGGTTACTGAACTCTATGAAGGCGAAGCCAACGGTTATGTAAATGTTATCTACATCATAACACGTGAAGTAAAAACTTTATACCTTTATGGGAATAGGAAGAAAGCAGAAAGTTCTAATGACAACGTAGGTAAGCTTCTTTACATAGCTTATGAAATCTATAAATGAGAAATATTTAACATTTCATTTGATGTGCCTGGAAAAACATAACATTGCGAAAACCAGAACCGAGTTCTTGGAAATATTTCGTCTTCATTATTTTATTTAAATTTACATTTTTAAATTTATTACTTCGTTATTTGTTTAATTAAATAATATACTTTTTCACAATTGCTATATCAAAGCTTTTCCTCTTGTCCTAGCAGCCTCTCTTATTGTTGAGGTTCCAAATAAAATTTTCATGAAACGTCTATTACTTTTGCGACTCTGTCTGGGTTTATCACATCGAGTAATATTACTTTAAAATGTTTTTTAGTGTAGTTTATGAGTTTGTTTGTTCATTTCTTTACTCTCTGTCTTATAAATATTTTCATATAATTTATTATTTTCTGAAAATGGTGGTGTTGTTTTAATTTTCTAACAATAACAAACATTTGAATCATTCATAAATTCTTGCGAAACTTGTATCAACTCTAAGCTTACCGCATACTAAAGTTACGTTTTAAGACAGACTATAGTCTACTAAACAAATTTTCTCTAAAACTAAAAGGAAACGGTTGTATACCATACCGCACACAACAAGGAAAATGAAACTGTTATGTCTATGATGCACCTTTGTCTGCGTTTCTGAACTTCACCATGGCGGGGATACGTCGCTAGACATTACAGACAAAACTTTTCTCGTTGGTGTGGGCACTTGCATACATTTAAAAGGAAAGCCAACGGTCACAATTTAATGGTCAGCCTGCAGTTTTAGTAGGCATTAGAAAACTTTATCTATGAGACGTTTCGTTTGCAGTGTGCATGTCTTCATGATTTTAGTAAATAAACTAGCTGCTGCCCGCGACGCCACGTCGTCTGCGTGAATGCTTTGAAGAAATAAATGTTCACTGCTCGTTCCCCGTAGGTGATAGTGTGATGATATGTAGCATAAATAACCCGACTTCTAAATAATATTCGTGCTAAATTTGAAATAAATCCATGCAGTACTTTTTCAGTTTATCCTAGATGTACATACAGACAAACGGACAAAAATTCTAAAAACTACATTTTTGGCTTCGGTATCTTTTAAAAATATATTCAGTGTACAGTTTGACTTTCCTACCATTTTATTATTATGTATGGATAATAATCTGTCTTAAAGTCGTGAGTCCAGTCTGTGCTCAGTCTTAGATTTCACCATCTGTTTCGAATTATGAATAAAAACAATGAAATTGAAAACAACAAACAATATTATTCGAAGCTGCAGCACAGCTGAATAATTTCGTTCTTCATTTTAATACCAATTTAGAATTACAGAAGCCACATTATTTTGCATTTTGTGTGGCGAGTGGAAATGTTTAGGCGTTGACGTTGAATATGCGCGTCGCGTCGCGGTCGATGCAAAATTTGGCACTTTGTTGGTATTTAAATACTGAATTATCAATGATTTTTAGGTAAGTATTATTGTTTTAAGACTGACGTGGTCACTACAACTATTGTTTCGATTTAAAGCGACATTAACATATTTTTTAATTGTTAAAAAAAAATCAACCGTGAGGATGGGTTTCAACTGTCGAGGGCCTGAAACCCAGTGGTTCAATTATGTAAAAAACTAGTTCGCGAGCGGATACAGTGAGTTTTGTGTGTCGGGAACGTGTTGTGAGTGACACGAATGACAACAGTAGTGGTGTCGAACGCAAAAAAAGGAACGAGAAGGAGGATAGACCGATTTGTCTGCTCATAAACACCCACCCGTAAAATCTTCATTTCATCCGTGATCATGGCGCTTGCAACTGTGCCGAAATATCGGAAACTCAAAACAAATGGTAAAGGAACCTGGTAAATATCCAGCTTTAAATCTAAACTATAAAATATTATTGTTATATTAGCTTTTCCATTCCGTCACTTTTTCTTCGCTTGGAAATCATCAAATTAATCCTCTGCTCTGGGTAAAGCCGATTCAGTCTCGTACTGACTAAAACCCAATCTGTTCTTTCAATTGTATTCTATATACGTGCCGGGGCAAAGGGGCGTGTTTGAAGATTCGCAACTACAGAATCCAATCATTACATTTGGCTTTCATTGATAGCGTATTACAAGTCTAATTCTACTATAAGCACTACTAATTTTAGTTCTACTTTTCAGTTTTCCTTCGGCGAGAAAGTGCGACATAAAAAACATTGATCCTTATTAATACCAGATCTATCTAGAACATTAATTTTAAACGTATACATACACACGGCCGTACATTACATACATATTTAGGTGCATACGGCTATTCACTTCCAATATAGATTTTGTGTGATCGCCACGTACTTACAACGAACGACCAGCTGGATTATTATTCTGGTTTTACTTATCTTGTTTGGTAGCCGTATTCAATAATGTCACTAAGTTCCTAACTCACACACGCCCACGGCGACGGACGTCGGCAGACCATCTCCGGCCACCGAAAGCGCTGGCATGCGGGCGGCGAGTAATGGGCGACTCGCTGTCAGACCATGGACCATGCCCGGGTCGGCAGCGCGTTGTGTTCCACACGCGCCTCAAAGAGTGTCAGCACGATCACGGGCCCCTCTTTAGAGGGCCAAAGCCTGCCGAGGTTGCGGGACTTATCATATTACCGTGACCATGGAACGTAAAGGGCTATTGAAGGACACCGCGGATGTTAGTACGAGTCTGACAGTCCCTCCCGCCCTGCTCTGGGTGGGAGGACTCATTTGATGATTTTACCACGCTAAAAAAAAAGAACACGGCCATACATTACATACATACATACGTCTATTTACTTCCAATATAAATTTTATTTTATTATATTATGGATAACAACAGCTTCCAACACTTTACTAGGTACTTAACAAAAATTACTTGAGTAGCCAATAATAGTTATCCACGGAGGATACATACTAATATAGTGGATAAGTATGTTAAAATTAGAGCTAAATTAAATTAAGTTAAATTCAAATTGATTGGCAGACTTTGACAAAATAATATTAAGGATCACCTTCATTTGAAGTAAAAAACAAAAATATAAAAATATAATTATAAATACAACATTTATTAAACGATGAATTAATGATAAATGATAAATAAATCAATGATGATAATTTTGAATGATCGTCACGTACAACGATCGACCAGCTTATTGCAGTTTTACATAGCTTGCTTGGTGGCCGTAGTACAGACGCCAGCACATCAAGCTACCACAACTTGTCAGATTTTTTTGATAGATTTTCAATAGTGAGTAGAAGGTTATTATTCGATTGGGAAAATTTGACGGATTCAGTAGGTTGACCTGCTGGCTTATGTACAATATTCGATAATGTCACTAAGTTCCCAACCCACATACACTTTGATGCAAAAATATTTGTTAAGCAAATAAACATGTTCCACATTTGCGAATCATATTTTCAGAAAAGGTCCACAATAACGTACTATAACGAGAACTGCAAGTACATTCAGAAAGGGATAAGGGTTATTTTGTATTCGATTCGATATTGACAAATAACATTTTATGTAATATGTTAGCAAATAGACTATCAATGGAAATGAAAAAGTGATCCAATTTTTTTATTATTGTGTTGTATAATTTTTTTTATTGTTTATAATAACACTAGCACCAGTAGTGTTTTTCAAATACCTTTTTCTTAGTTTATTGTCTTAGATAAAAGTAGTGCAAATCGAAAAGTTTTGATCGATAATAGAAATGAAAGTAAGTAGGTTGCCACCCTAGTGATATTGGCCCGAACTTAAGAATTGCATGCAGGATTATGTTTTAGAGTGAAGAAACCGGCATGTCTTGGAACAAAAAAATCGAAGACGTGTGACATCTACCAATCCACGCTGGGCCTGCGTGGTTAATCGCAACCCAGTCCCTTTCATAGAAAGGAGGTCTGTATGTGAGCAGTGCCAGTGGAAACATGATGCTGATAATGATGATTGAAGAATTATCTTTGCTAAACGGAAAATTGACAGATGGAGGTCATTGACTTGTACACTCTTAACATGGTAGCATACCTAGTATTATTTCATGAGTCTTTATGTAGGTAATTAATAGTCTCAACACAATGTGAGCAATTATCGCCGCATGCAATAATAGACAATAATAGTGCTTAATACACCAATTATGACTAATCAAGCGTTTGATATGACAATAATAATTATTATTAGATATTATACATTGTTGGTAACACGTTTGAAGTGCTTCATTGGGTACTAATAAGTTTATTTGTCTTGGATCAAATATCGTTATATTTGATCCAAGGGATAGATTAGTTGGGGTGCTAAGACAGGAAACCTCCACGTGCGCCCGTGGACTGGAGTTCCCTCTCGGATACGTCCGGGGGGAAGTCCAATTTTTCGGGCCGGTGCACCCTGGGATGCGGGCAAAAACTCTTCCTTAGGCACTGTGTGCCTAAGGGGTCTCTTTGCCCGTATGCGAATAGCCTGTCGGGTGGACGCTCCAACGAGTGTCCCTCTGAATAGCAGAGGGCACAGCGGCGGAGCGGGCTTGCGGACGGTGAGTAATGGGTAAGCTTGCCGTCCGACCAAGGACCAAACCCGGGTCAGTGGCGCGTCGTGTTTCACGCGTCACCGACGGGGCCAAATGCCTGCTGGGGTCGCGCAATTTTCTTAATCCAGGATACCGTGGCCCCGGAACGTAAAGGGCATCTGAAGGAACACGGGTGGACTTTGGTCAGTAAGAGTCTGACAGGACTCATTTGATGATTTTGCCACCCAAAAAAAAAGGGGATAGATTATTTCTGTTAAGGTTTTTTTTTTTTTTTGTTATATGATGTGTCCTAATAAGGTTACATCATAAAAATACAATCTAGCTTAATACTAAAGCTAATGAGTAATTCTATTTTGACTTAATTTGCTAAGGAGACTAAACCTAAGAATGTGTCCATTAACACTTTTCTTATTGTCTCTATTAAGGGGAAGACACTTTGTTCTTGTGTTCTTTATGGGTAACACTCACTTCACTACATTACACTAACACTTCACTAAATTAACTCGAAAGGTTTTGTCCTTTTTAGTCTTCTCACTATGTCCGTGTTGTCGAGGAGCTGGATAGCCTCGATGTTCACATGATGGTGAAGCCTTCGTTCATGAGCTTCGGCGTTCTTTTTAATTATATCTATGACGAGGTCTACTTTGAGGTCCCGATGAAGGTCGTCATTTCGAATGTACCAGGGCGCATTGACGATTCCTCTGAGTACTTTGTTTTGAAAACGCTGTATAATTTTGATGTTACTTTGTTTGGTACAGCCTCAAAGCTGAATACCATGAGCCCGTACAGGCATGAGGACTTGTTTGTACAAAAGTATTTTGTTGTGTACTGACAGCGAAGAATTTTTTGCTTATCAGCCAGTACATGGACTTGTAGCGAAGCTCTAGCTCGTCGCGTTTCTTTTTAACATGAGCTTTCCAGCGAAACTTTGCGTCTAAAGTCATGCCTAAGTATTTGGCTGTATTTTCGCACGGTATGACATGGCCGTTTATGTTTATCGGATGATAATTTGGCTTTTTGTTTGTGAAGTCTATGTGAACAGATTTTGATTCGTTTAGTTTCACACGCCATTTTTTTGTCCAGTCAAAGATGATATTGACGGCTGCTTGAATTTTTTCCACTGCTTCTTTTTGAGTGACACCTGTGGCCATTATAGCTGTGTCGTCTGCAAATGTGGCAATGGTATTATTTTCTAATTCAGGAATATCGCAAGTGTACAATAAATACAAGACAGGACCTAGGACACTTCCTTGCGGTACTCCAGCTTTTATCGGTTTGAGTTCCGAATGTGCATCATCTTGTCTGACTGAGTTCTGTTAAGGTGCTGATAAACTTGAGCATTCTTTGCGTATGTTACATTACAGAAAATCAAACTAGAGCGTTTTAGAGATTACGTAACGAGCTTTCTGCTGTGCCGACAGTCAAATCTGACACCTTCATGATGAAAAATGTTTTGACGACCATCGACTGGAGCGTTCACTAGAATGATCGTGAAAATGTTCGAAGTGATGTTTAGTTCTATGCTTGGCTCTGTTCGTTGTTCAGTTTGATAACATTAAAAACTGCGGATTGCTCGATGTTCTGTTAAGGCGCTGGATCACTAGGAGCATTCGCGAACATTTAGTATAGATTTGATACAAGGTGATGCTCGATTGTCTTCCCTCACTGATAACATGTTAGAATCTGTAACGTTACATTACAGGTGAATGCTCGCGGTGAGGGAGCGCCTTTAGATGTGAATGTCTAAGTCTATTAGCACCTTTAGTGTCATCTCTTTTACTTTTCGTCCGCTGTCTTTTATTGCCAGTCATGAACCGATAACTTTTATCATTCGTCAGGGTTGTAAAACTATGTTTGTGACAGTTCAATATTTCTCTTATAACAAGCGGTTTTTATAAAGACTGGCAATTAATTTAACTAGCCTTCTACGACTAGATTTAAAAGTGAGATGTAACAGAGCAAAGATGATCATCGTTTTGACTTTGTCTTTGATTTATGCCAAAGTTTAAGACATATTTAATTTTTTAAACTGTCATACAATTCCTAGGGTGGGGTAGTTTCTTTGACTTTCTTGTCCTCCCACCCAGGTAGGAGGGGAAGGAATGGCATTTGTACGTGTACTGACTGAAATCCACGATTAATTTTCAATAGCCCTTTACGGGGCCCTTCCAGGGTCACGGTTACCTGATGAGACAGTCCCGTGACCAAGATCGAGTTATGCAGGCTACAGCAATTTTTAGCCATAAGCAGGGCCTGATTAACCATCTCGGGGCCCCTAGGCACAGCTCGTTTCGGGCCCTCCCTTTTTCATACCCCAACAACGCAATTTGTCAATAATAGACCCTGATACCATTTTGCCCTGTCAATAATACTCACACTTGAGTTGATGATTTCAAATTACATATGTCATTTAATAAGCGATTATTTAAGTATAAAAATTAAATTAAACAAGTTAATAAATTAATAAAAAAAAATAGATTAATTTCAATACAATTAAAAAATTCAGGCATTCACCGTCACTCTTCTAGTGTCAATAATGAGGGCTTTTACTATATGATGTGAAAAAAAGTTTCACTTTTACCGTGGTTTCATAAAACCACACAATCCCCTTTTTTTTTTCATTTTTTAATCGGGAGTGCTGGGCCCCTGGTGATAGTGGGCCCCTAGGCACTGGCCTAAAGTGCCTTATGGATAATACGGCACTGGCCATAAGCCACTCCATTCGTTCTTATTCATAAGGCCACTTACTAAAAATCTTGAGGTGCATGATATAAATGAGCACCGTTTACGTGAAGGAGCGGCGGTTGGTTCTTACTCACCAAAGCCTATGAGAAGGTGCTTTATTTTACGGCAACCTATTACTTATGACCGGCATTAGCGTTCTGACTTCGTTCCATACGTTTTAGTTTGTTTGATTTATTTTTTTAAAAGGTTCTTCTGACCTAAAAGTGGAATCTATGTACAAATAATAAAAAGGTAGGAGAGTCAAAACTGTACATTGAATATTTTTTTTAAAGAATACTTGAGAATATAGAATTTTTGTCTTTAGGTATGTCGGGGATAAACTCAAAAAATACTGTATGAATTTACTTCTTTGGCACAAATATTATTAAGAAGTCGGGTCAACATAATAATGGGCTACATATTATCACGCTATCACCTACGGGGAACGAGCAGTGAACCTTTATTTTTTCAACGCATTCACGCAGACGACGTCGCGGGCAGCAGCTAGTACTATCTTCTTTTTTATAGGCGCTTAAAATAACGGCTTAGATTAAATAAATATTTCATTATAGATATTACAAGCGGCTCGCCCCGACTTCGCCTTTGGTTTTTCCAAAAAAAATCCTTACATAATAGCCTTTTGAAAATGAACGAACATCATAAAAAACCATAATAAAATATTTGAAAATGAGTATACCTGTTCTACGACCCTGTTGTTTCGATTCTGAAAATTATTTTAATAATGTGAGCGTCTATAACTATATCAAGTTAGGTATATTTTAATTAGATCACTGCAACCCCCTTGAGAGCCACAGCCTACTGGGATCGTGGGACTAACGAGCTACCGTGACCCCGGAAAGTAGGCCCACTTTGATAACTGGGCCCATTTTGATAACTGGACCCACTTGAATAACTTATCTTTACTGATATCATGAAGCTGAAAAAATTGTTGAATCTCAGGAACTACTAAAAACTATGTGTTGTATAGCCCTTATAACGAGGAAGGCTATAGGCTATATAATTATCATCACGCTACAATCAATAGGAACCGAGCAGAGTGTGAAAAGCTAGTTAGCTATAATTTTGAACCACAACACGAGCACGTCCGCCGGCTACAACTAGTATTACACAAAAATAATAATTACGGCAGTAATTAACACACTGTTAACAATAAACAAGAATGTATTGAGTGTAACCTCATTAATATTTATCGAGACTGCCTAAGTTGTCAGCGATGTAATAATGAAGGGTTGTTGTACATTTGCCACAAAGATAATTCGCCCCATTTTTTTAAATCTAGCTGTGTCGAGTTAACTTTCAATTTGCATTGAAAGTTAATTCACCACAGCTAGATTTTCTTTTTGTAAATTTGCCACATAATATCCTCTTTTCACGGAATTTTCACTTAAGAAGGTGGCACCAACACCTCCATGATCCTGTTCTCCTAGTACTTTCTGTTCAGATTCCACATTGTGTCCTCGGTTTCTGTAGTTTTGTGCTGGATGTTATTATTTAATTGTTCTGCAAACCGTGCGGGAAAAAGAAATGTGGCAAATTTACAGTTATACAAATTAACAAAACAAAAACTGAGGTTAATTTCCACATACTTTTTTTGGTGGCGCATTAATTTCGTGGCAAATTTACAAGAACCCGTAATGAACAACATACAACGTGAATATTGGAGCACAATTTTGACAAGGGTTAGTAATATTTAAGCCATCTTTTGATTATTCGTCATTGATATTGAATACAATGTTCATATTGGAAAGGGATGATACATGTTTTGTTTTGTACCAAGCGTGGACCGGGCTTAATCAAATATAATGAAAATATCCGTCCTGCTAGGTTTGTCGGAAATGTTAAAAAAGTTAACACGGTACTGGGGTACTACTATCGAAACCCGTTGCTTTTGGATTAAAGTTTCGAGCGTTTCTTATTCTTTATTATTAATTTAATAAGATAGTGGTACACACAAAAAATTGGTGACAACATGATTGGATAATTGTCCCAAGTCCCGATATGAATTCAGAATAAATGGGAAGTTCACTCAAAAGTTTCGAGTTACTTTCGTATGGGCCCGTATTTTCGTTGACGGACTAAGAGATTAGACCTCCTGGAACGCTGAGGACAATTCTCTCATCTTCATCCCAAAGAGCGATAGAAGTCATTAATTTTTTTTTTTACTTTTTTAATGTTGCCCCACACTAGGAATTTCATCTTGTATCGTAAACGCGGGGTGCGTTTACGATACAAGATGAAATTTTAATAATTTTAATTTTAGTTTACAAATTCACAATTTCTTAATTCCAAAAAAATATATTCTTTTGAAGGGACGTAAGCTGTATCTGTTTGACTATAACTTTTCGATAAGCTGATACCAATACTGAGCATATGAGGTCCCAGAACTGTCTCATCAGGCCGAGACCCTGGAACGTAAAGGGCTAAAAAAATACTAAGCGGATGTGACTTGACGGGGCCTCTCAGAGGGCCAAAGCCTGCCGGGGTCGCGGGACTTATTCCATCACCGTGACCCCGGAACATAAAGGGCTATTGAAGGACACCGTGGATTTTGGTCAGTACAAGTCTGACAGTCCCTCCCGCCCTGCCCCGAAGTGGGAACATATATTTTTTCCTACTCCTCCACTATTCTTTTCTGATTAATTTCGTTGCAGGATCCAAGACAGGTAAATTCATTCTCCGGGACACGTCGAGCTTAATTGTCTCGGCGCTTTTCTGGTGGTTGCCACTGTTGATTCTGGCTTTCAGGAGTTGCAGTGGTTGGGAATAGTGTGGTGGGTTTGTCCCAAAAAAAAAAAAGTCCCTCCCGCCCTGCCCGGGGTGGGAGGACTCATTTGATGATTTTGCCACATTAAAAAAAAAATAAAAAAAGCGGATGTGACTGTCAGATTGTAACTGACTAAAAGTCTACCCTGTTCCTACTCCAGGGACAGCGTATCCTGCTAAGACAATCCCTGACATGTATCAGTATTCAAAAACATTCAAGTAAACTAAACGAGTGTCGACAAATAAAATACTTCGCTTCGGTGTCTATTTTCATCCACAAAAATAAAAGACTTTTCTTTTTTCGAATTTTATTTCGTCCTACATTTCCACCGTATCGTTTTACCATCACTATCTTCAAAGGCAGTTTATTTACCAAAACAATTATTTCCCCCCTTACCCCACCCTTACACCTGGATCCCTACAATGGCTGCCGTAAGTTCCCCAAATTCTCCCATTTTTTGTGCGTTATCTGATCTTTGCGTTTCCGAACCGTTTTGAAATAATAGGAACGAAATATTTTTCATCTTGCTCAAAATATGAATTTGTTCTATTTAAGTGCCATTTAATTTAAGTTTTAAGTCTTAAATAAAAATGAAACTAGTGACTTTATTTGACAAAGATTTTATTTAAATAATTGACAAAGTTTCGAGATTCATTTCGAAGTTTCTAAGTTCACTTCACAAAGGATTTTTTGTGAAGTTTGCAAGAACAATGCAATTACGCATCCTAGTTAAACAGAATTTTTATCTTTCATTATTTAAATTAACTTATTCTCTTCTTTTCAGGTCAGGAGTCAGGTTTTTTTTTACCCGACTGCGCCAGGAGGGTTATGTTTTTCGAGTGTATGTATGTATGTATGTATGTTTCTGTGTGTTGCTCTGCAGCCTAAACAGCTTGATGGATTTTAACTTGAGAGGTGTCGTTAGATTCGTCTTAAACGTGAGAGTGTCACTGGGTACATTAAACTGGCCAAGTGCGAGTCGAACTCGTGTGCAAAGGGTTCCGAACTAAAAATATTTTTTTTACATCTCTCACATTCTATCAAGTGGGGTATCAAATTAAAGGATTTTAAAAATGGTTTACCAAAATATATATAACTTATATGTTTCAATTTAATTTGGACTGATAAATGCTAACAAAAACTAAAAATAGTAAAATAAATATAATAAATAATAGTAAAATATTTTTTTATTTTAAAAACAAGCCCAGTAGTTTAGAATTCACTCATTCACACTCACAGTCGGGGCCCCTTGGGAAGATTTGATTGGTATAATTGGAATGGGCCCCGACTGTGAGTGTGAATGAGTGAATTCTAAACTACTGGGCTTGTTTCTTTCTTTTTAGTTTTTTTACGCAGTCGGGTTTTTTGTTTTTTTAAATATTTATTATATTAATTATCGTTTTAATGCATTTAATTCAGAAACATCTTTTCATAATTATTGTGCATCTAATATCATTTGTAAGCTAAAAATTTTGGCTAATAATTGTACGAATTTTTGAGTCAACACTTTTTTTTTCTTTTTTTCGTGTTAAATTCACTCAATGATTCCTCCAGGTAACTATGACGCAGGAACGTAAAGGACTATTGAAGAAACAACGCGGATTTTAGTCAATAGGTACGTGTCTGACAGTCCCCTCCGCTCTACCTTGGGCAGGAGGTCTCATTTGATGATTTTACTTCGTAAAAATAAAGGGCTTCAGATTCACGTGTGATCTGTCAGCATAAGTGATACCTAAGTATGCATCAAAAGTGATCAACATCAATACATTCTACTTTATACACTGTTTTAAGCTTTCACGGTTTGTCTCTAAATTTAAAATGTCACTTACGGGATATCTTCCGTGATTATATTTTTGGTTGAGTTCCCGATATTTCGACGCTGTTGCAAGCGCCATGATCGCGGGTTGACTGGAGATTGCGGGTGGATGAAAATAAATTGTTAGGAGCAGACAAATCTGTCTACCCTCTTTCTTTGTCTCTTGTTACGCGCACTACTGGAACTCGACACTAAGTCACGGCAAAACACACTCACAGTATCAACAAGTTTTTTGGAGTCTTTATAGGTCAGACGAAGCGAACTGTCTCATGCCGCATCAAAGAGCACATCAAGGCTGTCAAAAATAACGATGAGCAAAAATCTGCCATAGCTGAACATCTGCTACAGTCAGGGCCCAATCACTGGATTGAATTTCACAAGCCTAGTATTTTGTCCACGGACAAACATTACATACCAAGACTGACAAGAGAAGCAATTGAAATAAGAAAACACAAGAATTTCAATCGAGAGGATGGCTTCAAATTGTCGAGTACGTGGAATCCAGTTGTGAACATGCTCATAAAGGGCAGCCGGCATCGTTATAAAGACTCCAAAAAACTTGTTGATACTGTGAGTGTGTTTTGCCGTGACTTAGTGTCGAGTTCCAGTAGTGCGCGTAACAAGAGACAAAGAAAGAGGGTAGACAGATTTGTCTGCTCCTAACAATTTATTTTCATCCACCCGCAATCTCCAGTCAACCCGCGATCATGGCGCTTGCAACAGCGTCGAAATATCGGGAACTCAACCAAAAATATAATCACGGAAGATATCCCGTAAGTGACATTTTAAATTTATTCTACTTTATGTACTTGCTAGCTGTTCTTTTTGGTTTTACTCACGCTGCTCAGCTCCTATTGGTGATAGCGTGATGTTATATAGCCTAAAATCTTTCTCGATAAATGGACACCCCACATAAAAAAATCCTTCAATTCGAACCAGAAGTTTCTGAGATAAGCGCGGTCAACCACACAAACCTTTCAGCTGTATAGATAACACATTCAGTAGCCACTAGCTTTAGCAACCCAGATTAGCCGAGTAAGCATTGCTCGCCGGTCTGACGATGCAATCTGCAATACAATAGGATCTAAGCTTAGGTACACGTGCGCCATGTTTAGTTAGCATCTGCTAATGGTATTTTGTATTGAATTTGCATGAATAGATTGGTGTTTGAACACGTCGGAGCGTGATTATGTGTGTATGACCTTCGATGGTTTGTGGTTGCCTTTTGATATGTTGATTTATCTGATATATGAACCATGTCTCCAAATTAAGCTAGGTATTCCCTGATGGGGTGCTATGACAGGAAACCACCACGTGCGCCCGTGGACTGGAGTTCCCTCTCGGATACGTCCGGGGGGAAGACCAGTTTTTCGGGCCGGTGCACCCTGGGATGCGGCAAAAACTCTTCCTTAGGCACTATATGCCTAAGGAGTCTCTTTGCCCGTATGCGAATTGCCCGTCGTGTGGACGCTCCAACGCGTGTCCGTCTGATTAGCAGACTAGTATTTTTACACAACAGCGGCGGAGCGGGCTTGCGGACGGTGAGTAATGGGTAGCTCGCCGTCCGACCAAGAACCAAGCCCGGGTCGGTGGCGCGACGTGTTTCGCGCCAAATGCCTGCTGGGGTCGCGGGTTTTTTCTTAACCCAGGATACCGTGGTCCCGAAACGTAAAGGGCATAGGAAGGAACACGGGTGGATTTTAGTCAGTAAGAGTCTTACAGTCCCTTCCGCCCCACCCAGGGCGGGAGGACTCATTTGATGATTTTACCACCTAAAAAGGTATTCCCTGATAGCTATAACTTTAGGGTTCAAGTCAAGAGTGAAAAGGCTACTTGTAGGCAAGCGTGCTTCACCGTCTGCCATATAATATCTTCGCTTACCATCAGGTGAGTGATCGCTAAATTGAATGATAACTAAATTCTAGGTTTTCTTTGTTAAAAATAAATCTATCTCTATCTTATTTCATTACACTTTTGTTCACTTTCGGTCGAGTAGGTTCAGAGAAAATTGACTGTAAAAGGCGGACAGACGAAGAAGAGTGATCATGGTGACCTAAGAAGGTCATTTCATGCAGACGTACGGAACACGTATCATTGAAGTTACGTCTATACGTATTTCAGTGAAAATTTCATTCATAATATTCACTATTTATTTATCCAAATGTCCACCGCGTTAGCCAACCGCAGAGCTTAGAGCATCACGGTATTTTAACACACAACTACAGCTCTAGTGATTGCCTTTTGTTTCGTTTATAGTTTCATCTCTTATATCACCAATGGGATCGCTGTAGAATAATGTGCTAGTATTTATAAATTAACAATGTATTATGCTCTGCTTATCATCTTTAACGTATAAATGTAATTTATGGGTTTAATCTATACTAATCCTTAACATAATACCAGAATTATAGATGTTAAAGAAAATTCTTGAAACTTTTAAAAGAACAACAAAACGGATAGGCAGCTTAGAATTTGGTACAGGGTTTAATGCTGCGGGTATGCAGGCAGCGAGTAATGTGTGGCTCGCCGTCCGATCAGGGACCATGCCCGCCGGCGAATCGTATTTCACGGGCGTCAAAGAAGCTGTCAGCAATCTGTCGGCCCCTATAGAGAGCCAAAATAATAATAGTAGGTATTTATTGATATAAATAATTTTATCTAGACACGCGACTGAGCGTGGCCAGCCAAAGCAAAGCACAGGCGCGCTCACAGTGTGTAATATTACACAAACCATTTGG
This sequence comes from Agrotis clavis, assembly GCA_954870645.1. Lineage (NCBI taxonomy): Eukaryota > Metazoa > Arthropoda > Insecta > Lepidoptera > Noctuidae > Agrotis > Agrotis clavis. Next base: position 9,557,300 of record OX940940.1, read on the forward strand.
AGGCACTTTTTAGCCCATCATAACTCAAAAACTATTTAACCTAGACTTGTCAAATTTGGCACATAAATTGAGACTGGCGAGATAAATATGTGTTCCAAATTTTATAAACATAAGCTGACCCGGCAAACTTCGTACCGCCTATATTTTGTTCACCTTTTTAACCTTCCCTGGACTTCCAAAAACAATGTAAAATTAAAATTAGCCAAATCGGTCCAGCCGTTCTCGAGTTTTAGCGAAACTAACGAAAAGCAACTGATTTTTATTATGTATGATGATGACGAAGAAGAAGAAGATAGATCAAAGACATTAAACTATATACGAGCAATAGACGAGACATCACGAAGAAATTTGTAATACAAAACTTTTTACCAATAGGTAAAAAGTCCCTCAGTCTAGTAGTCGCGTTGCTATGCAATGCTTAGATAGCGCTACTGACGCACGGCATCAACAATTTTGTATGACAATTTTCCGCAAATAATGCCCGCTCTATAGGTTCCTTTAAATCTCTTTGAGATAGATACTTATTATAAATGAAAATGCCAGTTACTCACAACCTCGTGCATGAGAAGCGTCATATTCGAAAAACAGGCAAAAAAAGTTGCTACACATAAAAACTTTAAACCAAACCCGGTTTAAAAACACAATTAAAGCTTTTAAACCGAGCTCCATTCATACAAAAAGTAATAAAAAACATGTCACTGGCATATTAAACGTTACATACAAGCACAAACACGCATAAACTCCCATGTTTAATGTTTGTTCCGTGCAATACGGACTAGTAATTCTGTAGCAGGAAATTATAGTACTGGAAGCTAGTACTGGAATGCTAGCATTTTAATTACTAGATGCCGTCGTCGCCGAGTAGCTGGTTATTAAAAGAAATAAGTTGCAACGAGGCATGCGATCGACTGGGTTGGTTTAGAAGGCGACGAGGTGGCGATTTTATTTTGTCGTATGAATGAATCAACGACGATATAATACTAGACTCCGCATGCACGATCTAAGGAACGAAAATTATTCTGTCAACTCGCTGAGGTACTACGTAAGCGAGGGGGACGGGGTACTGCGTTGTGATTGGCTCATGGTCTGTTCTGTCTCAACGTATGTTTACGGCTCACAGGATTGGTCGAAATGAGACGAATATAAGACTTTTTTGTCTAATGTGTTGACAGACATCGTTCGCCTGTTATTACGAGTCTAGTATTATATCGTCGTTGGAATGAATGGTTTGGATAGGAAAGAAAGACATACTTTTTTAGGTGGGATATCTTCGAATGGTTCCTATCCCTCTGGGTGAAGCAAAAAGAACTATCAGACTCGAATTGACTAAAAGCCACCCTGCTCATTGATTTATCTTCACTGCCCATTGATTTTCAAAGCTGCAGGAACTCTTTAAAGACCACTTCCGGTATTCTGACGGATTAATAAGATTTGTTTCTATCAAATTGCTTATTATTTTTTCGTGGTAGCTATCCTTAGATACTATACGTTATGGAGGCCATACATGTGGGTTTGCATGATGGTTTTAACCGTGTACGCATAACCGATACATACACCGATAACTGTACAGTTTTAACACATACCTACTCGCTAGGGCTTGCCTGTCGATAACGCATGCAAGGTTAACGTGTATGGTCTCCATTATAAATGCGAAATTCTGGGTGGATAGATGGATGTATGTAATGGGTGTGCGGATCTGGCTGAAATTGGGTACAGATATATTATAGGTGATCGTCTAGTTAACTTTAAGTCTATATTATGTAGGTATAAACAACTAGCTCTAACATAAATTTAATAGATGAAATTGTTGTCGCTACCCATAATTTCACCAAGAATCTCAAAAAGAAGTTTTTATTATGCCGTAAAAGAAAACGGTACCTGTTAAAATTACCTAATTGTCTTATTATATTTTACACCAAAGATTTATAATAATTACATTACATTCTCCTTCCTGTTTTCTCAATAATGTTGTTCCACTTTTCTTAAATGATGACAAGGGTCTGACGCTGTTTCGTTAAGGCGAGGTTAAAATGTTCACAAAGTACATAATACTGTTATGTCATCGTCTAATTAGCTGCAGAGAAAACATAAGATGCAGGGCTTTTACTTGGCCTATTTATTTATAAATAAATACCAACGAGGCAGTTCTCTTCATTAATGAAGTGGCCTTCATTAATGTAATTTGTTCTAGGTATCACAGACAGCCCCCTGTGTAAAGCCTGTATGGCGGAGGACGAGACAGCAGCCCATGTGCTCCTACACTGCCCTGAGATTGCTTTATACAGGGCAAAGTACTTCGGTAACCCAGGTACTCTCCGCGAGATCGTCGGCAACACGAAGGCGCTGCTGGCTTTCCTCGGCGAGCTGGGGTGGATCGAATGATTTCTTTCCCACCCGCACGCAAAATACGCGCATATGACGTGGAATTGCGGATACCAGCCCGTTATACAATACAATACAAAACTCGAGAACGGCTGGACCGATTTGGCTAATTTTAGTTTTACATTGTTTTTTGGAAGTTCAGGGAAGGTTAAAAAGGTGAACAAAATTTAGGCGATACGAAGTTTGCCGGGTCAGCTAGTATTTAATGAAATTATTTATATCAATAAATACTACTATTATTTTGGCTCTCTATAGGGGGCCGACAGATTGCTGACAGCTTCTTTGACGCCCGTGAAATACGATTCGCCGGCGGGCATGGTCCCTGATCGGACGGCGAGCCACACATTACTCCAATTAGCTGCAGAGAAAACATAAGATGCGGGGCTTTTACTTGGCCTATTTATTTGTGAAACTAGGCCTCTTTTGTTAGCACAAAAGAGGCCTAGTTTCACAAATAAATAAGACTGCCTCGTAGGTCTCATGGTGGCAAGCGCTACTGCTGAGCGAGGGGTCCTGAGTTCGATACCCGGGTCATGAAAAAAGGTTCGTGTGCCACTACGGAACCATGTAGAAGTTTAGGGTCATTCTACTATAGGCTATTTCGGCAATGTTTTTGTAAATTCTACTGTGACTAGTCGATTTAAAGGAGTGTCATCTATTTTCAGGTACACACATGAAAAAAGTTTGTGAACACTAGCATAAGCTGATATAAAAATTAAAAAGGAACTTAATCAAAAAATCTTTACTGTGTATTTTCTCTTATACCTTGTAATGAAAATCTTAAAAAAGAAGAAATCATAATTATAAATTGCCGTAATTAAAAAAAACGATTTATCAGTGATTGCAAAAATGTATTTATGTTTGATATACCTACTCTAATTGAAAGTATTTTCGAATGGATTTGAACCATATAAGCTCAAGTCAAAGTCATACTTTAATGCAGAGAGCGACATAACTAATATTTATGATTTATTGTTATTTTATATATTACTTTATTTTATATTGATTTATTTTGTATTATTTTAAAATTTCTAGTGGGTGGGTTTTAAAACTTTTAGTGAAAATTGAATTGCTAATTTACTAATACTATTTTATAAGGATTAATACTAACACAATTATGGATACATGTGTCTGAGGCAAATAAATAAATCAATAAAATAAAAATAACTTATAAAAAATCGATCAGCTAAAAGTCGCCAGTGCCTGCTAGCCCTAAGGATTATTGAGCGATTGCCCTCTGGCAGTCATTTCGATGCACTTCGCTCAGTTGATTGGAGAGGGCAAGAAATAGCTTTTAAAAAATTGTTATGAACCTTTTAAATTTTTGTTCCGCGGATATTAAATTTTATAGCTGCCTGTGATCTGAGTCGGTAATATTGAGTAGGACTGAGATAGTTATTACATTTTTAAGAAACTGTCGTTTTTGAGATTCCAGATGATTTATCTGTAAGCTCAAATATCACAGAAATGGAGCCCTGAGCGAGGTAAGGTCACGGCAGGCATAGGAGAAGATGGCGGGAGGTTTATGAAGTTTTTCTTGTGAATTGGCGTGAGGAGGCACACCATCGAGAGAAGTGGAAGGAATGGGGGAGACCTTTGCTCAAAAGTGGGACAAAGAAGGCTAGTAAAAAAAAAGATCAGTCTCTATGTTTTTACCGTTTTCAGAGCTGTAGTGATGTAATCAATTACACAAAGCAACTTGTATTTCGGTGCTGTTTTCACTGCACTCACCAAAAGAAAAGGGTTAAATACGTACCTATACTATCATCAAGAGAATTAATTGTAATGTTCCCAATGCTGGGACATAGGCTTCTGCTCTGTGAAAGGGAGTGGGCTTCAATCAATACGCGTGCTCAGTGCAGTTAGACAGAAAATACATACATAAAATTCGTCGTAGTGTTTTGTTTAGTAAATGCACACGAACAATATTATAGTTATCCTAGAATGATGTTAAGCTCTAATTGTATTAGTAAGCGATCAGATAACCCTATTTTAATTACATCAACAAATACAGCTGTGGTCGATGTGAGAATTGAAATCTATTTGTTTGTTTTCTACAAATAGGTAAACGCAATACCTAATTAGATAGAGACCTGATGTGGAAACGTTGTTTGTTTTTATTTTTAATTTTTAGAGTCTTTATCAGTTTTGCGGATTAAAAACAGAAATATCCAGAAAGCGTATTTTAAATAATATACAATACCCAATCAAGCACAATTTTCACCCTTATTTACTACCCACAAGCGAGCAATAAATACCATAGACTTACAACATCGCTATTTCGGTCACGTCCGGTCACTTCACATGCATGTTAATTTTTCCTTGACAGACCTTTTATTACGTAGCTCTGACTGTCAACTAAGGCTTTGCTAAGCACATACTTAGATAAAGAAGAGTATAATACTAGCCAGGCGTGCTTCTTTGTCGATTACATCATTGCTGACCATCACGTGAGATCATGAGTTGGTAGTCGAACGCAATAAGTCTTGGTCCTAAGTCTAAAATAAAGCAGAGTCGAAGTTCAATCTATAGATCTCAGCCTTAGAGCGGGCTAAACATTTTTTTTTCTTTTTTTTATCTTTATATGTAGTTGCCCCCAATGATATTTTAGTGTATACAGATATTTTATGAGCGCGCAAAACGTGAAGACCAGAAAATGTCCTACGTGGGACAATTTGCTAGTCTATGATGCCGACGTGCGAGGGGATTGATGACGCGTGGCGCTGTTTGTTTATCTAGCTGTCACTTTTTTTCTTATTGCGTTTATCAAGCTATCCTTTTTACTTGTAGTGAAATGTAATGTGTGAATAAAAAAGTGTGTATGTGTGCTGCCGCTCGGCGCGGAACAGTTTTTTCTGTTGTTTTAAAGTGTATAACATATCTGTATAATAGAATATCAATGGTTGCCCCACACTAGGAATTTCCCCTGTGTCGTGGGTGCGTTTACAACAACGACGATATAATACCCCAAGTAACACAGTCTGGAAGTTTTAAAACCAATCTGTCTATAGACTGTCTATTCAGGGTTAATCTTTAGATACGGGCTTTCTAAAGATGGGTTTGATATAGAACATTTAATCTTATAGAGTTTTTTATCTAAAGCTTTATTATTTTAAGAGTATTTGTTCTATAGAACATTTATTTTGAGTACGTTTATAGTTATAACGAATGTTTCTAGATAAAATGCTCTACAAATAGTTAAAAAAGCCTAAAGGTACCTATTTTGAAGTAGTTTTATAGATAAAACGATATATTTGAAGACAAAACTTTCTACAGATATTCTATTTTAGCTAATGGTACTCTTATCTTTTTTTTCTATAGATACTTCAGTCTAGATAAAATACTTTACTAGATATTTTTAAGTTTGTCTAGAAAACTGATAGAGAAGTCGTGTTTTTAGAGTTTTTATCCTTAAAAGTGTCTTAGATAAGTGCATTTGTACTAGAAATTTAAATTGGATGAGTTTATGCAATGGAGAAGATGAAACAAATTAAAAGATCTGCCAGTGTTTTTCGTCGAAAAATCCGCAAGTATTTAAAAGAAAGAAAAATGAAGAAGAGTCGACCGAAGAAGAATCGAAACTTCCTAGTAACTTCCTCCAAAACGTAGAAAATTGTTGATGATATATGGGTATCAAAAATGAAAAGGTTTGCTGTCAAGAGTACGAAAAAAAAATCACATGACTTAAATCCAATATGGCGGACAGGCTACTTAAAATACACCCCCATAATATGGGTATCAAATGAAAGGGTTTGCTGTCAGGGATACGAAAAAAATGGTCACGTCACTTAAATCCAAGATGGCGGACAGGCTATTTGGAATGCACCCCCGTGATATGGGTATCAAATGAAAGGGTTTGCTGTCAGGAATACGAAAAAGTAGTCACGTGACTTAAATTCAAGATATGGCGGAATGGCTGTTTGAAATCCACCCCCATAATATGGGTATCAAATGAAAGGGTTTGCTGTCAGGAATACGAAAAAAATTGTCACGTGACTTAAATCCAATATGGCGGACAGGCTATTTAAAATCCACCCCCATGATATGCGTATCAAATGAAAAGGTTTGCTGTGAGGAATACGAAAAAAATAGTCAGGTGACTTAAATTCAAGATGGCGGACTGGCTGTTTAAAATCCACCCCAATGATGTGGGTATCAAATGAAAGGGTATTAATGTAATTACAATTATAATTATTATTTCTCACATTGTTTATCTTCTATCTATACTTATAATAAATCTGTAGAGAGGTCAATTCTGTACATGAAATATATTTCCAAAATAACTATCAGGGGGTGATTAGGGATCGATACTGATGCCAAAAATGCAATTAATAAAATTATTGTCTGTCTGTCTGTCTGTCTGTCTGTCTGTCTGTATAACCGTTATAGAAACAAAAACTACTCGACGGATTCTGACGAAACTTGGTACAATTATTTTTCATACTCCTGCGGTGGTTATAGTATACTTTTCATCACGCTACATTCAATAGGAGCAGAGCAGTGAAGGGAAATGTTAGGAAAACGGGAGAAGTTACTCCATACACGCTAATCTTCGGAACTACTGGACGGATTTGATTGTTTTTTTTTTTGTTGTATAGCTATTAAGTCTGGGCAACATATAGGCTATAATTTATCTTGGAAACTTGAACACCTGATGCGGAACTGCAATAGATCAGCTAAACTATAAGTAATATAAAAATAGCGCCATAGCAAAAATTGTTCCGCGTGATGAGCATTTTCTGCTAAGAAACTTAAATTTGAAGATATGGAACACCTGATGTGGAACTCCAAGAGCCCAGCTACACTATAACATATATATGAATAACATCTTAGCAAGAGTTGTTTAGTCTGATGGGCATTTCCTGTTGACTTACAAAAATGAAAGATCTGGAACGTCTGGAATCGTCATGCGCGTCCCGTTGTTTTCCCGTCCCCAGGCTCTAGGAATTCGACATCAGATGTTTCAGATCTTCGATTTTGACGACCCCAATGTCGCTGGCATAAGCAACAGGATCCGCGTACGAAGTCGCTGGCAGAAGCTAGTACTTTAATAAATCAGAAATACTTTTTACTCGGGTACCCTCTTGTATTGATTAATTATATTGGTTTGTTACTGCATAATATGGTCTTACGTTCACAACACATGAAATTACCTATTCACTAAAGAACGTCTAGAAATACTGTGACAAGATAAAAAGGAATACAGAGTGACAGTTACTAGATAATTTTAAACCACTCTTAAATCTGTTTATTCTCTCACTAGATAGTTTAGTATGTAGTAAGTAAAATTATTCTAGAGCCATACTACAAAAAAAATCTCTAGACTGTTTGTTCTATAGAAATCGGTTTTCTAGTAAATTTTATCTGGACGCCATTTTTGTTGCCTATTTTTTGCTTCAAATAATTTTCGTTGCGTATTTTAATGTTTTTATCATTAAACTATGTCTAATTAGACGTTTGATATGTTTTAAATTACTATATTTTAAATAAAATGAGTATTTTAAGCATTAAAATGTAAATTCGAAAATTTGCTTATACCAAATAATATTCATATTTTGAAAAAAAAATGTTAAATCTTACATTTACAGCGGGCGCTCTTATTTTACAAGAGTTTTACATAATATTCAACGATAGAATTTCAATCGCATATTGATTTGCTTATTTACCCATTATTAAAACACAAATTAATAAAAAGTAATAAATTTGTTACGCCATGATGCAAATATTATTAAGTAAAATAACTCTTGTAAGTTCCACACCATTATGCGTCACTAGTAAAATGTTACTTAAAGTTGTTAGTCTTAAGATAATTTCGTTTTAAAACTTGAGGAGCAATGATTCCTTTAAAGGTCTTAACTCTATCTATAAACTATCTACTAGTACGCTACTAGATAAACGTGCGGTCTATAAACGGTTTAGAGAGACACTAGAAACATCTCTTAAGTCAATTTGATCTTAACTCTATCTAGTCATGTTTTCTTAACTCATTCTTAAGAGAGGGTACAAGAATGTGCCCACTTTTACTAAACTCTGTCTATAAGCGTTCTAGAAGATTGCTTATAGATATTTTATTCTTATGGTAGACAATTCAATTTAATTCTATAAGCTATCTAGTAGTACGTTTCTAGACACGTTTGTGTTACTTGGGACTAGACTACTCATTGCATGATCTAACGAACAAAACTATTCTGCCAACTCGCTGAGGTAATACGTAAGCGAGGGGGGCGGGGTACTGCGTTGTGATTGGCTAACTCAAGGTCTGTTCTGTCTCAACGTATGTTTACGGCTCACAGGATTGGTCGAAATGAGACGGTTATAAGACTTTTTTGCCTAATGTGTTGGCAGACATCGGTCGCCTGTTATTACGAGTCTAGTATTATATCGTCGTTGGTTTACAAACATTATAAGCTCACAAACACCCAGACCCGGAACATCTACTTGTAGATCATACAAATATATGCTCCGTGCGGGAATCGAACCGGCGACATGCAGCGGAACAGTCCAATCGCTCAGCCACTGCGCTAATCGTGCCGTCATTACGTCGGTCGGTCAGACATTATGTCGGTTCGACTGTTTTACCGGAACAACAAACGTGTCCGATGCATATTATTGGCATAATGTATTTCAATAGCAGTGTTCATAATGGCAAGCCAATAAAACTGTCGACGTCAACATATTTACCAGACATTCAGCCATTGTTTTTGTCTGTTCGGGTTTAATATTGGCATACTGTTTTGAATGGCACCATTTACACTTATTGCTTTGGAGTGCATTTTCAACTTTCAAAATCCGTACATTACTTTGGTGGCGAGAAGAAACGTGTGCCCATGAGGGCGACATAAATACAGAATTGAATATCAGATTATATGAGCAGCAACGTTTATAGTGTGAATCGCAAGACCGGACAGTCAGACAACAGTAAATCTGCGATCAAACTTTTTTTTAGTTTTGCCAAAGGTCTCCCCCATTACCTTCAACACTAGGCCCAACAACAAGATATTTGTTAACGCCTAACAAGTGCGTTCCAGGCATTACGACGTCGTCGACGTTGGCAACACTATTCCAAAGATGGTAACACCATTTCGCGCATGGCAACATTCTTTTGACACTTCCTCTCTCGCCCGCGCCCGCATCACGGACATTTTTTACTATTGGGATTTTAAAAATGAAATTGGATTTAATGAATTATAACACATTATTCTGCAAGTCTGCGTCATCATTTCACCCAAAGAAGATTATACCCAGCACACCATAAACATTCTGGTCCCTGGTGTCTCCCCGGATGCACTTGGGACCGATACCGATGGATGCAAGTAGCGAATTGTCGTTCGGCGTGGCGGTCTAAGGGAGAGGCCTATGTTCAGCAGTGGACGTCTTCCGGCTGATGATGACTTGAGACGTACTGATGCCTGCAAGAGTCGCGAGATTGTTTATAAAGCACACCACAGCCCTGGAACGTAAAAGGCAACAGAAAAAATATGTTGATTTCGAGCCAGCCAAGTCCCTTCTGATCCATTATTCTATCCATCCATCCATGAATTATAGACACAGAACCAGAGAAATAAAAATCCACATTACTTAAAAAAATACTCTATGTGAACCAGCTCTAAGGGTGCTTTTCCTATTTTAACTCAGTGTCGTATGGTTGACCATACTATGGACTAGAGGTAAATATTTGCATGTGTATCGGAGGAGGTTTCAATCAGAGTCGCTTTGTGATCCAAACACAAAGAGATGCCGACGGCATACGATAGGTACTTGGTTCAAGCTTAGTAAAGTGATTGAGGCGAAGATATTAGGGTATGTTGTTAGAGAAAGCATTTGGTTGCAAAGACAAGAGGCCTGCAAAGCTTTGGTTATCTTAGCGTTTAGTTTTGTTGTCTTAGGACTGTAGGTTCTAAAGTTGAAGGCTTTTGATTGGCTAAAAGGTTACTGAATGAGTAAATTGTAATTGTATTTTGATAAAAAGAGACGCATTCAGATTTTTTGTGTTTGTTTTGCTGGCCCTGCTTTTAAGGATCTTATTCAAAATCCGAATTCCTACAATGGGACCCTAGAAAATATTTTTATAGGCAACGTAGTGATGTGAGAAGGAGAGCAATGCTGCGGACAGTTTGTGAAAATAAAAGTAACTTTTTCTGGTTATAACTAACATTATGTTTGTAAATGTTATGTGTGAGGCAAAAACTTGTAACGAATTCGACATGCCTTAGAAAGTTTAAACCTAAAGCACCCATCAGCTCAACATCAACGACCGAGTCTTCGCTACAAAGAAGTATTATGAACCAGCAGTGGAAACATTATAGGCTGATTTTATTTTTTTATGATAAATTGATTTAGCTATGACTTTTATTTTTGTTTGTATTAACTTATCGAATAAATTTTTTAGACATAACTGCTATCATTGTAATGCACGGCTATAAACTAAACTGACGATTTTATGAAAAGCAAACACAGTGATAAAATCAACCAAATATTTGAGCCAATGATGGCCAATCAGCAGATAAAATGGTGTTTGTTTGTCTTACGATTGACCATTGAATATTCAATTAATTGGCTGAGCTTGATTAAAAAGATATTAGTTCATCGAATTGACAAATTGTTACTCTGATTCGTGGATAATTGAATTTCAGTTTGTAATACTTGGGATTAAAACTATTTTTAAATAATTAGTAGACTGTTACAAAGAGCAGTTCTTTCATTATTTTGAAAATAATTTGGAAAGTATGAAGTTCAAGTTAAATAATAGTAGGGTGTTATTTTTTTATTTTAAGAATCCATTCAGTTTGTCGCAGTCATCTGATGAATAAAATCATTAATAAGTTTCTAATTATTGGGTAGCTCTAGCTAAAATATTAAACAAGAAGAAGAATGTAAGTGCAAAAGTCAGGAAATGGGTGGATGTTTGTTGCTTTTGCATATAAAAAGCTCAGCATGGATGTAGATGAAACTAGGTACACCACAAATAGTTTATAACCTGGTTAACAGATGAGATACATTTTACCCAGTTTTGAAGTTTCGGTGTGAATAATTACACGTGAGTGAGCTTCACGTAGACATCATCATCATTATCAGCCTATTTTCCCACTGCTGGGACACAGGCCTCCTCTCTGAGAAAGGGAGTGAGCTATAATCCACCACGTGGGCCCAGTGCAGGTTGGTGGGTGACGTAATAGTGACGTAAACATAACCCAGTCCATTCTAAATTCAATTCCAACTTCCACACACTCGAGACGTTTGAAACAGCAGATTACTAGAGTTTTATCGGGAACTTATCCTCACTTGGCAAGTGACAGTTCCACTGTAAAACTAACATCGCACAGTTTTCATAAACTTAACTTGTTGAGGAACTTTGTTAGAAATACGATAAACAGTTACAGAGTTTCAGACTGCATGTTTATTTTATCTCTTTGATGCAGAGTAGAACTTTGAAGTTTTTGCAGCTTTCTCCCCTTGGGAATATGGTTTTCTTGTACGAGATTATTTGCACTGATTTTACAGTTAAGCGGAAAATCGTAGGATTCATGGGTATTGCGAAAAGTATTCCGGCGCAATCTTATGGTTACATGGAAGGAACGAACATCGCATGCCAAGTTTGGGCACGCTGCGATCGCAATCCCTCTTTGAGGAGCGCCTGATGTAGGTCCTCACTGGACAGCTTGTTTCGGGAGGTAGGAGGATAAGATGGAAGGAAACTACCGCGTATCTCCACTTTGTGGACCGCCTAGGAAATAGACGGCGATGACCTCTCTGGTTTACTGGATAAGGCAATGTTAATGAGTGAAGGGGAGTAAGTAGCAGACACCTTCTTCTGTGAATCAGTTACACCAGGGCGCGAAGACTCATTACATGATTGTAACAACTCAAAAATTAAAGTAGTTTTATTTTTGTCTAATTTTAAGCTGGCAAATAATAATGTGACAAAGCTACACCAGTCGAGTTCTTACGGAAACAAACAAATCAATTCCTTATTGCTCATAAGGAATTTTAACACCTTCTTGAAAGCAGACCAGTGTTTAAACCTGTCACGAAGATCTCTAATAACAGGAAGTTTCCATTTGCAATGAAACTTTGTTACGACTTAATGTCGCACGGCAAGTTGATTGTGTTTTATAAAGGAATTCCTGGTTTTAAATGAGTTTGTTGCTGTTTAATCGGATCGTATTCTGTAATTTTTATGTTTCGAAGTTTCTAATGTTTGTAAACGCACCCGCGATACATGAAGAAATTCCTAGTGTAGTTTTTTTTTTTTTAATATAGTTTTTTTGTATATACCAAGAAGCAATTAACAACATTGCAGAGCAGTGGTGGCCCGGTGGTATCGGTCCCGATTTACGAGTTGTAGGTCGTGGGTTCGAACCCCGCCAGGCGCACATTACTTTGTGTAATTTATTTCATCACCACTGCTCTCAAGACGGTGAAGGAAAACATCGTGAGGAAACCGGCATGTCCTAGAACCAAAAAATCGAAGATGTGACATCTGCCAACCCGCACTGGGCCCACATGGTGGATTATGGCCCACTCCCTCTCACAGAGAGGAGGCATGTGTCCCAGCAGTGGGAACATTATAGGCTGATGATGAATTAACAACATTGTGTTGAATATATCTTGAAGTTTTGACCTTTGAAATAGTTTACATGCTGGTGATGGTTACATGCTCAAAAGAGTCACCGAGGAAGGTAAAGGAAGATTGAAAGTACAAGGTACGGTTTAGTCAGCACGAGCCTAAAACCCTCCAGAGCCGATTTACATGAAGCGAATGCCTATTTGACCTCCACAACTCATTACAACGTCTTGAAACCAGGCTTGTTCCAGTGAGTGAACGAGATGGCGCTAGATGACTTGTATAGCTCTGTCACTTTCACTCGCCGGAATATGGTTTTAAGACGTTGTAATACCCCCCCCTGCAGTGTAAATGTGGTGCTGCTCCACAAACGATGAGGCACTTAATATCGTGCCCTGCATGCCCTGCCGACTGTTTGTTACAGGAGCTGATGAACTGTTCAGAGAGCGCTAAACTCATGGCCCAATTATGGGCCGAGTCGATATTTAAATATTGTCATCGACACGATAAGAAGAAGAACTAGTTAATAAATACGATACCTCTTGATAAAACTGGCTGTCTGATGTTCGATGTTTTTATTTTTTGCAAAATGAGAACTTTAAAAAAAAATACTTTATGCGCAGCAAAGAAATAGCAAATAAACCGGAGCGCGAAGTTTCGACATAAAAACATATAAAACCGACAACACAGGACATACGAGTACGTAGACAGCAACATCCGACAAGTTGCATTTACATTTGCATCAACTATGAGAGTTACTTTAGTTCAAGCGAGCTGAGTTAACCGCAACTTATGAAACAGCCGCTAAGTTGACGCAGTTTGACTGAAGTCTGAAGTGAGACTTAAATTGTAACTGCGATCAATTCACTCGATTAGTTAATCGAAGGTTAGTTTGTTGTAACGATCACGTATTGCTGGGCCGAACACGATTGGACACCTTCAGTACTTTCACAGTTATTATGTCTTGTGAGAGGGACTGTAGCACCATAATAATTTTAGGTAATGATTTTATTTTTTTGACGTCTGCACCACGTTAGCCCAGCGTTCAATTGACTCTAAAGGAAACGCCGTGACAACGCGGCGCAAGCGTCTGTGCAGAGCATACGTTTATCAAACGCCTACGCTGGGCAAACACTAGTGTGAAGGCGGTCTAAAAACGCGTGACACGGTGCGCGAAAAATTCACGTGAGTGACGTCACTGGTTAAAACTGCGCGAGACGATGCTAGTATTATAATAGCTGAAATTGCCTAGTTACATTGCTCAAAATAACCAGTTAATAACTTTGGGGCTATAAACACAGGTGCGATAACATTTTTCCCGTAATAGCTCAGTTCAGGTAATTCTAAGAGGCTTACTTTCTAATTACGTATGCGTAGGCCCTCTTAAATCATGTCTTAAACTTAAACATTAAACTGTTATTTTATAATATTTGTATAATTATAAATCAAACGTTGATAAAATGTTTATAATATTATGATAAGCTTAGCAAAATAAAATAAAACCTATATTTTATTTTATTTTCTTCCTTTCGGGGAAGGTGTAGTGTATCTCTGTAACGCATATATTTAAGACGAATATTATTAATAAACAGTCAGTAATCATCCAGCAGTCAGAGCGTTTTATTCTCTCCAATAGCCATCCTTTACAGTAATATCTTAACAAACTAAATCTTCGTGTAATCTTTTTTTTTGTCTAGTAAATCATCAAATGCGGCATTACCGCTCTCACTGGAGCGAAAGGTACTGTCAGACTGTCTACAATTTTTTTTTTTTTTTTTTTTTTTTATTTGTATTCACATAAGTTACATACTTATAAACTAAGCCCCTCAAAACCGTTGTAATGGTTTGACTGAGGGGTCGATGAATCTCAGCAAACACTCTTTAAAAATTTGTTACATTTCTTACTTAAAAATAAATTATTCAATAACTATTCAATAACGGTAGCACTTTCCAAATAGTATTTTTTCAATTTATTTTTAAAACTATTTCTATTAGTTTCACTCCTTATTTCTGCCGGCAGACTGTTCAGTAGATAAGGTAATCGTTTTTTTAGGGTTCTGTCACCAAAGTAATTAGTAACTCTGGGTACATTAAATCTACCAGCAGCCATAGATCGTGTGTTATGGTTATTAATTACGTGCGTTAAGTTATGCTCTTGAGTTCCATGGTGGTTAACTGCTAAAAGATATTTATGTTTGTAACTGATTGGTAGAATTTTACATATTTTAAATAGTTTTCTATAATCACCTTTACAACTGTTTTTAGTTTTTTGTGTAACAAGTAGTTTCAAAAATCGAATTTGAAGAGTTTCTAATTTATCCAAGTTAGTTTTGAATGTTAACCCATAACTGTCAAGAGCATAACTCAGTATAGAATCTACTAATGACATGTATATACATCTTAATATTCTAATAGGAACTTTAAAGCTTAGGTGGTACATTTTACTTAATAATATTCTTAATTTATTACAAATGTAATCTATGTGTTGGGACCAAGAAAACTTCTCATCTATTTTCATGCCAAGATAGGTTACACATTTAACTCTTTCAATAGGTTTACATTTACAATTCCGCAAATTATTATGGTGGCATATATAACTGTGGGTAAATAAAGGTGGAGTCGCACTTTGTAGCTGTAAATATGGCGAATGAATTATCATTAATTTAGTTTTTTCAGCCTTTAACATAATGCCATTGTCATGCGACCATTTACCAACAGCGTCTATATCTTGCTGAACTAGCTGGTAGGTATCGTCTATGTTAGTTCCGGATCGAAGTATGCACAAGTCATCTGCAAACATGTACGCTGAACAATGTTGTAGCACTTGGCACAAGCTGTTAACATGCACAAGATAACAAATAGGTCCACATCCCGAGCCCTGCGCCACCCCCAACGAGTATTATATCGTCGTTGGCCACCCCACTCCGCACCTCAACTCTGTCACTAAGCACGTCGCCCACCTTCACACGGTAGGAGCGCGCAGTGAGGTAATCACGGAACCATGGGTTCAGTGGTTCTCCCACCCCGCACTCCTCCATTGCATTGAGTATGGTATTAGATTGTAAAGTATCGAATGCTTTTTTATAATCGAAAAATATTGTAATAACAAATTTTTTATCCTCTAGGTAACAGTTAATTTCGTCTGTGAATTTTGTTAACAATGTATTTGTACTTATTCCCTTTAAAAAACCATGTTGACACTCGTTAATGATGTTATTTTTTTGAAGATAGTTACTTAATTGGTTGACGATACACTTTTCAATAATTTTATCAATACTAGATAAAATAGATATAGGTCTGAAGTTCGATACATTCTTACGATCACCTTTTTTGTGAATTGGGCGAACTATTGATTCTTTAAGCTTGTTAGGAAATTTGTGGTGCTTAACAGTTAGGTTTATTAGTTGTTTGTGCTTAACAGTTAGCTGACTTTATCAATAATTAGTTTAAGGTCTGACATTCGCACAAGATCGCTACCCGGTGATTTATTTACATTCATGTTTTTTATTATGTTTTTGACATATATTATTTAGAGCTTACAGGTTGCCACCTCATGGACATGTCCGTTTCTTTTACATAGGTCTGCCTGTCCAACCAAATCTCATGACACTTATGTCTTATTTCTTCTATTTCTTTACTGAAGGTAGACGCAAATTTATTACTTATGTCTGAAATACTTCCTTGTCCGTCCATGTTTGATAAAATTAATTAATCTACCGATTGTTTATTATTTCCCATCATAATATTTATCCTTTCCCATATTTTTTTAATATTATTATTACACTCTAATATACTATTTTTATCATAAAGATTTTTACTTTTAATAATGGCTTTCTGGCATTTATTTCTAAATTTGGTATAATTAAATCTCTTTAGCATATTTTTTGGTTCATTGCTCCATACATCAAATAATCTGTCTTTTTCTTTTATCATAGATTTCAACCTATTATCAATTCATTTCTTATTGTTCCTGTTACTGATAGAAATACGTTTATTGACATAACAGTCATAATAAATACCTACGAATATTTGTTTAAATGCTATAAATAATGCAATGGGACATTCTAATGACATAAGATGGTCAAAATCCGTTCTACCACCGTCCGTTCACCGTGTTTATTTAACAGCCCTGTATGCTCCAGGGTCACGGTAACCTGCTTAGCTTAGACAGTTCTGTGGTATAATCAATATCTACTTTACGTTATTTTTCTCTTATATCGGCTTAGCTATTTTTATTTTATTCAATTGTGACATATTACAGTAAGTAGTATTAGAATTGAGGAGCTCGTGGCTAAATAATTACAGCCACACAGGCCGATCTTCCGGGTTAAGCCGCGCTTGCCGTGGTTGGTCTGTGGATGGGTGACCATTTGTCATAGCGAATTTCCTCCGTGCCTCGGAAAGCACGTAAAGCCGTTGGTCCCGGCTGTCATTTGTAGATCTTTGACAGTCGTTACTGTTAGTCAGAAGCTGTAAAGTCTGACAACCAGTCCTACCATGGGGTATCGTATTTCCCAGTTACTGGGTTGTGGAGGTATGACAGGCAATCGCTCCTTGTAAAATACTGATATCCAGCTGCATCCGGTTCGATTGGAAGCCGACTCCAATAAACTCGTAGTTGGGAAAAAGGCTAGGCAGATGATGATGCGACATATTATAGTAGACAACAAATTAAGATAATATAAATAAAATCCTTATTAATAATAGAAATTGAGTGAAACTGAAGTTTGGTTCAAACCGAACCTTCACAAAATTCAAACAAACAATGCTTCGTTTTAATAAGGGTTAACATTCGGTCTCAATTTCGTCAAATTAATTAAAATGTCTACGAATAAAACTTTAAATAAATAGATTTATTATACGTTGTGGTTGAATAAAACAGCAAAACAGCTAGCGGTTGAGTTCTCAGTAAGCCGGATGTTATTAGGCGACGTTTCGCGTGGGCAAATAAATTCTTACAAATAATATTATAATGAACATGCTTACTCATTTTAGTATGATCGGTTCAGTGGTTTAAGGGTAGAAAATAGCAAACAAACAAACATACGTTCGCATATACAGATAATATTCCTTCCTTGCTTGCCTACAGCTCAAAAATTCGAGACAAAAACCACCCTACCTACCTAAATAGGTAATAGATAAATATCTAAGTTATTATCTATTACCTATTTAGGTAGGTAGGGTAAATAGTTACTTAAATATAAAAAGATAAATATTTAAGTAACTATTTGTGTATCAGACTAGACTAAAATCCGTGTAGTAGTTATTGACGAAAATGTAACAAACATCCAACCATCCATCCATCCTTGCAAACTTTCGCATTTACAATATTAGTTCGTTAGTTAAGATTAGGATTAACATCTATTTCACTTTTTTTTTTTTTTTTAGCGTGGTAAAATCATCAAATGAGTCCTCCAACCCCGGGCAGGGCGGGAGGGACTGTCAGACTTCTACTGACTAAAATCCACGGTGTCCTTCATAGCCTGTTATGTTCCGGGGTTACGGTAAGGGAATAATCCCGCGACCCCGGCAGGCTTTGGCCCTCTGAGAGGGGGGCCCCGTCATTATGCTGACGCTCTTTGAGGCGCGCGTGGAACACAACGCGCCGTCGACCCGGGCATGGTCCTTGATCGGGCAGCGAGTTGCCCTTTACTCGCTGCCCGCATGCCCGCGCCTACGGTGGCCGGAGATCATCAAGCGACGTCCGTCGCCGTGGGCGCCTACCACTGCGGCTGGGGCGGAGGGAGCACGCTGTCCTCTCTCGCTCGCGGCCCGCCTCCTCCTTCACGAGCATTACTGCCTCGCAGAAGGAGCTGACCGCTTCCCACTCCGTCTCGCCCCGCAGCATGGCCGCAACCAATTCCGGGCGCGAGA